>CP130737.1:15711085-16311085 GCA_030553155.1 Nippostrongylus brasiliensis
ATAAGCTCGAAAACCTGTCGGAGATTACGAGAAAGACTTTAAACGCTAATCGCAAGAATGCTGTTATCATGAAGCACATTACCCGTAACAATATATTTGATTCGTTCAAAAAAAAAACACCCAGATTAGACCTCACTCGATCTTGTTAATTAACCTACGAATAAGAACACAATGAAGGAACCAATTCTTGGTGGTTCCTAGACTACTATTCGGTCAGCGTAGAAACTTTCAGTTTAAGCCATTGATTCAGAACGAATATAGAGAACTGTTTAGGGGACCTTTTCCATGAACCGATTTGAACTCAAGCGAGTCTAATTACTAAATATTCCGATATTTCATTGGTAGTGACACCGATCCAAGAAGTGGCCGACGATCGTTGCTCGTTTTTGAAATAAACTAGCTGTCCACGAACTGAATGCACAGGCCCGACTCGTCTTTTTTTATAATCAACACAAATTCGGAAGAATTGCTAGTTGCGGTTACCTCAATTTCTCAAACAATTGGGGGCACTTATGCGGTTCGAGAAGCCGAGGGTGAATGTGGCATTATATCAAGAAAAGCGCACTAACGGCAAGAGAAACCATTTAGTCGTTAAGTTCATGTCATAAAAGAAGATGAACACCAACAACGAAAACTACAACAAACCGAGCACCACTCACCAAATGACCGATTTCATGGAGAGCGGCGCCGATCGTCAATCCAAGGATTTCAACTTCAGAATCTACATTACGCTGCAGAACTTCGCTGTAAGGTCCAAGGTCCACGAGTTGTACAACAGCAACACGATGGTCGACACACATCTGAACACCATTTTCTGCATTTCCACTGAGAAAACAGACATGGTGACCAGGTTTAGCTCTGAAACAATACCAAGTTAAAATGAGAACAAGAATAAATAAAGATATATACGTATATAAATATAAATAAATAAATAAATAAATATAATGCTTTGGTGCTACTAGCTATCCTGAAATGTTAGTATTTGCGATACAGTCTTTTGTGGGTCAGTAGGACGGCTGTTTTGAAAATCTGAAGCTAGCGGAAAGACATCTATAAGTTTAACAATAGACACATACGTTTGTATATCACGGAAAATACGCAACACAATCGATGACGCAAAGTTTTGATAAATACGTCCATATCTGCATTTCAATAATAACCAAAAATAATGAAAACTCGTAAGTCACCTGTTCATTTGTTTTCATGATCAGGAATAAAGAGTGTGGGAGTTAGCCGCAAAAGATAATAATAATAACAATAATTTACTGACATCAGCGCATTAACGCCCATGTAGTTATACAACACACGTGAACGAGACAACAAAACCCTGATGAACCAATGTATAGCTAAAACTTTTGTGAACGATATACACACTATGAAAACACACGAAATAAGCTGAGAGATGACATAAGCATAAGCAGTATAACAATATTTATTATATCTAGAACCGCAAGCGCTACTTCCCTAAGAATCACTAGATAACAAGGTCGAAATAAGGAGTTTAACGAATGCTGCAAGTGAAGGATCGGATGAGCCTCTGAGTCTAAACTTATTAAGCATGCGAACGACTCTGCTTGAAAAGAAACCAGACCTAATTCTCGTCCGAGCAAAACCACCTCGAGTAACAGAACGTACAGTTTGGAAAAACATGCCCTTGTTGAACTGCACAGTGCCACGAAAATTTTTATATGCCATGGCAAGGTCCCTAGACGCCCGTCGTTCTTCAAGGCCAGAGAGGTTGAAAAGTTTCCTACGCTCCGCCTCGTTTGGAATGGAGTGATAATCAAGACCAAGGCATCGTAGGGCTCAAATCCAAACAGGTATAATAAAGCAGCGATAGATTTTTGATCAGTTCTACTGTACGTACTATCGTTGGAAATCAATTTGCAAAACAATGAATAAAATATATTCTGATACCTGATATCATCAAGAAGCTTTTCCAGATCGATAACTGCTTTGTGGACAGTAACGGTTTTAGTGAAACGTAAATGTCGACGGTTGAGGCGATGAAAACTGAAACGAACATTGCTTCATAGAGAGAGGAAACAACCTTAAAACAAATATTTGGTAAATATTCGTGCACATTCCTATCACTAACAAGTTCCACGGAAATGCAACTTCTAAGGATAAAACAAACAGCCCAATCACCGAAACTTCTCAAAACATCTGATAACTTATGCACCTCGTTAGGCATTATGAAAATTTCGCAACATTATGAATCTTTGTTGGCAATATATATAGATAAGAGCAGATACCATTTGGAGCCCAAATCGTTGCGAATAAAGTCGCCAACTGCGTTTTCAATGAAATCACGGACAAGGCTCACTGAAACAAAAGCATATCAAATACTATTCAAACTGAGAGAAAGCAACGATGAAGGATTTCATCTAAGAAAATTAACGATGATTTTGAGTGAGAGATTACACGCACGCAATTTCAAGACTAATGACTAAAAGTGAAATTCAGCGAAATCATACCGACAAAATGTATGCATTCAACCAACACCGATAGTTGGGTTTTGGATCCATCCGAAGAGAAATGCAGCAGATGCAGCCGGATTGGGTCAGAACCCTAGAAATGAAGACATAAGGGCAATTCTATTACCTCAACAACCTTTAAGTGAAGCTTACCATCTTTGACTATAGCCCAACCACTAGTTATCCCACTCATCTACGCATAATTGGAGACATTACCACATATACATGTTTTCCGGGTCAGATGATAGCAGAGCGCTGTGAAAAGGATTTCAATTCATTAGACCCCCTCCATGCCCAGACTACCGCGGCTGCGTAGCGTGGCTGCAATTGGAGCGCGATAACCGCTGCCGAGTCACCGACGACGAGCTGTAAAGCGGCTAGTGTTCATATTCGACAGCGAAACAGTGTCGCAAATGACTGGTTCAGACGCTTATAGCAGGGTTTTCTTCATCCTGCGGTTGAGTTTTCTCTATCGCAACAGCATAATCGCTTCGTTGCTGGAACTACGCTAAACTTTTATATTGTGCTAGCGAAATTCTAGAATCCCACATGAAACTACTCTGACAAGGAGGGTCGTCGAAGTGATGCCAAGCTTTGGCGTTGCAATTTCTATGAGGTGTAGGGTTCCTCATCAGATATCCAAAAGTGTGAAATTTTTTTTCGGAATCGCATTTCATGGTACTGAAAAAAGGCCTGCGAAAACGAGGAAGCGCTGCTCATCACAGCGCTCATCTTGCCGCCTTAGTGTGTTTGCCGGCGCATCTCGAATCTCATTTTGCGATTTTTTCGTTGAACATCGGTGAATTTGACCCAGGCACCTCACTTACCCGCCCTTACCATAGCAAGCGCTCACCAGCCCAAACACAACCATTAGATACCCTCACTAGTTGCAAATCACGAAACTAGTGTTAGGTTAGTGACCAGCGCCTCAAATAGTCTCACTAGCAAAGTTTGGGCGAAATGGGTGACCATGATGTCTCCAGTCTTATGTCAGGTGTCGGTAGAGTTGTCCAAGGTTCAGTCTCTGAGAAGTACTGGTAAAATTATTTATTTATTTATTTCTACGCCAACTGAAGGCGTGCTCAAATCAAACAGGATTAGTAACGAACAAAAACAAACGACAATCTTGCAAACAGGTGTTAAAAGAGTATAAAGAGTTAGAGTGCAGATGCTGTCAACCATTAAATTCACATTAACCCGTAACTGCAAGTAGACAAAACATGCAGAACAAAACATGCAGAACATATCCACCAACATGCTATTATGCCTCAATTCAGACTCTGGGTGTCAGAAAATCTTCAGCATCCACTACCTTCGATTGCATGGGAGTCTCACTTGAACTGCTGACCACAAATTTTACTTTTGCTTCTGGAATTCCGACTGATGAGCGTTAGCTATGGTAAGGGTGAGTGAGTGAGGTACCTTAGTCAAAATAACCGACTTCGTTCCAACGTCGTCTGTGGGGATTATTTAGGGCGTTGATCACGAATCTCTCATTAGTTTCTAAATTTGCGTACGTTTGAAGTAAGTCACGATGTATATTAGTTACCCATATTAATGTTGCCCTTTACTGAAGTTTGTGCGTTTTAAGCTGCTCTAAACATGATTTCCTTCAAGCTCCATGAAAAAACCGCAAAATGAGATTGATTTGGCATCAATACGACTGAAGCATAACAAAACCACACCACGAAGTTCTGATACCATGACCATCTGAACCAGAGTCCAACCGCTTAACCGCTGCGCCGCCAAGCGCACCAAGGCGGCAGGATGAGCGCTGTGATGAGCAGCGCTTCCTCGTTTTCGCAGGCCTTTTTCAATACCATGGAATGCGAGTTCGAAAAAAATTTCACACTTTTGGATATCTGATGAGGAGCCCTACACCCCATAGAAATTGCATCGCCAAAGCGTGGCATCACTTCGACGACCCTCCTTGTGAGTTCTCTGCGACTATACAGCTGATCATTGCGCGGTTTTGCTGCGCGTTATAAATGAATTTTCTAATTTCCATTTTTCGAACTTGCAGAGCTGCTTCTGCCTTTCCTCGGAAGGGTTGGTGTCCCAAATGTTCCAGAATTTGGCTAAACGCGAAACGCTTTTGATTTGAAATTACCATAGGGAGATTTCTAAAAATCCGACACGCAGTTTTAACCTACCTCGCTCCCTGTAACTCGGCCCTATACATAGCGACAACTGCGCTGCGTTGCTTCACAGGATGAATGGGCCTTCTAATGTGAATTCCTTGCACATGTTGAGCTTTTCCTGTGGTTTATTTTCTTTGAATGGGTTTTAAATTCACTTTAATAAGCAAAAAATGCTGCCATATAGTGGCGTATGTGGGGTAAGAAGGAACCTGTGCGATCGCATTAATGTTGTATTCTACGTAGCAACACGTTGTTGGTGTCCTACCAATAATAGACGTCACAGTCGATAAGAAGACTTCACTGGTGTTTACCAAGTCTCACGCGGTTTCATCTTGATAATCGCGGAGGGTGTTGGATGTACACTCATGCAGACATCCGAGCCCACAAAAACTCACCTATCGTTAATAATATCAATTGTTGTTGAATAAATAAAAGTGAATAAATAAATAAATAAATAAATGTACAATGACGCGAGTTCGAGAATCAACTGAGCTGGACTTCTCTCTTTCGGTGACTCATAAAATGAGTACTGCGAGAACTCACGCTGAGGGCTGGCATGACTAATTGTAAGAGAATATCCAAGCCCACCTTCCTACCTTGCTTCTTGTGGTTTGCGGGATGGCTGCTCAAATTCCTGTGGAAACTTGTAATGTGTACGGTGAACTGCCCGTCAGCCTTCGTCTTTTTGAGATTTCAAGAAATTCCGCTGAAACGTGCCAGACGTTTAAAAACTCCAGGGCGAGTTTCAAGGAAGTGGAAACCCCAATGGGATTCCAAATCGTGAAAATTAGCAAAAACATCCGGACGCTATATCAATGACGCGATATCCGAACGCACTGCATAAGCTTAGCTTGTTCGCTTCTACATATAAAGGAAATGCACAACTCCCTCATCCCGAATCCAGAAATTTTCGAAGATATCGGATACGCGACCAAAAGATGGAAAAATGGTGTATCATGAGACGGTGACTGCTACAATTTCCAATACTCCTGAAGAGACGAATAAATCACAGTTGAATTAAATGTGAAACTGTGTGAAGAAAAGAAGTCGATCATGGAATATTCTTCTTGAGGGAAGAGATTTTCAGTTTCGCCATAACCAAGCGACCATTATCAACTGTTTGAGATCGTAGGAGATCGTTAGTGGAAAAGCAGGGAGAATCCCTTTGAAATTCTTATAAGGTAGACGTCCAACGCAGAAATCGCTGTCGTATTATGAATGCATTAAAAAGCAGCAGCCAGCGCAAATGAAGTGTGGTCGGGTTGATTGACTTTAGCGCCATTTCTATTCAAGTTTAAGCACATCCAGTGCGTTTGTGACAAGTTTGAAACGGACAGTTCACTTTTTTTTATTTTGAATTTGAAACAAGACGCACTGCTCGGGTATAGCAACAGCAGGCATACTTCAAAAACCAAACAATATCGAGGTATTCAAAATACTTATGTACAGCCAAACCGATCCTGCTTCGTACAATTCCAAATATTAAAGGGTAGGAATCTTCAAAGCGCCTTTCAGTGCAGGAAGCTGTCCTTTAAACTAATGGTTTTGTTATGAGAAGTGGGTTTCCTCGATAGTTTAGGCATGGTAGAATTACAAAGGTGCACATGGTGTAGTGGCAAGAGGTGCTACAGACTCCCACACAGTCGAGGGATCGTTCCTCTCCAACATTCGCCTTCCATTCCTTTTGGGTCGGATAGATTGATACCAGACTTGCTAAGAAAAGGGAAGACACTGATGTAGCGACTGCCCCGTGCAAGCCATTTTATAGTCAAATACGCATTCACAACGCATCTGCGACTCTGAACGGAACACGAATGCGTGGCGCGTCCCTAGGCGACTGATCGATAGCTTTACCTTACCAATCTTTTCATTTATTCTTTCTTTTTCAAGACGAAATCGCAGCCTTACCTTCTCGGCGAGGTTAGAGGCGTAATCTCCGGAGCTCGCCGAGCTGCTGCTGTTCACGGGCTCATCTGACTCCACCCACAATCGTTGCCATTTGCGTTCGCAGATATGTTCACAGCTCCTAAAAATCGTTCTGTGAGTTATTGCTTCATTTTTGAAGAGTCACAGACCTTCCTTTATTATGTTCGAGTTTTGTTTCAGAATTGTAGCAACGTATCCGAATCACGAAACAAAATTGCAGGTCTGTTAAACTTGTTCAACTATCCTATATTTTTGGAAGAGGACATTGCTAGTCTATAACAACTCAATGTGTCGAGTTATTTTTAGAGTATAAATTTAGAGTATAAAAATGCTTTCAAATTCTTCGACGATAACAACGACGGTTTCATAACGATGTTGGAACTCGAAAAAGCGATGAATGAATGCGGACAATATCCTAGTAAATTGGAGCTACGCTTGATAATGCATCACGGAGACAGCGATCGTTGGTGACATTCTTATTCGACTTCCATTTATAAAAGTTGTTTTTCTGAATAATAATTATTCTAGGCAACGGTGTTATAACGTTTGACGAATTTGCTCAACTTATGAGTGGCAATCGAACAGCTGGAAAGTACACGTATTCACAGCTTCGCGAGCAGTTCGATCTGTTCGACAAGGTCGGTGGCCAGCCTATCTGGTTGAATTTCTTCACTGACTCAAAAACGAAGACAAAAACAAAGTGAAAACGTTGTGGAGCTTCCTTCCTCGTCCTTCGAACCCTACCAAACATTGGCAACAACACATTTTGTCTAGGTAGTCAACGATCTTCTGTCTGGCGCAATCAGAGGGAAAGTTTTCTCCATGCCATTGGGCGAAGACCATGTAGCGTTGGCGTTTGCCGAGCAATTTATGAAACTATGATTTCTCAATTTTGCCTTAGTTCAACTCACTGAGGA
The DNA here is from genome assembly GCA_030553155.1 of Nippostrongylus brasiliensis. Taxonomy (NCBI): domain Eukaryota; kingdom Metazoa; phylum Nematoda; class Chromadorea; order Rhabditida; family Heligmosomidae; genus Nippostrongylus; species Nippostrongylus brasiliensis. The sequence goes on from CP130737.1 coordinate 15,718,547, forward strand.
CGTGTAGATGACTTTCTTACCGATCAATTTTTAAAAACCTTTGCAGAAAATGCGGCATAACACTCGTGTAGTGCCAAGTTGACTTTTATGCATTGTAAAAAACATTTATCTCTATTTCTAACTATTAGGTGACTCCTCCAATTGAATGGCGTTCATTTTTACTGTTCTTTTTTTGCTATTGGAATTCCAAGTTTTTTTCCGGTCTGCACTTAAAGAGTCTACAAGATTACCAAACAGATATAAACGGTTGGGAGTGCTCGCATTTGAACACTGAAAATATATCAGTTTTACTCGGGTTCGGAATTGCCATTAAAAGATATTCGTCCTCCAGCTGCAAAAACATGATAAATTGGTGGTAGTCTGTTTACACCTTTCCTCAACTAATTGCCTAATTCGGATTATTGAATGAAAGCAGTGTGCCTACCAGAATTACGTTTGACATTCTGTCAGGTAAATTAGCGAGACGGGGAAGTGGCCAGGTGACTGAATAGCAATTACATCTCCTTGGTGGCCATCCACGCCCTTCCAACTTACGTAACAAAACTTCCCGCTTAGCTATGCCCTGAAGGTGTTGAACGCCCGCTTCCTGCTCTGAAAGAGCAGAAAAGTGTGAAAGTTGGTCGCTTTAAATTTAATAAGGAGCACAAGCCTTTCAGATCGACGACAGGCTTCAAAGTCGCAGGGTTTCAATTAATTCATCCCCATCGGGTTAATGCTGGCGGTCAGAGACCAACACCAGCCCAAAGACGTATGAAATTGTCCATGCGTTAATGATTAGAACTAAATGTAGGTAAAGTCGATATTAATCGATTGATATCGTATGCATTAACATAGTCCATCACCGATTCAGTCAAAATCAACATTGGCAAGCAATTACGGAAGTAAAATGAAAGTGTGCTTATTTTCGTCTGTTTTCGGATTTGAGTTTTCCTAACGAATGAATGATTTCTGAGCTGGAGCTCAGAAATCATTCATTCGTTAGGGTCACGCTTGAATTCTCAATGACTTTCATTTGTTCAGGATAAGGACGGCTATATTGAGAAAGCAGAAATGACAGAATGCATCAAGGAACTATCACTGACGCATAGTTATCCAAAATCAGTGATTGAAGGCTTGTTCAAGGAGGCTGACGTTGACGGTGATGGGAGGATTTCTTTCGAAGGTTTGTTCTTATATCGTTCTCAATGGGACAATGAATTTTCCCTATATATTTGCATTGAATCCTTATTTCTAATTTAAACGCTGGCGTATTACTGGAATCGTATGGATTGTGAGATCTGATACCCCTTGTAACCTAAAGTTCTGTTCACACTCTGCTGTGCCCCAGAGCAGCAGTGGCTGATGATCGCGAGACAGGAACAAGTCGCAACGTTTATGCTTTTGCTGCAACTGCGCTGCCGCAGAACATTCGCCGTAGGGAATGATCCGTCTTTTCTGTTACAACAGAAAATAACCCTTCGCATATAATCCGGAAAAAGTAACGAGACACAAAGAAGAAGAGAGATAGAATTGGCTGCGAGGGAGTAGTATTCACGGTTTTCTGCTGGTGTAAATATCGACTTCCTGCTTTGTAGACTATAAACGGACCTTGAGGAGATGGGCTACATGTTTGTATTGAGTGGCACCTTCTTAAATCAAAACGTTTGTGTGACGGGTGTGTTGTACTTTCAGAATTGCAGATCAGTAGTGACATTTAAGCTCTTTATTTTTTGAATTGTTTTTTTATGTTCTTTTTATGCTCATTGAGTTTTTTCAACTTTCGTTATCGATGACATCCAGAAAAGCTAACTTTGCTAGACTATCAACGAGTCAGTCTTGGCCAAAATAGAGAACTACTGTGGACACATATTACGCTAAGCTTTGTTCGAAAATCATTTATTTCAGAGTTTGTGCTAGCTGTTAATTGAATGGCCATCCCACACTTCTACCTACTCGTACATTATCGAATGTGAGGTCCCATATTGCGTCGAAGAATCAATGACATATATTATATAATATGCGAACAGAGTGAATTGAATGAAATTCCCATATTGCGTCGAAGAATCAATGACATATATTATATAATATGCGAACAGAGTGAAATTGGACATTATAAATAAGACGATGATAATTATTGTAAATGTGTAACAAAATGAAGGCTCACAGAGAAGCAAAAGCGACCACGTGACCAATTACGGTTTTACACTTCCTGAGGTCGTGGCTGAAAATCCTGCTCGAGTCCCTGTTGGTCCTCTTTGTTGGCCAAGTTTGAGTACGACACCTGTGGATGCTGCACACGTTGTAGAAGAAGATGAAATCGTTTCGTCACCACACATAGGTAGATGCCAATGGTGCAGAAAATCAGAATGAGCATAAGCATGAAGATCTGCAACACAAACGAGTCAGTAGATCAACTGCAAAATTGTTTTATTTTTCATTTGTCATGACAGCCGTGAGCTTGAGGATCTCAACTTCTTCAGCCGGCGTACAGCACCAGACGTAACTTTTAGTTGAAAACAATTGTTGAAGACAACTTGCGGCAAAGAGAATCATCGCAAGGCGTCACTTCTAATAACTCTTTCAAAGCTCAATCACCAAAAAATGTTTGGGACATATTCGAACTCCATCGTCTAGTCTTTTGTTATGCACCTTTCCCAGACCCTATTAATTTTGCATTTATGGCATTATGCATTGTTAAAAAACTATTAATGATCTTCATCATGAAACATCAGTAGCTAATTAGATTCATGCGGTGGTCAAAAATCTTGCCACCTCATGAGTTCTCGTTCAACTATTCAGGCAGTCCTGTTCGATTCCAACGTTCTGTTAGCAACGTAGCAAAAGAAATTGTAAAAATTCAGGTTCGAAGTGAAATTTTGATGACCCTGTACATGGAGTTTTTGCTTTTCTGAGCTTTACTCTATATGGAGATTACTTTGAGATCGAAAAAATAGAGCATAAGCTCCTGCAACGACAGGCTTCCAGTTTTACATAGAATTAAATCGACATGAAAGGAAAAATATGGTGTACGGCGCAAAAGAAAAGGGCTGCGTCGTCCTGACTGTTGAATAATTGTTGCGATAGTAATACTGCTTAGTACGAGAAGAACAGCAAGTTCAGACATTTGGTTCATGGATCTGACCGATCAGTCAATGGTCCGAAGCTACCGTCTATTGGATTATGACTGAACGCCTCTCAAGTCAGGATCCCACTTACAATTTAGTCAGGCAGCGATAACTTTGTCTCCCGATGACGGAAGGCAATTCTACCTCGTGGCAACATGAGAACTTATGCCCTAATAAAGACTCAGCCGGTATGAATAAACTCTGGTGGTTATCAAATCCAGAACAGTCTGGTTTTTATGTGGGTGAGGGAAATTACATGTTTACGACATGTATGTATACTGGTCATGGTATTGTATCCGGTAGAGCAGTGTTTGTACACTGCGATCTGTTGAGACTGTCTTTTGATCGGATGTAAGAGGGTCTGGGATGAATTCCATGATTTGCTATAGGATATCTATACCCAACCGCAGCAAATCGTCCACTCCTCTCGATTGACGCCTTCGATTCGCAAGCATCGGCTTGAGCAACGCTCATCAACAATTGACCTCTTAGCTTTGGAGGTGTAGCGCATCTGAAAATGTCATGCTAAAGTTTTAATGAGTCGTTTCCCGTTGAGCTAGGCTAATTTCTCACCTAGGGAAGGTGTTGGTGTACTCATATGAGAAATATTCGTCTTCTAGTAGATATGCAGTCTCACAGGAGCAATTCCACGGATTTCCTCCGATTCCAAGTTCTTCCAACTGAAAAATGGCGGGTCGCTTGGGTTGGTTAGGTTTGTAAACAATTTTCGTTTTGTGCTAAGGTGAAAGATAGTAAAATGCACTATAACTGCAACTACTCTGTCTATCTCTGCCAGCCAATTAATCTGAAGAAAAAACACAGTTGTGAGCAGGCAAGATGGCGATAAAGAAATTTAGTATTTGTTGCTCATGATGGTTTGTTTCTGTAGATTGGAAGTCAGCAATTGTGTTCAAAAAATATTTTGATATTCAAAGTAGAACGATGGCTCGGAGACACGATTAGGCGCTTGGACTCTTCCTCTCAGGCTTCAGTGTTCACTTAAGACATTAACGACTGTACGTTGGCATTGATATTATTTGACGCTTTCTGTTTCAAAGTCGTGCGAGACAGACCAACCCTCACGAAGGAGTAAGGCGGTTCTTTCCTGAGATAATTCGAACAATGTTATTCCTTTCAGAACATCAACTACTTCAATACTTGGAAGAAGCACCAGAGAATAAATAAACGACTACTTACATGAAGGACAAGTATAAAAGAACAATAAAAGAAGAAAAATTCAATGATAACAAGTCACCTGTTTTTCACGTTTTGTTGGAAAACCTTTTTTGTTGTCAAAGTTTTAGTATGGCAAATAAGCTAAACTCAATCCAGTCGTACGTGAAAACTAGAACAAACTTTTCTTGAATTGGACTAGAGTAGTCGTCTTCTTAGCTACTATGATTGTTGAATTTGATATTGATTCTCACCGTATCCCATGGAAGAGTGTCCTCGCTTAGTGTGGTCAGATTACAATGTTCCACGTAGAAATGAGTGAGGGCGGTGACTTTGCTATCTGTCAACGTTGACCATCCGAATGCATTTGGGTGAATCTCATGTAGTTTTGAGCAGTTGTTCATGTAGATGCGCTAAAATGACAATAATAAGAGACGAAGGATGGCGCTTCGGCAGTTTTCCCAAGGAACCTCAAGTCGTTCGAGACCACAAAAAGCACAGTCCTGGACAGCGTAGAGAAACGGCATATCGCTAATGTAGATCTGCTTCACTTGATGGTCATCCTAAATTGACTGATTAACAAAAAACACATTGTAATTTTATTGAAATGTGCTGAGCTGACCTTTAGTGATTTAGCGTGAAATTCGCCAATGTTAGTTCCACTGACGTCAAGGAACTCCAATTTGCTCAGAGTATTTACGGCACGCGGAACTTCAGTGAATGGATTACCTCGCAGAGAAAGCTTCTTTAGCGTTCTGCAAAGGTAAAGTTGAAGTCGCGAACTACCAAAGGCCAACGTGCCATTCACAGTTCTGTCGCGCGAAGCGGTCGCGTCGCGGCACACGCAACCTAGGTCTGGCTCTACAGCCTACCATGGTGGCACTGTTCTCTACTACCGTTTAGATCACTATATTAGTATCCATGTACTGTAGTTTAGATATTTTTACTGTTTACATTCGATCAATATCCAATCAGAACTGAATTGGACTACAGAGTAAAGAAAAGTGGCAAGGTGAACCCAAGATTGTTGATAGAAATCGTGTTTGTGTCTGAAAAAAAAACGAGTGGAAGAAAATCCTATCAACGAGATAGTGTTTTTCAATGCAAAATGTTTTTGGCTTGAAATTTTATTGCATTATAGTCACTCACGGAATTGCCTGAAACGCAGTCACATCCAAATCATCAATGGCGCAGTTATCCAAGCTTAGCTCTTCCAGAGAATCAAGTCCTTCGAACATTCCTCTCCTGAACGAAGATAAGGTCTTCAGAGAGAAATTGGCATTCAAATTAAATGGAAGTGGATCTCATATGTTATAAATGTAGTACGAGGAAAAGGAAAGCATTCCTCCTTTGGCGTACCTGAATTTAATCTTGTTTCCATCGAGAACAAGACGACGAAGGCTGCCAAGATTTTCAAAGACACCATCGGTGAGGTCTGCGATTTTGTTGTTGTCCAGGTAGAGCTGATGCAGTTTTTCCAGGCCCAGGAAGTGACTTCTGAACAATGGTAAATCAGATTTAAATATGGAATGATAAAATCCTACTTAGTTCTTAAACTACAAATAAACTCACTTCTTCAGTTGTCCCAGCTTATTTGCGCTAAGGTAAAGCTTGCTGAGATTGCGAAATCGTGAAAATGCTCCACTTTCAATGTGAACGATGCGGTTTCGTGAGAAGTCGATCTCTTGAACGGTCTCTTCATGGCCAGGAAGGATTCGTCCCTGGAATGGTTATGTACCTTGGTTTTCGGGTTTTCTATTGAAACATGACATTAAATTGACTCATGATTTTTCCCGTCCTTCCTGTTAAACACTGAATGCTGAAGGTATAGATATTACGTTGCATAAGCTCAAATAGATGAAGAAATGAAAGTTAATGTATCTGAAGTGCGAGCCGTTTGATGAGAATTTAGATTTTGAAGTTAGAAACGTTTTCAACTTATTTTGCGGACACCGACGTCACAACACCACTCTGCATCTAAAAATTCTATGTGTTCCTTTTTAATTTTTTCAGTAAAAACGGAAGACGAAAAGATGCCAAAATTCTGTGTGATGCACAAAACGCTACCTTGCGAAGGCTGTTGATGGAGTTGTCGCGGAACGTGGCTCTCACAACACGGAATGTCTTGTTCTTAATGTCGAGATTTGCGGTGCTGAGAACTTTCTCATCCTTGAATATCACCTGCAATATGGTTTTGAAAATACTAACAAATAGACTCAAGTACCCTTGCGGTATTATACAAAATTTTGAAACAGTGAGAAACTGCCGAAATTTGTGTGAATGCCAGTTGAGCCGAGAGAGCACTACAGTATACAATTGATGAGCCACAGTTGCACGCGATAAACGCGCTGTCGCGCGCGGCGTGGAGCCCACCGAGGCCAGTAGTGTAGAAACCCGTCCTTTATCGCTCCCGAATCTTTGATACTTCTTTTTGAAATATGAAATGAAATAAACGAACGTTGTCACAGTCAATTTCGCCTTGTTCACAATGACAAGCCTCAGCTTCAGTGCCATCACACGCAAGCCATCCACCGTCAACGTCGTCCTCATCTTCTTCTGATGGTTTCTAAGACATTTAATGTAAGTGGCTCAACTGGAAACATGTTCAGTACTCCTTCTATTACAGTAACTTGGCAGTGCCACTTCATGCTCATTCATAAAAGCTCTTATTGAAATGAGCAGGAAAAGAATAAAATCTGATAAGCTGTCTGCTCGTTCACTCAAGGAATTTCACTTTCTAACAAGTTGTAAGTTCACTTATGATTGTCAAACATCAATAGCTGAACGAATGGATAAGCCATGAAATCACACGCACTTCATTAGTCTTTTTGATCTTGTTTTCTCCCACTGTGAGATGAAGAGCGAGCCCGAAGACCAGCACCGCGGCCAATACCGCCGTCCTCCGCATCCTGGGAAAGAAAATTTTCAAAAACAAACACTTTCTAAAAATTCACAGAGACGTTCCCCGATAAACAACACGCGTATGTAGTTGTTTCGATAATCTTATTGCATTCAGAAAATTCAAGGAATAACTGGTCTGTGTACTTGTACCTGCCTGGTACCGAAAAAAGCGATAAGAATGAAGGATTTTGATGAGGAATCGAGTGCGGGAGGAAAAAGTATCGAGGGAACGCAGGGTAGAAGACAAATCAATCGTTGCCTTTATCAGAACCCGACGACAGATAAGGGACGGAGTTCATGATGCCGTCTGCAGACAGCAGACCGACATTCACTCACCACTGCCCTGGTGTTTTTAATGGGCTGACAATCAAAAATATGTCTAAAATTGTTGAAGCAGTGCCTACAGGTAGGAAAAATATGCCAAACGTTTTTCGCTCCCACCGAATCGATGGTCAGAAATTCAACATTATCAAGTTCGCTTCGCTGTAGTGAATTTTTCGAATTTCCATCTCTAGTGACTCGAAAAAGGGAGAACCGTTAAAGGACTCAATTTTCTCGGAAATTGGGATTGACATAGTGCTGAATGAAGAACAGAATAGTAATCTCGGCGACACAAGCTGTTTACAGATAGAAATTCTGAAGAGAATCGAATTCAAAATCTACTGGCTGAGTTTCATACCCCGTACGTCTTTGGAGAAAAGAAAAAATTTCACATTCGCCTTGAAATATCGAAACTGCGGACAATTCCTGCAAAAGATGACTAGAAATCTCTGGAACGTCGCATGACATTAAAACAGCTTTCTACAAATCGTGTCGTGGTTTGGCCCGGTGTAACGTTTACTCATAAAGTTTCGTTGGTATTTATTGGGCGAGATGTTAGAATTAACCCTGAGACTGAATCAGAAACCTGCATCGATAGACAATTTGTAACCATTAGTCATTGAGCGCTCTTAGCTTTATTTAAAGTTTACAATACTGGGCTTATTGTTAGTCACACTTCTCAAAAACTACAGAAACGGCGCAGTATACTTATTTTGCTGGATATCTTGGCGCCGATTTGGGGTCTGCAAGCTGTTTAGATCTCTATCGGATGGATTTCAAGGAGAAAAGAATTCTAGAGAATTCTCGGTGTGAGGGTCCTACCTCCCTATAAATCGAAAGTCATTCTTCAGAAGGCATGGAAGGAGAACAAGGATGATCACTGATTCCGTACTCGATCATCTGAAAGTTTACGGAGAAGATTTAGCCACTCTGGTGAGTAAATAGAAACTTCGCATGGCACTTTTGGGCTACCCTGTGTGTTGCGTTTCGTATTTGCGCACTACCAATTTTGGCAGTTTCTTAAAGAACTAATTTTTCTTAGGGCTTGTTCAGACGACGCGCGTCGAAAATGCAAAATCGAAGCTCAATCGATAATTAACGCCCTTGATCGAATTTGCTCTTTTGCATTAGTGGCGCAGTCCGGTTGCGCCTCATATAGGCAAATTTACTGGTCGCTCGAGTTTTTTAGAAGGCTGCTATTCCTTATTAATGGAAATTTTGACAAAATTCACTTTTTTCGTTCAATTTCTTTCCTATGTGATTATATGCCTAATTTTTTTTGCCTATATGAGGCGCAACCGGACTGCGCCACTAACGCCAAGGAGCAAATTCGATCAATGACGTTAATTATCGATTGAGCTTCGATTTTGCATTTTCGACGCGCGTCATCTGAACAAGCCCTTATGCGCCTGTGCGGTTCCTTGCACTCTGGACGGACCTTAATCTATTGGAAAAAAATTATGCATTTCGACGTCCCTCAGCGTCCCATTAGTAGCATGCTAAAGTTTAAAAGCTCAGATACTCAAGGAATGGATCGACCGTCAAAACTCTAAAAAGAACATGAAGAATCGCTCGACTGACATCGTGGAGAAAGCAGGAATCGTGACTTTTTATCAAATATACTTTACTAAATAATAAATGTGTTAAAAAACAGCAAAGTGATTGCAATCACAAGCTTCTCCGAAGATCAGGGTAGTGCTACAAAGAATATCAAATCATTTATGTAAGAAAAATGCATCTGAGTATTTCTAAAAATTAATTTTATGAAAGAGGAAAAAAGAGGCTATCACAACAGTGCTGCTTGATGAATCTCGACCTGTTGCACAAATTAGCTTCGAGGCGGTCCAGAACCATTTGAAACGATTTTCAACGAGGATGTTTGTTGAGGGGGGGGGTAGCTTGAATGGAGTACAGTCAAGTGTTATGCTATTTAATTCGAAAAAAAAAGAATGTAGTGGTTCAGGACTTTCCAAGCCCTATGCGTTTACATTCCGTATTAAACCAAAAATGGCATAGATACGAAGTCAATCGAGCTGTGGTTTGTTTACAATCGCTCCTGCTGACTGGGATAATTTATACTGGAGGAGAAGCGCTCTCCGTGTTGTTACCAGAACTGTTTAGATGAGGCATACAGTTAGCACGAGGGTGTTGACGAAAGAACAAAGAGAAATGAGAAGCGTTCTATTTTATTCATCAAAATAATATTTTACGAACGACCTGAATACAACGGATATCAAAAAAAAATAGAAAGTCCTGTAGAATTCGTCCCAGCGTAACAACTTAGACTGTTCTATACGGAGTTGATGTTAGACGTCTATTGCTCCTGAAAGGTGCAGTAATGCTTCTTGGAAACGTGGAATTTGGAGCAAGGAAAGACCTCATGTCTTTCCATGTATAACCTGTAGAAAGTCATCTGATGTAACTCTAGAAGCTCTTTTACCTGATTTCCTTGGGTCCTATCGATGTCATTATAAGCACTTCCGCCGCAGTGCTGGTTCCAGTTCTGAAATGAAAAATTCATTGTCTTTGTCTTCAACATCACAAACAAAACGAATTAAAAATAAGTAGATTACACTGAGACTCTAGGGAACTAATCGGCTCCAGGAGGCATGGTGGAAATTGGAAATACCTTCTCAATTTTATGAAAGAGGAAAAAAGAGGACATCACATCAGTGCTGCTTGATGAATCTCGACCTGTTGCACGAATTAGCTTCAAGGATTTTCCGTAGCGATCCAGTATAATTTGAAACTATCTTCAACGAGGATCCGCTTTTGTTGGCGACTTAGCGGCTTAACCGCTGGAACCTCAACTTGCCGAACGATCGTCCTTTTCTAACGGTACAGTCCAAGAGTCGCAGTTCTCGAAAAAAAACCTTGCTAAAACCTGCATTTTCGTAAGAAAAACATCGAAACAGTGGCCTATGCTTGCTTGGCATGTCTACCCTACATATATGCACATATACATGTACTTAACCGTTACCTTGCTGGAAAAACTGAACCCTTTAGAGCATGTGAATTCAAGCAGACTTCATTCTTACACCACTTCGACGAATCAAATATGTTTTTAATCAGTGATAGTTCGAAGAACATGTTGAAGTGAATTTCGACGAACATAATCACCTGACTGCCAGGAGCATACATCTTGCCGTTCGGGTTCGTGTGATCATTGCTGTGAAGATATCCAAGAGAAGGATCTGCAAGCGAATGAATCTTAAAAAATATATGCAGAGAGAAAATCAAGACTAAAAAGACAAGGTAAAAGATAAAAGTAAAGTCATCTAAGGACGTGCCGGCGCATTCGTTTTCAATTCAAATCGTAGAGGCATAGTGAATGCGTATTTTGCCTATACAGTAACCTGCAAGGGCCAACCGCTATACCGGGGCAGTGTTTCCACGTTTCAAGACTAGTTTGGTACCGATTTACCTAACTCGGAGAGATGGAAGGCTTTGTTAGCCTGGGTCGGATCGATCGCTTGACCGTGCGGGCGTTTGCAGTGCCTCCTACCATTGAACCTATTAAAAACTGAGAACCATCCGTTGAAATGACAGATCTAGATCACCACTATAAGGTCTAGACATGGGCTTGTTCAAGAATACACAAGTCGATACATATTGAAAAAGAGATTGTTCCTTTGTAAAAAATGCTTTGTTCTAAAAACGGACTACGTACCTAGGAGCATTCGCACGGTTGTGCTTATGAGAGTTGAGGATATCGTCAAAGGTCCATTGCGCTGCTGTGAGTTAATATGTTCATGACTCGGAGGATCTTTTCTAGCATAGAGATCTTTGTGCTTCCGTTGATATTCATTAACGTTTGCAAGCGCATAATTATAAGAAGCGTCAATACTTATGGCGCCCTTTTGTGCACTTCATCAATTCAGGTGTGCTCGTCCTTCCGTATAAACACGAGGAGTTGATAATCGGAGTGCTATGACTCCTTGCCATCTCCTAGGCAACTCCGGCTTGTACCTTTGTTGAAATGTTTTCGCTCAGAGGCGTCTACAATTCGTTCAGAACATTCGCCTGTCGTCCTCTTTGCTTTTGCATTTCCGCCTTGCAAAGCCAGCAGTTCTAAACGCGTTCTATGTATTTTTTTCAGAATTTTATTCCAAAAGTCGCATATACAGTCACATTTTCATTACAAGCTCCATCCTCCTCCTTCCAGTTCCACACTTAGAGCCAAAAAGCTTTGATTAGACAAGACAGGGTACCAACACCACATTATCAAAACAAGAGAGTGAGAGATGTCAATGTGCATGCGTAATCATCAGTAGCATCTTTAGGACTTTTAATTTCATCCTTCTGTTTCTCATAACGAACAAGTTTGAACGAATTTCGACCGAACGGCGCTCACTGATAATTGTCCGCTGAATTTGAAACAAATTTTTGTTTGGAAACAACTTAGTCTGCTCATATTCAGATTGAGGTACGTACCTTTCGAAATTTTAAAGAAACTATATAATTGTAACAAAAATGCTGGTTATGAATAGGTAAAGGGTTTCGGATCGTAGATTTCTTAAACGTTGCAGTGGTATCAAAAGTTGTGAAAATTCAAGCTAACCCAACTAGCACTTCTCTCTGAAAAAAAAGAAGCTGAAATGTGAAGTTTCGTATTTTGTGAATAGAATATGAAGAAAAGAAAGGAAGGTTCACTTAAAGTTGATGAAATTTGCTTTTTTCCCTGAGGAAATGTTTTTCTAAGGTTTTCAACGGTACTTATGTATCAGGGACATGTTGACATCAAAAAGACAGAAAACTCCGCAAGAAAAAAGAATTTTTGCATTTTTTTCACACGCGATAGATTGTATATCCCTAGGAAACTCCAGTTGCCAGCTTGTGATTACGAGAGAGTTGAATTGATGAACATATAACTACATATTACATTTTTTACTTGTCCTATCAATGAAATTCTGAAAGTCTAAAAGAAATGTGCACGTTATTCGTTTCTTTCTTTTCGTTCGTTGTTGTAATGAATTTTCGCTATCACAGTATAAAATAAAGGAAAGAACCTCTGAATATGCTCTAGATCCTTGGTTTTCGTGATAAGTGTATGACTATTGAAAAGGTGAACACTAGAAGCACTTACGGAGACCTGGGAAAGCCTGGGAACGTTGTGACTTTCGCTGTCGAATCCTTCGATTACCAAACCAATTCGACACCTGGAGAATTATTCTGTACACAACAATCATCGTCATCGCCAAATTGTTCCAACAATCTTGCTCAGTAAGACTTGACGCCCTTAGCCGCCAAATTCATGCGCATTTCATTTGACGGCTAAAATTCCCACAATTTCACCTATCAACTTTCGTAACTTTTTGTCTTCCTAGCAAACAGCATCAAGAAGAAAGTATGAGAAAAGATTTACAAACAAGGCATAAGAATGGAAAAGCGAACTTGCTGAACGGATATATGGCATTTTTCTGCGAGAATTAGCTTCTCCTCCTCGTTCGGGTACGGATGTTCTAGATGATTGTCGTAGTATTGTTGTAAAATTGCGGTTGCTTCTTTGCTAAAATTTCGTCGACGTTTCCTGAAACATTATTCTTTCTTCGCCTTTGTTTCTGCTGTTACGTCAACAGAACTTTCTCAATTGTAGTGCTCTGGAGGTGGTCGGCTCAATTCGGCCAAATTCAATGCTAGGGTTGATGTGGATTCTCCTTAAGTGCCCTGCCATACCGCCGTTGCGATTGACGCTGCGTCGATCGCTGCGATTAGGCGTCGTACATATTGTATTGTGTGTGCCACAGCTGCCTGCGGATACCGTAGGACTTAACTAGAGAATTGTGTGGTGTGGATGTGTTCGTGTGTTCGTGTTCAAATGTGGATGTGTTCGCGTAGAAAATAAGAGGTCAAATTTTGGAAATTATCCTAGCGGTACATGGAATTATCACAGTTGTGAGGAACAATTCAGTTGGCGCCCTGATATCTCTTTTCTTCGGTAAAGATTGTTAGTGTTTCTGTAAGTGAAGTAAGTCCATGTGTTTCAGCGTCCCCGATCCCTGCAACCTTGGACTTAACGAGTCACCTGAAATTGAGGCTCGATTCAAGGACTACAAAGTATGGTCTTATTTTTTTTGTGAGATCCAAGAATTTTGTTGTGAAAATGCACGATTCACGATTTGAAGTAAGTACATGTGTTATCTGACGATAACAGAGATCCCTAGGCTGAGTTACTTCTAGCCACGACATAGTACCCATTTGAAAATCGTGCATTTTCACATCATAATTCTTGGATCTCACAAAAAAAACCACACTGTACCTTGTAGTCCTTGAATCGAGCTTCAATTTCAAGTGACTCGTTAAGTCCAAGGTTGCAGGGATCGGGGATTCTGAAACACATGGACTTACTTCACTTACAGAAACACAAACAATCTTTACCGAAGAAAACAGATATCAGGGCGCCAACTGAATTGTTCCTCACAACTGTGACAATTTCATGTACCGCTAGAATAATTTCCAAAGTTTGACCTCTTATTTTCTACGCGAACACATCCACATTTGAACACGAACACACGAACACATCCACACAACACAATTCTCTAATTAAGTCCTACGGTATCCGCAGGCAGCTGTGGCACACACAATACAATATGTACGACGCCTAATCGCAGCGATCGACGCAGCGTCAATCGCAACGGCGGTATGGCAGGGCACTAAGCCGTGCCAAGAATAGCGCGTCTTACTAGTTAATACGTCATCGGCTCGAAGCGATTAGCCTTGGGCGAGTGGGCAATGGTAGGACGAGTGGGTGGGCTCGTTGATCTCAAGCACCAAAAATCGTTTGGTAGCACTTAACATTAATTGCTGGTTTCTTGAAACTCGCCACGAGGTTGGTATTGAACCTTAATCGGCTTGCGTTGCAGCGGGTTCGTTATTGTCTAAGGTTGCCGATAGTAGTCGGAGATTTCATATGACTACACAGCAATAATTTCACCAATTTAAGCGAAACATTGTAACATCGAGAACTCAGGTTTTGAAGAGTTCAAGCTGCTCACCCGGCATCGGCGATCATTGTTTGATAGAGCATAATCCTATTTGCCGCTCGTTGTTTCGCCTCCACCTCAGCGGTCTCAAATCGTCGTCGAATTGCCTCCATAGCATGGTTTATATCCTAAAAACCACAACGATATGTTTGATTTCAAACTCGAATTCGAAAAGCGTAAGGGTGAACCAAAAGTCCTGTCGCCTTTGCGGAGTAGCTTCCAACTCCTTATTCTAGAAGTGATCTGTTCTACCGATGTCATTTTGTTCAACTATACAATTGATGGAGAGTATTCAAAATATAAGATGCCACCTACAATTTGACCTGGGCTTTTTTCACCTTTGAAATTCCAAATATTTCCTGCAACTAATGAAAGTAGAAATTCAATGGGTCTAACAATGAAAATATGTGGAGTCAATCATGAAACAAGTGCTCAAGATGGTCGGCCAAAAAATTCAGATGAGTCAATTCCAGATTCAGTAAATAGTCTGCATCTTACGTCACCTAGACATCAAATTGTGAATTCAGTAGCATTTTTGTTGTAAATAGATTTTGAAAATTCAGTTGCCGTTCTCTGTAAAATAGTACTCCATGTCGGAGTAGAAAAAAAGCGGCTGCAGGATATTTGCTTCACCCTGATATATTGTTGAGAGAATTACTTCAGAATTACTACTGTACCTGATCAAAAATTGGTCTCAAATATTGTTGCCTCTTCAGAACTCGATAGATTTCAGCCTCATTGTCCGCACAATCCTTGAAACAAGTGCTCATAGTTCAACGAACTCCAAATCTTCTCGCCTTTCACCTCACCATCAATATAATTAATTTTACCTATTATTTTCATCTGCATTACAAGGTAACAATCTCGTGAGGCAGGAGAAATTCATACCGTAAATTGAGGCTAAAGTAATTTATCGCATAATTTGTTCATGCGACTAGAAAGATGAAGAGAAACACGGAGTGAGATGATCGGATGATTAACGGAATGGATGTAATCCTTCTCAATATAGTGATCAACACCTAAATCCATGGCGACGGCTACGAATCAGCAACTGCACGAACCCGCTTTATTTGACAGAGAACCTCGTGCAGTTCATGTCTCAACTTTTCCATACTTTCCACGTATTTCCTCTCCAATTCCTCGTCTCGTTCCTCATCCGACGGTATATTCAAACTCGGCGATTCCAGTTCTTCCTGAAAATGAAATCATACAATTCCTCTTACGATACGCTAAGAATTCGCACCGACTTTTTAGCTCTATTCGGGTGTTTTTTAATTCTTTCCTCTCCCACAGTGTAGAAATTGGCTTTGATTTTGACTAGCTTCGAAAATGTCTGGATCAATCTGAAAATGGAATGCATAACTTACAAGCATCGATTTGATTTGTTGCGATTCAGGTTGAGGTTCCATGAGATTCAAATTCAAGTTTTCACCTAAAACATGAAATACATTCGGTTATGAATTTCGGGCTATCCTTGATTTTTTGCATTGTGGAATTCCTTAAACAGGTGATGCTTGACCGCCCTAGGATCCAGGTGTGTCCACATTTAAATTTCATATTTATCTACAACACACGTAGTCTTGGTAACATGAGAATCTGCTTTCTTCTAGCAGGCCGACGAAAGCGGATTCGAAGAAACGAAAGCCGTAATAAACTTGGCTTATTTGCTATACCATAAAAGGAATAGATCCGCTAAATAGAAACAAAACTGAAGCACAATCTAACGCGAAAACGAAGGACGACGTCAGACGACTAGTGAAATCACGTAAACAAACGACGAAACTGAAATAACTTGAACTAGCGAAGATAAAGTTCCATTCTTGATACCCCGGTTTTCCAAGCTAAGGAACACTCGAGGTGAAAAGAAAAAGCAGAGATGATCAAAGTGTACTGGTCGAGAAACGTAAGACGATTTTCCGTTGTAACATTTACCCGAATTTCTTGCGAAGCGTGGCAAAAATGTCGAGTTATGAGGAACTACTTCTATTTCTTCTACACAGATACGCAAAGGAAGGTGTGATCTGTCATAAAGGTGCCCGTTTTTTTCTAGTAGGAACGCGATGGTAGTCTGGAAAGAGATCTAAAGTAAGAGCGATCAAAATAATGACCTGTACATTACAAAGCAACCTAAAACGTCGTACCTGGCTCGTTTAGCAAATGCAAACTGCACCCGGTAAATTGAGAGAAGAGAACTGGTTAGAACTTTCAAAATATAGAAAATATCAAGACTGAGCGTGTGTTTCGTTTCTAATTTGGAGGCAAAGAAGGCCAGTTCTCTACACGATACGTGAGAATACGAACAGCGGAAACGGTGACAGGCGATTGCACCAAACATATGGGAGAATTAGACGTCTGAGGGTCCGAGGTTCCAGTCTTTTTTTATCAATCTCAACAAATGTTCAACTTTTCCATGAGTTTCACCGAATAGAAAACTTTCATTAAATATTAATGTCAAAGTACGAATGAAACCAAGTGGATCGGTGACTTTTAATTTCATGGTTTTTTTCTCCGATTATGCAAGTGCTTAGGAAAACAAGTAAAAAAAATAATTATATAGCCGATCTATGATTGTTCTGATTGGACTAATCCTCTTGCCAGACGACAGCGTAAATGAGCAAAAGTTGGTCGCCGTGAGTAGCTTCACTAGACCAACTGTGGAATCGATTGAATCATTCTCGCTGAGGAATCTTTTCACATCAGAAACAGTTTGAGGGTTTTGAGAACTAACGGTATTCTTATTGATTCTTGACTTTAGAGGGCTTACTTGTGACATTGGTGCTTCTGAAAATGTAAGAATGGCTAAAGGTTAGGGGAGTCTGAAGTCTTAATCTCAACGGTTAAAATCACCCACGTATGAACTCCTTTCGATCGACAAGAACCTCCATCAAAGCTGGTCGATATCGACTATTCGCCACACAACTGCTGAAAATAGCACTAATAATAGTGAAAAATCTGTAGTATGAAAAACTCTGAGCGGTGTGAATTTTTTTGCTGATTTTATGGTAAGTGGGTTTACTGTTCACAAATGTGCTGCTGAACTGTGGAGCGAGCGATAGTATTTTGGCTAGCCTGTGGAAAAATGCATTTGATTTTCCACTTTCAATCTCAATGTAATAAATACAGTGAAAAACGTTGAATACAAATCTAAAACCAAACCTCCAAGCGAAAGGCAGTACGCACCGAGTTTGTACGATTAATGATTAGAGTAACTCAGCGTCGATTCATAATTTCTAACAACTTACTATACATTCTGCACTTGACTTGGATCCAAATCAACTGTTTCCTTTAGTTTATTGAGAAGGTCATCCATGTTGTCGCGAGCACACCTGAACGCTTTTTTGAAAAGCTTTCAATAGAATGGAAATCACTCATTTTCAGATTAACATTTCCTATGCGTCGCAGTGGCTTAGCTTTTTTTAAAATTATGGAGCTTGGAGTTGAGGCAACAGCAGAATTGAATAAATAATAAGGCAGGCAACAAATTTCGAAGTTGTAGGTCGATGTCGTCAGTAAGATGGATAGCTAACTAAGCTGATCCCCAAAGAATCAGGAAAGGGTGGGATGGCTAGTTCGGTGAGTAAATTACAGTACCCGTCGATAAGTGGATGAGGTGCGCAGAGAGTGGTGACTATTTGGGAGTTAACGCAATATTTTACACAAAAAATTCTTGTAAAAGAAGAAACGATGAGATATGAATTGATGGTAAATAAATAGTTAACGAAGTCATTACTGTACCCATTCATTGAAACAGAAGCAGAAACAAAATAGGTGAGGAAAACCGCAGCAAACACCCTCGCGGTAATGGATTGACACTTGACCCCGAGAGATTGACACGTTTGCTTCGCAAATAAACCGAGCTGGCCGAAAGAAACGATAAGCGAGTTCTATTCGATTAAAAGTGAAGGGTTTTTGCTTATCCTCAGAGGTATTTAATAGCCAGACTAGTCCAATTTCTGCAGGAAAACTGGAATACTCTAGTTCTAAAGAAGTGGTCTCAGGCGATGTTTATACTCTGACGCAACATTTCTTCAAAGAAGAGTTTGAGCGCATAATTGCAACTGAACTTGGATGCTCTCGAGAATCAAGGGTAAAAAAGGGGATGTGGTCAGCACTGAACATTTCCCTAAGGAGGTCGCGCCATGCATCGGACTTCCATTCATGGCGTAGAACCACAATGAATGGGTATGTAGCCTACACAATGACCTTCTAGGGCTGGACAAGAGCGGTACCAATTCAGCCGGACCCGTTAAGGCGAATGCTTTATTTGACGTTAGCGAGGACCGTTTGGGTGATAAGTCGAGTAGTACCATCACCAAGCATTCCATGCACACTCAAAAATTATTGAAAAAAATTCGATCTACCGAACGGAACCGAAGATCATGTACAGATTTCGCCACCGACTTTTGTACTGGTTCAGTTTTTCTACTGTATGGACTACCCATCTTGCTCACCCTTTGCTTACACTGTACTAATTATTCCGTTTGTATTATGTTTTGGAAATTAGAAAAATTAGGATCTTTCTTAGAGCTCTACTTCTTTTTCGATCAATTTTCTGACATTTGGTTGAAATTTGACGGACAGGACTTTTTGACTAAATTTATATAGAGTAGAACGGAACATCACAAAATCAATCATCCAAAAGACTTTGGTCGATGGACAACTGCATAGCTATGGAATACCAAGCAAACACAATAATATTAGTTTTCTTGAGATGGAGTTTCTGTATATCAGCTATTGTTCCATGTCGCAACAGTGCTGATAAGATTTTTTGTTAGGATCGATAAGAGCTCAAATGGTTCGAGACACATTTAGAGCTGAGGACATGACACGGTCTTCCGGGAATATTCGAAGAAAAGGAACTACTTGAAAAGGGTCTTATGTACTTTATCCTCTTCCACAGCTAATATAAAGGATTGGTACGATGAGCTGGACATCGCACTACTATGATTTGACAGCTTTCATCTCGCAGTGGGATGAAGTTTTTCACTCAAACACTTACAGGGGTCATGTACAATCCATA
This sequence comes from Nippostrongylus brasiliensis, assembly GCA_030553155.1. Lineage (NCBI taxonomy): Eukaryota > Metazoa > Nematoda > Chromadorea > Rhabditida > Heligmosomidae > Nippostrongylus > Nippostrongylus brasiliensis. The sequence continues at coordinate 15,738,049 of CP130737.1, forward strand.
TTCCAATGAATAATCTGTATCGCATACTTTTCCACGTGAGCTTCCCATTGAACTAAAACACATTGCGATTTTGAAGCTGAAAAGCACCAGGGGAGCATTATACGAACATTAATCCTCAAATTCTTCAAAACCAGTGCTCAAGGATTAGTGCCGTTCGACCGAAGTCTTGGAGTGCGAACGAAGAGCGAACATTGCTCAAAGTTAAAACGAAACGAAAAGCGGTCAGAGTTGGGCACCCCTCTGAGGACGCGCCACGCACTCGCCTATCAATCGGAGTTGTAGAGGCATGGTGAATACGTATTTATATCAGTAAGATACTAAACAATTGGGTTTACATCGATCACAACCCTCCAAGAGGACTACAAAAGTTACGAAAAAAAGCAAATCAATACGTTTGTTCCAAAGCAGATCACCGTTTTCGCAGACATATTTTTTGAATCACCAATGTCTGATTGATAGGCCAGACAGAGGGTCGCGTGCTGCTTTAGGCTATGATTTTTTTGTGCATTTCAAACATAGCACTTTACTCTCGTCATGGTTATGTGTTGGTTTTCATGTTCAAATCATTTGTTATTACGGTTCATGTTGTTCTTTCTGCTGCTGAATTGAAGATAATTGAAAAAAACGCCATGACCTACGGCTGTTAGTATAGCAGGTATCTGAAAAAAGAGTCCAAGTTAAGCACTACGTCGAGATTGCGCATCGGGTTTTCGTTCACTTTTACCAACAATCTCTTTAGATTCATTTTCGTTGTCGTCGATAGGATCTGTATTGCTAACCTTCTTTCTTTTTTTCAGTCTCATCCTTTCCTCTAATTCTTTTACTTTTGTATTTAGGGCATGGTGCGATTCTGTTTGACTACTAGCTTTTAGTTGATGGGGAGCCTTTCTACAGAAATAACCACTTAAATTTCTTTCTGGATCGCTGCTTGTGTTTCGAGTTCAGGCTTTTTCATTTGTTGTCGTTCTTTTTACCCTTTGCTATTTTTGTTTTAGGCGCGTCATTGGACGTATTAAATAAATAAAATAAATAAATAAAACAAGGGTTGGCGTATAGTTTTTAAATAAAACGTTGGATTGCAACTAATTTTAAATAATTCAGCGAGGATGTGTTAGAAGATCGTTTTTGCTTACAATGTTCTTGTCTGCAATGTTTCATATTTCCAGCGAACTGGCTACAATCGGAATTTCGATGACGATTTGCAAAGCTAATGGTACTGTATTGGCTGAGATTTACAGTAACAAAAAGGAAAGGCAGCGTCATTCCCACGTCATCAGATTTACTATATAAAAGACAAGTCTTACGCTTCCTAGCCAGGGTGATCACTGAACCCATTACTTGTTGGGGTTCACCTGAGCGTGAACTTTGGTATTGAGATTATACGCTCTTTTAATTTCTTTGCCACCCACATGTGAAACTTAATCATTCTACAAGCACCGGCCAATTCCTAGAGTCTTGCGTAAGATTAAATGTCTCACATTAACCTTGAAAGCGGAGCTTCCTATCCGCATATGATCAAAAACATCAACTGAGTTGTGCTGGCAGCTCTTCCCTATACCGATATCCTGCGTTCTGAATACCACTCAAGCAATTCAAAATTGCTGAATTTCTGTTTTCTATTATTCCTTTGCAGGATAATGAGATCACTGCTGCCAGTGCTCTACGTTCTGGCGAATTATGTGAACTTGGGGAAATCCATCACAACGGCAGTGTCGGCGGTGAAATAAAAACAATTGTTTGTTTGTATTGCCCTGTCTAAGAATCCTAATCATTACAGGAAGAAGTGAGGAAAATCGTTGATGACATGCAACAGCTGCACAATGACAGTTCGTTCAATTTCGGTGTAAGGAAAATGCCTTCGGCGTCTCAGCTGAACGAGCAGTATGTGAAATGGCCACAGCGTAAGTCGAGTGTAATGATTTTCCTCTTCTCTAGGTCTATTGAGCATTATCTTTTCATTTTGTATGCTTCTGCACAGGGCAGCCTGAATGTGTGAGACATAGGGAAATCATCTCAGTGGTATACCAAAAAAAACTATGGTAAAGAGTGCAAGGGGAGTTGTCGTCTCAGTTGCGTAGTGATTATCGCTCGAACCTCGATTAAGGCCCCTTCAGACTTTACTGCGTTGCTGCCGCAGTAACGATGAAGCGCGCGTGGCTGCTGCACAGTAGCACAGCGTCCGGTTTCTAATTCATTTGCGAAAACCACCCATATCGCCAACTATGCACTAAATAGTTTTTTGACCAACGACAGTCCAGTGGACGGCCGGAAAAGCGCGCAGCTATGGCGGAAATACGCGCACCTTCCTTTTTACTGCTCTTCTTTGGTTTACTGCCGCAGTAGAGTCTAAAGGGGCCTTTCGGAAGACGCCGAATCCCGCCTGAGATACGACTCTTTTGATGAACCTAGCACCACCATTACAACATCATAATCAAGTATGCATAATAGTAACGCACAAAAAGCGGTGATAAAACTAGAACTCCACGTTAATTGTAAAATTCTCTCAGCTTAGCTGGTGCGTTGCCGAATCCGAATCGCTGGCTCAAGCGGCCATTACGGATGAGTGGAAGTAAAAGCCTTCGGGCTTAAGAATGATGCTAGGGGAGCGCAAATGACCGTCGAAGTTGAGGAGAAGAGCTGTCGTTTCTGTGGCGTAGTGGTTAGCGCAAGAGCCCCGGCTAGGCGCGAGACGCGAGTTCGAATCACGCTTGGATTTGAATTTTGCGATGAACATATGTAGCTTCACAATTACAACATCGTATGTTAAAGGGTAGCATGTCACTGTAGGCTACGGAGATTGATGGTTTATCCTCTCACGATATTACTCCATTACACGGCTACGTCCAGAGTATGTAGAGTCTTCGCCAATACTTATTTTATTTTTTCGCAGTTTTTGTTTCTATTTCAAATACAGACACTGCACAAAGTGTTCTAGAAAGCGTCGAAGCAAACCTAATAGTGTTGTCACTTCAACTGTAGATTAAGTAAGACTAAAAAGAGAAATATCGCAATTTCAGACCACTGCAGACGTCACGGAAAAGATCTATCGGCCTGTTCTCGACAATTCGCTCACGAGGCCGTCACTTGTATAGGAGTTAGGCAAATGTGCGATGGCACGAAAAACTGCCCATACGGAGACGATGAGGATCCAACGCGATGCCTATTTCATCGTTTGGTTGGTCATGGGTATATGTAGCTTACTGAAATCTCAACTAAATTGTAGCGTTTTTAGTCTATGGACGAGATGAATCGCATACGACTCGCATTCAGTCATCTCATGGAAAAAGGGAAGAGGAGAAAACAACCAATAGTGTGGAAAGATGACGAAGGAAAAGTTCGGGATCAGAACGGTGATTTTGTCGCATAATATGTGCTGATTTATCGATACGGAAATTCGTTTGTCGTGTAGATCGCATAGTCTGAAAACGCTCTAAAAACAATAGCCGTATAAACATGTCTGTTGGGAAATTTCTGCTGTTTACAGTTTTGTTTTGTTTTTATGCTTTTATGAATTCCTTTGCATCGTCGTGATGCAGCAGGATAGCTTTATGAATCGAGTTCATGCGACACGTGTCTTTACATTCCACTTCTCGAACGTTTCATGTGGTTTCCCCGCATGAGGTCATGATCAATTTGGTATCCTGGCTTGAAGTAGTGATAGCTGTTCGTCCTCTATCAGAACATTTATTCAATGTGTCGCTTGATACAATCGAAAACGGTTCTCCCACTCACCGAAAACGTCCCAGAGGTGTTAGACATCTTTGCATGCTTCGTTGATGCGACGATAGGACCTCTCGGAAGAAAGAAGATGCCTTTTCTAATGAGTTGGTTTCCAGCTATAGCTATTCAGTATTTGGAATGAAGGTGAACCAGCCCAGGACGATACAAACTAAATGGCAGGTCGAACATGTACGTACCGAATTTTAGAACGCCCTGTACGGCTTGTGGTTCATAATATGTACGTATATTGAATGAGAGATATCTGAGCTACTTTAGCTTTCCCTGCTGCCAATCTACTTCAAAAGACAAGAGCTAAGTGAATGTCCATTTGTGGATTTACATGGTTGAGTTAATCGAACTGTGGGAAAATTGCCTAAAAGCGCGGCTACAGCGACCTGTCGACATCTCATAAACCCTTTTTGTGTTGCTAGCACACTTTATGATGTGCCACTCCACATGCTATGGGTTGTTGCAATGCTAGCTAAAATAGTATAAATGGAGCAATGGACCTTTGGGGCGACGCGACATGACACGTCCACTCGTTCCGCGATAACTCGTTCGCCTCGTCCGTTCTAAAGACATTGCGGCCGAAGACTGTAGGGTGTGGACGCTACATAGCCTACTACGACAAGCATTCACTACCCTAAATCCAACTAGATAGCAGAATTTTGCTTCGAAAATGCTCATCTTGGCATTCTCCACGTTCTCTCTTCTTGAAACCTCGGCATGATCTTACAATATTCGCATGCTGCTGTGAGGAACCTTTTTAGACCAAAATAAAGTTGATCCACCATACTAACCTCGTTGAGCACAGCCGCATACGAATATTGTAAGCTCATCTTGGTAAAACTAACTATATTTTGAAGGACCTCATTGACCAAAAGGGCTTCTCACACTCTGCGGCGGCGCTGGCAGCGGCAGCCGGGGGAGCAGCCTCTTTCTGTCGCTGTGACCTCAAGTCGCTGCTTAGTGTGAGCGGCTCTTCAACATTTTCAGCCATCGTTGAGCTACTCACAAAACAAGAGCGAAAATTCAAAGAATAATTTTTATTGTATGCACTTTCATCAACTAACCGCCCACTAAATAAATACGATAATCTATAAACTATAGCAATCATCAGCAATTTTCACAGATAGACCTCGTTTTCTTACGTACCCGCATATGTGCTATACATGATAATTAAATGCTTAGCTAAAGAGCGAAATAGCACAGGAAAGGAATCGACAGATGGTGGCAAGAGAATTGAGGAACAACAACAATCTGCTAGGCTGCAAAGAATCTATAACATATTAAAATTCAATATCACCTAAACCTATGTAAATTTGATTAATTCTACAACCCATATGTCACAGCATCGTTGAAGAAGTTGATCTCATGACAATTAATTAATAGAAGCAAACTAACCGTTAAAAGCTACACGAAAGCGAACAGTTTTTAGGCACGCGCTATAAGCGAGTCATTTCCAGTACTGATTCAGCACTGCTTGAATCTTCGGAATCCGATCTCGTGACACTATTTATTGTGCACGGTAAGTATGGAGATCGATGATCGTCGAGTTCGGCTCGATTTAAAATCGTCCTTGGATCAGGTTCACGAGATGGTGCACGAGGAGGGCTTGGATGAAGAATAGGCTAAAATAGCTTTACAATTAGGAAAAATGCAACTGGTCCGCTAAAATATCGAATCTGATTTTACAACTACGTTATCAATCTAAGCAGTGGTGGCAACAGCTCTTCGAAGATGTTTCACGCAATAACGACGCGACGCGACGCCGTACGCGCCACACTGCATTTTTGGTGCATAAAATATCACACATACATTATCGATAATCAGTCAGCTGTCACAGAGATTCTGCACATCTCGAACACAGAAAAAAGAAAATGTACGGATATGATGTCGCACGACGGCGTTGACCAGCACTTAGCATCATTTTGCAAATTACTCGAAATAAGGGAAAAAAGAATACGTTGTAATTGGCCCACCTTAATTCGATTGCTAGGTACTTCCTCAAGTCGACATTCACGCCAAATGATGAATTTAGCTATGTCCTTATAACGGATTTTTACATAGGCACGAGTTCGTTTGTCGACTGGTTCGGTCTTCTTTGAAATGAACTGGAATAGTGAGTTGTTTAGATGTAACGAGCTTTATTGCATACATGCGTGTATTTCATTTTACTAAATAGATAGTGAACTATTCGTGCACTATAGTGTTGTGATCTGACAAGCTCGAAAAATTGTAGTTCTCAAACACTTTTTTTCCTTCACGGAATGCTTACGCTTTTCGTAGTGTACTAATGAAACCACGACTGCCCGGAAAAAAATGCCAAAAAATGTCTATATTGACGCTGCTGCTGAAACAATTTCCCAATAGTTTGTCTCACCATTTTTATAAAATACTACCTAATGAACTCTACCTGTAAACTAGCGACCCGTCGCAGTAATCCCTGTCCACGGCCCTCATCCAGTGACGGAAAGCTTAGCGCTCGGCAACTTTTGACGGAACCAGTATCATCATTATGCCACATCTTGAAAACAAATAGTCTACTTACAATGTAAAACGAATAGCAAAAATGCTCTCCAAAGTAACATAGATAGCTTGACGATAGCAAAATTACTTTCATTCGAAAAAACAAAAATGCACGCTTAAAATTCGTCGAGTAGGCTAGTACGGGGCCTAATGTTTGTGGTAGAATAAACAACGATGATATGAATACTGAATACGGAGATCATTAAGATTAATGAGAATCAGCATAGTATTTTTGAAAATAGTGTATCGAACAGTTGACCTACCAAAAAGAGGAAACGGCTGTACACAGCCCGTGAATGAAAAGAGCATACATGCGAAGCTCTAGCAAAAAAAAAACGCAAAAATAGCTGCTAACCAACTGAGGGTATACTGTTTCCGTAGGGGCTGAGATAGACCTATATCTGCACACCAAAAATTATTAAATAAACCCTAATTCTCGAACTGTTCGCCATTTATTCTTTTCATCCCCACCTGATTTTTGTCCTCGCATCAAAAAATTGTCGAAAACACAACGAGGTGAAACTCCCCAATATAAACATCAGACGTGACAACACGGTTGATAGTTGAGAAAGGCAACAGCAGATGAGAACAGCCTATTGAAAGTGTTGCAAAATACAACAGCGGCGTCGTTCACGATCACATTTTCACAAATGCCGTGAGCGCATTATGTTTTGTTGAAACGTGAGCAAAGCCATATGATGGCGAAAAAAAAAGCGATGTGAAACGCGCACATTTGCATGCGATACATGCACTCGATTGATCAAATCGGGTTCTCTGTATCCGAATCACCAGGAAGCCACGTAATGTGATTGAAGAGAACAAAAAGCAAACATCAGCGGGAAATTTGGCCAACTTGCAGGTCCGATCGCAGGGGAGGATGAGTGAAGGGGGATGAAAAAGCAAAAAGTTGAAGTGAAATGAACAACTTGCAGAAGTGGACGTGAAGCCATGACGTGGATGGCGTGTGCAGCAATAAGTCGGCGATCAATGCTGTCGCCAGTCGGCGGCGGCGGCGGCGGTGGCGGCGGCGGCCGTCGCTCGCCATCACCTGCGCGTGGCAGCAAGAAACACGACACGCGCGCAGCTGCGGCAGCCGCTGCGGCGACGTTTCGCCTTCTTTGGATCACTCGCTGCCGCATCAGCGGCAACAGCGCCGGCGCCAGCGGCACTGCTATCTTGTCGCCAACACGACATCAACAATAACAACAACAACAACGACGACGGCAATCAAAAGCCGGCCGCGCTTTTCAAACCTCGTGCTGTCATGTCAACGATGGCCGTATGTATTGGAGGCTTTGGAGGCTCGTGATGATGACAATCCCTCCATTGGCTTTTATAGCGGGTACACAAGCAATTTTAGAGAGAGCACTACGAGGAGATACTATGCCCAGGCTATATTATCGTTAGTCTCGCTCTGCAAAAAGGAATCAAGCGAGCTCGTGGGCCTTGTTAGGCAAGACTTCTACATTACTGCTAAATGCTACATAGGTGTTGTTGCTTCCGTAGAGCACTTCCCAGATAGTCGAGCGAAAGGCGGAAAGCTTCATATGGATCTGAGACAGATTCGCGGTTCTGTTCACTGAAACTCAATATATTTTCATGCTGCCTTAACAGGATACTTTTTTGCGGGCGTCTAGATTTCTTCCTGGAATAGCCTTCGGAAACATGCTCATAGCCTCCTAGAGCGGACATTGAGTGACCAACAATTGCCGAGATCCTGCTGATCGAGAGGGCGAAACCGCTATGGGCAGAAACTGCGCCTAGCTATTCAGAAGTGAGACGTGGAGTTAGAGGCGTAGATACAGAGAAGCTACTCACAATAGGAGCTCATCTTATGGGAAGGGAAACAAACAAACGGAAACAGGAAGACATAGTCAGTGCAAAGTTTCACTCACCGTGACTTTGCCAGAAAACTGAAAAGTTTCAATGAAAAATGCCAAGATATTTATGTAGTCTAGAAAGGGTAACACGTGGTAATTACCGATACTTATAAAAGTGAGATATAGGAAAAAGCTGCATCTCATCCAGCAAAGTGATAAGTGTCAAAACAAAGGGCGGCGCATAAGTACGTGAACCGCGTTGTAGTTTGCCACAAAGAGCTCGTAGTTAGGGTGAGTGCAATATAAGATAACTAGCTCTCGAAATGGCTCCCCAGGCTCAACCAGGCGGTACACCGTGAGTGAGCCTTTGAGGAATCTAAACCTCCACTCAACTGTGGTGCCGTCTGCAGAACTTATCCAATGGGTCTTGAATGTAAACTAATTGGATTCCAAGGTTCTCTATTCTTTGAACATCGGCATTAATGTTAGTATTCCGATGTTAACGTGTTAGTATGCCTCGCCGAGATTGTTAGGTGGAATTATTAACGGCCCGACGTTTCGACCTTCTCGTCGTCTTCAGAGGCCTGAATATGGTTCGGTAAATGACACGAATTGCTTACCCCGCCAAAGAGCGTACCTACTTTAGCGTTTTTGACAAGTTGCTATGAATACAAAATGAAAACATATTCTACAGTACCGGACATGCCTTTTGATCAGTTCTCGGAAAAGCCCCTTAGGAGCGTTCCAAAGCGGCTTTTTTCAACAGCTTTGTTGGAACTCAATTATTTGTAAAAATATGCATGTATTTGAGCTCAGCGGCTCGAGCTCTATCGAATGATGTTCAAAGATCGGTACAAATGCAATATATGGTCCCTTTTGCCGACCCCTCAAATCTCGCCTGGTCGGTCCCTCGGGGCTTGTTGGTCCCTCGGGGGTCGCCCAGGCGAGATTTGTGGGGTCGGCAAAAGGGGCCATGTATTGCATTTGTACCGATCTTTGAAAATCATTCGATAGTGCTCGAGCCGCTGAGCTCAAATATATGCATATTTTTACAAATAATTGAATTTCAACAAAGCTATTGAAAAAAAGCCGCTTTGGAACGCTCCTAAGGGGCTTTTCCGAGAACTGATCAAAAGGCATGTCCGGTACTGTAATGATGAAACCTTACCACCGCTAGAGCTCTTAGGGCTCGCTTAGACCAGATGCGCGACCTAATGCAAAAGATGCAAATCGACCATACCGTGGGAATTCCCACGCTATGGTCGATTTGCATCTTTTGCTTTAGGTCGCGCCGCGTGCCGCCCCACGCCTGAACAAGCCCTTATAGTTAGGCTCGCCGTTAGTGATGTAAACGAATATGTAATTGTCATATACGCCGGCATTCTATTTATACTCATAGCTACACGGCTGTATCATTTGTTATGGTAAGGCATTCATTTCGGTTGTTCATTCGTGAACTCGCCGAACAAATCCAGAATGACTCTAATCCTTTCCTACATGACATCACAGTCTCGTATGATAGCACCTTACACGCAACGTCAAAATCGTCTCCATTATGTTCTCCAGCTCTGTATCAACAAACATGTCTAACATCAGAATACTAACATCAGTGCCGAGGTTCAAAGAAGAGAGAATCTTGAAATGATACACGATATACGCCATGTTATTTCTCTCTCGTGCGCGGAGTGTTGTCACTCAGACAACTCGTGGTTTCCATCCGACAATCCTTGAAATTTCTCAAGAGGTGCAAGACGGCTGACGTAATTCCCCACTTCATACTGAATGCGAAGATTGGTACCGCGAGGCCAACCACCCAGCTCCTATGAAAACGTATCGATATCTTCTTGGAGTGGTGATCAAGGAAAAGCAACATGCCTTGTATTCAACGTTATTGAAGTGTGATGCTAAAGAACAGGTCTGCCGGCGTCTTCTACCTGATCGGACTTAGCAGAGGACTGAGGATGAATCGCGGTCGATCTGTGGAGTTATCGGCTCTAAGGCTAAGTCTACTATTTGTGCAAAGTATGATAGACTGTTGCGTGTACCAGATGAAAATGTTCATTTCATTAGGGTTGGCCGAACCGGTATCCATTGCCATTATTAGGTTGTACGGAAAATTTTTAGATTTTTTCAGTGGTCTGATTTGAAAGCATATATCTTTGCCATATGAGAACATGGGTGAGCGTAACTTCGGATATTTGCGTTTCATAAACTCTATAAATGATCTCACAGTGGCAGGTGAAATATGCGATTTCCAATTCTCCGTGGTGCGTTCCCGATGAACAACAAGAAGATGCTCTACCGGTCTGCTCTACTTCTTCAGTACCGCTCCGGTCGATCTGCCAATGAAGCCCACCGGTTCCTCCAGAAAACAATGGAGGACCAAGCCCCCTCTCGTGTTTCAATTGGTACCGGAAGTTTGAGAATGGTGACGAATCGCTCATGAAACTCCTCGTACTGGACGACCACCTACCGACAAAAACAGTAGATACTCGCCATTTGTGATGAGCAGCCTATACTCCAAAATCAACTATTCATGATACTACTTAATTTATTAAAAAGACATCTCAATGTATCATTAGTCTAAAAACTTTCCGGACAACCTAATACTAACAACACAACTCCAGCTTGCGAGGTATGTATTAGGCTGGCAACTAAGTTCGTGGACTGTTTTGCAGTCATTACTTCCAGCAAGCACAACTTGCTTGAATGTTGAGCAATTTAATTTCTCTTTTTATTTTGTGATAGCGCATATGAAGTAGTTTTCAAAACCACTCATAAACCCTGTTACTTTTCTTTGCTGGGAAACTTTTTCCGCTTGAAATGAAAACATTAAAAACCAGCGTTTACCAAGTCCTTCTTCAAGAGTACCTGCTTAGCGACTAGGTTGCTGAAGCGTTATAATTTGTGTGTGCAGAATCTAGGGATGATGTTTTGAAACGATTGATGGTACTCAAAAATATCAGGAGATACTGAGCAAGCAGTTCAGAACGAAAGAAAAAGTGCACTTCGGATGACCTATGGAGCTCGTTCGGAAGGCCGTAATTCGTTCCTCCGAAAGAAATCAGAGCTCGGCAAGATCAATGTTGACATTCCAAGTCAGATACTCAAATAGCTCAGCTAAAAAGGTTCTGCACTATTCTAGTTTTTCTGTAAAATTGGGCAATAATTTCCCGTGCGATTTGACCCATCGCGGGGATGGGTGGGTCGGATGCCACAATTGAACGTCGAGCTTGCTCTGAAAACCAACCACTTCTTCACAAAATGGTAACGTGCGATGGGATGTGGACACTACTTCATAATTGCTGACCTGCTAGCCAGCCACCCAAAACAAAATGAAGGTCGCTACAGATCCTCAAATCCACCTCCTCACAAGAAGCTGATGATCTCAGTCTGGAGGTTCTACGAAGGTGCCACCTTTCGAGAATTGATCGGTGGAAGTGTCAGCATTTACCGAGAGCCCTGCGCTCTTTAGCCTTGCTGTGTACAGGTTGAACTACGCGGTAGTCGGTTGAAGCAGCTCTCTGAAAGTTGCGTCACCACTCAACAAGGCGTCGCCAAACATCACGCTTCGTTTCGATTACTCCAAAAATCCGAAGATGTAAGCTGGAGGGCTCTTGTTTATGCCTGTTACAGTACAGATGTAGCACTTTATGAATAATACCTATTTTGGATTTTTCCTGCATGCTCTGGGCGAAGACGATCCAGTAATGAGATGTAGGTCAAAATGCACCTATGAAAATAATTTTCCTCAAAAACTCAGCATTTCTGAGGAAGTGGAATGGGGCATCTACCTGATAGTGAGGAACTACCTGTTCGTTTTGATGGTTCATATGTCGTTTGGGTAACCTTTCTCTTTGTTTGGTAACTAACGCTTTTGTTGAAGGCGTTTGAGAGTCCACGAACTTAGTTGCCAACCTAATAGATGCAAGAGTTACTGTGATCCAATAACAATGAAGCGAGTTGTTATAAGGAACGTGTTTCGAACAGCGACGGCGGTGTGCACTAGCGATATCGAAAAGCAAGAATCCTAGCGATTACCTACCAAAATGTCAAAGCAGGACGGTTATCCCGAGGATTATCTGTAGTATGTACATATAACAACCTCGGGTGTTGCTAATAGAAATATGAATATTGAAGATAAACACATGCCGAGGTTCATAGAAAGTCGATTTTGGAGTGCCACCGAGGGGAGGTATTTGCGTTGCTTGTTCGTCATTCTGATGTGTTTGCCGCACTCATATTAGTAACTATTAGTTTAGAGTAAGGATGACACTTTGGTTCTATTTTTTAAGATCACAATTCAAAAAAGAACCAGCTCTAGCTCATAACATTTTCTCGACAATTATTACTGACCACTGTGTAAAATCGAGTTTCAATAAATCCTTAAATCTTAAGAATTCAAATATGCTGAACAATACCCGACATTGTTACAATTCTTTTACTAGACTGTTTCGATGTTGTCACCTTCTGCAGGGCCTGGTAAGTCAATGACATCTAAAATCTACCCCTGAAGAACCATTTTGTTCAACAACAATTGCCTTTGAGGCCCAGGAGAACGGGAAGCAAAGCAACAAACTAACCTAATTACTGGTGCCTCATCCTCTCGCTCAGCTGCAGAAGTCACCGGGTGGCTGAACCCCATCTAATGGAACAAACGTTCTGGCCACGTCAGATGGAGCTATCAGTTCATTTAAACCCGCATTGGTCGGTGAGCGAGATCAGCTCTTAGGTGACAGCTATACATTTCTTTCCGGCTGATGTTGGGACCCCTAGCTTATATCCGAAACGCTTCGACTATTCGACGATTTCTAGTGCACGGGTTCAATATTCAAAATTGGGTTCGAACATTCAGTCCAAAATTGACACCAAAACCTCGATGTGTGCACTGTTATGACGACGGCTCTCCCAACAGTGTTATCTGGGCATGTCATCAATGATCATTATCGAGTGCGTAGAGAACGGAGACTCTCGGAATAGAAGTCGGCTGGCATGGAGTAGGAGAAACGGGAAAGACCAAGCGCCCTTCTTCAGTGTATTCGAATATCTTCTCACTTGAATTGAGCTAAAAAGGTACTAGCCTAATGGCATTGTATCTGGGGAGTGAGTTGGAGCCCGACACTCAGGAGCTCTACTACGTGAGCTCTACGAGTTTCGTTTCGAGTTCCCTCAGGCCTCAATGAGGGAGCAACGTGGGCCCTCATTTACCTCTCCGATTTTTATGGTTGATCGCGTCTAGATAGGTTTCCACGATTGCGTGAAAGCACGTGTACTTCGTGGCAAGTCATCCTGAATAGAACGTCGGACTTGCTTCGATCACGTCTTTTTCACTTCAACTCTTTCATTAACTTATCCCTTTTTAAGATTCCATCCTAGTTAATTATACATAAATGGTAGCCTACGGCAACTTCGAAAATGGACAACGGACTCATCATCGGCAACCTGAATAAGCCTTATCGTCGAATTGTGAGCAAAAGAAAGAAGAAGAGAAGGAAGGGTTTCCCTTCCGAGAAATTTTTCCGAAGTCTGCACTGCAAACTAGGAACAATGCTGGGTTATGAGTGAGAGCGGGGAAAAGAGAGGAAGAAATTGGCAGTGAAAACGACATCAGACCCCGACGATAGAGGTCATTGGTGACTCGCTTTTCTTTGAGCCAACTGAGCCGACCGATCGCGCCCATTTAAGGTGGGGGGGGGGGCATTGGGATCATCATCCCCGATTATGTCACGGAACCGTTGGACGGTACTTGAATCTGTTGAACATTGACTTGCTATTTATTATGTGAAAATCAAGTTTTAGACTGAATAAAGGGCCATGTCGATTTCCTTACCACAACAAGTGTGAAGGGCATTTAAATGGAACACCGTCAAGACCACCCATACTGCTTTTAATGTTGAATAAATTGCTCTGTCAGTGTAACGAACATATGAGAAGAAAAGAATGTTAGACTTCTGAGAATTGCTCTTTGTCCTAATATGAATAAACATCGAGCATGAACCCGTGTTTATTCTCATCATCTGTCTTATAAATCACCTCACCTTCCAGGAACAAAACATAGCCAAAAATATTAATGGCAATGAATGAGGTAATTGAAGATGAAATATGTACGTCACAATAATTTCAGTCGTTATACAAATGTGAGTCGAAGAACCAAAAGAAAGCGAAGAAGGTTCCGTTCAAAAAATTGTGGAGTTGTGTGCAAAGAACTATCAGAGAAGGTTTGGTTGCCTGTTAATGAATCAGCCAATTTCATGCAGCAGCTGCCAGCTGACAGCCTCTTTTTGTCATTACATTGTTCCTGTCATTGGCCAGGTGACTTGCGGGCGGAAAAATTCACACTAATCACTTGTATTTATTATTACGTCTTTATTAGAATGTTCCGTAATGAACTGGTATATTTGGACGCTGACGGTTGTATTATACTTCCCACAATTTGCTAAGACAGGATCTAAAGCGAAACGAACGAATAAGAGTTTTTTTGAAAATGAATCAAAAATCGACGTATCGCGAATTGTTTCTTCACAAATTCGTTCTGGACTGTAAGCGCACATTGCATATAAACGTATCGTTGTTCGAGCTAGACGCCTGCGGCGGTTCAATCGCTTTCGGAAAGGAAGTTCAGCATCAGGGACAAGAAACGGATTGCAAAACATGACGGGCCGAATTAATGTGATGTGCTTGGAGCAGTTAAGGGACAATCTTCCAGGGTTGTCAAAGTGATGTTAGATATTACCAGTACACGACGTAGAACGAGGCCCAAAGCTGGCTGTACGCGGAGGAAAAATCTAGCTTCCTGTTTGGTTTTGGAGTAGCGGAGTCCTGCACCGCTCGCTTCTAGCGGATGGACAAACGGTTGCAGCATATTTGCACATTGAGGGTATGTTAGAGACGTAAACTATTCGAGTATTCGAGCCCCGGTACTATTCATGTACTCATGGATAAGGCGCGACTTGAGCGAAGAGATCGCACGAGTCAATGACGAAGGACTCAAACGGAATTTTATTTCTAGTACTTCAAACCACAATCTACGGATGGATCGACAAGGAGTCAGCATTTTCCTGGGAGAAAGGATTCAAGTCTCCGATTAATTATTGGAAAAATACTTCGATCACACTGGCTGGAATTATTTTTTGTAAAGGTGGTCTGACAGAGTAGTTCGTTGTGGGACACTAGTTTGTTGTGGGACACTGTGTAAAATTTTATTAAACATCGCCAGCTTTCTAAACAGGTCGATAATAAGTAGGTCGTTCAAAGCAAGGAGAAAGAAGCCTGTTGAGCAAGGAGAAGGGAAAATGGATTACAAGGAAGTGCTCACGCCCTCGTTGAAGACATCTCATTAGATGAACAGATGTCGGCATTGAGCGTGTTAACAAGCTGAGATTTCGATGAACGGCTGACGCTGGTGGCCTCCGTCACAAACGAGTTCAATCGGCCAGCTGGACCGCCAATCGTGATGCAAACATGCGAACGAATGTCTTGTTGGGGCTCGCGATCGTTCAACAGTTTCGAACCATTTAGGTAGTCAATAATAATAATTACTGTATTATTTGATTATTTTCGAACGGTGCACTGTTAACAACGGTAAATACACAATATTTGGTCAGTGGTCCTGAACAGCTGTTGGACAACGGCCCACTGCGCTTCCTGCAAGCTTTTATTTTTGCATTTATTCGCTAGACAAGCATTATGTACGATCCCAGATAATTGTGATGCAAAGAATGTTCATCATCGAAGGGATCTATGCTGCTGCGTGGTGATCACCGTTTCCGATCAAGTTGTAGAAGCTCGATTTGACAACGATACCACATATTGCTTATTTCTCAAAACAATTATTACTTACATCATTATTTATTTTGAAAGCTAATAAATTTGTTGGACGGACGACTACCAAGAATCACGAAAATTGTATCAAAGTTCTTTTTGAACCTATCCAGTTAAAGTCTGCCAGGAACAGCATTGTCAACCGAATGCTGCTAATATGTAATGAATCCATAGGATGAATATCGACTAAAAATTGTTCTCGAGTGACATACAAAAAAAGATAAACCGAAACTCATGTAGCGATAGAAAAGTTTCTGAGAAATGAAAACCAGCCATTTGGCAAGAAAGGGCCTCTCTGCATCACAACCTTCACCGCTCGGTAAACTAAAGTAAAACCAATTCAAAATTACCCCCCCCCCTCTCTAGTTTGGAGGACTACTGAAATGTTGGACTTTCAAACCAATGCGCCATCAGACGTCGATCCAACAGATTGCCACTTGTCCCTATCGCTACAGAATCACACGATACAAAAAAATCAACAACTGAGACAGAATGAGCGCGGAAGTGGAAAGGTTTTCTATGACAATTTTGCATTCCTACATAGGCCTGGTATAAGATCTTTACCAGCAGGATGGCGAAACGTGGCGGACGACAACGGCCTATGAGAATCTCGATTGTCTTCTGTTTGAAGGAAAAAATGAAAACGTGGAAATGTTCAGTCGGAGAGTTTACAACTATACAGCAAAGCTCTTGTTGTCAACACAAATAACATGCTAAAAATATTCGTACGGAGAATGGAGGTTGGAGTATTGAGCAAATGAAGAACTTAGATGATTGCTCCCCTCATACGTGGCATTAAGAGCGACAGCTGGAAGATATCGACAAATAGCGGAAAGGTGGTCGAGGGGAAGCGTTTATTATTGGACCACACCAGGAATGGGCTGAGAAGGCGAAATTACAGCTACAAACTGGAAGTCGAATGCGATCCATCGTAAAACATGACTGCGCCAATCGAAACATAGATCCAAATTTTCAAAACTATTAGGTTGGTAAGAAAGTTCCCGCCGTTTTTTTCAAACAAGTGCTGTAAGTTTAGTACGAAAGCTTTTGCAGAGTGTGACACCGCATTCAAAAGAGAATTATTTGCTATTTCGAGCGGTGTACTTGAATTTTGTTATAATTCTAAATGTCATCGTTTTTTTGGCTAGTAAAGTGAAAAGCGAAAAAGTGAAAAAATGACCTCATCGACAGCGATTTTTTTCTGCTCAATTTCAAAGGCATAAATAAAACTTGATAAACCGTTCGAAAGACGATAATTTTCACTATTTAGCGGTTTACCACTTGTATTTATTTGTCTCGAAAATTACAAAGTTTTGAACCACTGAAGTCCGACCTTCGGAAGGCGAGAATAATTTTCCGATGGCGCTCCTGGTTTTCTTGTGAGCGCTCAAGTTGACTTCTGTAGTTTTCTATATGGAATTTTTCGCTCTATCAGATGATATGTTTATTTTCAAACAATGATCGATTTTAAAAGATTTTCACGAGAAGGACGTCTTGAAGTTTCTCGGCAGAGCAAACCTCCAGTTTCAATCTTTTCACCAAATCTCATACACCATTCGAAAGAGGACGATACTCTCTACAAGACGGTTTATGTAACGTTTCAAACCTTCCTGGTTTTCATTGTTTTTTAGGCCGTCAAAGTGGACCTAAATCCGCACTCTTGGACGATTTGACGCCGCGCCGCACGAGCCCCACGCGCCGCACCTGCGATTCAGGTCCACTTCGACGGCCTAAAAACAATGAAAACCAGGAAGGTTTGAAACGCCATATAAACTCTCCTGTAGAGAGTATCGTTCTCGTTCGAATGATGCATGAGATTTGGTGAAAAGATTGAAACTGGAAGTTTAGTCTGCCGAGAAACATCATGACGCCCTTCTCGTGAAAATCTTTTAAAATCGATCATTGTCTGAAAATGAACATATCATCTGATAGAGCGAAAAATTCCATATAGAAAACTCTACAGAAGTCAACTTGAGCGCTCACAAGAAAACCAGGAGCGCCATCGGAAAATTATTCTTGCCTTCCGAAGGTCGGACTTCAGTGGTTCAAAACTTTGTAATTTTCGAGACAAATAAATACAAGTGGTATACCGCTTAATAGAGAAAATTATCGTCTTTCGAACGGTTCATCAAGTTTTATTTATGCCTTTGAAATTGAGCAGAAAAAAATCGCTGTCGATGAGGTTATTTTTTCACTTTTTCGCTTTTCACTTTACTAGCCGAAAAAACGATGACATTCAGCATTATCACAAATTACAAATGTACATCTCAAAAGAGCAAATAATTCTCTTTCGAATGCTGTGTCAAGCTCTGCAAAAGCTTTCGAACTAAACTTAAAGCAGTCGTTTGAAAAAAACGGCGGGAACTTTCTTACCAACCTAATAGATCGAGGACGACGGAGATCCATGATTTTTATTCGTTTTTTCACATGGTCGGTATTTGTTGATAATATTGTTTTACTATCATCGCCGGTTCAATATTCCCCACCTTTTCAGCCTTTTTCAAACCTTCGGCAATGTTTGTGAAAGACGCGCCGGCGCTTATTTCTTAACGTTCCTAAATGAACCTTCGACTGAGCACGTAAATCAGCTCACCGAAGCCCAGCTTTGGGAATCTCAAACCTGCTGTTAGCTCTTCAATGGACCCCGACTTGCACCCCAGCAAATATCGACGGGGTTAATTTCCGGTTTTACTTCAAGGTATTCCACCCCTTACTGGTATGGAATGGTTTCGGATACATCGATACATCAGCTATAATGAGATAAGAAAACATGGAAATCGTGTCAACTTCTCAGTGCGACGTATTTGTTACCCTTGGTTGACGAAGCTTACAGGAGCTGAACAAAATGATGGGCTAGTGGTGAGCATGCAGTTTGAACTTATAACTCTAAACAATTGTCCATTGGGGAAATCGTGTAATTATGTTGTCCCTATCTAAAACTGGCAAAAAACTAGTAACAGAAAGGTGAAATGCACTGTCCCCACGTAAATGCTGAGAACAAAGCCGATCGAACATGCAACGCGTTGCCGTGTAAGCTTATGTTTAGACAACAATATACAAAAAAGAACAAGAAATAAAAGACGCGTTTAATGAAATCTCGACATATAATATGCTTTATAGAATTATTAAATTGAAAACATTTTTCATTGGAAATAATAAGACGTCTTGCACCGAACAATCATATAGACATTGATGCCTACAAACGACAAAGAGAAAAACGACAAAAATCAATCGGTTAGTGGTATAGCTTAGCTACAAAGTGAACGAATGTCAAATGCGCGACTTACGGACCATAAAGCGATGCGTGATACAGCAGTGTTAGATGAGCAATGATTTTTATATGTACAACGGAAGAACACAAACGAGAAGTGTCAAAGAAAAAAGAAAGAAAGCGAAAGCAGCTACCAGTTCGATAGACCCGGCTTGTTTAGGGTCATAAAGTATATTTGGCAAGAACCTCCACCTTTAGCTGACGAGAAGAATACCTGAACAAGTAAAGCTCAATTCACAAATACACAACAACTAAAGCTATCGATTCGCACACTCATAAATTTTAAACACAAAAACTTCTCGTTTACTGATCGAACGGTACAATTATCTATGCAATATTTCAATGTTGAAATATAACTAGGTCTGCTCCCTATGACGACAGCATGCATGATTTTTCAGCCTAGACCTTCGTTCATCATCTCTTGTTTTACGTGAACATCGAGCATCGAATGCGATCGGCCTTGGTCACATTTTCGCACCCAATGTTCTCTTTGTCTCGTCAAGACCTTGACTTGAGGTACTACTATGAACCGCTCGAAATTTCAGTGAGATCGCCATTATCAGCAGCGACCGAGGTACAAGAGGGTAGTCAAATAGGTAGTACACTGACGGCTCAAATGGCGAATTGATCCACGTTACTCCAAAATGATCAGATCAATTATAAATGAAGAAAATGAACGAAGTTCATCGAAAATTTGGGCTGAAGGTGCGCCAAAGAAAGAAAGTATTACTGCTAAAGCTGCAGAGTACCGCTACATTTCTTACATCGAAAATTCTAACGGTAATGTTGACGAAGGCGGGAAAAGCAAGATTCAGAATGGTCCAATTAAATTAATATTATTACAACAGAATACCCACTGAAGTTGACAGTTAAGTGTAAACACAACTCGAACAATTTCCGGAAAACATATTGTAAAGATAAAAATGCAACAACAACAACATTCTCACCTTATCGTTGCGCTCGCATAGAAACTTGAGTTTCTGTGCCTTCTTATGCATGAATACGCCATCCAAGTGACCCGTTTCTACAGAGCGAATTTCAATGGCCTTATTTCCCCAACCCATGATTTGTCCGGTTGAAATATACGCTGAAAAAGTTTAGCCCATAAAAAGCGTAAATATGTGGTTAAATTAGACAGGATACTTACCAACGCTACTTGGCATTTCGCCCCATTGTAACACCACATTCTTTGACATTTTGCCGTAGGTATTTACGTAAACACCTTCATCTGAAACAAACATGCTTTATAGCGGTTTCTTCGGAAAACATTATCAAGACGACAGGGAAATAAAATGGTAAGAAATAAGAAAACAAATTTCAAAAAGAAGAATCTGAAAAAAGTTGACCAAAATATGCAATACAACTTACTATCATAGCACAGAAGAAGTTGCATACCATTACTATTTGGCAATACTACAATACAGTGAGGAACCATATTCTGTTGAGGCTAAAAAGGGTAGCATAAATTTCTGGACTAATTATTGGACCATTAAAAATACACTCTACAAATGATATCTATGAATGTTCAATCCAGGAGCCCAAGCAAACCTTGCGCGTTATCAGCAAACCTGGGCTTATAATATGGAGTTCTAACAAGGAGAGCCTTTCTGGATGTGCCAAGCTTTGGTGATGCAACTTTTACAGGATGTAGGGTCCCTTGTAGGTACTCGAAAACCATACTTCATTTTTTCTCTAGGCACCTCTGTGATGGGAAAAACGGCTGCCGAAAAAATGGAAGGCGAGCACATCACCTAACGTAACTTACCTTAAACGGGCGCAAATTCTAAAACTAATGCTAGATTCGTGATCAGCAACCCAAATAACTCCCACATGCGATGTTTGGTCCAAATCGGTTATTTTGACCCAGGCACCTCTCACCCACCCTTACCTACATAGCTAGCGCTCACCAGTCAGAGCTCAGGAAACGAGAACAAAAATCACGATCAGCAGTTTAGGTGAGACTTTCAGGCAGTTCCTGGGACGAAGGTAGTGGATGCTGAGGATTTTCTGACATGAGGTTCATTAGAGAACCTTGGGCAACTCTACTGACACCCGACACGAGGCTCGAGACATCATGGTCATCCATTTCACCCAACTTCGCATGTGGGGGTTATTTCGGTCGCTGATCACGAATCTGACATTAGTTTTAGAGTATTCATGTGCATTTGCGGTATCAACGGTGATTTAATGACGCGCAGGTCCGATCCATAGGAAAGTAACTCATACAAGCGCAGGAATACGTGCTATTTACTTACAAAAAGCGTAAACCCCGTGGAAATTGCATCCCGTGATTTTGCAAGCACATAATAACGACAGCCGAATGAGTGCAGAAATTACCGCGGATGAGGGAACGAACTCAGAAGCTCCACATAAGGAGCCGCACCGCTACCACTGCGCCAACTGGGCACGTTATCGCGGGTACGGCGATCTATAATGAGCTCGCGCGGTCTGTGTGATGTGCTCGCCTTCCATATTTTTTGCAGCCTTTTTTCCCATCACAGAGGTGCCTAGAGAAAAAATGAAATATGGTTTTCGAGTACATACAAGGGACCCTACACCATGTAAAAGTTGCATCACGAAAGCTTGGCACATCCAGAAAGGCTCTCCTTGTAAGATATCGAACGGGTTACCACAAAACTGCATATGTTTCCACAATGAAATTGATTAGTTGAAAAGAAAACATACGTTTGGCGGAGTGTAAATATCGTAAATGGCGGCGGAATCGAGGTCAATAGCATGAAAGCCTTCATGAGATCCATATAGTACCTTCAGGCGAGCATTCTCTTCCACGGTCAAATCGACGATGAGTGGCAAATGAGATAATGATCCGAAAGACTGAAACAAACGAATAATTCGAGAAACAGAATTCATTCCATACCTTCGCGATGAAAACAAATTATTACCTTAAAACTCATGAATTTATGATACGGTTTTGGAGCCCAAGCGTATATTTCGATACTATTTTCCAAACCAACAACCAGAAATTTGATACGTTCATAACGAACGATTTTAAAATGAATAGCACCCTGAAGATCTCCGACGTTCACCCATCCATTTCTCTTCTCCGCTGGCGCACCGGATGTGGAACCCTAAAATGCTGTCACTTACAGGTCACGATGTGAGACAGCCAACAAATATTGAATAACACGAATAGAAGTCACCTCTGTTCGTAAAATTTTCTGTTTCAGCCAGCTCAAATAATATACCCTAATTCTCCGTTTCCGACCGGAAATGGTAATAAGAATGTTTTGTCCTTCCAACACAGTCATCTGCTCAAATCTGCGTCTGCTTATTAGCTGATACACTGAAAAAGTCAGACATAAAATATGCTCACGACTCCCACACCTATTTATAATAATCTGGCAATCAATAATATCTCAAATTACCTTTGCCCTGACCGCTTCTGTCCAATAGCATGAGCCCACCGTCTGTTCCTATAAGTAAGTTGACGCCCCAAAGTGCAGCGCAAAGAATTTCTCCGCTAAATTTCTTCTTATATTTCCTAATTTCAGGTGCATCCGATTCCATATGTGTTCCGTTTTGTGAGCTCGGGTTGACGTTCACCTGAACAACGAACGATTATGCATTATTCCTCGGGAATCTAGCAAAATAACGTACCTGCACCTGTGTTGCATCCTGAGCTCTACCTGGACGATTTACAGTTCCGGCGCCTATCAAAGCTCCAGTTCCGAAAAATCCAACGAACGACTTTTCTCTATCTCTTGCGGAAAGAGGCTGCTGATGTGCAGAGATTTTCGCGCCGTTTGTACAGGCGCTTCCGGTCAGCTGTAAAGAATACAAGTTGATCACAACGAAGAATATCGGACAAAAAAAATGAACGAAATTAAATTGCATCCACACAATCAGAAATTTATAATGAAAACTCTTGTATGAGACCAACGGATCCGGTGAAATAAGCGGAGGAAACTACGAGAAACTTACTTCTTCGACAGAATCGCTGCAAATCCTTTCGTCGTCAAGTCTACCAGCGTCGCGAGTCTTTGGCAACAGGTCAGGAAGAGCAAGGTGACCACTGCCATGGGAAGATGAGACCTGCAAACGGTGTTTATAAACGGAACGGTTACAAATGACTGTAGAACAAAAAAGCGAGAACAATGGAATGAACGAAAATAATTCGGCTTGACATATACCAGCGAGCCAGTACTGTTATTGGTACGATGAGGCTTCAACTTGAATAAGATTCAATCACGGCATAAACCAACCACTGGCATCAACGGATTTGGGCCGGATGGTCGACGAACTGATGCTCGAATTTCGTGAACGTCATCCTCGGTGTCGGATGAACTTTCTCCCAGCCCAAATTCAGGTGAAGCAGCTGTCGATGATTGCTAGAAATGCCGATGACTAAAAGGCCTAAAAAGCAGGGCAACTCGCTGAAACTCACATCTGGCATGCTCGCAGCCTTTACCATACTTGGCCGTGATATAACATCGCTATTTCTCGTTGTTTGTAGCAGAGCATCTTGGCTGCAAAGTTCGGTGGGAGGAGAGCTTCCTGTTGGCGTTGGAGGCAGAGGTTTGTTCGGTCCACGAAGTGTGCCTCCGAATGAGTCCTGGAAAATTCGATTGCACTGATGCCGATGACACTGACCATCCCGGATTTGATATTATGTTCTGCTAATTTTGCCAAATTTAGCTCTTCTGGCGCTCTTTCAACATTTAAAACTGGATGAAGGTGCGACACACAATGAGATTATAAAACAATTTCACTCAATTCCACTTTCATCGTAGCATTTTCGCTGGGAGACAACTATGTGTAGCGGAAATATAGGGCGCTATGATGATATAAGTTCATCACAAAAATTGCGATTCAGGCGGGATTTGAGCCCAAGACCCGTACCCATCCGTGTCTTACGCTACTAGACTGCTGCGCTACAAAGTCACACAAGCTCGTTCCCAACCAAGATGGTCCTTCGGTCCTTCTAGTGCCACGTTTTGGCAAGGAGCGTTTTGCTTACAGCAACCAGATCATGGATGAAAACCAGGTCGCAATATGAAACTTTCGTATGTATGTAACGGGTATATCGATGACGAATTGAGGCCTAGCACTCATCGTTAACAAACGGGACTCCTGTTAAAATGGAAGGGATTTTCGGTATTCTTGATGAAACGCTACTCTTGTTATCGATTTTTGAGAATTACTCCATTTAGAAGTAAAACGGTATGATTACAACGCCACCAAAAGGGATGGAACACAGGCTCGCGACCCGCCCGAATTACAATTTCGCGATGAACCAATCATCATCAGAATATAGAGGAAATATGTGAACGACGAGAAAGGGGAATGAACTCATCTCCGTAGAGCCTGCACAATCCTCGAAGTTCTGATGATTCCTCCGCAAAGGACGTTTTGCAGTGGGTTAAATGAAATGAGAGTGTTAGTTGGAAAGTATGCTTACGTCGTCACCATCGGTCACGCTCGCAATGGAAGCATCACGTGGAGGAGGAGCAGGAGGAGGAGGTGAAAGGCCACCGCCATTTCCAGAAGATCCACCCATTCGCGATAGCTCGCAAGCTAGCGCATCAAGATCCTCAAATTCGAACACGATGTTGGAAATTGTCGAGAATAAAAACAACTTGTCGTGGTTAATGACCGTAAAATCACTTACCTCAGGTCTTGACTGTTGCTGATGAAGCACAGGTTCGCTGAGTTTACGCAGTGGAGCAGTGGTTATGCTGGCAGCGACGCGTGCGACTGGCATTCCACTACGATGGGCTCCTAAACAACAGCCCGTCTCTTATCAGTTCGAGATAGCTTTTATTCAGCCGTGAAAAACATGAGATTACCTATGCGTTCCTTCGTGACACTTCTATCTCGTTCTCGTCGCTCCTCACGCTCAGATTGCCTTCTCCGATCATAGTTGGCTAGATCGGCTAGATGAGGTGCAGCCGGATGGGACTGTTGTGGCGATCTCTGATATCAGATTGTGGGATGAATTGTTGGGCAATTTCTCTGTTTAAGTTTTTCGCTCACCTGATGGTGGCTAATTGGTCGTTGTCGTCTTTCAGCGTCTCTTCGCACATCACCACCAGCAATAGGACGTGTCACTGCAGCTTGAGCGCGCATCTTCACCTGTTCCTCACGACTTCGTCCATCAGCACCGTACCTGAAAAGCGTGTAAATATGAACAGAGTCCGGGTGCATTGTTTGAAACAACTTTGAGGCCAAATTATGGGAAAATATCAAGACTAACCCCACTTTATTATACCACTGAAAGACCTGATATGAACACAGATAAGCCGATCACTATGACAGCAGCTCATAATCTCATACAAAGAAATAACGATTGACTGCAATACAAAGGCAGTGTAATAGAGAAATTGCTGCGGAAGCTACGGGACACTACGAAACAACTAAAGCGTTTTGTCAAACAATCGCGCAAAATCCATTGAAGGGGTATTACAACATTTGCCTGTCTGGTAGATTACCACAGCATGAGTTGCTGAATGCAAAGGGTCTCGAATATTATAGGAGGAAGCCTCTCTCCACTAACATTCAAAACTCCGAAATTAGCATCTAAACTCATCTTGCTTCACTCCCATGCGGAAAAAATGGTAGGTAGAAGTATACAATGGTAGGTATAAGTAAAAAAGGATAGGTAAAAATAAAAAATGCAGAAACACCACTTAAGCATACAGCCTGGAGCGCATTAAGTTGGTCAGCCTCAAGAAAATCACTTACGAAAATCGTACAACAATCAATTGTTGAGTTGCCTGTTATAAATTTTTGATTACGATGTCTTCCGCTTCGAGAAGCCAAGACAACAATCCAGGCAATAACTTGAAGCGGAGCGGAAAATGAAGATTGATGAACTTCTCGTGGGTGATCTCCGAAAAGAGGATGTACTGTAGGCTATAGAAGAAATCTGCCGGACAACAGCAGAGTAAATTTTTTGTTTAAATCCTAGCCTGACTTTTGACATAAGGAATTGGTTCGTGAGTTTGTTATTATGGTGACTACGCGCAACAATACGCGATGGTAGGAATATGAGGAACATTTTGGCAAGCAGTGGTAGATTTCATGGAAATGTCGTATCAAAAATCGAACCTGAACGCATGATGATGTGGACTAGCAGTTGGTGGCCTGTCGTGATTCGGTACAATTCTTTTCAGTTGTTGAGCTCCAGCATGTTCAAATGCTCCTCGGCTAGCTTCTTGAATACGTTGGAACCCTTTACGAAGCGTGTTGTCTACAGGTATCATCGAAGCTGCCTCCGAGTCTGAATTCTTCAAATTTTCTGGACAGCTCGATGGTTGCAAAGAAAGGGCAGGCAAAAATAGCAAAACCGAGGTTTTTGAAAATCAAAATTGTGCACGAATTTGTTAGGTAAAACAAACCGTCACGGTGCGACTGAAGAGGCTTCGACGGGTTCGGTTCGTCATCGTCACTGCCAGAATACTCATACTCAGTTTCATCTGAATGATGAATGAATCTACGATGGAACACAATGGAATTGAAGGGTTTTGAGATGAATATAATATTATTGAAAACAGCGCTACTAAATACAAACCCTTCTTATTGATACGACGATGCCTATCAATGTGATCCTTGATCGCTATTCGTATACCCCGCTCCGGCGGTTGATCCCTAATGAACGGATGTCGAAGCAATTGGTCCGTATAAGGCCGCTGCTGATAATCCTTCACGAGGACAGTTTCTAAAAAAATTGAATTCATCTAATAGTGTTCGAAAATTGTACCGCTTGAGAACGGGATGGTGGATTTCTTTTTTTCTAGATTTCGGATCGGAGCACAAAGAAAGGAGCTGAATGAAAACCGACGCGATTCGTTCGAATCAAGATATATTAACCAACTGCTTCATTTATGTCGACCTTCAATAAATACCAGATTTCCGCCAGACACGACATACATTACACGGAAACGATGTAGAACTAAGTTAAAGAAGCGAAACTTCCACGCCATTCAGATCACGTCATCAAATTCCATTCCAGTCAATAACTGTCTTCACTTTAATCATTACGAAATTTTTCGAAGACAGCGAATGCTTATATTTTTCTACTAATAGAAAATCGGTAAATATTACAGCCTGTAGCCCAAAGCATTTATTAAAATTGTTTTTTATGCAGCCCTGCTAGGAATATTACATCGTAGGTTACTAAGCAGCCTCATACAAAATTCAACTTTTTAATCATCAGCAACTTATAAAGATCTACATTTCCACTGGCTCTGCATATTAGAATCAACTCACCTATAAATGATTCGAACTTCTTCGTCCATTTCTTCACGCGCTTCAGCCTTGGTGGGGGATTCCGAGGGATGAGGAAAAGAGCACGCATTGGATGCATATCACAAAGTGGTGGATGACCCTCGGCCATTTCCAGTGATGTTATACCTATAAATAACAACTCTTAACGATTCAGTCAACAACTTTCTAGACCTCCTTCTATTTATTAGACCACTCTAACGTTTTGAAAACGATGACGTTGAATCACCCGGAGGAAGGATTATATTCACCAAAACACCCTCAAAACCAGTGGAATAGAAGCCTCATGGGAACCATTGCGGTGTAAATATCCTTCTATTTATTAGACCACTCTAACGTTTTGAAAACGATGACGTTGAATCACCCGGAGGAAGGATTCTGCCGTCGATCTTCCACTGCCGCTTTAAACTAAGTGACAACAATATTGTTTTGCGGGGTATGTTATCTCTACGCTTATTCACTCCCAAAATGAATTATGTTTTTCGGAAAAAACGGAAAGGTACATCAATATTTCAACCAGCATAATCCTCAAAATTTTATTTATATTATCTAGCCAGATCGCACTTATCTTCAACCTCAGATACCTGCAACCTACTTCACTATTAGTCGTAAATAGGCAATTGCGAACTGAAAAAAAAACTGCTGTGGGGCTGTGGGGATCATACGAAAGGAACGGGTGAGCGTCGACAACGCCTTCGCTGCTTCACTTCAATTGTGTTTCTATAATTTATATGAACTGTCAACTACTATATTACGTAGCTGACCACATTGGTTTTGGAAATCATGCTCATGAAGATGAGTGGAGCTGGAGCGGATCCAATATCAGTGGCGTCAGAGCAAATTATAGGCACTTTTATACTAATAAATGGTAACAAGATTACTTCAGGTAATTCGAAAGATATAAACTACGGGGATGATTCGGGGAACGGTCAACTTCAAAAGGTCAAAAGTTTGCAGTGTCCTGAACAATGAGAAAGTTAAGCGCGTTACCCTGATAAAAAATCAGGAAACTGTATGTGGGAGTAAGTTTGAGGCCAAAACAACACTTTGTGATGCCTGTATTCGCGTGGTTATATTGATTGTTGAAAAAATCCAATTATAGGCGTAGTGAAAAATAAAAAAAGGAAACGACGCCGAACGACTTAAGGGTTCCTTACTCCTCTGTGTAATAGAGAATAAGTACAATGTAAAGCACATGATACATAATAGTTGTATGATTATAGAAAACACTCACCGAGTGACCAAAGATCTGACCGCGAGTCGTAGGTGGCTTCGGGATTTTCATCACAAGCGATCACTTCTGGCGCCATCCTTGAAAAATTACGTTGAAAAAAGGAAGGTTCCGAAAATCCAGTAACGTACCAGTACGGTGTTCCGATAAAAGTGTTCCGCCGTCCAACAGTCTTGTCTAATTGCGCAGAAACACCAAAATCTACCAGCTTCACCTCTGCACTGTCCGTTAGAAGCACATTTTGCCCTTTTATGTCCCGATGAATGACCTTGTTCTGATGCAAGTGGTAAAGACCCTAAACAGAACAGCTTGTTATCGGAGTGCAGGACAACATTAGCCGTAATTCATTTAAAAACTTACAATGGTCGGTATTTCACAGAACAACTACGCAGTAAGACCTGGTGAATACAGTCAAGCCCCTCCACCGAGAATTTTTGAAATTTATTTTCCACACTTTTTACCTGGGTCCAAAGGCACGGACGAAGCTGACTCAATCTATTGATAAGCTCTTTCGAATACTCGTTCCCTATGTTCGTTTTTGACATCGAACTAGTCTAGGTAGTTTATTTAAGTAGTTCAATCGAATGGGTTGGTTCCTTTGATGAAAACAGAATCGGGAAAAGACGAAAAAAATGCTTCCCCGCTTCTTGATCGTAGCAACTGTATCGGAACACTTAATAATGGATTAGTTGAATTGAGAAAAAGGTAAAAACTAACCCTGAGAATTTCTCTGCATATGTAAGCTATCCAATCCTCCTTGATTGACGATGCTTTGCTGCTTTTCACAAGATCCGTTACAGATCCGCTACCACAGAATTCCATCACTAACCATAGCTGATCATGTTTTCCTGTCGCCGAAGGAAGCTTTTTGATAAAAGCACCGTAATATGTGGCGATGTTGCGATGGAAGGAGTACTGAAATGGCTACTTCAAGTTACAGCAAAAGGGGGTTCAAAAGCATAGAATACACAAACATCTCAGTAACAGCAGGGCTTTATGATATAGTTACTAGTCGTTTCTCTGAAATGTGGTCGCTTTTCCAATTTTCACATTTCTAATATTACGTTATCATACCAATGAACCCCCATCGACGCCTTCCAAAGAGTGAGCCCAATGAAGAAAAACACTTATTGGTACACTTTCCCAATAATGAGACGAACAGGAAAAAAACAAATAATTTCAACATTTGACGTCAGTTTCCATATTTGCTAAAAGAGGTGACTCTCCTCCTTATCGTTTCACGATGACCAATAACTTAGTCATACTGACGACACACATTACAGGATACTAATCAAATACCTTTTTGAGCATATTTATCTCGAGTTTGATCTCCTCTTCCTCATCTTCATTGATGTTCATTATCTTAATAGCAGCTAGTTGGGCAGTTTTAACATGACGTCCCTGAAAGAATCAATCGGTACGAGCTACCTCACGACCGATGAAGTGAGTCATAGTATAAACACTTGGCTATAAACAACCACGAACCTTATATACTTGTCCATAGGTGCCGTTTCCTACAACCTCGATAAGTTCGAAAATTCCAGCCGGGTCCTATAAAAAAAAAGAATCGTTAAATAAATATGGTATATTTCGTTCTAAAATACTGTAGACAAACGTACCCTAAGTGAGTTCAAATCGATTTCATCCAGCGCACCGGGGTTGTGACCCATGGTGACGACGACGGAATGATCCCGTTTATGCCAGGAGCTGTCACCTGGAAATAAATATAGTTTTCTATACCAGTAAACCAGGTAGAAGCTAAACGAGACGACGGACGGGCCATCTGTGACCTTTCAGCGTGACAAGTTTTATCACAAATCCGATTCCCATTGATTTGCACGGCAAACATGGTATCAGAGTGTGCTGGGTGAAGATTACAACAATAGTCTAACACAATTTCTTAATAGCAATAGACAACAATGAACGTCGAGTTATACCATAGACGTGTTACAGAGTCCCCATAATACCTTAAACAAATAAATGCGGAAACTTTTAAGAAAGATACATGAAATACAAAAATAATTCTGTACCGAAAAATATATGGAAGCCATATTTTTTTCGAACTATTCAAGCAAAACGATGGATAGACGATATTTCAGTTTCTAATAAATAATTTCAGCGGATGAGAAAAGTGCGAAAATCCATGTCCACAGGAAAACAAACATTGAAAGTTGACAGAACTGGTAAGAAAGAAAAGGTTTTCAAAAGTATCTGCAGTAAATGATGGCGTGAAAGATGTGTAATAACACTGAAAAGGGTTGGAATTGGCTGACAAATATATACTATCACCAAGACCTAAAGTTCCATTACGGGAACATAAGTGCGGAATTGTTTTTTTAAGAGAGAACAACAAGCAGCAAAATCGAGGTAGCAATTAGTCCATGCTAAAGTAGTTTGTTAAAGCATTGAACTTTTTTTCAATACAATGTAAGCAACACTTTCGTTCTGCTTCACTTCTTATTTATTTTCGAAAAGTGCAAGTGGATGAACCCACTACTTTATGAGCATATTCAAGGGAAATTCGACTTAAAAACCGAGGGCGCATATCGGTGATGTCGGGCCAAAGGAATGAATTTCCTAAGGCAGGGCTCTTCCACAGAACCTGCCCACATTGGTGTTCGAATATAGAGAATTTGAAAACACACGTTCGGAAACAACTTGACCTCCTTAAGGATTCCAGTAGTAGCAGCAAGGAGAACAGTTCTGCACCCTACACACCCACTACTCATGGGCCCCCGCATATCAATGAACAATGAGGCGCGAGTGTAAAATCGGCTCAAATTTATTTTCCAAAATATAACGCAGAGAAGAGTACGGGTGGATTAGTGGTGAGAAACGAAAAACGAAGTATCATCGAAGAATGAACACGAGTGCCGAAAGCCCAAACGTGCACGCGTCCGTCGAGCAACAGCTGCGCACATTCACGGGTCGGTGAGTGTCATCGACGGCGCTGGTTTGAACTGTTCCTGTGACGTGACGAACCGACTGCTTCACATTTTCACATAGCCACTACCTCACATCACATCGCTAACTATACAGTGGTCTGAACAAATTACGAGAAAACACATTTGTTTTTATTATTACATGAACATGTCATATTCTACAGTGATATACTCATAATGTGCAAAATTTTGACAAAAAGTGTTGACTTGCTGTTTATTGGGTTCCACCTCCATTGCCGAAAGATAGGAAAGCAAAGCTAAGGCTTTACATCCGGTCGGAACGCCACATGTGCGCTCGCGCTCCCTCACGTAAAGATAGTAGAAGAACTTCGATACTATACTAGATAATTGCGATGACGTCATCAATCTCTGGCATATTTTAAGGTGTGCCTAAGTTGAATTCTAACTGCTGTTGAATGTGATCACAAGGAATGCTGATTTCCAATCGTTTTTCATTTGTGATCACAAGGAATGCTGAATTCCAATCGTTTTTCATGCAGCCATATTTTCTTTGAGTTCTGCTAGTTTACATAATGTGTATGGAATTTGCACGTTTTGAATAATAATAAATAAATAAATAAATAAATTAACAAATAAATAAATAAACAAAGGCACTATTCAACTGATTGCACTGCAAAAGTCGAAGGAAATGTTTTCCTTAAGGTTGGCTCAAACCTTGCCCATGGAGGATTTCTGGGGTTAACCTGTTCTTCTACACCCACCACTAGTTCTATAATGTTTTTGTTGATCAGACTTTTTGAAGATCTAAAATTCCCACTCCAAAGACTTTCAGATCGAACAGAGCTATACGCTGAAAAATGAAGCAAATGAGGTTCTAATCACGAATCAGACATCCGTTCTCGAAATTTTTAGCGGAGACCACTCACATCACTTGCTGAGGCTAGCAGTGTGGTCCAGCTAGGATCACCGATACGGCTAAATCTTCGTCTATGGTGGCTGTTTTTGCATGCTGATAACGATTCTGACATCATTCGTTCAAATTTCCGTTGAGGACCATCACATCGTCAACGAGGTGATCGGGACAAACTACTGACTCGGCTAATACTTCGTCTAAGTATTACATATGGAATGCTGATTACAAATCTGATATCTAATCCCTAAATTTTAATTGATTTCGGCAGATTCAGGAAGGTACTTCTCCGCGCTTTCGCCCTTGTTTCGCCCCACACAATCATGGCATGCCTGTAGCTACATAACTGCCGAAATCTGCCTAAATTCGAAGAAGCAGTATCATATCATGATCGGCGTGCAAAATAACCCCCACGGCTGAAGTTTCGTCGAAAAAAAAAACAACTTTGACCGAGGTCCGGTCTGAGGAGTCGTAACATTCAAGTTATTAGTGCAGAACTACAACATAGAAGCAAAAAGTGGAGAAATTCAAACAGAAATGTTCTGGCCACAGAATAAATGCATCGCGGAGAAGACCTATAGGTATTGTGTGCGTTGGGCTGTAACCAAGGAAGGATTTCTAGACGCCGCAATTTTCACAAAAATCAGCTCATATTAGTATTTGAATGCGGAGGATTTGCAAATATTCATTTTCAAACAATTTGACATTCTTTGAGCACGTTCAGCACACTTCCTTTCACTTTTACTACTGTTCAGAATACATAAATGAAACAAATCAAAATCTGTTTGTATTTCTCCACTTTTTGCTTCTACATATGTTGTAGTTTTGCAACAGGGTTAGATTCTCTTCCGCAAGATATACAAACACAAGCCCTAAAAAAATCGAAACTGGTGACTTAAGAGGTGATATCGAGCCGAGCTACAAGATCTTGTTGCAGCTTTTATCGGGAACGTCGCTCAGAAGGAAATCCAAACCTCTCTTCTTTACTTAAAAAGGAAATATAGAAATCATATTGGTCACAGTATATTCACCAGACTAAAGCTGAGCCCTACACTTTTACACATGGCACAGCATCTATCAGCTGGTAATAAATATAGCTTACACTACTGGCGAACCATTAAGCCTGACAGATGCCACTAATTGCAGCACGGTCTGCATTATAGGGTGGACAATATAACAAATAAGCATTACAAAACGGACAACAAAGCCTTACGGAAATTCATGATAGTAGTGAAGCGAGCTCAATAAACGATAAATACATATGTTCACTTAACTCCAGCAGCGATCGAGAGCGCATGGTAAATGTTGGAAAATATATTCAAATACAAAATGTCAGAATAAGTCTGCAAACACACAGCACAACAAAAACTAGGCAGGGAAGAGGTAAGGCTGGCCCCCTCGAATATTGGGTGCTACATGGTTGTGGCTGCAACGGAAGAAAAGATTCCCCGAGTCTTGTTCATTTTTTCTCCCAGATATCAGCTATAGTTGTAGCTGTAGATGTTCGAGTATGGAAAATTCGAGAGCACACATTTTGAGACAAGTTACATATTCCAAGTCTCGGAGTCCTCCTATGGGCCCAGTTTTCGACTATAATATCTGCTGGCTGCAGCCCCAACCCTTCTCCTATGGACGCGCCACGCACCCGTGTTCAAGTCAGTGCATTCTCAGACAAGTCGGTACCAATTCACAGGATTCCGAATTGATCGAAGGTTCGATATATTTTTCGTTTTGTTTTGTTTCTATTTGTCACTACTACCCTAGATTTCGTGACACAGTCAGTAACCAGAGAACGTAATCAGGTCGAATGTCATCGAATTCGGGCGAAAGATGCACTTTGCCTAGTGCATTCCAAAAAGGAATCAGAAATCAATGTGCCTTATACCAAAATTGACAAGTACAGCAGTATCTTCCACCTAACCTCTAGATGTTGTGTCACGTCTAGATATTGTGATGCGGAACAAACGTCCTTATTTTTCTTTCCTTCCACAATTAAACAACCACCTATTCCCAACCTAGGTCATGGAAAACAGCAAAATACTTCTGATTATTTCCTTTTTGGAATCTACTTCCCCGCTCAGAATGTCGACACACGCCTGATGAGCGCCACCATCGGAAGCTGTGGTGCAGAAGAACGGTTGATGCGATGAATGAAAAACAGGAATTACTCCACTAATGTAACTCCATGACTGACAGAATATTTTCCCCACCCAATTCCGCCGGAACCAAGCCTAGAGGAGTTGTCTGACGTGCTGATCACTACTTTAACATTGTTCTCCAGTTTCGGGAAAGGACTCACTCATTGTTTTTCAGGGTGATCAACTCAGGATCACTGAATTAGCTGCAACTACGCTTAGAAGAGTTATTTAATGTGCTGATCACGAATACGCCATTTCTTACCGGAATTTCGATCGCTCAGGATCAATTTGCACCATGTTAGGGAAATTTCTATGTACATTGTTAAATGACGAAATCAACGGGATCATTTAGGAAGACCTTGATTCGTGAAAAGCATACATAATAACCCCTTTAGATGAACCAAATCTGTGATCTCCGTCCACACTCCTCAGTTACCTCTCCTACCTGTACCCGTAGAAACTGGTCACAAATCGAAAAAAAAACACATCTGATTCGTGATTAGCCTGCTATAAGGATAACCCCTTTGCTCCAGCCAAATCGGTGATCACGTCCTATCCCTTCTTGGCGATTTGGGTGGACCTCTGTTGAAATTCGAAAAACAAATGCCAGAATCGTGGTAATTATACGAAACTACCTCCAGAGGTGAGGTTTGACCAAGATCAAAGGAAAGATTTCTTCCGAGCATTGGAGTACCATAAGTTGATTATTACAGAAAACCATATTTAATTTCTTCTAAATAGTTTCCCATTGTCAAAGCGGGATATGAACGAAACCGATCTCTTAGTAACATTATTTTTACAAATTAGAAAGCATTTCGAAGAACGAAGACACATGGAAATACGTACGGAATGCGACTGAATTCAACATTAAATTTATGAAATCGCACTCGGGTTCACAAACGTGGGATAAAAAGCCATATTTTGAGAAAATTCGTGAGAAGTATCTTTCCTAAGATTAAATTAATCAGTGAAAAGATCATTTGTAATAGAGCCAGCCATTTCTCAATTGCTCATTTAGCAGTTAATACTCAGTTCCGAAGGTCGACACGCGCTTTATAGTAAATACAAAAATTGTGGACTGACGCCACTCTCTGTTTAGCAGGGCACCATATTTCCAAAGAGAAATTCTAGCACGTAAACCGAAATATTTTCTAGAGTGCACGGTTCTAATAATGCATTGGTCAGCTGACAACACAAGCACAGCAACAGGCTGGGCCAACTGACGAGACTGTACTTTCATAATGAATGCGATTGAATGAGTGAAGGCAAATCGTCGCACGTCTATGCTCGATGATTCTCTCCGGCGATCCGATGAAGAGATGACAGACCGTTTGCGGCTTTTCACAATGAATCAAAGCCACACCTCAACATCGACAGTTGCACTCGATCAAATACGCATGATTACCGTCTACTCCAGATGAGATCATGCTCAAGATCACCCCGATCATTTATGAACCACTAGCATTTAATGCTGTTCAGCACACATTCACATAGATATATACTGAAAAAGACGAAGGAAAGCTGGGTTTAGCCCCGCGAATGGCTGCGTACGGGGACGAAGGTGAGGGACGCAGAGCGCCGCTGAAGGCCACTCGCGTTTCTCTGCGCTCTGACCGGCGATCAATGAGCGCGTAGTGACCAATCGAAGTGACGGACGGCCGATGGGCGGGTGTAACCGGTCGTCGTCGTCGCCGCCACCGCCGCCGCCGCCGCCGCCGCAGCAGCAGCCGCAGTCGCAACCGCCGCCGCCGACACCAAACCGCACTCACCGCCATCTAAAGTCGAACGGGAGTCCAGCGGCAGACGGCGGGGGACGTGGAGACCGAGGGACCGGCGGTGCTGTATCCCAGTCTGAATGTGACCCGTACAGGCCACACTGTGCATCTAGCTGATAACCGCTAATGTTCAGGCGTAAATAATCCGGCTACTGCTCTCGCCGTCTAGGTGTAACACACCCGGGTGGCGATGACATCGACATTGTACGAGGTGATGACTCGACGATCGAAATGACGTGAGAGAACGCGTAAAGCTGGGCCGAATACCAATGAAAAATGAGCGATGACACCAGGGCTGGCGGACATTGCACATCTGATGCAGCTGCATCGCTAACCACACACACACGTCGTGGTGTTCGTTGCAGAAAACATGTCTTAATCGACAATCAGTTTGGGGCACCTTCGAGGGAATATCAAGGACTCAACACTAGCACGTTCCGAGCAGAGGTGTGCATTTTACGATTAACGGTTCACTGGATTTAACGGATTTACCGGCATTTTCCGTAAAAACTTGTTTAACGGTTTTAACGACAAATTTTCCAAATTGAACGGAACCGCTATCGCCAACCACACACACAGCCGGTGCACCTTTTTCAACACTACCGATAAAAGAGCATTTTGCTAACGAAATTGAACGGAACCGCTATCGCCAGCCGGTGTTTTAACCGATAAAAGAGTGCTCATCGTGGCGGTTAGTTGGGTTAATTGCTTTATAAGCTATAATTAGGCTACTGAAACTTGTTCA
The DNA here is from genome assembly GCA_030553155.1 of Nippostrongylus brasiliensis. Taxonomy (NCBI): domain Eukaryota; kingdom Metazoa; phylum Nematoda; class Chromadorea; order Rhabditida; family Heligmosomidae; genus Nippostrongylus; species Nippostrongylus brasiliensis. The sequence continues at coordinate 15,775,156 of CP130737.1, forward strand.
AATACCTAGTTAGGGAAGGTTATTTTGACCTCAGTACCCTTTTTCCAGGAACTGGAGAATTTTTTTTCGCCAATCGACACAGCGGCTAACCCGCTCACCTATTGGAGTGCTCCTCTAACACGATCTCTTTCCCCCACATATCTTCTCTGATTCCAAAATACTTTCGCGCTCCTCTGGGAACAGTTGAAATTGAGAGGGTGTTCTCATCTGCGAGTCAAGTTTTGACTCTCGTAAGTCGCTAACATCTGCAAATTTTACAGCTCTTCTGTTCCTCAAACTTAATATCCCACTTATTGGCTTCGACCGCTGATTGTTCCTGGTTTTGAATATGCTTCCTCTGTCTGAGATTCTTTAATTGTTGTTAACAATATGCACTCTATGTACTGTTATACGATGACTTGCTGGTTTCGGCACCACAGTAAAAAACGCTAATACATTAGTATCCCTTATTTTCGCAATATTTCCGTAAGGAAAACTACTATTTTTGAGAATTTCAACTTTTTTCACCAATATTTTGAAATTTTAACAGATTTAACAGGTTTTCACGGCAAATTTTGCCGTTGAAAAAGTCCTTAAAAATTTAACGGTAACAATTTAACGCACAGCCCTATTCCGATTATATGTAAAAGCCCCTGCATTCTGCTTCTCGGTGGCTGTGAGAAATTCATGTGGGTACCCCTTTGACAGGGTCAGGTCCGAGTTTCAAGCCACGGTAGCTTATTAGCTAGATTGATCGTTGCCGTTTGTGTGGCGGTTATTTGTTTGTGGTTGCTGGTGAGTTCCGCGTGTAAGGGAATCAAGGTACCTCTAATTGTGTGCCGCGACATCTCACGGTTTGTTGAGAAGTGTATTCGACGGTAGTCATGTCGCCCTTGTCCTATTCCGGGACCACTATCTCAACGAAGACCGGTAACCACATCGTCTGCAGTGATGATCATAGCTCTCTGGTAAACGCCGTTATTCTTATTAACCTGGATGATATCCTTCTACCGCAATTGGAGTCCGTCACTGGGCATTTACCTGAAGAGCCAGCTCAATCCGATGCGTTCATGGAGAAGAATTACCGCCTGGATCATCGATTATAAACCAGGGTCAAGCAAGAGGTTCGATTACTCGGAAAATTTCATGACCCCCCCCCCCTCCTAAACCGCATCTGTTACGATCGCCTCCATTCAGAGATAAAATAATTTTCAACGTTCCTTGATTTTCTCAAGGCTTAATGTCATGCGTAAAACCTATTCACAACCTGAGGAATCCCGACATATGACGGCGATGACATGAGTCCAGAAAGCGGTTTCATCTTGTCATCAAAGAGACAACTGAATGGGAGAAGGAAATCGAACCTAAAGATGAACGAACAAAAAAATAGAAAACATTAGAACTACCACGTTGAACACGCTTTGGATATTCTATATATCCTTGAGTGACTCCACTTCCTCATCAATGGAGACTTCAGTTTATTTCAGCGAAGTGACTAGGAACACAATATTCTTTCCTGACAGAGGTATAAGCTCTGGCCTATACCAGGTCGGGTTCATCTGAAGAAGAACGCATGAAGAACCCTCTCCAAATCCTGTCGAAATATATTTTCAATGCCGGCTTAAGGATGCTCTTTCAGGGCGCAGAGCAGGCTAGGGCCTCAGACTTCATGTCTATCACATTTTAATCCGCTTCGAATAACTTTTGTGACATGTGGTTCCATTGGTCCTCGCCGTATATCTATCTGCAGGGGCGTGTTGGTTGGAGCATTACAAGCATTGCTTAACTAATTGTTCGGACTATGTTTCACTTATTTGCTTTTTTTATTTTTATTTATCCTCTTTCTTTAATGTTGTTTCAGTTTAACGCGGTGTTAGCGGTCCTTCCCTTGTCTTCGGCTGTCTTCTCAGGATATGTACCGTGTTTGTGTTCGCTAAGAGTTTTCTTTGGATACTTGAAGGCGCTGGTTTCTTCTTTCCACGTGAAATCCTCAGAATTTAATTGAAAGGGTTGTGCGTTGCCCAACATACATACATACATATTTGGGAAGCCTGCGCAGTCTTCCTGGATCGTTTCTTGTTTTTGAGTTCAGGTTTTTCATTTGTTGTCTTTCTTTTTGCTCTCGGCTGTTTTTGTTTTAGGCACGTCATTTGACGTATTAAATAAATAAATAATGCTTGTGATTCGAGAATCGAAGGGTAGGGGGTCGTACTAGGCCCTTTCTCTTCCAATACATATGTACCTGAAGCTGTCAAAAAAAAAAAACAGTAAACGGCAATGAGCGCTGCCTTTGAGGATGGCCAGAGTGAAAAGCATGCAGTAGCATGTGGAGCGAGGAATGCCCACAGGGGCTCACTCTTATATACGGAACGGATATGAAATGTAAATAGAAAGGTAGTTATCTTCTGATTTTCTTAGTGCTCTTTCACATAACTGAATTTCATATGTAAATCAGTTGTGCAGATGAGGATGCTCATCCAACAAGGAACACCTGGAGACAGGGCAGTGGTAGTAAACACTAATAGGACCACCTTTCGTTTATTTTGGTTACCAAAGATTCAAATTTTGTATCTTTATTTCTACAGAAAAACGGCAACAAAAGAGGAACAGATAGGCATTTACACTACCAATCAGAAACGACGAGAACAGCACTGGAGTCTTCTGTTTTGCTCATCCTGGAAATATCCAGACACCAATTCATTCAAACAAATCCGAAGTATATGCTTATATAGGGTGTGAACTAGCAATAAGCTCTCAGGAGGGTACTGTATGAACCTTCTACAATAACTGTTGAAATGTCACTCACCATATAAAACGCTGTTGGTCCATACGATTCGAACACGTACTTCTTAACGGATTCGTGAAAATCCTTGATAGTGTCGTTCGGTATCTTTTCATAGATGTCGAGGATTTCATCCAACATCTTGATCTGAAAATGTACTACGCAATTTTCTTTCCGCAAATTTCGAAAATACATGTGACATACCCGGCGATCGTAGGCCTCCTTAATCCCAATCGGGTTGCAACTGCAATAAGACTGACCATTGCACCTATTTCTTAAACGCTTCATGTGTTATTCACTTAAACGTGAACATTTTTGCACAAGGACAGGTTTAGGCTACTGTTAAATGACCATCTCAACCGGTCGTGGTTCATACAAGGTTAGCAATGATCCACATCCAAGAATCTGAGTTTGCAAGAACTTGGATAATTCTGCCTTTCCGTTTGTTAGACAGATTTCTTCGGAACCTCTTTAGTAGGCGCATAAGTACCGTTTGCAAGCAAACGTTTCTTAACCTAACTTTAACTGGAATTTCATAGTGGCTGCACTAGGTTAACCGTAAACGGGCGTTGTCGTCTTCTATCCGAAAACTACAGGATTTTACGTACGAGCCTCCCAGCAAGGTTTCTAAACGGTTCCAATCTTAATCTTTTAGCTCGTCTGTTCAACTGGACTCCTTTCTAGTTTTGTATGCAGAGCATTGGCATAAATCATGATAGATTTGATCCTGGTTCACTTCTGGAACATTGATTCAAATCAGTGTCAGCTGTCGCTTCTGCGAGACGTCCATCAAGGACTGTGAACTAGTGGGTCGATCATAAAGAACAGATATGCTGAGAATGTATTTGGAAGGGTTATCTCATGGAAGAGCACTTTCAGATGTCTTAGGCAAAGGTGTCAACACACCGAAATTTCGTGAAAAGGCAGATGTCTGTTCATAACTGGGTGCACGAGACAGTCAAATAAACAACCCACTGCTTCGCGTGCAGCTCTATGTATAGCGGCTTCATTGCTTACCAGGAAATACAGATCCGCTTCAAACTGTGCTTTAGACTGGTTTCAATAGATGAAACTGTAATGGGTTTTCCGATTCGGCATTGTGTAGCGTATTGCTACAGGAAAAATGGTGGGGATTAAATTTGTGTAGAAAGATTTCAAACGTGATCAAAGTCAGGTCAGTTGGAAACGGTTTTCTAGTTGCTATCACAACTGCTCTTGAGGGAGGAGACAGCAAAGATAAAAGATTTATCATCCGACGTTAAAAAGGAGGAATTTGAAATTAGTATATTGAGAATGATTACCTCTGCTGGTGCTGCTCTCTCTGAGAAATCTGCTGTTCGTCGCTGGCAGACTGAGAAGAATAGCTTTTTCCACGCCTGATTTTTCCACGCCTACAAGAAGGAATTTGTGAGGACAACACTCAAACAAAGCAACAGGAAAGCGACATAATCGATGGCCGTTGTTTCACTTCTAATACTACTCCAAGAAAATAAGTGGTATTATTAATGCATATGAAGAATCCGATCGTTGCATATTGAAGAAGACACGTGCCTAACCCCTTATATTAGTGCCCCCAATAAAGTGATATTGTCAGGTTTTTCTCCTAGCATCTCTTGCCAATACCATGGATGATAATTGAAAGACAATTGCAAGCTCGGTACTTTTACATATCTTGGCTTCCTGGTGAGTTGCGATGTTTTTTTTAATTCGACCAATTTCCGTCACTTCAACGAATCTTCCTTCTCACTACACAACTCCGTCGAATGGTTCCTACACATCAAGAAGGTGGGCTCCAGAAAATTCTTCATTTAACGCTAGCAAAATACAGACTGCAAAATCGGAGGGAGGCATGTAATTATTAAACGCAGGGTATGTAGCCGGTGGGGCGCGTGTGGTGCAGTGATAAGAGGCGCTGCTGTCACTCTCTCGGTCGATCAATCCTCGCGCGGACCAACCAGGTCCTCCATCTCTCCGGGTCGGTTAATTGGTACCAGACCCTTTCCGGGAAGGTAAAGCCGCTATACCAGGTCAGTGGCAAAGCGGCTGCCCCCACCCCCGCAAGGCATTGTATAGCCCAAACACGCATTTACCAAGCCTCTACGATTCTGAATTGAACACAAATGCGGCGGCGCGTCCTTCGGGGACTGATCAACGCCGACATCTGAAGTTTTTGTGTAGCCGGTAGAATTCGCAAGAAAAATATTCAAAGTGATTGCTCACTTAGCCTTCATTCGCTTGTTGCGTGGCTTACGAATCAGCGCAATTTCATTCATCAGTTCATACACCCTGAAATCTTGAAATGTTAGCAGAAATGCAAAAGCGGCGTTATTATGGCCGTGAGCATGCAAACAAGTGTTCAGTGGTTATCTGTAGTAATTCAATGAGAACGCAGACCTACGAGTTGCTAAAAGCATCGGAATTCGGATTTTATCGCAAGTACATAATTAGTGAAGTTAGCTACTTTGTCATGTACAGAGTTCCATTATGATTGAAGGGATGAGTACATGCTACGAAGCTGGAAGAATCTACAACAAAATAAGCAAAGTTGATACTCACGGTCCCTTATCCGTGGTGATTAGATCGACGTTTTCACGTCTTATTTCCTTATATAGCATTCGAGTGAGAGTTGCAGAGTTTCTCATCTTTCCAAAGCTGAAATTTGATGATAAGTGTATTAATGCAGTTAATAGTAGACGTTCCGGTGGAAATATACGAAATTGTAGTTAGTGTTCATCAGAGTAAACACAACAGGACATCTGAATCTACGACACAAGACATTTGCTGTAGGCCAAACACGCGTTGGTACTCCTACGGTTCAAATGCCGGGCGTGGAGGGCGGAGCTTGCTCCGCCCCCGCCACGCCTCATTGGTCAACTTGGCCAACGATTTGTGTGACCTTTTGATTTTCACCGTTTTCATCTGTTTTTACACGCTGTGCTAGTGACGTGACGTACTGGGAGGTGGGCCTGCTCCGCCCCCGGCCACGCCCGACAGTTTAGCGGTAGGAGTACCCGCGCATTTACCAAGCCACTATGATTCTGAATTGCACGCGAATGCGGCGGCGCGTCCATTGCTGGCAGAGAACGAAGATAAAATGTTTACCTAATAAACTAACAACAGAGCTGCCATTAAAGAACAATCTTAAGAAACGATCTGTTCACATTTTCCGGCACTATTCCACTTCACGGACTCCTCTGGCCGGAGAAAACTATTTTCACCAAGCTTACCCATGTGGTGCTGATCACGATTCTGGTATCCATTTTCCAAATTTCTCTCGGAGACCATCCATCGTTCATAAGGGTGATCTAGTAAAAATTTCAGATTTGGCTCAAGGCTTGTCTAGGGGCGTTATTTTACATGAAATCACGATTATGATGTTGGTTTTTCGAATTTTGCCCGATTTGAGCCGTTATGGACGGATTTAGGTAAGCCGTGATGGCGTGGGGGTGCGGCAGAGCGGGCATGAGTGAGCAGGTGCCTGGATCTGCCGGAACCAATCGAAATCTGAGAAAAGGACATCAGATTCGGAATCAGCATAGCAAATAACCTACCCAGACATAGTTTGCGCCAAATCGGTGATTTTGATCCGATCACCCACTTTCACGACATGGGTGGTCCTGGGTCGAAATTCGAAAAACACACTTCGAGATCGTCGTCAACATGCAAAATAACCGCTCTAGACAAAATTTTAACCAAATCGGAGATCCTACCTGGACCACCGATATGGGTGATCTCCGGCCGAAATTCGAAAAACAGATATCAGATTCGTGATCAGCACACCCGAGGCGAAGTTTGAGCCAAATTGAAAGGAAAAAGTTTTCTCCAGCCACTGAAGTTCGTGACGTGGAATGGGAAGTCGCTTGCGCGACACCGACATTGCAGGATTAAAAATAAGACCACACCTGGTTGAATAAGCATAACCAACGAAACTATTAATACCTTGATACTGAGATACCCTTTAATGAAACATAAAGACGGCCACATGAAATTCCATAGATTCAGATTACAGCCTACAACCTTCCACCGCAACAAGTTCCATCTAGATCCAGTCAACGTTAGGAGTTCATAAATAAGCAAAGAATAAAAGAAACACGTGAGTTTCATAAGATCAAGATATTGAGATACTGAATGAAGCAGAGATCATGCACGCTAATCGATTTCAATCGGAATGGTTACAGAAGTCCACCATGACACCATAGGCGGCATAACCATCGACTGTAAAAATGGGCTGTGAGAGGGGTCAGCTGAGGCTTAGAACACAGACTCTATCCTTTTTTGAATGATTGTGGTAGCCTGTGAAGGTACCAGTGAACGTCAACAGCAACCGTCTGTCGGTTAGCTAAAAATGGTATTACAAGGTTTGGCCCCACATCCACTTCACCAACAATCGTGCTAGGACCCATCCCTCGACGTATGTGCCATCCCAGCTTGTTTGCGTGCCCCACATCAGAAACCGCCAGAACCTTCGAAGTACACTGAAATCGGCGAGAATTCTGAAAACGGATACAATTTTTTTAATTCAGACCTCAGTTGGCCTCCACGCCTATTTCACAATGGCTGGTCCTGGTGCATGTGATGCCATTACGGACCTCTTCGATCATCCACGCCGCAATCGATTGGTGAACGTGATCTCGGCTTGCTTCATCGTTCAGCAACTCTGTTTTACAAGCTCACTCATCATCTTCTTCTTCTCCACCTCCTGAGCGTTTAGTCCCGCGCCGTCGCGGAATCCGCTGTTCTTGTTAGGAGTCGCCATCTACTTCTATCTAGAGCGTCTTGGAGCGTAGGCCTGACGGCACTATTCAACTTAAGGCCTTTGTTATAGGTTCGCTCGCACCCTGCGAAACTCGTCCATTCAGCATCAGACATCGTGGGGCCAGACACGTTTGTACGAGCAATCCCGTCGACGCGACTCGTACAAACGTGTCTGGCCCCACGCTGTCTGATGCTGAATGGACGAGTTTCGCAGGGTGCGAGCGAACCTATAACGAAGGCCTAACGGACTCCAGCACCCGATTTTTTTCAGTCATAAATTTTTTCCTCAGAAATTCGCTGAAACTTTGCACAGGGGAGTAATTGAGGGCGCTGATCACGAATCTGCTGTCCGTTTTTCACGTGGGTGGTCTCGGACCAGGGCTGTGCATTTAACGGTTTAACGGTTTTAACGGATTTAACGGCTTTTTCCGTTAAAAATTATTTAACGGATTTAACGGCAAATTTTCGAAATTTAACGGAAAATTCAACGGCTTTTGAATTGCCCGCGCGGGAGTGGCAGCAGGTCCAAATTGCACGCAATCGTGTCAGGACCACCCAGCTTCTCTCTTCCACAACATTAGAAGCAATCTGGGCATTGTAATAGGAGTTCGCCTACTGAAATTTCTGTAATTTGAGCGTGTTGTTTGGCTGTTTTAGACCTTAAAAAATTTTCTTTTGCGCCAGTCGACAAAACGGCAAACCCGCTCACTTTCTGGAGTGCTCCACTGACACGATCTCTTTTTCCTCACATAACTTCTTTAATTCCGAAATACTTTTGCGCTCCTCCGGGAACAGTTGAAATTGAAAGGGTTTTCTCATCTGCGGGTCAAGTTTTGACCGACTTTCGTAAGTCGCTAACACCTGCAAATTTTGCAGCTCTTCTGTTTCTCAAACTTAATATTCCACAGATTGGCTTCGACCGTTGATCATTCCTGACTTTGAATATGCTTTCTAACCGAAGAATTGATCGTTCCGGCTCAACAGTAAAATAAACGCTTATATATTAGTGTCGTTTATTTTTGCGATATTACGGTGAAAAAACCATTATTTTTAGGAATTTCAACTTTTTTTTGCAAAATTTCAAAAATTTAACGGATTTAACGAATTTAACGGTTTTTAACGGCAAATTTAGCCGTTAAAAAAGTCGTTAAAAAATTTGACGGCCAGAATTTAACGCACAGCCCTGTCTCGGACCACCCAAATCGCTACTTGGGTGGTCCAGTCAGGATCACCGATTTCGCTGAAACTTTGTCTATGGTGGTTCTCTGGTGTCCTGAATACGATGTTGAAGTCCGTTTTCTGAACGGCGGCCGAACACGGTAGTTATAGGTGAGTCTCACCGGTAATGTCGGTAGGTACCCACCTATAACTACTGTATTCGGCCGCCATTCGGAAAACGGACTTCACCATCGTGTTCAGGACACCAAAGAACCCCAACAGACAAAGTTTTAGCGAAATCGGTGATCCTGACTGGACCACTCAAGTAGTCGATATGGGTGGTCCGAGACACCCACGTGAAAAACGGACAGCATATTCATGATCAGCGCCCTCAGTTACCCCCCTGTGCAAAGTTTCAGCGATTTTCGACGACTGAAGAAAATCGAGTGCTGGAGTCCGTTAAGTTGAATAGTGCCGGTCTGCCTTCCTTAAGGTCGTTCTTGATTACGTCGCTCCACCTTTTCTTAGGAGCGCCGCGTGGCCCCTTCTAAAGCTCACTTATGTTCCTTAACATTGACTAGAACTGGTCAAAGAATTCAGTAGCATTGCGGCAGATGTGTGCACTCATCTTCAAAGTATGAATCTTCCTAATGTTCCGATAATCTGTGTAAATCTGCGACGCTTTATGATGCTACATTTTCTCTTTCATTTCATCATAGACGACGATTATCAATACTTGAACAGGTGATTTTTATCCTAATACATGTAGTTCTTTTCTGTTTGTAGGCCTACGATGTACATAGGATGTTCATGAGAAATGTGAACAAATCGTTTCGAAACGTTGTTCTTACATAACTGGCTGTTCTACTTTTTATTAATTGTTCCTTTCTAAAATGTTCCTCTAGTCATTGGAATTGGCTATCACCTAGTTTTTTATTTGCTTGTGGTTCTCATGTCCCTGATGCCTTTTATTCTCAGGTTCATTCCCTGACTCATTTCAGCGTTATTGCTGTTATAGCAGCGTTATTACAGACACTCATTTAATTATTAAGTATGTATACCGCTGTTCTTCCTTGTCGTTCAGCGAATTTCGTAGGTGTGTGTTCGATCCTACTGTATTCATATTGGTGATCACTGAATTGCATGTATGTCGGAACTGTCGGGACTGTACATCTGCTTGCATTTCAGGCTATCATAATGAGAACTACCGCATCGGCGACCCGTATGCTATATAAGCAAGTCAGGCGTATAAAAATGAAGCGATCAACGAAGAAGAAAGTTCGGTATGTACCTATGGTGCTTATTTTTGTTGGGAATTCTGCCTATTGTTGGAAATCTAGTATGTGCTCATTCCTTCAACCATCTTTGAATTCCGGCCTGAAGTTCTGCTTAGCTTTCAGGGTGGGCGATGTCATGAAAATGATTGCCATGACTCGTATGCCATACAAGCGTACAAAACACCTGATACAAATCAAGCGATCCGCGAAGAAGAAGAAGGCAAGAGTATCCCCGTGAGTGTCCACTATGCTTACTTTTGTTCCGAATTCTGTTACATATTGAACTGATTCTCCACTTGTTAAAAATTCCGACTCCATGGACGGAGTCATTTTTTTTCGAAACTTCTCCTATAGGGGTTATTTGGGGCGCTGATCGCGAATCTGATGTTCGTTTTTTTTCGGCCAAGAACCACCCATATCGTCAGCAGGGCAAGCAGGGTGGTCCAGCTAAGATCACCGATTTCGACGAAATTTCGTTTAGGGTGGTTATTTTCAATGATGATAACGATTCCGACGTTTGTTTCGCCCTACGACCACCCGTGCCATTAAATTTTGTGATCGAGTCAAAATCACCGATCTAGCTAAAACTTCATCCAAGTAGGTTATTTGGAAGGATTATTCTGAACCAGATGTCTTTTTCTCAGATTTCGACCGACTTCGGCAAATTCAGGAAAGTATTCCTTCACCCAACAACGCTCCCACTCCATCACTACTCGCCTAAATCTACTCGTAACGATCGAAATCGGGCGAAGTTCTGAAAAGCAGTATCCTAATTAGCACGCAAAAATACCTCCCTGTGCCCAGTTTGAACCACATCTGAAATTTCGTGCTGATCCCCCAGATCGACAATATTGGTGGTCATCGACCAAAACTCGGAAAATGGACGTCAAATCTGTGACCAGCGCCCAATAAGCCCAACTAGGTGATGTTTCAGCGATAATTAGTTTTTTTTGACCTAGATCCGGTCGGCTATAATGATGAAATTATGTCGGTCCTATTGGGGCTAAGCACAGCATGTGCTTGAATTGAAATGGTTATTCTGATGCGCCCTTTACTACATTATAATGTCTCATAGAGTATGAACAAGTCAGAATCGATTTTCCTTGATCTCCATTGACATTTTGATATTATCCTTTGGCAACATGGAAAAATACAAGAAGTGAAACAACGGTAATTGATCACCGAATTCATCTGTGTCACTTTGTCTGTTAATATTTCATAACGCATGAATTCTTTCTTGCAGGTCTAGAGAGCCCGCTTCTTCAAGTCAGAGCAGTGCAGCCTTGGATGAGATCAACTCACTCTCTGGCAACGATGAAGTTCGAGAAGCCTTTGTCAACACTGAGGAAAAGTTAGCGTTCACGCTTAGATTAAATTTCTTCTATTCGAGCTGTGGATGGGAAATCTTCTACTTTTTCGTGGCCTCCTTGAAGGTGTCCCAAAAAGGTAAAGGTTAGGTGGTGGACGTTGATGAATCCCCTAAGGACTCTACACGCTACATACGGGTGTTCCATTGAATTCGCAGAAACGTGGTGAATGAATTCTGGTCAAAGTTTTGTAGTACACCACGGTGCAAAATTATAGGTTCACCCCGCGATTTGTCAATAAGTCGTGGGCGTAGAATAGGATCTCTAGTTTTTAGATGATATTTTCCGATGAGAAAAGTGGAACTTCGATGGGCCATACGGCTACAAGCACTACTGAAGAGATCTGAGAAAGGAGAAACGAGTATTCTCTAGACGCAACATTGGCGGTGGAAGTGCTATGGTCTGGGCAGTATTTTCCAGATATGGACTTGTTGCTTTGGAGTTTTCTCATGTAATATGGACAGCGAAGATTATCAGGATATGCTAAAAGAACACCTTCTCCCTCACTTGAGAAGATTTCGTAGGCACAATCTTATCTTCCAACAAAACAATGCTCCTTTATAAGTGTCGAGGTCAACTACGAGTTGGTTCTATTCCAACAAAATCCAACTTTTAGCGTGGCCCAGTTGTTCTCCAGATCTGAACCCGATGGAAAATTTGTGGGACATTCTTGATCACAATGTTTACAAGAACGACACCACTTAGACCTCGGTTTCTGATCTGAATATCGCCATCCTTGATGCTTGGGCCTATGTAGAGCAAACTGTTCTTGAAAATCTCATTCGAACTATGCCACATAGAATGTTTGATGTTGTTCATAACAAAGGTAATGTAACAAGGTTTTAAACTTAACTTGAATGTTCATATTTTTAAAAACGGACAGTTTTTTATCGAAGTGAACTTATAATTTTGCACCGGTCATTATCTCGGATTTTTCAATAAAAAATTGTAGTATTTTACAATGATAAGACATCCCGCTCAGAACTTCTATATACAGGTTTTCTATGGTGAGGAAAATGACAGTAATGTTACTAGATCCTCTCAATAGGTTCTTTAACAATTATGGGCAAATCGCGGGGTGAACCTATAATTTTGCATCGGGGTGTAGTTTAGAGTTGGAATGTTTCATTAGCCCGGACGAGGATCGATCACATAAAAGTGCAGTTGTCAGCAGTGCCTTTTACCACTGCACCATTCACGTTGTTAAGATATTGTAGTAACTGTGATACCGTTCCTAACAACACAGGCTTTGATTCCACTTCGAATCTCTCCACGCAGTTCACTCCTCATCCCTTTTTTCAAAACAATTTTGGTAACGGATAAGCGGGGTACGAGACGACATTGCACTTTTACCCCATCTAATGACAGCTGCAAGCAGAAAAAACCTTGAATAAACCTTGTGTTTGGGAAAATTAATTTAAAAATCTGTGTTTATGCACCTTATGGATCAAATCGGAAGAACACCTCTTGAACGTGGAATAACAGAATTCTTCAAATTCTTGTAAATTTCTGTCCACAGGTATGAAGCCACGATCACTGCTATGTACACGTGGGCAACGGGCACTTTGTAAAGTTACATAGCATAAATCTGTTTCTATGCAGGATTGTTCGTGATAATTGAATTTATACCATAAATTCAATATATAGTGAAACGTGAAGTACTGAATCCCTTTCAGCACCAGCCCGCCTCCATCTGCAGATGACTCCCTGCCTCCACCCACCCGTGTAAGTTACATACATGTTTGTGTTCTGTGGAAATAAAGTTGCATGGAGTATATTTAGGGCGAAATTATGCGTGAAATTTTTGCGATCTATGGAAACGTGCCGGATGAGATTGTGCTGGAATTTCATAGATCGATTACGAAGTACGCCTTCGATTACTATGGAGCGAAGGCGTTCTTTGTTGTGAGTGAATTCGTCACACTTTTTCTACGACACTTTCTCTTCTACCGTGTTTCATTGTTTCATTACTTCTACTAAACCCTCATATTAGTTCATTGTTCATATACTTGCGTAGGTTCTAACTCTGCCAGGGCTGATATGTATGTTACGTTATAAAGAAAGCCCTGTCATATTACGAAGGTTCGCGACGCCTTCTATATGATTGCACTAGAGGGGAGTTCTTTATTCATGTACTTCTGTCCTGAGCTACTGTAATATACTTTATTCGTGCATGGTCATGAGCAGAGTATAAGGAGGAGAGAGAGGACTCCCATCGCAGGAGGAAACGCCGACACACTGACCACAGCCACTTGCAGCGTGGGTGGGTCGTTCTTATCAGGAGGCCACGCCAGCAGAGCGTGGTTGTGGATTCTTGCGGTGAATCCACGACATCTCCCTTCCCTGAAGAAGCTCGTCCTCGAGCTTTGAGAGCTGGTATCGTATGTGGTTGCTGCCATTCCATAGTAGTCGACGTCATGTGCATGTGATGGATGCACTATGCAACTGAAGAGAAGTGAGAGGAACTTTGACATATGTGTTCCATGCTGTCGAAACATCAGTGAACTAGTTGCACTAGTTACGACTGAGAGGATTGGACAACACAACTTCAAGAAAAGCTATGACGTCAGAAACATGATGATATGGAATGCGACGGATTGTTGAGTGTGGTAGTAGGATAATAGATAGTAGGATGAGGTAGTAGGATGACATCATACCCACATAGAGTAAGCTCGTCCTCGAGCGACATGGTTATGCACGAAAATTGGTGGCGTTGAACACAAATGATCATATATACTTACAATTTCGGATTTCTAAGTTATCTCAGAACAATTATAAAATATCGAAGTTATCATTTGAAAAAAATTCTACAGAAAAATTACTTCTAATAAAAATTATGGAAATGATGATTATGGAAATTGTGTCAACAAATTTCGGCATAAGAAAAGAACTTATGGTTCTAATCAGCTCACACGTTGTATTCCTATTTGTCGTGAAGCGAAACGGATATTGATCTGGACAGTTGTCGCAAAGCGATCAATATACGAGCGTGCTTAGGGAAAATTTGTTTTGTTTATTACAAAAGTGCGTTTGCTCGAAATATATCTCCTATTTTTCTTTGAACCGCCAATTCAAAGAAATTTCTTGTAAGATTATAGAAAAAGCGCGTAGCGGCATATGAACCAGTCCAAACAATCAGTCAGAATTTGACCAGTTTGAAACTTGTTGCTTCCTTCGACCACCATATTTATCCTGCAAACGGCGGGATCGCCGAAGTGGTTGTTCCGTGACGTCCGATGCTTCTTCAGTTGAGTGAACAAGAGGTTGATTTTGGGGAGAAGCATTGGCTGACACGGAACGTGAATTATACAGTTTGAGACGATTAATATGAACTACTTGTCGCTTATGGCGAGCTGAGAGTGTAGCAATCGTTACATTTGGTCGATCAATACTTTCTATGATGAACGGCCCTTTCCATTGGGTAGTGAATTTTGGACGAACCGTGTCGTCATGAAGAAGAACTAAATCTCCAATGGAAACTTCCGTTCGATATACCTTATGTAACAGGTCGTATCCAACTTTGTACTTCGCCGTTTTCTCAGCTATCGCGTTTCCAACGTTGACGATTGTATCCTTTAAACCACCTGCGAACTGGTCTGCGAAGCTGTCAGTAGCGAACACAAGAGTGGATGGAAGACCGTGTAGAACATCACTCCATGTGATGGGGTGACGACCGTGAACAAGGAAGAACGGACTATATCCTGTAGTAGTATTTATACTGCAATTATAAGCAAATACTACAGGTTGAAGCAAGTCAGACCATATTGCTCGAGCCTCTGAGCAATATGCCGTGAGAGAATCAATGATGACTTTAACAATTCTCTCTGCTTGTCCGTTAGCCTTATGATTGTAGCTAGTAGTAAATTTGTTAGTTATACCTAAAGTTGAATTAATTTGTGCGAACATGGTACTAGTATAATTTGAACCACGATCCGAAACTATTTCGTTGGGAATTCCATGTTTTGAAATAACATCATTAATTAGAGCTTTAATAACTAATTCTGTGGTTTGATTTTCGAGTGGTGTACATATAACAAATTTACTAAAAGCACAAACAGAGATGGAAATAAAACGATATCCATGCAAACATTGTGGCAGTGGACCAATAATGTCTGTATGGATTCGCTCAAAAGGGCGTTGAGGAATAGGAAAATTTCCTAATTCTTCACGAATAGTATGTCCTGCTGGTGTCTTAACTTTCTGACATTCAGGACATGTTTGTACGTAAGTTGCGACATCATCATAGAGACAAGGCCAGTAATACTTGTCTTGAATCACATTATACGTTTTCTGAATACCATGATGCGAACCAATCAAAGGATTGTCGTGATACAATGCTATGATATCAGTTTGCATCGTTTCATCTGGTATGAGAAGTCGTGGTTTTCCTTCACGAGTGTAATACAGGGAATTATTGTAAATAGTAAAATCGTTTAGAAGACTTCGATATTTACTTGATAGTTTTGAAGTTCGCTTTGTGAGATACAACAAAAGTTGGTTGTACGGAGATTCTTGTTGGCTTAATTGTATGTCGTGCAGAGTAGGAAAAGACGTTGGTTGAATTGCAAAAGAAGGTGGTTGTATCACTTGTATGTTTTGTGGAGGAAGACGACTCAGATAATCACAAAAAGTATTATGTTTTCCTGCCCTATACTCAATGGTGATGTCGTAAGCTTGTATCGATATTTGATACTTCGCTAATCTGCCCACTAGATCTGATCGATGCATTAAAGATTTTAATGGAGCGTGATCAGTAACTACTGTAACTTTGGCGTTAGCTACGTACGGATAGAAATGCTTGAGTGCGAATACTATCGCTAAAGCTTCTAATTCAATGACAGCATATCGCTTCTCATGCGCATTGAGAGAACGGCTGCCGTAAGCTATAGGATGGTCGTCGCCTCTTGTACCATCAGTTTGCAATAAACAACACCCTAGTCCTATCGTAGACGCGTCGGTGTGAATAATGTACGGCAAACCAAAAGAAGGAGGTACTAACAATGGAGCGCGAACTAGCGCCTGCTTCAGTGTGTTGAAGGCTTCTCCACACTGTGGTGTCCAAACAAAAGAAATATTTTTGCCTAATAGTGCATTAAGAGGAGCGGCTATCTCAGCGAATCGAGGAATAAACCTGCGAAAGTAAGAGGCAGCTCCCAAAAATGACTTTACAGACTTAGTGTCATTCGGTACTGGAATATTGGAGATACTCGAAACCTTTTCCGGATTAGGTCGAGATCCATTCCGACTGATCAAAACTCCTAGATATTTGACTTCTGTTTGGAAAAAAGAGCACTTTTCGGGGGTAAGTTTCATCCCGAAATCGTGAATGCGCTCAAGAACTTCTTGTAAATCGCATAAATGGTCATCAATTGTTGTACTAGCGATTATTATATCATCAATATAAGCAAAACAGCAAGCTTTGAGCTCGCGGATCAAACTATTAGCTACTCTCTGAAATGTGGCGGGTGCACCTTTTAATCCTTGGGCCATTACTGTAAACTGGAATAGACCAAGAAAGGAAGAAAATGCTGTACGTTCCTTATGTTTGTCTTTCAATGGGATCTGAAAGAAACCACTCTTGAAATCGAGAACAGTATAGACTTCCTTTCCGCCTACTAAATCGATAATATCTTGAATATGTGGCATGCAGTAGGTTTCGTTTTCAGTGATTGAATTGATTTTACGGTAATCGACAGTAAAGCGCCATTGGTCCTTGTTTGAACCCTTCTTAACTAGAACGATTGGAGAAGCAAATTTACTGGTACTTGGTTCAATGAGACGCTGTCGAAGCATTTGCTCTATTTGACGCTGAATTTCTTGCCGTTTTTCAAGAGTGACCCGATAGGGGCGATGTTTTGGAATCGGAGCGTGAGGAACAAAATCGATACTATGAGTGATAGGACCGTTGTAATGACCTAAATCCCCATCTGATCCAACAAAACAATCCTTGTATTGCCCCAGCAGAGTCTTGAATCGTTTTAATTGTGACTGGTTTAAAAGGGACGGGTTGAACTGAATTTGCTGAAATAGTGGAGTAGCTTTCGCCGATGGGAAGTGAGGCATATTTTTGTCAAGATCTACTTCAGGTGGTGTATATTGGGCAATTTCCCGATTTGTCTGGTTGTCGTTAGGGAAAATTGAAAATACAGGCGTATGCTGTAAATTAGATCCTATAAGGACTGCACTGGCAATCGGCATAGTGGTTGGTATTGTAAGCGTGGTGTTAGTAGAGTTGTAAATCCGAAGAAGTACAATTCCCTCATGAGACGGACAAACAAGTGTTTTCCCTATTGCCACGCCTATAGGTAGTTCCGATTCCCAATCGTCCGAAACGAAAAATTCCCATTTTGGAGGAAAAGATGCAGGGATTGTTCCAAACACAGCATTATCTGACCTAGGTGGTAATTCAAGAGAAGAACATGGAAAAACGGGAAATATAGTCTTTTTATTATTGTTCAATATCGGTTCAACAATAGGAACTATTATATGATCGAAACAGACTTGTTTATTTTTATAATTTATAGTCACACATGATGATATTTCATTAATACTATCATTTCCTAATATAAGTTCCGATGAACATTGATCACTAGGCACTACGTGACATGTTATATGTTGGCAAATATTCCCAGTAGACAAAAGAACTTTTACTCTACCTATGAATTGGATCAGAGAGCCGTTGGCAGTGACAGCATCGTTAATATCCGAGGGAGAAACCTGTATTTCCAAATGTTTGACAAAAGATTCGGATAATATAGTTAGAGCTGAGCCCGTGTCTAAAAGTGCAATGATTGGCACAGAATTTAATTCTACTGGAATGTATACCATAGTCTGAAATTTATCAGTTTGTATGGAATTTATTTTCGGAAGAAAATTCAAAATTGGTGGATCATGAGCTGCTTTAAATTGAGGTATTGTTTGAATGGATTTCTCCAAATTAGGATAAACATTGATTTTAACACAATCTTCTTTCTTTCGAGTTGGGGTATCCGGCATTAAGTTAGACATTTCCTGAGATGATACACCTGTAGCGGTTAAGTTATGCCTCGCTGCCCTACGTTCTGATCGGACAGAAAGATACGAGGTCAGAAAAGATATAAGGATCACCGTTGGTCTTAATACTAATGTGAAGAGAACTTTGAGATAAGGGAAAAATAAACAGATCAAAAATAGTGTGAGAAGTATAAGTAGGATGATACTGATGATAACTACTAAGTTGATAATGCGGTGGAAATCAAAAGAATGAAGAATTTTCTCCTTTTGAGACTGAAGAATGTTAGCTGCGTTTTCCTCAAGAGATCCTATAGCATTTGTCATACTGCTTTCAGCGCTGTCAGAAGACGAAAACGATGCGCTCGTTTGATCATTAGTACTCGAAATAGAAGAGAATTGATTTAGTTGATTCTTCAACAATCGAATTTCTGTTGTGAATTTTGCTAAATCCGAGTGAAAGATTGGCGGAGCGTTAAAAACAAAATTTTGTTGTTCAAATTTAGTTGGTAGACTTATATGAATTTGTGATACTGGGACATATCCAGCAGGAGATTTATAGTGGTCTGTGCCGTCATTGTAAATATCGTAAGGCAAATGACCACAATTGGCTTCTGGACTATGAGGAATTAGATCTCTACTTCCTGGTTGGACGAAATAAATAATTTTAGCTACACGAACGGGCGTGTATAAGAAACATTTATTTCCGACTTTATGGTCCACCAAAATTTCGTCCACAATGACCGTTTTACATTTAGAAACCATCAAAACATCCCCCGCTGGTAAAGCGTAGATATCTTCGCGTCCCAACATAATTCGAGCGGCAGCTGTTGGTGATAGAGCCGCCATATTTCTTATAGTTTGGATTTTAAAATTCATCAGAGCACAAACTCGGTCGAATAGAAAATGAAAATCGTTTTTCACTAATTCATCCATCTTAATCTTTAGAAATTGTAACTTAGAATTTAACTCCAAATGTTGTTGATCGAAGCGATTTTCTGGAGATAATCTCATATCATTATTAATAGAAGAAAAATCAGTTTGGGTCGCCACATGGTGGGCAATTTGAACAGATTTGTCCCTATATAGTTTTTCAAGATGCATCTCTTTTGTTTTATATTTAAAATCGGCCAGAGTACGGAAACTATTTCTACTTGTGGAGCCAAAATCACGTTTAACTCGGGAAGAAGTCCCAGGTGATGGCTCTCGGTTTGTATTATTCAAGAGATGAAATACTGTTTGCACAAAATTGTCCTCTTGATGTTGAAGTGGAACTGTATTTTTCAAAATTTCAAAAGCTCGTTCAGGAAACAAAGGGTGTGCAGCATAAATTGCTCGGACAAAATGAAGAATTTTAGCATGGTAATTGTGTTTTTTATTGATTTCCTGCACTAGTCCAGGTTTTTGAGTAAATATCTTTCTTGGATCAGAAGAGTTTACTTCTGGAAGTAAAACGAACACACCATTATCCATAGCGACTACCTCCTTATCTAAACACAATGAACTCAATTGGTTAGTTGAGTATGTTATGTTTTTATACGTAAAAGCCGATTGGACACTATCCAAAACTATGTGAGTTGGGGTTACATACGCAATGCCCTCTGTCCCTTTAACATATTTACAGAGTTTTTGTGTGGATTCCCTGTATGACCACACCACAGTACCCTGTTGTAGTATACATTGCTCTTGTGATAACTGACAGTGTGCCATATCCCCAAATTGACCGATCGTTGTATTACCATCATGAGTAGCAAGCTCACCCTTTTCTACATAAATATTCGAAGTAAATGTGCATTTTTGACCAAAAAGAAATGGGTACGTATAATGGATTTTGTTTACGGACCCGAAGACATTGGGCGAAAATACCTCTAAGGGAATATCTCTATATTTCTTAGTTTGGGAGATCAAATTACATAGCATTGGGTCAATCGGTGTCATATTTTCCTTATCATCAGTGACAGAAAATGATAAATGGAAGTATGACGAAGTGCATACTTTACGTGTTTTATTGAAACAGTGAAAAGCAGGTACTAGAAGAGGTTCGGTTTGTTCTACATAAACTATTGCTTTTGTCAAAAGGATGTCGTTGTCTTGAGGACTTATAGAACAATGAATAGGTTCTGGATAAGCTATAGGCCATCCAGATTTTCCAGCAGCACACAATTGATATTCCTTCGCTAACGTACTTGAAACAGGTACGAGACAAGCTATCATTGCTAAAAGAAAAAGTGAAGGTACATATCTATTGGCTCCTGTAGAAAAATTTCTAGATATCGCGTTAGAGTGGCTACGATTTGGTGAGTAAGGAGAGCGGTATCCATTTCGGTCGGAGTTGCGCGAACGGAAGTGTTGATTATTTCGATTTGAGTTAAAACTCCGAGGATTTCTATAGTTGTGACTCCCCTGTTCACTACTCAAGTTGAAACGAACTGATGGCCGAGGTGGGGTACGAGAGCGATATGAGTTACGGGATGGAGAGCGATATCGATAATTAGAAAAGCGTGAAGGAGACCTATTATCGTTGTTAAAGGATCGCTCACGATAAGGTCTACTGTTGGAAGATAATGAATAGTTATTTCCATAATTAGAATTGTACTGATTAGCTTGTGGGTATTCCGATCTTGACGATCTACCTCTTCGTTCAGAAAAATCATTTCTATCACGAGAATCCGAAAGTAAACATTGATTTATGGATTGCAAAGTTCTTCCAATATCATTTATCAAAGCATTATCATTTCCCAAAGAGTAATGATCGGGTTGCGATAAATTCCAAATTCGTTCCGTTTCTTTAACTAAGGTGTCGAAATCTGAAGGAAGAGGACCCAACAAAGTAAGTTTTTCCTTAATCGCTGGTGGAATTGCGTTTTGGAACAACAAATGTTGCAGAAAAATTCTTTGGGTATCTGATACTGCACTAGGGTAAGCATCCCTAATATCGCGTTTCAGCCTATGCGCGAAAGCTGTAGGAGATTCTGTAGGTTGCATGCGCAGATTCATAAGTCGTCCTCTAGCCATTGATAAGAAATGGTCACTGGAAAAATGTTCTCCTAATTTTGTAATAGCCACCTTCCAATCAAATTTGTCAGTCTCCGGAAAATCATTGAAAACAGACAATGCTACTCCCGTCAAGTGAGCAGGGAGCAATCGCACCAAATTTTGATCAGTTAGACCCATTATATTACCAATATTATTAAATTGACGAACAAACTCCACAAATCCACTTGCTCCATGCTCACCCGAGAAAGTGGGGAGTCTATTAGTATAGGAGGCCATACAAAGTTTGTTCATCGCTATTTCTAAAGAGTCCGTCGTGTGGTCGGTTTCCATTCTGGTATTTCCCATCTGAGTTGACTGTTCCCCAAAGATTGGAACGAAATTTGGAGCTGAATTCATTGTTTCGAAATATCCTATAGCTGGCTGTGTGTTTTGACTAGGTTTGTTAAGAACCTGTTGAAATGACAGAACAGGTAGCCAAGTATTCGTGTTCGAAAAATCAATGTCTTTAGCAATTATTAAAGAATTATCAACTACTAGATTTATGGGTACTGAATTAATTTCGTTAGGTGGTACTAAACTAGTTGCAATAACTTCTGGACGGTCAGGATTGTTAACCAAATTACACTGCGATGATGGTACTGGCGATGCTCTACTGAAATCACGGCTATCCAGGGAATTTCCTGTTAGATTGGATCGCTCTGTAGAAGATACGAAAGATTTTACAGATTCCGAATAGCTCGTTAGTAAAGGACTACTGGGAAGTGGAGACTTAGCTCTGGGTGTCTGCAAATGTTTGTCTACTTCCAATAAGTTAGTTGACAGAGAAGGAGCCGCTGTTCCAAATGAATCTAATGAACTTAGAGATTGTGACTTCCTGATCACACTTTTGAAGCGTTTCTGTTGTGGAGGATTCGGTACTTTTGAATTTGGATTTTCTTTTTAAAGTTGAGCGGTTTTCAAGACGCTGATAAGGATTATCAGAGTCTGAACTAAATTCAGAATCGGATTTGCTCATAGATTGTCAAAACTTGAGGAAATAGTAGAGTTCTTTTTTACTTTTTGAAAAAAAATCTTTTTATTGTCCAGGATAGAATACAAAAAACGAATGAAAGGAAAGAGAGAGGAAGATAGAAAAAAAAAAAAAAATCTGTGTGAAATAAACTAACGTGGAAACGTTGAAGAGTGTTACCAAGGACACTGCTATCAGGAGCACGACAGAAGCTTCGGAACAGTTGGCGACACGACAGTCCAGGAAGCAGAAGCTTGGCTGTATGCTTTTCCTTATCTGGTATGCTACACATCGACATATAGGCGGAGTCATCTGATGTTTACCTAGGTTGTTTGAGACCCTGCTCCGCCGATGGAAGCTTCTGATATGAGCTGCTGATAGTAGGAATAGGTCATCATCATCTCTGCCTAATAGTCAAAGAGATACGGATGGTGTTGACCATATGAATAAATCGCCACACAGTGCAAAACACAAAAATATTTACGAACAGATTCTGAAAATTCGTTTTCACGGAAAAAAGTACTAAGAAAAAGAACCGTTGAAAGTTTCCTTTTTTTTCTTACTAACTATTGTTTTCCGAGAGAAAATAATCATGCCGTATCCTTTCTCAGTCATAAAAAACTGTTTCCCACATTGTAATAAATGTTTTTTTTAACCCAATGGTGCACCCGATTTTTTTCTATTCTAGTGACTCGCCGCCAATGCTGTAGCTATTAATTGATATCAAAATAACGGTGATCGCAGATAAGAACTATCAGTGGTCTATGGTTTAGGAGCGGTCAAGGCTTATTTGTTTGACTAGCCTACAGTGCGTCAAGCATAGATAATTGTTCGCTCGTTTATGGTCAGAATACGCTTATTTGCTCTACCGTTCTTGACCGTGCGTATCTGCTTCTAGTTGACCCGGTACCGATTTGATTAGCTACTTCAAATATCGGCGGGTGCTTTAGTATAATGATGGAAAACCATACCCGAATCAGTTCCGGAAAAATAATCTTCAGCACTATTCAACCCATCGCCAACGATTTTGTAGTTTTTTCCGACTACTAAACCGAACCGCCTTGACGATTAGACATGAGTAGGAATATATATCTTATAGCAAAAGATTACTACTGACCAGTTTATAGTCGGCGGCTTAAAGAATTTCATGCGTTAAACCGCCATCCTTCACTATAGCTTCAACTAGGTTCATGATTACTATTTACCTCGAGGATTTTAATAGAAAAATGCATCTTCAGCTCCTTATTTCGGCTGGAATTTTTTTTTACGCGCAGTTACCATCAGCTCTTCTTTCAGCTGGAATTTTATGCGCGATTACCGTCAGCTCTTATTTCAGCTGGAATTTTTCCTTATGCGCTCTATTCATCTCGACTCCACGTTTTCGGAGGAGGTATTTTCATTAGTTGCTCTACTCCAAATATGGCGCGGGAGGAATTTTCTTTCAGTACTTCCTTACTCCAAATTTGCGGAGAGGTAAAACAGAAAAAATTTTTAGAAAAAAAAATTTGAAAAACGGTTTCAACTACTCCTAATTTGCGAAGGAACTACTTCCTCTCCTATTTTACGGAGGAGTTATCTCTACTCCAATTTCAACGCGCGAAGAATATCTATTTTTAATAGTTCCTCTACTCCAAATTTGCGGAAAAGTAAATGTTTTCTAACCCTAATTTGCGGAGGAACTACTTCGCTACAAGTTAAGGGAGGAGCTATCTCTACTCCACTTTCAACGGAGGAGCCATTATATTATTCACCGGTTTGGTGTCGCACGCCTTGCTCTGAACAATCGCAACGACTGTGTGCCCCGCTGCGGAGATTGTGGGTAGCTTTTCCTGACGCCAGCTCTGCCCCGACCAGTGACGGATTAAATTATGGGACCAAAGCCTTTGAGGAATCAGGAGAAAGACTTCATCAACATTAGTGAATCTACCCACTGTTCCTCGATTCTTACTGCCCCAACCAGTTTTGGCAAAATTACGGGACGCAGTGTTGTAGAATCGCGCGAACACTTCATTGATTTAAGGCATCTATCCTAGCACACTTCCAGTATAAATGCGGGACTTCCCCAGGTCTAAATCAACGAAGCGATAGTGGAAAGGGATTCCGTTTTTTTTTACGAGTGAAGTATCCACGGAAAAAATTCTAAGTATCCTGAAAAGAAAACGAAAGAGAAAAAAATACTCACATTTGAGATATCCCCTTTCCACTACCGGAGGTACGGCTTCCTCCGACGAAGATGTGTGGCTTGTATACGGACCACAAACACTTCGTCCGACGATTGTTGAAACGAGATAGACGACAGGACAGAATAGAGGCCTCTACTCAGCATTATCCAGTTTTCTCGCTTTTTATTTCCCCCTCCTTTTTTATATTTCTTTTCATGCTCATGGAGAATAGAGAAGTTAATTACCCGGGAGAAAAAATGCACGGAAGAGAAAAAAACTATTGTAAAAAACATACATCAGACAGAAATACGAAAAAATCTATCTTAGAAATCTCCCCGGGATCTCCATGTCATATTACGAAGGTTCGCGACGCCTTCTATATGATTGCACTAGAGGGGAGTTCTTTATTCATGTACTTCTGTCCTGAGCTACTGTAATATACTTTATTCGTGCATGGTCATGAGCAGAGTATAAGGAGGAGAGAGAGGACTCCCATCGCAGGAGGAAACGCCGACACACTGACCACAGCCACTTGCAGCGTGGGTGGGTCGTTCTTATCAGGAGGCCACGCCAGCAGAGCGTGGTTGTGGATTCTTGCGGTGAATCCACGACAGCCCTGTCAAGCCTCTCACCCTCGTAATGTTTGAATGGTAACCAAATCTTTGGTTAGCGAAGAATGGCAAAACTTTTGTTGAATTTCGTGGTGTTCAAAGTATCGAAAATTCGATGATTTGGAACGAGAACTCGAACTCGTGTTAGATCGGGGAGGGGGGGGGGACGACAGGACGGGCTTTCCACATTCGCACGATCGCTTTCCAATAATTCCCATTTGTTGCATGGTCGTTGTTTCTGTGATTGACCCTTTCAGTTGATTACCATGTATTTTCAGGAAGACGAATTCAAAACGGCTCCGTGAAACCTTATGGACGACTATCTAATTTCGTTGGTTTTTGGCAGTGTTGATTTGTCTTGTCGTTGCTCATTTGCTGCCGTGTTTTTTCAGGAGTGCAAATAAAGATCAAAAACGCTGATTTTTCGCAATTGTCGAAAAGGAATCCGGAATGGTTTTATTAATCACAATTCTTGAGTTAGTTCTCCTAGATATGCACAGTGAAGCATGAACACGTGAATATTTGAACATTTATTGGGACCGTGATGAACGGGGTGTGCATGGGTTCGCATTATGGACTCTTTAAAATATTTAGTTTTTGTAATTCACGTACGTATATCCTAGAGACAGAAGGTTTTTAAATGAACTTCAAGGACGCTATAAATGCTGCAGTGACATTACATCTTGCGAATTTACTTGTAACGAATTTAACTGTAATGAACTAAACGTTCCTGATATTAGATGGGGCCTGAATTTCTCCTTCGTCTTCGGACAATTATCACACTTTGCAGAGGTAGCAAGATTCTTGATTTGATATTCAGGGAAAATTGGGACTGTTCGATATTTCCTCACTTAGAACCATCAACCCTGATGCCACTCATTCCGTCTCAATGGTTCATTTTGCCGCAAAGGGTTCTTGCACAGCTACATATGACTTCAAGACGTGTGACGATTATCGTATTGGTATTTAGATGCTGCTGACCAGTTGGTTCCTTTCATTGCTTCAATGATGTTGGTGAGATGTGTGGAACTTTTTTCCTTCGCAGGCAACACCATATCAATTGTTGTACATACCTCTAGTGAGAACTCCCATCTGCCAAACTAAGCTTCCCGGATATCTTGATAGGCTGTAAGTATGTATGTAGTTAAGCCTAAGTTTTGAAAGAAAGTAGTACCAATGAAAACTGGAAACAATGCGATGAAGTATCCGATATGTTTGAAAAAAATGAAAGAAATCCTACAAATTGGTCAAGAAGAAGTCTATAACTGTCTGTGAGCGGTTTCTGCGGTCTCTATCTTTTAATCAACGATAAATGACAAATTAGTGATATTGACATTCTTCAGCATCGCTGGTGATGGATAAGTAATGCCGAGGAAGTGATGTTAAGGCAATCTGCTAGAGCCCAGATGCACCTGACTGTGAGGTGAACACAGTGCCTCAAACCGTCATTTTCAGTCTTTTCGAGTTTTGTTCGAGAAAAGAGTGTCGCTTCATTGCTGCCTTGTTGCGAATGGGCGTTTGTGCACTAGAAAGTCTGTTTCGAATTGTCCTACCAATATGATGAATAAGTCGTCTAGGAGCTTGCCATGCATATTAGTTAACTGTATTTTCAGTAGGAATCGCAAATTTATCTTGGAAAAGCTCGACTGTAAATCGTAGTTCAGAGGAACTTGACTGAATGGTGGTTTACAGACCAACAAGGGAGGTCAGTGAATTTCCCTCGACAATTCTCAACAAAACCTTAATAGTGTTGTTTAGCTTGGAACGCGGGTTATAAAAATGTGTTTTGCTTTCGCTGAATAGTTGTCGTTGGTCCGTAAAAAAACTGTCATGACACCGAATGGCCTGAAAAGTGAGATGTCTGCACGAATGTGCAGATGGCGCAGCAGCTAGTGCGTATGACTTGCATTTTGGAGTTCATGAGTTCGGTCATCGTGCTGTTTTGTTTTTGCTTCCAACGCGTTGATACGAAAGCGTGCTTTTTCTGCGAAATTGACATGACCTTTGGCCAGAATCCCGCTTTGTACCAGTGCGGTCGGCTGAAATCTTGCTCGCTAAAAGCGAGTATTAGTATGTGTGACCAAGACCAATCCAAACGTACCATTATCGGCAATATATCCAGAAATAAATGTCAAATTCGTGATCTACTCCCGAAATAATTCCGTGGATGAAGTTTGGCCCAAATCGGTGGTTTTGACGCAGTTATCTCCACCTGCTTACCCCTAGCATTACACGCGCTCTCCAGCGGTCACATACCTGAACACACCATAAGATGCCCTAACCTAACGCAGATTCAAGAACGGATATCAGATTTGCACCTGATATAGCTTCGTAAACGAAGATTGGATGAAAGTTGTTCCTGGACTTGGGTTTTAGATTGTGAAAGTCAGTCAATGATGAATTTTCAGGAATATAGAGCCTATGGTCAGGGGTCTGGTATATGGTGCATTTCTACGCTTATGGTCTATGTGCCACGATGACTCTTCCTTAAGATGCCCAGCTGTGGAATTCTTCAGTGGACAAAGAAGCCAATCATAAATTACGTGCCGTCATCGTTGTGAATCAAAGAAGTTCAGACCAGTTGTATGTTCTTTTCCTCTGTGCCACATATATACAAGTACTATCACCAGATCCATCGGATAGGACATGGCTTGATCCACGTTACACTTAACTGCTTGGATTATCCTCTGGTTTCCTCATTCTAATTCCATTCTAATCCACATTTTAATCTTCAAGTGAGACGCTTGCAGTCCTTTCAATCTCGTGCCTTAGCCTTTAACATCATACTCAATACTTATCTCACTTTACTTGTGTTACTCTTAGGCTTCATCATCTCATCAACTACTGGTAGATCATGGTTTTTATACATATCTGTTTAATCGTATGTTACGTCAGTTTAATTACCCAAGTTTGAGGTAAAAAAGTTGTCGAAATCGTCAACCTACACAGGTATAACCACACGGGATAAGATAGAACCGAGTGTCTCGCAATCAACACAATCAACTACTTACGAACAGTCAACAGCTTCTCCAACCACACACAAACCAGTTTCGACTCACGATGCATTCCGGCGACTCAAACCACATCACGTCGGAGAATTAAAGAGGATTCTGAGGGAAAATTCCAGATAGTTATACTTTGAGTCTAGGGCTAGGTTATTTCGTTCAAAAATTTTGTTTCCTAGCCGGAAGGCACTTTTACTTCTCGAAAAGTTCGTGCCTCGGCTTATTAATCTCTCCCAATTCCAATTCTCCAACTTCACATTTCTCAACCTCCTCATCATTACCAGTGCCGCTGCGGGGGAGGTTCACTGGCTATTCTTGAAAGATGTGCGGAGTGCGTAACCTTGCATGTAGAATGTTTCGTGGCCAGTGACAATCATAGGTATGTCGCATAATATTACCAGCCATTCAGCGGCCTGCAGGCCCCCATAAACTAATGAATAGTAGGAAACATATATAAAACATTTATAATAACAAATAAAACGAAGAACAAAAAGCATGCTGCAAAAGACGACGAGGATCAGATGAAGTACGTCACTGGGAGTACCAGCCCTCTCACACTCGGGCGGCGCCTTGCGCGGCGTAGTCGACGGCGGGTGGGGGTAGGACCGGCGCTCCGCCCACCAACTGTCGCTGCCGGCGCTCGCGGGGCGCGCCATCGCGGCCGCCGCCGGCTAGAAATGCCCGGCACCATTCCCTCGGCGGCGCCGGAGGCGGCTTCGCCGGCGACGTCGCGGCCCGCGACGCCGCCGCCGAAGTATGAGAACCCCCCTCCGGCGGCGGCGGTGGCGACGCCGCTGACGACGCCGTTGGGCCGGCCGCGCCCTATCTTTCATCATAGCCCCGGCGACGCCGCGCAAGGCGCCGCCCGAGTGTGAGAGGGCTGTACGGCAACGGGCAATCGCGGCGGGACCCTAGAGTTGACAAACAGACATCGTGGTTTCACTTATTTATTAGAGGGATGTTTACTTCACGTGTATGCCATGTGATAACATTACAAAGTACAACCAAGGTAATATAAACCAATAGCCGTGCAGTGTTGTACGCGTGGTAAAACAGATGACATACAAAATCGACATCACATCTTTACTATTATACATATAGATTTGTCTACCCGTGTAAGAGCACAAAGGTCTACATAGACGATTATAAATGAGAGCACTAGGTGGTGGCTCAATTATTTGACTCCAGTTGAATAGTCATAGGCCCTTGGTATACTCCCGTTGTCCGTCGCGGGGGACGCTGCGCAATTGCTACTTGTTGCAGTGAATGGCGGTCGGCGATCAACAACGACGGCCGGCGATGGGGCTATGTTATAGTCCCGTCATCGATCGCCGACGGCCGGCGACTGCCTGCGACGGCCTGCGACGGCCGGCGACGGGATCTCATCGCAGGCCGTCGTAGCGCAGAGCGCTGCGACGGCGATCGACGGCGATGGCCGACGGGAGTATACCAAGGGCCATAGAGTGTATCATTCGATATTCTATTTATTACCACCGCTTTCAAGAATATGGTTGACCCGTGAAATATTAGGTTGTCCAATAAGTTCTTGCGATTTTGTGTTTTGACCTGGCGTTCCTGGTTGAGACGTATTATCGTTTAGCAGTAGGGTATATAAAAGGTCAAAGGTTAGCTTATGCGTACACAACATTTTCGCTTTATATCAGCCGGTTGTTTACAACTATATGAGTCATCAAAGATTTATCTTCGTCACCGCCTTCTTCACGGATTCCAAGCTTGTCGCTTTGACTCTCATAGCTCTCGCCGTTTTGACTGGTTGGACTCACTCACTACAGGAGATGAGAAGTGGGTGTTGTAGGTCACGTACAACCAGACATGCATGGGTCCCAGCAGAGAAGAAGCCACCAGCAATTCCCAAAGGTGGGCCCAAACCGAGGCAGGAGATGCCGGGAGTTTTCTGGGACGTCCGAGGAATTCTGTACTGGAAGCTCTGTCCTTCTGGTAGTACCGTCAACAGCGAAGTGTATTGCAACCAACTGCAAAAACTCAGCGACGCTATCCGTGTTACTCGTCCAGAAATCGACAAAATATATTTTCTCCATGATAATGCTAGACCGCACACTTCCACGTTGACCCGCCAAAAGCTGCAGATGCTGGGGTGGGAAGTGATTCCCCACCCACCCTACTCACCAGACCTTGCCCCTACTGACTACCATCTGTTCCGCTCGCTAGCTCACTTTCTGGAAGGAAAACGATACGATGATCGAGCTGCACTCGAAATCGACCTTCGCCACTTCTTCGAATCAAAACCTCCGGAGTTCTACCGCAACGGTATCCATTCCCTACCGAATCGATGGAGGACAGTCATTGACAAAGATGGGCGGTACTTCGATGGGTAAGGTTGATTCAGTCAAAATTTGTGAAACTTTGAAAATTGTTATGGAAATCGCAAGAACTTATTGGACAACCTAGTTTAATCCTCCTCTCGTGGTCAATGCAGTCCTCATACTTGGCAGCGACGGCACCGGCAGTGGTGAGGGCAAAGGGCGGCAAGGAGCGCTGTCTCTAGCCGGTATTGAGACCATTCTGAACTTCTTGAATTCATACCGCCCCTGGAAGATGTCATATTGGATGAGTAAAACGAATACATCCAATTTTCTAACTCTGAATTCGATATCTTTTAGCATTAATCCGCTTCGATGTTGCTCAAATCTACTGGTTCACAGCAACACAAATTTACCTACGCGTACTTACAGAAGTGTTGATAGCCACTCCGACACCCTTCTCCGAATTTCGGTCCAATTCTACTCGACAGCGAAATCGGTCTAGGTCAGTGAGCTTGCTTGCCAACACTTTTGCTAACACTTGCATTCGGCAAGAAGCACCACAAATACAAGGCCATAACACTATCAGACCAAACTGTTGTGTAGTATGTCCAAAAACGCATCGCTTTTCCATTGTTGCATTATTCGAGGCACAAATAGGCAATAATACATAGTGATTAGACACGGTAACTTTCTTCAAGTTTTGAAAAAAGGCTTAACATGATGCTTTATTACGAGTAAGTTAGCGAAAGAAAGTATGGGAAAAGCGACAATGAACATGAACAGTCATAAACCAATAGCGTGTCAACAGTCACTATTGTTAGTGCTTCCGTTAGCGTTGTTGTTACAGGCGTTAGCATCGTGGTTGACATTAAACCACACGAAATGGTAGACTCTCGTAAGAGGCGGTGCAGAAGGTCCTATCGGCTGAAATTAGAAAAAAAACAAATTTGAACTAGGATACATGCCATTACCATCGAACACTGATGCAATTTTTCGTCCAAAACCATCACAATTTCAACCCTTCAGACGCCACAAATTCAGTGACATTTTTAAGGGATGTTCTGCTAACACGAAACATTGAACTCTGGCTTAAATGCTTCACTAGCAAACAACCCAGAGGAGATAGAAATGGCTCTTGCTTGACTTACATCAGATGATCGTCTATAGCAAAAGTGTGAAGAGATTGCTCACCGTGCACAGATAAACCATTCCATGGAATGCAAAGATATGCGCCTTGACGTTATTGTGGAACGCCTCGAGCTTTTCCTCAGGAATGTTCCCATATATTGTAATGAGTTCCGCGACAATTTTGTCCTATGAATGCATTACGTAATTTTGAATTATTGAAATGCGAAAAAGGCACGTCACTCACCCTGTCGTCGAGCCACGAGGCAAATGCGTCAACTGGTATGGGTAGGGCAGCGAGAGCAGGGAGGGAATCGACGGTCCTGAAATACGATTCGCTACTTATAAATCCATCCTTCAAATCTTGATTAATATTTCAGACACCACACAAAATATCTGTCTTTTTTTAACAACCCTTCAGAGTTTTTAACTTGATTGCATATGGGTTTCTGTTCGGTTCTGTCGAGGACTGTTCATCTTGATCGTCGGTAAATTTTTTTGTCGTAAGAGGATCCGGCGGAGGGTTGACCCTCTTCTTCTTCCTTTCAATAGAGCTCGTTCTATAACTTCCGTTATGAACCGCGACTATGAATCGTAAAAGTCATTTTACAACCCGCCTTTGCCATATTGAAGAACGTGCTCTCAAAGAGGACGATATCAACCAACCCCCCTAAAGGGGAGCTCCGGACACCAAGATCCCGGACAGCAAGGCAGTTCTCCCTTAGGCTTTAGGTGCAATTGTTCTGATTTAGTTTCTATTTTTATTTGTCTCAGGGCCGCTTGTTTGGTTTCACCTTGTTTTGACCTACTTTCATTTGAATATTTGATCGCACTCTTTGTGTATTCTTGAATAAATAAAAACAAGTTGACGTGCTGTGCTACGCTATCCGACCTGTTCGCCGTCCATATACCCTAGACAATTTCACGAGCTTTCTAGGCTATCAAACTCAGTTCCGACCTGAACCTTCTGACTCATCTGTTCAACTCTGCAGTTCTTTTTGATTTATATTTCGCTACAGAGAAATGACACGATCAATGAAAAAATTGTAGGCTCTGTCAGCTATTATTGGATCCATCTTAGCTGTCACTACTGCGGGACGACCATCGAAAGCTGTGCATTTTTAGATGGGTGATACGATAGGGGAAGCTAAGACGAATGGTGAAAAGGATTCCGTGAAGTAGAGCGCTTGAGGAAAATCTAAGCAAAAAAGAAGTAGTTGCCAATAGATGATATAATACTGAGCAAATTAAGAAAGCGTACTCTAATGCCGTCTCGTCCAGGTCCACCACCACCTCATCGCCGTTGCTGAATGATGAGCTGTTGCCATTAGAGTCAGCACTTGCAGAACAGGTCTGCTTAGATCTGCAAGGAGGAACTTATAAAGGCCTCTGCAGAGTGTTGCTGTTGGCAGCAGCAGCAATGATGAAGGATAGCCCAGCAGCAACGCAGCAGCGCTGCGCAGCAAACCCACAGCAGGGGGGGGGGGGGCTATTCAAAGTGCTGCTGCTGCAGCTGGCAGCCAGTAGCAGCAGCAGCACGGAATGGTTTCGATCATGTTTTGCTGCCGCAGCAAATCGATCGGTACGCCACGCCAGACGGGACGTCATTCGTGCTAGAGGTCCTAGCACGAATCACCAGAAAATGACGTCAGCACACGTCATCTTGCTGCTGTGGCGTTGCTGCCGATTTCAGCAGCAAACCGCCAGCAGAGCGGTGGTCCTGGGTGGAAAGGCGCTCCGCCCCCTTTTTGCTGCTGCTGTCAGCAGCAACACTCTGCAGAGGCCTTAAGGCCTGTTTACAGTCTTGCTGCCGGCAGCAGCAGCAGAAGTGGAGGATAGGGGGTTTAACGCAGTTGCAGCGTCCGGCAGCAGACCGACAGCAGGGGGGGTGTTTCAAGTATCGACAGCAGCAGCAGGGGTCCCATCGCGAATAATACCGTACGATTGGCGCGCCATTTTGAGTGGGGCGCAGGCAGCCATATTCATTCGCCGGCAGCCATATTCATTCGGTCCCACCACGACAACTTCCTCAGCAGAATTTTGGGCCCACGCCCCGCCCCCATTTTGCTGCTGCTGCTGGCAGCACGACTGTAAACAAGCCTTTAAGAAACAAAACATCAAAATGAAAAGGTACCTCAAATAACTCCGACAAACGGTTACCATTGCTTCATTTTTTTAACTTTTCGGGTTGTTAAGGGATAGTGCATGTCAAGGATAATGCATGGTTGCTAAAGGATAATGCATGTTAAAGCAGTGCCTATCAAGGAAACCCGGAACCAAATTTTATACTTATTCGTACCCCTCCTCAATAATACACACTAGCGCTTTGAGGGTACCATATGAGTTCCTATTTTACTCCACACACCTGTTGAGATTAGCAGTCGCTCGAGCAACATATTGCTAACACTGGTGAACGGATGAATAATTATTCATATGCATAAATAATAGAATTGGATACTAAGCAAAAGTCTATTTGTACAAAATACATATACATATATACAATACATATCTAATACAGTGCCAGTCAAAAAGGTATTCTTTTTCGCTTTTCTTGATGTAACTCTTTAGGGACTGAAGCTTTTGAACTGATTTTTTGACATGACGGAAGGTGGCAATGGTGTACATATGCTAGTTTCGTTTCGGTGAGGGGCTGAAATTCCGGGGATTTTCCCATCATGACCCAAAATTTTGCTCAAATCCCAAAACTTTGCACAGCTCCAGTTATAAGAACTCGAGGCAAAACCGTCCAGAGCAACTGCACTACTGGGGACCCGAACCCCGAGTCGTCACCTGCAAATCCACTGCCTTAGCAGCTGCGCCACCACACCACTGATAGGGGAAGGTGGCACCCGGTAACTCCTTCGCAACAGCTGAGCCCCTATGCAACAACTGAGATGATTTTTTGCTTTTTTGGACCACCCAGTGGCGCTCAGCAAAAATGAACTACATTGCTGTAATCCCCGCTCGACGCTCTACAAAACTATGTAGATTTCGTTCGGAATCTTTGGGGCACGCTCGGTGACATCTCTAGTCAGAGCACGAGCATCCGACATCGCATGCATCGCGTACTCATCGCGCGCGGAAATCAGTGGTCAATGTTCTCTCAAAGCACACTAATAATGCATGGTTGGAGTTAGCTGGTACCACCATAATCTTTCACGCGTCCAGGTGTATATATACTATCAATTAGATTAACCCATTGACGACCGCGCGTTCCCTGCGTACCTGCGATGTGACCCGCCGACGGGACACACGATCGTCAATGGGTTAAGGAACGTTATAGGCACAAAGTGCTATGAATTTTCAAACAACGTTTTGACATGTGGTGTGGTGCAAAATCAGGTCAACACTCGGAAAACCCACCTCATTTTTAAACAAAGAATGCTAACAAATAATTTCTCGTTGTTTGCATGGTCTTTGGTGCGGACAATTTTAGGAATTTTATTGGATCCTCTGCTGATCATTTTAACGATACGAGATTGCTATAAATTAGCTGTTACCAGACCAAATGTTGCTGAGATCCGAAGTTGAGGAGATGTGAGGAAAAAACAGGAGTAAGCCTATATTTTAGCCCAGCCTATATTTAGGAAGCGTCACAACGGCAGCTGTGCTACACCATGACCCTTCTATGACATTCTACAAGGATAGAACCTGGTTCGTCTTAGGTGGGAACGATCGCCAGACCTGACGTACAGGCGATAATGGCGCCTTTCTCCACTGCGCCAAGCGTGTAGAGTATAGAAAACGTCACAGCGGTAGTTAATATACACCATGAGACAAAAGCGTACTTCTTGCTTTTCTTCTCGAAGACCACTTGCACATCATCGTCGCTCTCGTGGCTAAATAATGAGCTGACAGAGTCAAAAGACGGCTGTTTAGATCTGCAAGAAGCAATTTATGAGAAATTGAATATTAAAAAGAGAGGGCACCCCAAATAACTCCGACAATCGGTGATCATTGCTTCACTTATTTTACCTCTCTGGGTTGTTAAAGAATAATGCCAGCAATGCATATCAAGGAAACTATCCCAAATTTCATATTTACCACTCCTCAATATGTAATATGTAGGGGCGTCTCGAGTGTACCATAGGAGTTTCCATTTTACTCCATACACCTATTGAGATAAGCTATCGCACGGCCAACCGAGTTCCAACACTTGTGAATGGATGAGTAGTTATTCATGTACATAGATGACAGAATTGGATACTAAAAATAAACAAAATGGATACTCACGGAGCAGCATTCTTCGCAGGGGGTCCGGTTGGCTGAGGATCAGGCAGTTTACGTTTCATGGGCAAACCAGTCCTGATAACATTGGCATTCTCCATATCCGACTGCAATAGCCGTTCTCATGAGTATACAACCGCATATTCAATGGTCACCAATATAAATTCAATGAGATCAAACAAACAGAACATAACCAACGTAAATGCTCATAATCAGCATCGTCCAATATACATTGTAATGAGAAAGGAAAAAAATCACATGAAATTCCATAGCACTAGATTACAATGAGCTTCGAGGGTGATGGCACACATCTGCCGCAATGCTGTTGAATTCTTCAACCAGTTCCACTAAAGGTGAAGAGCCTATGCGTATGAAAGGAATACAAGAAACATGTCGTTTTCATAGGATCAAGTTACTGAAACACGAAATGAAGCCGAGATCATATTCCCCAATCGATTGCCACGTGGGCGGTCAAGGAGGTCCGCAATGACACCACAAGCGCCAAGACCACCGCCTGTGAAAATGGGACGGGTGTGGTGTCGCGCAACGTGCGACCTCATCTGTCATAACCTCCGGGTTTTCAAAGCATCCGGGTTTTCAAAGCAAACAGTGTAACCGTACCGTACTCAACTCATTGCAATCCAATTGAACGGCACTATTCAACTTATCTGTTCCGTAGTTTAAAAAATTTATTCCCTTCGATCTGGTTCAAACGCCTAGGGGGCCTGTTTAGTGCCCACTCGTCGTGCGCACACTAATAGGCCCAAGGGGTATTCTGTGGTACTGACTGCGAATCTGGTATCCGCTTCCCGAATTTGGACCTGAGACCACCTATATCGCTTGCAAATGCCAGCCGAAAGGTCCAGGTAGGATCAACGACCTGATTACAAAACCTTGTCTAACTACAAGGTGGCTATTCTCCGTACGCTGACAACGATTGGTTTGTGTGTCGGATTTCAGCCGAGGATCATCCATTTCGTTGAATTGGGTGATCAGCTTAAAATCACAGATTTGCTTGAACCTTGGTCTAGTTCGGTTATTTCGAATTTTGATTACGATTATTATGTTTTTTTTCTCAGATTTCAATTGATTCTGGCAGATTGAAGTAGGTATGTACTTTCTTACTTCTCCCAACCTTGCTTCACGCCTTTGCGGCTCAAATGTGCCTGCCCGTAATTAGCCCAAATTCGAAAAAGCAATATCATAATTTTGAAGCATGCAAAATCACCTACCTAGACGAATTTTGAGTCAAATGTGAAAATTTCAAACTCGATATGGGTGGTCTTCGGCCGAAATTCTTAAAATGGGCCACAAATTCGTGATCAGCACCTCAAATTTTCATTCCCCAACTGGTAATTTGTACTATCTACCCAAAATTTGCTGCTCAATCTAGATCGAAATTAGTCATGGATGGTAATCCGTTGTGCTGATCACAAATTATGATTTTCTTGAGGTTTAACTGAGAACCAACTGTGCAGTCAAGGCCTGTACACACTCAGCAGCGAAGCGACGTT
The DNA here is from genome assembly GCA_030553155.1 of Nippostrongylus brasiliensis. Classification (NCBI taxonomy): domain Eukaryota; kingdom Metazoa; phylum Nematoda; class Chromadorea; order Rhabditida; family Heligmosomidae; genus Nippostrongylus; species Nippostrongylus brasiliensis. The sequence continues at coordinate 15,812,399 of CP130737.1, forward strand.
ATTATGATAGGGCAGGGACATAGAGAACAGCACCTGCGGTGCAGTGACGAAAGGTCGTCTATAGTTTTTGCTGCTTATGTGCTATCACTGCCACGCCAAAACTATGAACATCGGTTTGGTGGGCGTGCTCATTGCTGATCTGACGTCCCTTTCAGGTATTGGGTCCTATTTCGGTGAATACGGATTAAGAGCGGTAAGGAAGTTTTTGATATTTTGATATTTATTTACACGCGCAAGGCATGTGGTGCGTAAAAAAACAGTGGTACAAAAAAACACAGACAATGGTGCAGAACCAACACTGTTAGTGCTAAAAGTGCAGTGAAGTCGTGTCAGAACATGAATTGTGTCTTGATGGATACTTCAACTACTTTAACAAAGCTTAGTCAGAATTAGGTGATATTCATAGACCGGGTTTCAGTACACCTCCACACCCCGGCTATTTTCACATACGGTGGTCCAAGCGCTTGTGGTGTCATTGCGGACCTCCTTGACCGCCCACGTGGCAATCGATTGGTGAATGTGATCTCGGCTTCTTTTCGTGTTTCAGTATCTTGATCCTATAAAATCAACATGTTTCCTGCATTCTTTTCATTCGCATAGGCTCTTCACCTTGACTGGAACTGGTTGAAGAATTCAACAGCATTGCGGCAGATATGTGCCCCCACCCTCGAAATGGAAATTCATGTGACTATTTTTCCTTTTTCAGTACAGTATATCTTGGACAATGCTATTGTGAACACTTACATTGGTTATGTTTGTACTATCACTTGTTCACCTCTTTTATTCTCATGCCTTTGATGTAGGTATTTGGCAAGTAACAAACATGAGCCCATCGTTCCTCAACGCTGTTCTTAAATGACAGTTTTGTTTTCTATATGTCAGACTTGCATTTAATCTTTGCGATCGCCTGATTGCTGAATTTGTGTCTGATTTTATTGTTTTTGTAATGGAAAATATTCAATATACGTTTGTACACCCATGCACCATAATTAACTCGTACTGTGAATTTTCTCGGTATGTCGGATATGGAGAATCCGAATGTTGTCAAGACTGGTTTACCCATGAAACGTAAACTGCCTGAACCTCAGCCAACCGAACCGCCTGCGAAGACTGCTGCTCCGTGAGTATCCATCTTGTTTATTTTTAATATACAATTCTATCATTTATGCACATGAATAAATACTCATTTATTCACAAGTGTTAGAACTCGGTTGGCCGTGCGATAGCTTATCTCAATAGGTGTATGGAGTAAAATGGAAACTCCTATGGTACCCTCAAGGCGCCCCTGTTATTGAGGAGGGGTACAATAAACATGAAATGTGGGATAGGGTTTGCTTGATATCCATTGCTGGCATTATCCTTTAACAACCCAGAGAGGTAAAATAAGTGAAGCAATGGTCACCGATTGTCGGAGTTATTTGGTGTGCCCTCTCTTTTTAATATTCAATTTCTCATAGATTCGTTCTTGCAGATGTAGGCAGCCGTCTTCTGATTCTGACAGCTCATTGTTCAGCCACGAGAGCAACGATGATGTGCAAGTGGTCTTCGAAAAGAAAAGCGAGAAGTACGCTTTTCAATTTTACTTAGTATATTGCCTCATCACCTATCTATCGCTGCGAGGTTTTCAGAAGTGACATCTGACACAGATCCATCCTCCAATGATCGCCAAGATCTACATAAGTCCTGGGTGATGCCGTTGCTCTGTAGCGAAATACAAATCAAGATTAACAGTAACGTTGAACAGATGAGGGAGAAGGTTTAGAGCAGAACGGAGCTGGATAACTTGGATAACTCTCCATTAGATTTGCACTTGGAGGATATAATTTTGCCTAGAGAAGTGTATGACGAAAACAAAATAAATAAAATAAGATGCGGAAATACAATCTATTCATAAGTGTAGGAGCCAGCTCTACATATATGAGCGACGGTCAGTTCAGATAGCATGGTTAAGTTGTTTTTGTGCACGTGTGTTTGAGATATTTGATGAGCATTGGATAAATTTAGAAGTAGCAAAATGTGAATCGTCGGGCAGCATTTCAGGCCCATCCATGATATCCGTCATCTCGCTGCCCTCCCAATAAATCCTGCTGCATTTGCCTCACGGCTCAACGACAGGGTGAGTGACATTTTCACATTTCAACAATTCAAAATTTTGTAATGCATTTGTAGGACAAAATTGTCGCGGAACTTATTGCAATGTATGGGAACATCCCTGACGAAAAGCTTGAGACGTTCCACAACAACATCAAGGCGCATATATTTGCCTTCAATGGAATGGCTCATCTGTGCACGGTGAGCTATCTGTTTTCAATTTTGCTGCAGACGATCATAAACAGAACCTTTGATATCCTCTAGATGGTTTGATTGAGCATTCAGGCCGAAATTTGCAGTTTTTTGTTCGCAGAACATTCATCAAAAATGTCACTGATTTTGTGACATTCAAAGGATAAAAATTTTGATGATTTTTTTAAACGAGAAATCGTCCTAGTGTTCAGTGCTAACAATGCTATCCACCTGGATTAGTGTTTCAGATATTCCCTTTCTGTTTTTTTTTTCTCGTGTGTTCCCTAGTCTAAATTAGTTTCTTGTAATTTCAGCCAGCGGGACCTTCTGCATCGCGTCTTACGACAGTCTACCGTTGGGTCTGGTATAATTCCAGGTGCGCTAAAAAAATGGGTAACAACAACAACGCTCACGGTAGCAACAACAACAACGCTAACAGTAGCAACGATAACAACGCTCACGGTAGCAACAACAACAACGCTAACGGCAGCAACAACAACAACACCGCTAACAGTAGCAACAACATCAACGCTACTGGTTGCAATAACGATAAGGAGTGACTGCTAATACGTTGTTTGTTTACAAACGTTTATGTTTGTTGATGTTTCTCGCATGTTTTTACGGTAACGTATCCGTAATAAAGCATCATGTTAAGTCTTTTTTCAATATGTGAGAAAAGTTATCGTGTCTACTCATTATGTACCACTGCCTATTTCTGCCTCTAACAATGCAGCTATGAAAAGATGATGTGTTTTTGGAGGTTCTACACAACAGTTTAGTCTGTTTGTGTTAGGATCTTGCATTTGTGGTGCTTGCTGCCGAATTGAATAGTTAACAAACTGTTGGCAAACAAGCTTATCAGTCTGCATGAACCACTCTCGCTGTAAGTTAAAATCGGACCGAAATTTGGACAAGGGTATGAGAGTAGCTTCTAGCTTTGGAGGTTGAAGCTTCTGGTAAATCTACCGGTATCCACTGAATTTAGGCGGAAAACGAGAGACAAACGTCGAATCAGTATGAAACACCCTAAACAATCTGCTAAATGATGTTTCAGCCAAATTCATGTTTATCGATGGATCAACTTTACTTTCGGGTGTGCATGGATCTTGACAGCTTGCGTGATCTTCGTCCGAACTTCAAAAAATGTAGGAATCGTGATCAACTCACCAGATAGCTATTCTAGACGTTGTTTAATCAAGATTAGAATTGCCAAGAAGGCGTGTACATACAAATTCAGTTCAGTTCGGATGATTGTACTGGACACTGTACACTGGAGTGTAATTGGTTGAATGCTGCCACTACTGGTTTAGCCGATAGAATAACCTACTCTTCGTGAGATCAGTTCGGTGGAAAGGTGATTGGAGATGACAACGTCCATTTATACTTAGCAACAAACCAGCGTTGCAATAACGATACTTGTCAGCAGCATAAACGCAGAGGAGGGGCGGGCCTAAGGGGATGTTTAGTGTGCGCGCGACGCGCGACGCGAAGACGTGCAAAGTATGCAAATCGACCATAGTGCGGGAATTCCCACGTGATCTCGGCATCATTTGATATTTCAGTAACTTGATCCAATAAAATCCATTTGTTTCCTGAACTCTGCATATTTGTAAACTTTCGTCGTTAATTAGAAATGGTTGAAGTATTCAATAACATTGTGCCAGACGTGTGCTTCCTTCTATAACTTAAGGCCGCTTCAGACTTTATTGTGTTGCTGCCGCATTGATGATGAAACATAGGGACCGGCAGCGCGCGGCAGCTGCGCAGTAGCGCAGTATGCGGTCTCTAATTTCTCTGCAAAAACCACCCATATCGCCAATAAATAATTTTTTGACCAACGACAGTCCAGTGGACGACCGGAAAAACGCGCAGATATGGCGGTAAAACGCGCACCCCCTTTTTTACTGCTCTGCTTTCGTTTACTGCCGCGGTCGAGTATGGAGGGGGCCTTAGCGATTGCTTAACTGTGACTTCATTCTATGGATATTCTTGAAACTGGGCCTTCCTTTTCATTATGACGTATCTTAAACAATCCTAATCAGTAACAGTTACACTGATAATAGTTATCCTAACGGGTGAACTCCTCCTTTATTCTCAGGCCTGCGTGTTCACGTCCCCCTCCCCCCCCCCCCTTTCGCTAGTGAGGGACGTGAACACGTGGTTACCTAATGTTGTTTTTTAATTAATGACAGTTTTGCTCGAAACATGTTTGGCTTACATTTCTTCTTCGTTCTCTGTCAATGAATTCAATGATCTGTGTTTCTTCTTATTGTATCCAGACTGCTAGAAGATGAATATGTGTCTGTATACCCATCAGAACGATCATTATGACTTCGACTCGAGCTTTCAGAATGAGTGACATCGGGAAGACAAGTGGTATCAAGATTCGTTTGCCTAGAAAGAAAAAACTACCTGAGTCAACCAAGCGATCGGCTAAAAGGAATTCTCCGTGAGTATGGTAGCGCTTATAATTTTTTTGTTTCGAATTCTGCTATTTATAAAAGTATTTATTAGTTTGCGTCTAGTGCACAAAATTTTTGATTTGGCTCCATTTTCGTCTAGAGGTGTTACTTTGCAAGCTCATCACAGTTCTGATGTTTGATTTTCGAATTGGTCCCGATTTCGGCTGTTGCGGTGAAGTGAAGGCAAGTAATGATGGCGCAGTGGAGTACCTACCTGAACCTGCCGAAATTTGAGAGAGGACATAAGTTTCATGAGCAGCGTCCCAAACAACCTACCTAGACAAAATTTTAACCGTAACAGTGATTTTGACCTGAACACACAATTTGACGGTGTGGATGGTCCTTGGCCGAAATTCGAAAGACAAAAGTGAGAATCGGAATCGGGTGGTAAAACAATCACCCTAAGTTTTAGCAAAATTGCTGATTTCAGCTGGGCCATCCTACTCGTTGTCTCCCGTCTAAATTCAAAAAGTGGATGCCAGATTCGTGATCAGCATCCCAGCAAGTCTCCTGGCCTACGTTCGAGCCAAATTGAATGGAAAACTTTCTTCGGCAATTGCAATGCAATAAGTGGGGTAGTGCCACTCCCTCTGTTAAAACTCTGTCCGTCGTTTGGAAACTGTTCCTCATAATAAAACTCATAATAAAAATAAAACTGAACGTATAATTCACAACTGGAATTATACGTTCTTCCAGCTATTACGTTCTATTGAATTTGAATATGAATAAATTGGCATTGAACATGCTTGGCATGGATTTATATTACCACCTATTGATATTTGCCTGTGAAGGATATAGATATGTAACAGGTGAGAAAGATCACCGTCTTCAGAAATTATGTTGTTGCTTTTTAATTGTAACATTCCAGTCCTCATAAATTCCATCTTACAGGCGTGAGCAGGCTGAAGCTGCAGATCAGAGCAGCGAAGTTGTGGATGGAAACGACTCAGCTCCTGTTGAGGACGAAGAGCAGATCTTTAGATTGGTGGAGAAAACGTATGCTTTGTCACTATGCCTTGTTTGATTCCTCTATTCGGGTTCGAACGGTAATTCTCCTGTTTTGCGATGGTTTCCTTTGATCAGTAATGCGGACTATGAGCTATGAAACCATTCTATTTGCCCTGGCTTTGGCTCAGTTCCAATCTCTCCACGCAGTTTTGGTCCCTATCCCTTCTCGCAGTGGCAAAACTGTCTCGACGCCAGACTCGTAAGCTCATTGATATCTTTAGCCGGGTGCTCGTCTCCTGAGCTGGGGAGATCTCCCTAAATTGGCGCCCACAGCATGCCGCTGTGGGGAGATCTCCCCAGTTCAGGGGCCGTATGCTCGACTCTCCCCAACTCTTGAGTGGGCGAGGCAAATGGAGGAGCCAGCGAGTAAGAGCACAGATCATACGGGCCGACTGCAATCAGACGGCGTCTGGGGAGAATTCCCCATCCCCCAGCAATCTCGGGTGAGACGAGCATACGGCCCCTGGAGACACAGCATACGGCCCCCTATCTAATGGGGGTCAGTTGAAGAGGGAACTTTTCTGACGGACTGTATTTGCTGAGATACAGGAGACAGTGAGACCGCTGTATGTAGAGTTGCACGGAAAAACGGCCCTTGTTAAAAAGTCTGACTTCACCGACCGGGTCGGGGTCAAAAGTTCAATTTTGTGCTAAAACTTCGCCTATGGGGGTTATTTGGAGTACTCATCGCGAATCTGATGTCCGTTTTTCGAAGTACGGCCTGAGACCAGTATCGCTTGCAGGTCTAGCAGGGTGCTCCACCTAAGATCACCGATTCAGCTGAAACTTCACTTAGTGAGGTTATTTTGCATGCTGGGCCCGGATTCATCATTGGTAAACTCCCGATAAACCCCGAGATATAGCAAAAACGGCGAACGGCGCCCACCTTCGTCTACTTATCATAGACTTCCTATGTTAAACGCAATCTCTCATCAACTCTGCCGTCTGGTTCTGGCTGCGCCGCGGTTTCGAGACCGCTCGACCGTTCATGAATCTGGGCCCTGATATCGATCTTGACGTCTGATTTGCGAATATCAGCCGACGACCACCCATATCGTCAAAATTGCTATCTTATATAAAACGCGGTCCCTGTAGGCTATTTGGGACACTGATTACCAATCTAATTTGTTTTTCAGATTTCGATCGATTTTGAGCGATTCAAGTAGGTACTCCTTTGCACCTCCACCCTGGGGCCGTATGCTCGTCTCTCCCCAACTCGTCAATAGGCGGGGTTAGGGAGGCAACGGGCGAGTGTGATTGGAGCCGTGCCGTATGGCCTGTGCTCGTACTTGCCCGTTGCTCTCCTAACCCCGCCCACTCTCGAGTTGGGGAGAAACGAGCATACGGCTCCCTGGCCTCGCCCTCACGCCACGAATACGCCCCTTTGATTACGTGATCCTGACTTGAACGGCCCAAATCGGGTGAAATTTGTGAATTCAACTTCATAATCGCACTGAGCATGTAAACACATCTGAATGAAATCTGAGTCAAATCTGAGATCCTGACCTGATCACCCAAACCGACAACATGGGTTGTCCTCGGCCGAAATTCGAAAAACGGACATCAGATTCGAGATCAACGCCCCTAATAGCCCCATGGACATAGCTTGGAGGACAAAATTTTCGTGACCCTGAGCCGGTCGGTGGTGTCGGACTTTGGAATAATTGCTAATTGCCGAAAACAAGGGGTTGTTTATCTGCGTTACGTGCAGCTAGTTAAGTACGAACATCACTTCAAGAATTCTCGGCTCTCCGACACTTTCGCGAAAAGCATCTTGACATTTGATAGTAAGTCTTCCTCAAAAGGACAAATCAATCCATCTTATTGTTTCTTTTTCCTGTCATCGTATGATCCTCCATCACCTCTCCACTGGGGTATCGCATAAGTGATATCTGACACGGATCTGGCTGGTTGCTCTCGTATCCGCTGGAAATTCAGTTATATACAGGTCGTTAGGAGCAAAACCAAGTGAAAAATTATTCGCGTGGAAAAATTGAGCTACAAGGCTACGATCAGAACTCGTTAGTCACTTTTTTAAAGCTCATGCAGGTGGGAGCACCAGTTGTTGGACGAACCGATAGGAATCGGTATTATATTGATCTCAGTGGCAACCTGGGAACTCGCCCACCGTGCGCGCTCATTCTCGCACATCGTTTCGCATTGCTACTACCAGCGGATGGTGATCTCGTAGCGAATCCCTGGTTGGCGCCGACCCCATGCCATTGCTTACCATCACCAGAGCCTAAATTCATGACGGGTATCGGCACAATATACCCAAGAATAAACCGCGGTCGACGCGATTATTCGCATTCATGAACGCGCCGCGGAGTGGAGTAGACCCGCGATATCCCCCAAATGAACTCCGCGGCGCGTTCATGAATGCGAATACTCGCGCCGACCGGGGTTTATTCTCAGGCATATTGTGCCGATACCCGTCATGAATTTAGGCACAGCTCTCCGTGAGCCCTCGGAAAGCTCGTAAAATCATATGTTTGAGTATGGCTTGTCTCGGCTCGGTGTCTTCTAAGACAGCGGAAAAAAGGAAAACATAACGTTCTTAGTTGTAGCTACAACAAAGATGCGTTTTAACGCTACTGTAGACAAAACTACTTATAGAAACGCTGGTCAAAGATAAATGTGTCCAAAAATATTTATGCGCCAACTTCATAGAATCGGGCGAAATTTGTCTAAAAATGGGATGGAGTTGCTATCAATAGTGGAAACTAACTCCTTTTGGACTACATACAGATTGGATGTCCAGATCAAAGTAAATTTGGGTCTGTGAAAAGGCGGTGGAGGTATCTGAATAACATAATAGACTTGTGAAGTAAATGTAATTGTTTTTTTTACAAACTTGTGATAGCAGTACGTGATTCAGTGCCAAACCAGGGACTGCCGGCTACTATACTGTGCGACTCGATGACAGGGTAAAATTCATGCTTTTTCATAATTCACGCCCTTGAAGCTACTTGATGCATTAACAGGCGCAAGCATTGGCGGAAGTTATCGCAATGTATGGAAACATTCCAGACGATGATCTTAATGATTTCCACAGTCACATCAAGGCACACATCATTTCTTGCCATGGGCTTCTGTGTCTGTATGCGGTGAGTGATTTCCCCAAATTCATGATGGAAAAGATCTGCTGCATCTTAAGCAGAACATTCTTGCCAGTTTGTTGGAAATATGCTTTACCCTCGAGCTGTTCCAACGTCCACAAGGTGTTATATTCTACTGTTACACAATACATGTAGCAAATGATAATACGACCTTCTGACAACATTGACCACTAATTTTAGTATAGTTTTGTTCTGAACAATCGTCATGTGCAACAACTAATAAATAGGTATGTACGTAACTTCTTGTCAGAACTAGTCACTTACATCCCTAACATTGAGCAACAACGAAGAAGGCGATTGACCGATTCTTAGAGAATCCATCTTGATGGCAAAAGAAATTTCGTCCAACATTTGGAGGGGTGAAAAATCATAGCTCCCTTTGTCCTCAAGACATCCCCATAAAAGATGTCGCTGGATTCTCGTAATATAAGGATCAGAATTTCGATGATTTTGATGATCGAGAAATCGCCTAAGTATTAAATGGTAGACTGTGCAATGCCTTCCACTCCCGTAGTGTCTTTTTACTCTACAGATTCCTATTCTGGATTTTTCGGCGTGCCTCTTCGTCTAAATAAAACGTTTTTGTCTTTTCAGAACGACACACGTTCTACGACGTTTCTCACGCGTTTGTTCAATTCTACAAAGGATGCTTTCGCTCAGAAGGGTGGAAAGTAACTGAGCTATGTTATTTGTTCAGAATCGTACGTATTTGTTGCTCTTTTTTGCATGTTTCTTTGCGGTTATGTGTCCTCAATAAAGGAATGCGTTAAGGGGAAATTTGTAGCGCCGTACCATTACAAGTACCAAATCCATCAAAATGAGCATTTTCCATCAACGAGCTGTCTACAGGTCTGACGCCCTGAAGTAAATTCAGATGTTCGAATAGTGTTGCTGGAAAGTGAGCTAACTGCTGCTTATTCTATCTTCCTTGACTCAGAAAATAATGTCACTTCGTGCTAAAGAAATTGAGATCCAGAAATATAAAGGTCATATAAGATGGATTTGACAAGTTGTTCCGATTGTGATGAAGCTCACTTCGGAGCCAGTGATTTAGAATACGGTCTGGTTTAGCGTTCAAAGATAGTCAAACTGACCTATACATCGACTGAGAAGTCCATTTAGGGAAACCCATCACGATTTTGATATGCGTTTTTAGAGGTTTTGACAAATATGGATCACACTTACCTTTGGGGAGCTAGAGGTAAGGAAAACAGGTTCTCCAGCTTGACTGTTCTTCCTATCTCTGCAAGCAATTTTATAATTTACTACATGCCCTTTTTCGAATCGGAGAGGACCAGAGTCAAAGCTCAAACGCCATAAAGCTAGAAGGTAAATAAAATACATGTATTAGGCTGTCAACAAATAAATTGCGCTTTTTTGCACATCTAATTTCGACTTGAATTTTTCTATATAATGTTCATTCAATATTCATCATGCTATACATCATTTCAAAGTGTATGTAATGATCTTTCGATTTTTTTATTCATTTAGAATTTCATGCTTCGGGAATTTCTGGTCGACTTTTTCAACAAACTCTAGAAGGAGCAGATCTGTGTCATTTTTCTTCACGGGTTCCAACTTGAGAAAAAACTGTAAGGGGTCATGAAAATATTGTAGGCGGTAGGGGGAGGATAGTCTGTTCAATTTGAACTGCTCAGCGCTGGGTACACAAATCCCGATCCCAAAACACAAGCGTCCAAAGTAAGCCTAGACGATGTCGGATCTTTAGATACATATGTACATGAAAGCTCAACATTGGCGTCATATGCAGGTGTTTCAGGTCCAAATGTGCAAAAAATCCACTTTATCCAAGCACATTTTGTCAACAGCTCTGCTCGGTACTCGTGCCGTTCGACGGCCATCTCTCCTCCCTCGTCCCTCCAGCCAATAGCAGGGAGGAGGCGGCCCTCCACATTCTTACGTAGATGCACTCTCTCATGCCATGTTCAGGGGTGTCCCCGCCCCTCCCCTACTGCTATTGGCTGGAGGGACGAGGGGAGGACAGATGGCCGTCGAACGACATGAGTACCCTCTGCTCTTCTCAGAACACTACTAAAGACAGCGATGTCTTCAATGGAAATATTTTCAAAACATACAGACATTTGAAACATACAACAGCTACCCATCAGGACAGATCATTACGTCAATCGTTAGAATTTCTGTTATGGCTGCGAAACTCGTGCCCATGAAGCTCATAGAAGCACACAAACAATCGCCATAGAGTATCGCTTCCACGAGGAGTGATGTCAGAGTCCTCTCGATGTCGCTGAGCTGATAATCAGGGAGGGCAATACAATTTCAAAGAGAAGAACGATGTGAGTGCGCGTCTAGATACACATATACATAGATCCACAACAGACAGTAAAGCCGAACCCAGTTACGAACTTATTCTACAAACATTATTACAAACAATTGAATTTCTTCTTTGTTATTAATATTTATAGTGATAACGGCGGCATCTTTGCAGGTCAAGAACCAATATAACGTCGACTCATCGACCAACCCACCGTCGAGACGACTCACCACAGGATGGATGACTGTCGATCACAAACATCGCCATCCAACGTCTGTCCTTCACCCAAGGTCACATTCAAATTCAAATCATAGTTTGCCAAAAGCAAAACCCTAGAGGAATTCGGCGCCAGGTCAACTGCCTATGGCCAATTTGAGGGGCGGAAAGGGTCTATTTAAACACGGAGCGCAGCATCACCTCATGGTCGCCTTTTTATCTTTCTCGTTATGATCTCTTCTACCTTAGGATACCTGTGGTTTCCAATCATTGACCTACACTACCCTCTCGCGCATTCTAGCGCCCCCTCCCTCTCCTATACTCTCCCACGCTCTCCGGCACTCTCCTCGCTTTTCCGCACTGTCTTGCCTTTTCTGTCGTTTTCCTTATTTTTCTCCTCAATTTCTCCCACTCTCGGGCTCTCTATCACTCCTCACCTTTTTCCATACTCTCGCGTTCTCTAGCGCTCTCCTCCCTCTGCCACACTATCTCGCCATTTCTGGCGTTTTCTTTCCTTTTCTCCTCAATTTTTCTCATATTCTACCGCATTATCTGTCACTCTCTTCCCTCTCCCACACTATCTCGCATTCTCTAGCACTCTCCTCCCTCTCCCATACTCTATCGCATTCTCTAGCACTCTCCTCCCTCTCCCACACTGCCTCGCGTTCTCTAGCACTCTCCTTCCTTTCCCATACTCTCTCGCGCTCTCTAGCGCTCTCCCCCTTCTTCCACACTATCTCGCGCTCCATGGCGTTTTCTTTATTTTTCTCCTCAATTTTCTCATACTCTCTCGCGCTCATGAGCACTCTCCTCTCCCACAGTATCTCGCATTCTCTAGCATTCTCCTTCTACCATACTCTCTCGCGTTCTTTAGCGCTCTCCTCCTATCCCACACTGTCTCGCATTCTCTGGCACTCTCCTCCCTCTCCCACAGTATCTCGCATTCCCTAGCACTCTCCTCCGTCTCCCATACTCTCTCGCATTCTCTAGCACTCTCCTCCCTCTCCCATACTCTCTCGCATTCTCTAGCACTCTCCTCCCTCTCCCACACTGCCTCGCGTTCTCTAGCACTGTCCTCCCTCTCCCATACTCTCTCACGATCTCTAGCGCTCTCCTCCCTTTGCCATACTTTCTCGCGTTCTTTAGCATTCTCCTCCCTCATCAAAAATGTGAACATTTTCATCACCTAATTTTGGTTTTGAACGATCGATAAAAGCCTTTCAGTGCTCATTTATAGCTTTCTGTCACCTGGCTATAAATGAGCACTGAAAGACTTTTATCGATTCTCCTACCTCTTCCACACTATCTCGCTTTCTCTGGCACTCTCCTTCCTCTCCCACACTATCTTGTATTCTCTGGCACTCTCCTCCCTCTCCCACAGTATCTCGCATTCTCTGGCACTCTCCTCCCTTTTCCATACTATCACGCCCTTTCTCGCGTTTTCTTTCTTTTCCTCCTCAATTTTACTCATACTCTCTCGCAATCTCTAGCGCTCTCCTTCTTCTCCCACACTATCTCGCATTCTCTGGCACTCTCCTTCCTCTCCCACAATATCTCGCATTCTCTAGCACTCTCCTCCCTCTCCCTTACTCTCTCGCATTCTCTAGCGCTCTCCTCCCTCTCCCACACTATCTCGCACTCTCTGGCACTCTCCTTCCTCTCCCACACTATCTCGCCCTTTCTGGCGTTTTCTTTCTTTTTATCCTCAATTTTTCTTATACTCTCTCGCGTTCTCTAGCGCTCTCCTTCTTCTCCCACACTATCTCGCATTCTCTGGCACTCTCCTCCCTCTCCCACAGTATCTCGCATTCCCTAGCACTCTCCTCCATCTCCCACACTGCCTCGCATTCTCTAGCACTGTCCTCCCTCTCCCACACTATCTCGCACTCTCTGGCACTCTCCTTCCTCTCCCACACTATCTCGCCCTTTCTGGCGTTTTCTTTCTTTTTATCCTCAATTTTTCTTATACTCTCTCGCGTTCTCTAGCGCTCTCCTTCTTCTCCCACACTATCTCGCATTCTCTGGCACTCTCCTTCCTCTCCCACAGTATCTCGCATTCTCTAGCACTCTCCTTCCTCTCCCATACTCTCTCGCATTCTCTAGCACTCTCCTCCCTCTCCCACACTGCCTCGCGTTCTCTAGCACTGTCCTCCCTCTCCCATACTCTCTCACGATCTCTAGCGCTCTCCTCCCTTTGCCATACTTTCTCGCGTTCTTTAGCATTCTCCTCCCTCATCAAAAATGTGAACATTTTCATCACCTAATTTTGGTTTTGAACGATCGATAAAAGCCTTTCAGTGCTCATTTATAGCTTTCTGTCACCTGGCTATAAATGAGCACTGAAAGACTTTTATCGATTCTCCTACCTCTTCCACACTATCTCGCTTTCTCTGGCACTCTCCTTCCTCTCCCACACTATCTTGTATTCTCTGGCACTCTCCTCCCTCTCCCACAGTATCTCGCATTCTCTGGCACTCTCCTCCCTTTTCCATACTATCACGCCCTTTCTCGCGTTTTCTTTCTTTTCCTCCTCAATTTTACTCATACTCTCTCGCAATCTCTAGCGCTCTCCTTCTTCTCCCACACTATCTCGCATTCTCTGGCACTCTCCTTCCTCTCCCACAATATCTCGCATTCTCTAGCACTCTCCTCCCTCTCCCTTACTCTCTCGCATTCTCTAGCGCTCTCCTCCCTCTCCCACACTATCTCGCACTCTCTGGCACTCTCCTTCCTCTCCCACACTATCTCGCCCTTTCTGGCGTTTTCTTTCTTTTTATCCTCAATTTTTCTTATACTCTCTCGCGTTCTCTAGCGCTCTCCTTCTTCTCCCACACTATCTCGCATTCTCTGGCACTCTCCTCCCTCTCCCACAGTATCTCGCATTCCCTAGCACTCTCCTCCATCTCCCACACTGCCTCGCATTCTCTAGCACTGTCCTCCCTCTCCCACACTATCTCGCACTCTCTGGCACTCTCCTTCCTCTCCCACACTATCTCGCCCTTTCTGGCGTTTTCTTTCTTTTTATCCTCAATTTTTCTTATACTCTCTCGCGTTCTCTAGCGCTCTCCTTCTTCTCCCACACTATCTCGCATTCTCTGGCACTCTCCTTCCTCTCCCACAGTATCTCGCATTCTCTAGCACTCTCCTTCCTCTCCCATACTCTCTCGCATTCTCTAGCACTCTCCTCCCTCTCCCATACTCTCTCGCATTCTCTAGCACTCTCCTCCCTCTCCCACACTGCCTCGCGTTCTCTAGCACTCTCCTCCCTTTCCCATACTCTCTCGCGCTCTCTGGCACTCTCCTTCCTCTCCCACACTATCTCGCCCTTTCTGGCGTTTTCTTTCTTTTTATCCTCAATTTTTCTTATACTCTCTCGCGTTCTCTAGCGCTCTCCTTCTTCTCCCACACTATCTCGCATTCTCTGGCACTCTCCTTCCTCTCCCACAATATCTCGCATTCTCTAGCACTCTCCTCCCTCTCCCATACTCTCTCGCATTCTCTAGCACTCTCCTCCCTCTCCCACACTGCCTCGCGTTCTCTAGCACTCTCCTCCCTTTCCCATACTCTCTCGCGCTCTCTGGCACTCTCCTTCCTCTCCCACACTATCTCGCCCTTTCTGGCGTTTTCTTTCTTTTTATCCTCAATTTTTCTTATACTCTCTCGCGTTCTCTAGCGCTCTCCTTCTTCTCCCACACTATCTCGCATTCTCTGGCACTCTCCTCCCTCTCCCACAGTATCTCGCATTCCCTAGCACTCTCCTCCATCTCCCACACTGCCTCGCATTCTCTAGCACTGTCCTCCCTCTCCCATACTCTCTCACGATCTCTAGCGCTCTCCTCCCTCTCCCACACTATCTCGCACTCTCTGGCACTCTCCTTCCTCTCCCACACTATCTCGCCCTTTCTGGCGTTTTCTTTCTTTTTATCCTCAATTTTTCTTATACTCTCTCGCGTTCTCTAGCGCTCTCCTTCTTCTCCCACACTATCTCGCATTCTCTGGCACTCTCCTTCCTCTCCCACAGTATCTCGCATTCTCTAGCACTCTCCTTCCTCTCCCATACTCTCTCGCATTCTCTAGCACTCTCCTCCCTCTCCCATACTCTCTCGCATTCTCTAGCACTCTCCTCCCTCTCCCACACTGCCTCGCGTTCTCTAGCACTCTCCTCCCTTTCCCATACTCTCTCGCGCTCACTGGCACTCTCCTTCCTCTCCCACACTATCTCGCCCTTTCTGGCGTTTTCTTTCTTTTTCTCCTCAATTTTTCTTATACTCTCTCGCATTCTCCTCCTTCTACCATACTCTCTCGCGTTCTTTAGCGCTGTCCTCCTTTACCACACTGTCTCGCATTCTCTGGCACCCTCCTCCCTCTCTCACAGTATCTCGCATTCCCTAGCACTCTCCTCCATCTCCCACACTGCCTCGCATTCTCTAGCACTGTCCTCCCTCTCCCATACTCTCTCACGATCTCTAGCGCTCTCCTCCCTTTCCCATACTTTCTCGCGTTCTCTAGCATTCTCCTCCCTCATCAAAAATGTGAACATTTTCATCACCTAATTCTGGTTTTGAACGATCGATAAAAGTCTTTCAGTGCTCATTTATAGCTTTCTGTCACCTGGCTGTAAATGAGCACTGAAAGACTTTTATCGATTCTCCTACCTCTTCCACACTATCTCGCATTCTCTGGCACTCTCCTCCCTTTTCCATACTATCTCGCCCTTTCTGGCGTTTTCTTTCTTTTTCTCCTCAATTTTTCTCATACTCTCTCGCGTTCTCTAGCGCTCTCCTTCCTCTCCCACACTATGTCGCATTCTCTGGCACACTCCTTCCTCTCCCACAGTATCTCGCATTCTCTAGCACTCTCCTCCCTCTCCCGTACTCTCTCGCATTCTCTAGCGCTATCCTCCCTCTCCCACACTATCTCGCACTCTCTGGCACTCTCCTTCCTCTACCACACTATCTCGCATTCTCTGGCACTCTCCTCCCTTTTCCATACTATCTCGCCCTTTCTGGCGTTGTCCTTCTTTTTTTCCTCAATCTTTCTCATGCTCTCTTGCGCTCTCGAGCACTCTCCTCTCTCTCCCACAGTATCTCGCATTCTCTAGTATTCTCCTCCTTCCACCATACTCTCTCGCGTTCTCTAGCGCTCTCCTTCTTCCCACACACTATCTCGCATTCACTGGCACTCTCCTCCCTTTCCCATACTCTCTCGCATTTTCTAGCACTCTCCTCCCTCTCTCACACTATCTCGCATTCTCTAGCACTCTCCTCCCTCTCCTACAGTATCTCGCATTCTCTGGCACTCTCCTCCCTCTCCCACACTATCTCGCCCTTTCTGGCGTTTTCTTTCTTTTTCTCCTCAATTTTTCTCATACTCTCTCGCGCTCTCTAGCGCTCTCCTCTCTCTTCCACACTATCTCGCCCTTTCTGGCGTTTTCTTTCTTTTTCTACTCAATTTTTCTCATACTCTCTCGTGCTCTCGAGCACTCTTCTCCATCTCCCACAGTATCTCGCATTCTCTAGCACTCTCCTCCTTCTACCATACTCTCTCGCACTCTCTGGCACTCACCTCCCTCCTCTACGCTATCTAGCATTCTTTAGCACCCTCCTCATTTTCCCATACTCTCTCGCGCTCTGTGGCATTCTCCTCCCTTTCCCTTCTTTGGCGTTCTTCTCCTTCTTCCACACTATCTCGCCCCTTCTGGCGTTTTCTTTCTTTTTCCCGTCCATTTTTCTCACACTCACTCGCGCTCTCTAGCACTCTACCCCCATTCCCACACTATATCGCCCTTTCTGGCGTTTTCTTTCTTTTAATCCTCGATGACGAATCTTCACCGGTATTTGATCGCAATGAGGTAGAAATTATACATCTCCTGGTCACTCACTCAAACATCCTACAAAGCTGTATGGTACCTTATTGCTCTAACATGTAATTCTTATATATTTAATCGATTTCTTCTGAACTCTGACTAACAGTGAAACTTCTCCAATCCGAAAGTCATCGTGGCTAGGCGATTTGCTGAAATGCACTGCAAGCTTCCAGGTCCTAGGCAATGTATTCGTTGGGTTAGAGTTGGTGGGACAATTCGAAACAAGCTCCTTCAAACTGTTCAAGCGCCATTCACACTTTGCAGCAGCACGACAGCAAGAACACCTGGCGCAAGCCCCAATGCCATACTTGTTTTCATAGAGGATGTACACAATACCACCAAAAGCTGTTAAGAAAATCACCTTCTTATCATTAAGCAACATCACCAGTGACGTTGAAGGGAGCCAAAATCACCCGATTTCCCTTGAAGTTCGTACACTAATACTTTGTCTTAGCTTAGCCACGAGTTACCGAATGCGCTGAAATGTCGATAATACGAGCTTCACCCACCCAGGTCATCAATAGAAGAGAAATCTTCAACGATCCGACCGCAGGGAGATGAATTAGGGGCAAGGTCATATACGAGAGCTCCAACAGACGTGTGTAAGAGAGCTTAAAAGTAAGCTTGGGAAAAGCAAAACATTCCTTGACCACTGATTTCCGCGTGCGATGACTGCGCGCCGCGTGCGACGTCAGAGGCTCGTGCTCTGCAGTCATCGCGTCATCGCGCGCGGATATCAGGGGCCGTATGCTCGTCTCACCCGAGATTGCTGGGGGATGGGTGAGATCTCCCCGCGATGCCGTATGATTGGTGCCTGCCCGTGTTTCCTGCGCTTTCACTCGCTGACTCCCCCCCTTGCCCCGCCCACTCAAAAGTTGGGTGGGACGAGCATACGGCCCCAGAGGTCGAGGACGTACTCACTGCTTGAAAACGATTAAAAACCAATATGTGGAAAATTTTCAAAAACACCTCCGCGTAGACCGAGGTTTCTTCTTACGAACGGTATTTTGGAAAATCTTCTAAGCAGAAGAAATTGCAAGGGGCTAAAATGACGCTTCTAATTTGTAGTTTTTCTCAAATGAAATTCTAGAGACTCAGCTTCATGAGAAAATGAAGGCAGTGTCCGACTGCGCCTTCGTTTCTCTTCGAAACGGCATATAGGACTCTGTGAAAGCCCCTACATACAAGACGCGAGTTGCACCCAAAGGTAGTTCACACCTCTTGGACACGCCCCCATTGGATCACCTAAAAAATAATAAAAGCTAAGAGTAACAAAAAACTTCAATATTTTCTAGAAAAAAATCTTCTTCTTCTGAACGCCATATAAGCAGTTGCAAAAACATTACTTGTTTTAGAGTAGGAAGAATTCATTGTCAATGATGCCGCTTTTCTAAAAGTGCGCATTTTACTTTATCGATGGAAAAATTCACGAAATTTCAGGCCTTCATCGAAACGAAGCTAGCATATATACACCCTTGTTATTCTCCGTTAACTGTAGAAAACCAGTTCAAAAGCTTCAGTCTCTGAGGACTTAACATACAAAAAAGTGAAAACGAATACCTTTTTGGCCGGCACTGTATACGATTTTCCTACGGAATTTGTAAAACAATCTACCTACCCTAAACAAAGAATAAATATTGAAGTTGAAAATGTGCACGAAGGGTCGTTGTGAGAAGACTACTATTGTATTAGTATCATTTGATAGCGAACGAAATTCTGAAATATGAAATATGCCACGTTCCCCGCTGAAACAAAATCTTGAGGCTGCTTCTCACAACCCGTCTAATCGAGCGATTGATTTTCTGATAATTTGGTCGAATTAACGATAGGGCCATCAACGGGTCACTCTACCTCTCTGGTGAAGCGACCATGGTCCATCGAACAGGAGTCTACGGTGGAGGGTGCCACGGTTGCAGTCGTCACTAATTGTATCCACAGACGACACGGGCCACCTTTCCGAGTCAACGCGGAGACGTAACGTCCCTCACCCTATCAAGTGTATGTAGGTTTCATCAAATCGCATAACCATGGAGTTCGAACGATGATTCCACATTATTCTCACAAAAGATCTATTTAAGAAGCTATTAAAATTTTTTAGTAAAATCACTTCGCCATCAATAATTTGTCAGCTTCTCAATCTACAGTAATGCTGAAGAAAGTCAATATCACCGATTTCTTCTAGAGTTTCGCCTACAGGTTCACTTGTGGTATTGGTCACGAAGCTCCTGTCCGCTTGTCAATTAACATTCTGAAACCTGTGTTAGTTAAAGCAATAAGCACTCCAAAATATTTTCGTTTTTAATAAATTCGCGTGAGAATGATAATCATGTCACTTGTACATTTGATTTTCGTCATACCCTCATCCACACTGGTCAATATACGTGCTTGGGTATTAGCTTACCCATTGAGCAATCCGTGCTGCATTTACACTGGTGATTCTGCGTGAAAATCAAATGTCATCATTCAGAAGGCGTTGTAGATCGTAAAGGGAAAGGTGGAGGAATTCACAGCGCAGAAAAATGTGAAGGGTTTTATAGTTAGTGTTTAGTAACGAACTAGTTAGATTGCTTGCATTCACAAATCTGACAATGAAGGAAAGTGATTCACATTAATACGATACTTGATACTTCTTTAAAGGGCGAATACTGTATTTCTAAAGATCGCACAAAACAGTTGCATTTGAACGTTATTAGTAAGATGATATAATATCAGCCACTTTTCAATTCCAAATGGTTAAACAAGGCTCCTTGGCTTTCATCCACAAGAAATGGAGGGATATGTATAGCAGAGTACCCTCACATATCTACCATATATCATTTTCCAAGCATATCCTTGTTTCTATTCAGATCTCACCTTGTTCGAAGACGGATGACGAGATAAGATGCTCGGAAGTTTTTTGCTTTCCGTTTTTGAAAAAGAAATTCCCTGTTCGTGTGTGAATTTGTACTGTGTACTTGTGCCAACTTCGATCTGCGTAATGATAATTCCCTCAAAGTTGCCGAAGGGCTTCCATCAAGGATTATCTGATTGATTTCGTTGATGGTTACTAACCAAGTTTAATTTTTTGTGTTGTTTTTCATCTATCTATGTTACTAACGCTATATCCCAGTCGACTGTAGACAATGGATTCAACATTTAGCCCATCATGGACTGGAAACAAACAAATGAAATGAAATAATGTCATTTTCCCAAATTAATAAATAAATGAAAATGGAACTACGTTGCTTGATTACCTGCTCACCGTTTCAGTCTCACCGTCTAAATATATACCAAGCTTTTATCTTACGAATTAACTCTTCTCTGGTTTTTCCCTTGGCTGCAACCCTAAATCCGCCAAACTCTTCATTTTTACCTTTCACCGCCGCCACATGTGGTTGTACCGTTATGCAATAAATGAAATGGAATGTAAGAAACTAGGGGAAGGCATTAACTTGAATAGCCGCAAGCTACTGTGTAGGCGAAACACGCATTTTCCATGCCTCTACGATTCTAAATGAAACTCGAATGCATGTGGTTGCACTGTATGTTGGAAACGAAAAGAAATATAGGAACCTTTCTGTGGAAATTGTGAATTTTAAGGACAATCCTGCTCGGTCGGCCATCACTTTGCATACGATGGGCACTCGGTGCCGGAGAGTGTCGGCTTGATAACACGGGCGAGGTGATGGGGAAGCGCTCGACGGGGTGCATCGGGGTCACAGCTGCCGGCCCGATCGGTCGGGTGACGACCGCTGGGTGATGATCGGACGCATCTGGGCCATCGATGTTGCCGCTGGTATCTGTTGCGGCAGCGCACGCGGCAACGCTGGCGGCGGTGACGGCGGCAATCGGTCCGGTTTTAACACGGGGCGTCGTACAGGGCCGAGCGCAACACAGCCGTCTGCGTCTCCGGAAGCGACGTCGCCCACTACGCGACGCGTTCGACGCAATCGATGACGCGCAGCGTTGGCCGTGGACCAACAATACGGCCGGTCACTACCCTTGCCCGACTACCACTTGCTGGACACGACCGAGATGCCGCAACAAGAAACAGAAGGACAGAATGAAGATGATGAGGAAGGAGAAAGATGGAGGGCCATCACCCTACGGGAAGGTGTATCAATGCGCTCTGAACACTCAGTGGAAACATTACGGGTACGGTCACGGGTCGTACACGCAAAGTCTCCACCGAGAATTTAGTGCGATCATCGGATGGAAACTATGAAAACGTCAAAGACGCCTCGAATATTTAACGAAGATAAACAGCAATACGACAAATTCGAGTAGAACTCATCAAATCTTAACAACAATTCGCCTGGCACGCTCAGCGGAAACTCATACGGGTATGACTAACAAAACACAACCGAACAATTTCCACCGAGCCCACCACACGATAATGATGAAATTGCAAGAGACAGATAGCAACAGACTATACCTATCTCGGACTATGAAGATTACGGGTACAAGACCTGTATGCACCAGTTATCTCATAATCGGAGATGGGATATAAGTTCAATAGGTGAGAAACGAGCAGTACAATTGAAATGGAAACTCACTGTTGTCCCTGTGCGAATGTATCAGGCGACAGTGTTGGAACAGTAGAATGAATAATGATGATAATAGTCGGTAAAGTTTACGTGCGAAGAATGATGATCGAACATAGGTCGAACCCGCCGCAACACAGCCTTCCGCTGTACACCCAGCAGACAAATGAGACCGCTGTCATTGATCGCCGCGTCACGTGGGAGCGTGAAGCGCAACATTCGCATTCGTGCCGGGACCACCACCACGCTTCCCTACGGTCACCGATACAAACCCTTTCGTCACATTTTCACATGCATTTTCCTAGTGCAGAGATGATAGCTTTGGACATATTTCTTCTCAAATTTGCCAAAGAAAAATTAATTCAAACCAAATCTTTAACAATTTCTACCTAATTTTCTTTCATTCACGTTTTCAATTTCCTGGTGGTAGAGTGCAGTGCTCTCGCTTTGTGGTATGAACGAGAATTTTCAATTTCGTAGGTGACTAACGACTTTTGTTATTGAATATGCTTGCAGACAGTTACGAGCAAAGGAAATGGTCTGCAGGGTATCAATTTATGTGGATTTAAATAAGAATTTTAATAAGTTCCATACAAGTCATGGGTAAACTGATATCCGTACAACCAATTGGCGGTCATGGATAACATTGATGTTCAAATGGAAGCCATGGAAATAATGAAAACGTGATGTTGAAAGAGATGACTAACAAGGTGCACGGCTAGTTTGCATCGAGTCACAACTGCATTCTGAACGGCGCGTCCCATATTCTATTAATAGGACCGAATTTATGGCCACTTTGAAACTTTCGCAACTTTTTAACAGTTTCCTTACATGTTCTGTTGTTCAGGATGCCCGTAGTTCCTCGTACAATGCCAATATAGCACTGCCATTTCAAAATGTGTCATGACAACAGCTTACTATGGAAATATCGAATTCAAGTACTGAAAACGAGGTGAATTTCTAGTCTTTTGCTATTTTATCCATTTCATTTGTGTTGTCCTTATCGTCATCTTTAATTTGTACAGAACGGTGGACGAGTTACTTCACACAAAAATCGATAATGGCGTCATCGATTGCAACACGAACGGCGAAATAATTTCGACGCTTGCAGTTGGCCCACAAAAACCGACACAGCATTCATTTATTATTATAACAAATTGTAGTAATAAGGCCAATAGAAGAACGTACATTAAAGAAACATCCTCCGAAATCACAATATGAAACAAGCAGATCTACACAGCGCAATGTCATTCACCTCAATTTTTGCTTATCCAATTCTGAGCCTTGGCAGACACATTTCGTGCTGCACGACATGGCATAGCATTTTATTAGAACATAGTTATTATTCGAATAAGTAACGCATGTTTAACATAGAAAAGAATTCTGCCAGGCACAAATCCTAAGTCTGCGGAAATGAATGAATTTACATATTCTTATTGAAATTTCCTCTCAACATTCGTAAGAAAACCATGCGGAATTGTCGATTAGCCATGGCATAGGCGAATGGATTACAGGTGCTGTTCAGATAGCACATGTAGTATGAGAGTGTATATACCAACGCTGGAATGCACTTTCCTTTGCAAAACCCGTAAATGGTGGCCTGAAATAGAATACATGATAAATCTGACATACACGTTCATATCGACGTTCTGAGCTTTTTTGGTGTGCATGCTGCGTGTTAGGTCGCGAGTGAATTTCCAATTCTTTTCGAATTTCGGTGATATAACTGGACAGGCTCACAAGGCCAGATTTCGTACTATATAGTGCCAAACCACCCGGATATTGCTATCTATGGAATTTTGTTGAATATGCGTGATGTTTAAAGGAGCTATGCCACTCGAATGGCCCACTTTATTTAACCTCGAAACAATCCGGGCGTATCAAGTGGTTATAAAGTTTTGAAAACGGATGCGATGGATAGCCTAGAAATTGCATAGCAAATGTTATAAAAGTAAAGTCCGGATCCTAGCTTGTTAACAATTGGGTGAATTATGCGTCCGAAATAAGGATGGTTTCATAGGTGATGCAGGGTGAAAGACGCTGCATTTTCACTTTTTGCAAAAATATCGTGTGAGGTCACTGATATCAACTCGTAGTCATGATAAAAAGAACGGCAAAAACATTTCTCACCATGATGTAATACGGTGACCACAGAATAGCGAAACAGCCAACGATGAATGTTATTGTCCTTAATAACACGTATTAAGTACAAATGTTCAAGTTTGTACGAGGTTACATCTTTACTCTAGTTGGAGTTCTACCGATTATTCAATTGGTACACTGTCAAACTGCCACCTCCAAGGCATAGCTAGGAATTAGGAAAGTTTAAGAAGGCTGGATTAGCCGAGGTGTATCTTCGCTTGACTCCGCGAATCTGTTAGGTTTAATGCTCACCTGAAAGCCTTATGAGCTCGTTTCTCAGCGGTAGTTCGTCGTTGTTTTCGGTGAAATACCGTGATGGGTGCGAAGATGGATGATATGATACGTTCCCGAGTGATACCCATTGAAAGGGAAGAGATCTTTCTTGTGACCCTAAACAATTCTGACGCTATTAAAATTTTACCATATTCAAGTAAAAATGAAACATATGTACATACATAAAGGGATTGAGCTCCGTTTAGAGTCACGTTATTCGTACGAGCCCAATGACTTCAACTAGTAAGAATGTGAAACGAAAATGTTACCAATGTTTTAAAACAAATAAAAATGGATGCAGTATACATACTTCTTCTTCTTCTTCTTCTTTAGCGTTTGTCCCGCTTTGAGGATGGGTCCGCTTTACTAATTCTCTGACGCCATGCCGCTCTGTCCTATATCTATGGTCTGGATGAATTCTTTCTGCCTTCAGGTCTACGTGAATCGTATCCAGCCAGCGCTGCTTCGGACGTCCCCTCGGTCTTGTACCTTGTATGTCGAGACCGACTCCAATCTTGCATACTGTGTCGTCACTTGCTCGAAGGACGTGCCCGTACCACCTCAAACGGGACTCGCGAAGTTTGTCGGGTATTGGAGCCACCTCAAACCTTTCCCTTATCTCAGCATTCGTTTTACGATCAAGTCGTGTTACGCCTGCCATCCACATCAACATTTTCATTTCCATTACGTTGAGGCGGCGCTCGACTTCTTTGGTGGCAGGCCAGCACTCAGCTCCGTACAGAGCAACCGGTCGTACGAATGTCCGGTAGATCTTCGACTTCAATCGCCCCAGTATTTTTCTGTCGCAAAGTACGCCGGTGGACGCACATGCAGTATACATACTTCACAGCGATATTACAATATTGAAGCAATAAGCCCACAAGAGACACTAGAGATCATAAAGCAGTGTTTCCATGGCAGTTAGAAGTTGCTCTTCCACAGTTTTTAGCATGTCATGTATGACTATGAAACAAATAGTGCGATGATCGTTATCACGATTCAATTTACATATTGATTTATTGCCTAGGATCGAGGAATACAGGGTGGCAAACAAGTACGTGCGCCGTAAAAAGCAATGCAACTTTCTTTCTTGGCCAACAAGTGTATTCAAAAATGTGTTTTGTATATAAGAACAAGAGATAGCATTCCATAATTAAGGAAGAATCTCAAAGTGCCATTAGCTTCGATATCGGCTTTCATTCCTTCACTGATCGAATGGACGGTGCACCGCTTCAAATTTTGAAAAACGCTCGTCGAAATATGGCCAATTTCTTGTTGTAGACTCCTCCTTGTTCAGTCACAAAATATTCTACGGAGAGCTTCAAGGGATTTATAATCGGGTTATTCAAAGGCTTCCATTCCTTCAATAAATTCTTCGTCGGATAAGAACTGATTACGGCCACTAGGAACACGTTGTTATTAGGTCGTTAAGTATGAAATGGCCGATTTTGCAAGCTTTAGGTTTCAAGGTAGATACTTAGGTATGTTACTTTGTGAGCTTCTAGTTTTTCCTTCTACTGTTTTGGTCTTCAGTGCTGCCTCCAAATTCACGATGTGCAGGAGGTTTCCTAAGCCATGGAAAAATCCAAATTACGTGTTGCTTCAAATACAAGTTCCGTCGTGGAAGCAGTGCATCCCAGGCCGTCCGGAACATCAGCGAGGTATTCGGCGAGGATGTGACTAGTGAACGCACAGGACGTCGCTGGTTTGAAAATTTTCGCTCTGGAGATTTCAATCTTGCAAGCGAGCCTCGTGGATGACCTGGGTTCAAGGTGAACAACACAGCTTTGAAAGCTGCAGTGGAAAGTGACAGCACTCAAACTGCTCGTGAGTTAGCAGCAGGATTCGAGGGTACCTGTACTCACAATACTGGACCATTTGAAGCAAAATGGCAAAGTGAAAAAATTCGATTAGTGGGTTCCTCACAAAGTGCAAGAGAAGCAAACGTGGTGTCGCTTCGACGCTTGCCTTTCACTTTTTTTCTCGACGCAGATCTGAACCATTTTTACATCGCATCGTTACTTGTGATGAAAAGTGGATTCTGTACGACAATCGCAAGGGCTCAGTACGATGGTTGGACGATGAGGTGCCGGAACATGGCGTAAAGCTCAAAATACACCGGCAAAGTTGATGATGTTTGTTTGGTGGTCTATCTATGGAGTCATCCATTACAACTATATGAGACCTAGCACATCGATAACAGCGGACGGGTACTGTAACGAGTTGGGTGTCACGATGGTAAAGCTTGCGTGGAAGCGCCCGAGATTGGCCTACAGAGACAAGCCAATCCTATTGCATGACACTGCAAGGCCACATGTTGCACGAACAACGTTGCGTAAATTGCAGGAGTTGCACATGGAGGTTCTCATTCACTCACCTTGTTCGCCAGATCTTGCACCAATTGACTACCAATATGTTTCGGGCATTAGACCACTTCTTACAAGACAAATAGTTCAGTTCTCAAGAGGATGTAGAAAATGCCTTCCGCGAATTCATCGCTTCTCGTCCTTCAGGTTTATACGCGAAACAGGTAACGATTAAAATTGCAGAAGTGTGTTGACTGTTTAGGTGAAAATTTTGTTTGATTAGATTGCCGTTTGTTTGTGAAATAGTGAAGCAAAGTTTGGACACGAAATCAGCCATTTCATACTTAACGTCCTAATAGATTAGAATGTTCATTTATTCATTTGACGAAGTTGATGAACCGACGTTTGGCGTTAATGTCATGACCACATAAAGCGAAGCCTAAACACACTGAAGGGATTGACCGAAATGTCATTGCTTAAAGAGCACTGTAGTTCACTCAAGAGAATGATAGTGGTAGAGCTTAGCACAATTTTTCACATTTTCTGTCAATAAAAAGCCTTAGCACAGAAACTGTTCTACAACATTCAACGAAACGCACTTCGTGTATTAGTTTCCTGTATGAAATTGAAATAGGAGCTGAGATAATTTAGATATTAGTGATTCTAAAAGGTTTTAGGCGCATCAACGGTAAAATTTCTAACATAAGGTCCAAGGATGCCCTCGGCTCACCCTGAAGAATTCCCGTAATTTCTTGCGGGTCTTTCCGACTTTTCTGTGCTTGATTAATGAGATGGTTAATGATTAATGCTTGTGCCTTTCACATACGATAACTATGAAACCCAAACTCGTCTTCTACTACTAATCGAACCGATTTGCAAAAAGGATTGAGCTGCTTGGACATCTTATTCAAGCTCACATCATCATGTCAGTCCGTCCTCTTTCTAATAACCCCATGCCCCTCTATAGTGTCGACCGACCGCTTCCGATACCTTCTTGGTTCAGTGAAGTACGTTTCTCCTACAGTCAGGTTTTTTAGAGGAGTGACGAGCCTTGAAAATTCGGCGGATTCGCCCCGCCGCTCTGTGCTCCTTGCACAGTCACGTTGCTACTTGATTAGTTCCTTGCTCCATCTTAGAAAACAGTTTTCTCTCTTAAATACGAATAAATAATATCATACAAATATTACGAGAAGTAAAGTACCCTCAGTGGTTTTATGCAATAGGCAAACTACAGCTGAAGGGAAATCTTTTCAAATTCCATGGCACTGACTGTGACATAGATTGTATAAAAAGTAGGATCCACCCTTTATAGTCGCTACAATTCGACTTAAGTTTATCCAAACTCAATCATATAGCGCTCGAGAAGATTTGAAGCAACAACTCACCCTTCTGCACTCAACAACTTGTGATTCTCGGGATTATCGGCTGGAGAAGCTTCACTTCCGTTGAATTGTACTCTTTTCCTCGATCGATGTTCTGGGTCAGCAGGATCCACCAGATTACCTTCTACAGATGAACACGATCTGCAACGTTTTCTTTGCAATTTCGAATGGAACCTTGTGAATTGATGCACTCACGAATCACTACTGCTTCGTTTCCGCTCTATCGGAGGGATGTATCTTACGGAGCGGATTCGTCTCTTCATCGACACTGCCCAGCTTTCGCGTTTCCTCATCTTAACGTCAGTTGTGGACGCATTTGACTGAAGCAAAAGTAGTTCGGATGGATGTTGCGCTTCAAAAAGATGCAGAAAAATTTCTTTGCTTGATGTATCTGCCTTATTTAAGTGTTCTATGGAACCTTGTTTTGACAAAAAAGGAGGTTTGATACTATTGGGCTCCTTTTCCACACAATATCAAGGGTTTTCCCTTGTGGTAGAACTGATTCGGCAAAATGTTATGTATCAAAGTGGCGGTAGCGACCCACCGGAGTGAAATCTGACGGGTAAATTTGGAATTTCTATATTTATGTCTCCCAAAGGCAGCATGCCATCAAATAGTTGAAGGGAACGATTACGGCGCCAAAACCCGTCGGGGAGCGCCGGCGACGCGCTTTGGCATACTAGGCAGTACTCTTTCGAGAATGTCCCCTTTGTTTTCCCCTAGTCTAGAAAAGAATTGTTGAAACTCACACTGCTCGCAACATTGTCCGTAGACGATCCGCTGCATTGTCCGCTTCTTGTCTGCGTCGGTCTCTCAAAACTTTTGCATCGAACAGAGCGTGATTTCATCTTTAGTAAGGGAGAATTACGAACCTGTAGCGGCATAACAAGTAAATAAACTAATGCTTGGATAAACATCCAATTTAACGAGTAAATAGTAAATGAATAAGTAGGGCTAGTAATTGAAAACGGCAATACATACATGTGAATAAATTACAGCGACGAGGTCGTAATCTTTCATCGAATGTGTTCTTTCAATACTCTGTTTCTGCTCTAGTCTTCGAAAAAAGATTATATGTTTAAGTTTTCTGTCCCCATATTTTTTGTCGAATTTGTCATTCAAGTGGCCACAGTAAGCCGAGAATTACCTCTAGACTCGGGTTTTGACTGCGTCTTTCCGAATTTGATCGTTGTGGGCTGGTCGTGTGAGGATTTTCGGCTCCTTGGGTGTGAAGCATCAACGTGACTCCAACCTGAGCAAATGAGATCTCATTCGTGGATTTGACAATAATTATCAATTCCCAGAACAGTAGAATAAAGTAGAATAAAAATAGAAGAGACCACTAGAATAAAAAATAATAGATCGGAACTGGCGACTCCTTCGTTAAAAACTCGTGAGAGCGTGGCAAACATACAATTGTTTCGATCTTCCTATCTCATGAAATGAATTGATTTTCTTCTTCCTGATATGTACTTCCATTTCTGCATTTGTGCCACACACAAGAAAATCGAAAATTTTGAATTTTTGCTACGACTTCTTTACCACTGAATGGACTGCGCTCCTCTGAATCCAGCCAAGGTGTTCCTATTTAATAAAGCAACTTATTAGAAAGTGAAGACAAAGCGTCCGAAAAAGTCTCCCAGCTTTTTAAACATTCAGTGTTTGTTCAAATAAAGAAAGTTTGGAGGAGAAGAGGTTAATCCCACTTGTGTTCCTAATCGTTGACTGAGAATTAGGGCCACGTTCCGTTGTTCTTTTGCCTTTGCTTTCTTCTCAAGTGACTTGGCAGCTTGATGGATACCCTGAAGAGCAGTGGTAATTAATCTTTCCAAAATTCTCGATATTCAATGTTGCAGAATTCCACATTTTAGGATTCTCCACATTGTAATTCGAAGCACTCTCTGTGGGAAGCTCTAAGTATCGGATACATCATTTCAATTCATGATCAACCTTATTTTCTATAAAAGTTCTTCGACCATTTGCTCATTACAACTGTAGCTATTCAAAGAAAAATTCAGCATAGATTTACCGCCTCTACTGCATTTACTGCCTCTATCTTTTAATAGATAGGAAAGTTCAGGAGAACGGCAATGTTGTCTAGGACTTGACTAAATCCGAACAATGGCCTGCACCAACGAGAATTGTGGTGGGATACGCAGAAGTGCTTTTTTGTTTGATACATTGGAATTTAACAAACATTCGAACCTTGTAGAGTATCAGCATTGCCACCAGAGTTGTCCAATAATAAGCAACATACATACCCATATTGACGTACGGGTTACTTAGGAAGGGTGCCGAACATTCCGTAGTTGTCATGCTGAAAGTACATCGAACATGAGTTTATTTGAGACAGAAGGCGTACGCAAACGAAAAGAAGCTTTTTTTTTACGGAATCTCAGTGATCACATTGCAGGGTGTTCCGAAATTCCACGCAAAATGTCCACTGTAATTGAAACGGATGGAAATAGAGAGGACGCACGTACTCTCTGGGTATTTCTTCTGACGCCTTCAGAATGTTTCTCTTCAGCGAATCGACTCATTGTGAGAGCTACAGTACGGACGTGCCGCAACGATAAAACGGCGGCGGCGGCGCTTCGGAGCGCCGAAATGCGCCGTTTCGGCGTCCAAACGGGGTGACCCGACGGAGTCAGCCGCAGTTCATTTGCGCCGCATGCCCAACGGGGGCCCCGCGCCTTACTCCTTCGAGTCACCCCGTGGAGACTCCTACTGCTAGCTTGGGACGCTAGGAAAAGACGCGCCTCAGGTAAAACTGTGCACAGCGGCTGCTAAGAAGACACAGACAAGTGTTCTCCTTCATATCGCACGCAGCAACATCATCTACTAAACATGTCTGTAGGAAGCATGGAGTTTCCACAGTTGGTGGTCCTGTGAGTAATTGTCACTTAGAGAGTTAGGAAAGTGGGTGGCACTGTGAAAAATTGAAGTCACTTAGAGAGGTAACCGGAAATGGGGCACTCGCTGGGGAGAGCCTTACAAAACTTGTCCGTAGGAAATGTTTTTCTTTCAAACAACATCTTAACCGAAATTCTTCTTTTTTCAAACAATATCTTGATCCAACACAAGTTTATTCACTTTCATAGTAGAAAATATCCAAGCAAACGTTCGGGTGAACAGCGTCAAAACACTGTAGAGTAGCTGAAAAATGAGTGGACCAAGATACTAGAACATCTAATGTAGGGCTTTATGTTAGCTCTGATTGTGAGATCGTTTTGAACCTCCAACCACCACACTAGGAGCGAAGTTTTTGTATCTTTAATATCAATATTTGAAATCATTCATTAAATCGCTTCTGAATGATCTCAAAACGATGAGGCAAAATGATCGACCAGCGAGCGCCGCTTATTTAGAGGCGGCGAGGAGGGGCGAAGCCGGCGTTGAGTCACCAGGCGAGGGACCGAAGCGGCAACCGGATCCGCAAAACGAGGCGTCAAAAAATTGACTAAAACCAAGTTTCACGAATACGGGAAAAGTGTATATTGAGGAATAGAGCTCAAGCTGCTGAGCTCGAGAATGAACTTATTTTGCGAATAAATCAATTTTAAAGAAGTTATTAAACGGCGGGTTTCGGCGCTCCGAGGCGCCGCTGAAGCCGTTTTATCGTTGCGGCGCGTCCGGTGCTGTATTTTCCGCCGAGCAGATTTTGGCTTCTGAGTGGTACAGAGAAACGGAGTTGTCCATATGGTTGAGTTCGTGTCTATACCGAGGTCATTCTTTTGGGTGATAAAGCGATGAATCTTGTTGAGACACCGCTCTTTCCCAGTTTTGATTTTTGAGCAGGTACTGAACCCTATAGAAAGTAGAGGTCTTCGAGGTTCACTATACTCGAAGAGAGACCAAAATCGTTCATATAACATCTTCTGATATCACTATGAATCCATTTTCACTGTTTTTTTTGTCGAGGGACAAGTGCAACTTCCGTAAGTGGCAGAGGCCGCAACCTTGTTTGGTTCTGATTATCCGCGGCACTTATGGATCCTTTCTGCTGATATAAGTTACCAATCGGGCGAGAGTGGAAAGCTTTGGGTTTGACAGTAATGAAATTTCCGTATGGGAAGGTGAAATTGCGTGTGAATGCGTCAATGCCGAACTTAGTCGCTGAATTAGAGCCTTCTTTTTTTCATCAATTTTTTGTCATCTGCGTGAGAAGAACCTATGTCATTCAAGCAGCACACCTGTCCTAGTTTCTGATTGATAATATAGGCAGAAAGGATCCATAAGCGCCGCGGATAATCAGAATCGGGTCATGGAAGTTTCGCGAATTCCTACTCATTTCTATCCTCCTAATGTATCTTTTGGAATACCTCGCAACAGGTCACGATCATTCTTGACATCCTTTCTCTAGTTCGTTGTCGCTGTTAGTCCTAGACCAGGTCACTTGTTAAATGAACATAAATCGTAGTATCACTTGATGAGATTCTGTATGGCTCTCTTTTTATTTGGAAATGTTCTGGAGATTGTGGTCATCCATGCTCCGCACTGTGATTGTGGCAACCACCACAGATAAAGAGGATGACACTTTTTTTTACAAATCAATGTCACTTATGGATATTCAGTACTTGAAGTAAAGATAAACGTGCTCCATGCGGGAAACCTGAATAGTCCAAGCTTTTTTAGGCGAAGGTAAATAAACGACCAAGCGCACACTTTTGAAGCACTCCGTGGAGCGTCGGAAACAGACTCACCTTTCCTCCCCTGTAATAGCGTCCCAGCCGTACATCATTGCACCAAAAATAATGGCCGGTATAAGCCAGGAGAATATTATGAGGAACTGCGTCTTGGTCGGATTTTGCCACTTCATATATTTAGCTGTGTGACACACTAAACAACGTTTTTAGTACAAAGTGCTTCTCCTCCATCTGCTGCAGCCGTTATCCAGGATTGGCAGCAGAAAGGTGTTGTCTAGCCCACGCTCTGTGCACAGTTGGAGCTCAAAAATCAGATTCCGAAGCTTAGAAACCTGATAAGTAGCGGTCCATCGTTATAAGCAGCACGGTGAGAATCGAGACGAGACACAATGTGTAGTCAAGAAACAGCCAAGTTCTGCAGAGCACGGTTCCTAGAGGCCAGCGTTCACCTGAAAATACACATTTCTTTGTTTCTTTTCCTCATTTTTTATTTTTACTTTTGAAGAAGCCAGCCGGAAAATTGTCGATCTCGAAATTTCATCTCATCTCCTGTTCATGGAACTCTGCCTTTCACCTCTCGTTCATTGTAGCAATGCGGAAACATTTCCTCCTTTCGAATTTTGTGGGATTTATTCCATTTTTTGACCAGCCTGATTAATTTTTCTTGTCATATTCTAGGTCAGGTTGTTGAGCAGAGCTTATAAGTATAACGATTGAGTGATAATAACCATTCCGTCTCCCAAACACAAATTATTACCGTTCATAACGTAGACGGTGAACAGAGGAAATCCTTCAATTCCGATGATAAGGTCTGATATTGCGAGCGATGCAATATAACGATTGCTAATCTACAAAATTTGGTATATTTATTTGAATAAAAATTAGTTGACAGATCACTCACTTTCTTTCCAATACTTCGCTCAATTTTGTATGCTATAACAACCATGGCGTTGCCAATGACCGTCACGAGGCTAACCACAATTACTAGCAGCCACACTGTGATCTGTAACAAAACACAATCCACTACTGAAGATAATCAAGATGTGCTGCTTTAAAACATTGTGGATGTAAATTCGCAATTCCGCTGCTTAGCAGGGTCCGGTTTAATTTAAAGGACATTTGTAGAATTCATATTTTGACATGTACAAATGATGCGCTCGAACGATAATTGATGCTTAACAACAGAAGCCGGAGACAAAAAAAACCCAAAGGAGAAATGTTCATCGTTTACTTCATTGATACAGTAGGCAGCGAAGGTTCATTCATGAGTTTCTCGTCAATTCAAAGAAATTTTGGTTTGTACTCTGACAGTCTTGCTGCAGCAGCAGAGCAGCACAAGTGTCGCCGGTCATTCCTTAGGCCGCATTCACACTCTGCTGCAGCAGCATTGCAGCAGTGATGAAGGTGCTGCTACGCACTGCATAGTGACCCCTTTATCGATGCTGCGACACTGCTGCAGCAAAAGTGTGAGTGGGCCTTTAGCATAGTACTAGTAAGGCGATGGAAACGGGCACTAATTATCGATTAGCTACGGGATCATGGATCATGTCGTTGCGTTTGCAAAAATGGTGGTAAAGATATGTTGAAGTTTCATGCTCCGATTTCTTTTTCATTAAGGTGATAGTTACACATGTTTCTGAACATCCGGTATAATAGAATTCAGCAGATCTCTCAATTTTTTCGACAGTACTCCTGTTTGCTCAAGCAATTAAAACAAGGCAGGGGTTTCTTCGGTGCATTCTGAAGCGTGTCGTAAGAAATGCAACCAACTTCACATCAAATTTCGATCCATAGTTATATTTTAATTCATTTGTGATCAACGGCCAGCAATTATAGTTTGTCTGGAAACAGTCCAACCATTAAAATGTGCTCTCTCGTTGCATTTCTTCCTCGTCACGGGAAACGTTTCCAATTAACCAGAATCAGTAAGGATTCAAACGAGCTGTCTTTTCTTGGCAGTGAATGTTGGTTAGGGGTGTGCGTTTTTCTTTTTGAAAAAGCGGAAGTCGGAGCGAAAATGGCAAAAATGGCCGGAAACCGGATTACGGATCACGGAAAGGGAAGTAGTATTCACTCAATTATTGGAATTTAGCCAAAACGCGACCACAAAACGTTTTCATTTCTGTTTCTAACCAGAGAATGCTCGTTTTGTTTCAACTAAAATGTGTCTATTATTTTAGTGAAGGTGTTCAACGTTTGATGATAGCTTCAAAGTAAACGGTGAAATTTCATCTTGATAAATTTCATTATAAGCCGAAAACAAGTACGTAGAGAAAGGCAGACTTTTTTGGCGTCGTGATAGACAAGAATGTTGTCAAAATAGAATTAGAAGCGCAAAACGAGCATGTTGTGGTGGGGAAACAGTGGTTTTCCAAGATTCCCGAGAGAGAGGCTTTTTCTCAGATCGCTCACAATGAAACCTGCAGTAGAAAACAAACCAGAAGTACAAAACAATCTCTCGCACTTAGTCGATGTGGCAGGTGCCGACAAATATACTTCATTGCAAGTTTTCTTAAGAAGGGGTACTTCGCTGCATTGGTTTGATTCTTAAGAATTTGAAGGGATCATATCGACGTCAGTACAATAACTTCAGTCTCCATTTTGTTAGCTTGCTCAGTGGAGGTCTTCGATTTCTTGTTCCGTTTCCGTGTTCCGCCCCAAAAACAAAGCGGAACACGAAACGGAACGGAAGGGCCAAAAACGGCCGGAAACCGGAATTCGGAACATGGAAACAGAAGTTTCTCACACTCTTGGTATTGGCCTGATCAGTAGTAATGGAAAGGAAGTGCTTAGAAATAACCATCCTCAGTTGATCCATTATATTACCATGGCGAACCTTAGTCGTTGAAGTCATCATGACGTCGTTCGATGTCGATACGAGAACACTCGGGTTTATATCCAACCTTATGGGTAAATTTTATCGCAGCAATTGGTATGTCAAAATAAAGTGTCACATTTGCGTGCTGTTCCATGCGACAAACGCGAAAAAATGGTCTCGTCGTCAACGTGTTCAGGAAATTTGACGGTTAACCGACAAAAGCGACGTGCAACGACGACATATAGTTGAATTCTATACAGCAGAATGACTAATCTAATCCAACTATGTGATTTGTCGGAACGACGACATAATTGAACAATTTACGCAATTTTTTCTTTCTCACTACTACCGTACTCTCTATAGATGGGCATTGTTCCTGAATCACGCATCGTTAAACATGACCATCCTCGTTAACTGTGACCGTAGAAGGATTTTATGTTTTCCATAACAATTTCGACTCTACAGGGCTCGATCCAAATAAGCAAAATATCTAGATTGATCATAATAATGGGAAAATAGTCGCGAAACATTGATGCACTTCGTTTGTAGGGAAGAATTTACCACAAAAAGTAAATTCGACGTTCACCTTCAACAACGTTCACCTTTCTTGCGTACCTGGGTAAACAGTAGAAGTTTTTCATTTTAGAATGATGTAATTCGTTACCTGAACAACTCTACCGTGTGGTGGATTCCAACTTGTGTCTTCGATCGTGATGTTGTCCATACTCGATTCCGCCATTCGTGCAGGAGCACCGCCTGAAACACTTGTCAAATTCGTCAAACTATTCACTATTGGGTGTGCAATATACCGTAGTTCAACCACTATCACCGAAAGAGGAACTACTACGTAAGAAGTGCAGAAAAACTGCAGAGGTATCGAGGAAGGATACGCAATGGAATCGTACTTTCAAGAAACCGGAACTTCTAGCTTCATAACCGTTGAACATGAAATGATCGAAGAGCAAGAACACCCTGCGAGAGCGGACAATTATTGTAATAACTACTTTTCCCGTGCGTATTATACGGAAAAGGTCCACGGCGGATTATTTTTAGTGCCGGGTTTACGATGGTTTTCTAGTGAATATGAGGCAGACTTTTTCAGGAAAACAAGTAGAAATGAATATTTAGAAGATTATCATGCAGCTCGATGTGTGATTTTCACCTGTAATTGCACAGTAGTGTGGCACCTGATTTTTTCTTCGCTCAAAAATCTCACTTCAAACTACGACACTCCTTTGAAGTATAATGACTGAAAAACTTGCCGCCTTACAGTGAGTTCAAGACGAATATTAAAATTGAAAATAAAACGAAAATTTCAGCCTAATTGCTTAACATGACGTCGTTTCTCTGCAGAGGTACGCGAAAGAGCCGATAATCTGATGAAAGACGGAGGATTATGAGACAACGAAGAAGAGCGAGGATTACTCTCTTTGAATAAAAAAAAACATCAAATTCGCTTTATTTGAGTGCACGATAGAAGCGATCACAACTGATGCTCCATTTCGTTTTTTGTACAGCCACTAGCAAACCAATTGGTATCAAACACAAAACCAAGGTGGTGCACAAGAAATCCGTGTATAAAAGGTATGAACATGGGAAACTGCTGAGGCAAGGGCGATGCCACTTTAATGGAACAGTCGCAGTAGAGCTTATCAAAGTTTAAAAGCATTTGAAAAGTCTTGAAAGCTCAGCTCCGAACCGAATGTGTAGGCATGGCTAAAATAGGGGTGACGAATATGAAAATTAAGCGTGGCGGGCAAAGAGAGGGATTGTTTTGGCTCACGAATAGCGTAGGTCTTATTGTTCTGGTTCATGCATACGCTAACTACTCTTTGAACTACGGAACCACGATAGCCACCAGTTAACGTTGGGTGATATAAATGTCAGTATGGATAAATGTCAAAGTGAAAGTAGAAGACGACGCTCGCTGTCGAATCCTGACGACTATGGTTCCCACTCGAACTCTTTCAAATCAAATCAAGTTAGAAGAAGCTCGAAGTCGATGATAGATTCAGCTGCTCGACGAGCAAAAACGCGAGTTAGAGCGTTCAAGACGAGCGCTAATGATGAGCTCTCTGGGGGATCAGAATCTATGTAGACATTTTATAGTTGAGAAATCTTGAATTGCACGAAATCACTCGGCTGTAAAGAGCGCGGTACCTCAGCATTTCCCCACAGATGACAAGTGACACCCCTTTGCTTGAAAACATGCACAACAACTAAACCAGGAAACTTGTCAAAACGCTCGATGAGCTCCTCCATCAGGTACACGCTACAAAATTTAATATCGAAGACCGAGTCTAGGAGCCAGGATTCATTCGTTCACACTAAGATCATTGTATCTGACATTGAAAACAACGTTCTTCCTTCTCCTAAAGCTCCTGCTTCTTTCAACTGTTTCGCAGAAGGTGCCCTCCTCAATAAATGGTGTACTTTGAAGTCTATATTTCTGTATTCAAGAGATTCCATTTTTTACTTCCTGTTTTCTAACAATTTCTTTTATTTTCGTAACGAATTGCATCGAAATGAGTTGAACTTCAGTTACAATATTAGACAAGCATCTCCCTCTCTTTTCTCATTTATTTGTGACATGGAAACGTGCGTGACAGTACCTTAAGGATATTGATGATCACCAAAAAATTGAACACAACTACAAAGATGAAGGAATTGGCAATTAGTATGAATCAACCATGCGATCTGAACGCGATGACTTGAAAACCGATAAAATTCTAAATTCTGGAACAATCGTGACAAATTATACTTATAATGCGCACGAGTGAATATCAGGAAAGGAGGAACCCAAAAGTTGATTTCTGTTCTGTGAAAGTGTGTTATCTCAACTTCCTCATATAGAAAAAAAAACATTCGGAAATGGCGACGAAGGGTCACATCGTTTCTGGAAGCTAACGAATCCTTTACTGCATTTTTGCATATTTTGAAAATGAAGCACAGCTCTGGGAGTCCTCGCTGGACTCCACCTTGTTACTATCAAACGATTAAAACGTTGAAAACTTCATAAAACGAACTTAATACAGTACCGTAGCTTTTGATCACTTCCCGGAAAAGCTGCTTAGGAGCGTTCCAAAGCGGCTTTTTTCAAAAAGCTGCTTAGGAGCGTTCCAAAGCAGCTTTTTTCAATAACTTTGTTGAAACTCAATTATTTGTAAAAATATACATATATTTGAGCTCAGCAGCTCGAGCTCTATCGACTGGTATTCAAAGATCGATACAAGTGCGAAACATTGCCCCTTTTGCCGACCCCTCAAATCTCGCCTAGTCGGCCCCTGAGGGACCGACCAGCCCCAGAGGGACCGACCAGGCGAGATTTGAGGGGTCGGCAAAAGAGCCATATTTCGCATTTGTACCGATCTCTGAATACCAGTCGATAGAGCTTGAGCTGCTGAGCTCAAATATATGTATATTTTTACAAATAATTGAGTTTCAACAAAGTTATTGAAAAAAGCCGCTTTGGAAAGCTCCTAAGCGGTTTTTCCGGGAAGTGATCAAAAGCTATGTCCGGTACTGTAGAACGATAACCCAGAGCAATTCCGAACTTATACGAGACGTGGGGAGATACGACATTTTTGAAACACCTCGTAAATGTGCTCACTAGGAAAATGTTCACGGTGCTACAATCATTTTTCTATAAAAGTAATTCACCTTAAACTTAATGCTTCTCATAACTAGGAGTGATAAATGGGATTGTTTTTGTGCCGCATGGTAGTGATTTTCCAAGTTTACGACAAATTTCTATGAGATCTTTTTGTCGTCAAGGTTTGAAAGAGATTGATAACCATTTTGTAGCTGTTCTTTTCTAATGCTCTCAAATTCATGCTTGCGACAAGTTTCTATTCCAGAAAACCGCTTCTTAATAAAATTTATCCAAATTTTCTCGCATATACGAAGCAATTTTCGACCAAGCGATGCGATGTGAATTTCGTAATAACCTTTTATAAGCTTTGAATAAACGATTTCTCCGAATCAAAAGAAGATACAAGAATCTTGAGCTGCGGTGCACAAAAGGGCGAAGGAGTGAGTCGCTACTGACACCCGCACGGTCGAGCGATCGATCCCCTCGGGCAAATTGAGCCTTCCATCACTCTAGGGTCGGATAAATTGGTACCAGACGTTTCTGGAAATGTGAAGACACTGAGTTGGTATAACGGGTGGCCCCGCATGTCATTGTATAGACCAGACTACTTTACTTTTGCTATTACTATGTATTTGTTAGTAGTACTATTTTGTGTTTTTTGTTTAGTATCGTTATTTATATTCCTTCTTACTATTGTTCTCTTACTACCTTACTTTCTTATAACTTACTATTTACTTATTACTTACTTTCATACTTACTAGTAACTTATAACTTACTTACACACTTACTGGTAACTTGGTAGTATTTCGATTAACCTTTTTTTTGTATAATCTTCTTTTATTCCCTTTATTAATTAGCGTTCTTGTTTTATTTGTCATTCATTCTTCCATATTCACTTATTTCTCTCACTTTCCATTTTTTGACATCAGTTATTATAACATTTGTTGTTTTGTTACCTTGTACAATGCATGAAGAACTGAAGTTACATGTATTGAGAAATGAAGAAAATTATTTGAAAGTGAAATATCTAGTCAGAAGTACTGAGAATCAGAAAAGAAAAATGGGCGACTAAAGTCACGTATTTGAACTAAAAGCTGCACAACATCGTCGATCGTCAGCCGACGTCAAGAAATTGAGTTGACTGACAAATGGTGTTCTTTTGTGCGAATTTATGTTTATTTCTACGTGTGCTCAAGTCAGATATACACAACAAGTAAGGCAAAACAAAGCGCAAACATAACAAATTATAAATCAACAGTGCTTGCTCCAATGCTTTCAGCTCAAAAGTGGCCGATACTGGAATCTAAGCAAATGGCAATATATCATACATATTATTCCACGTTGAACGATGGTTAGAAAATTACTACGATCACCTGCCAGCACATATTTAGTAATGATGCACAGAATTTGCTGCTGGAACAAGAAAAAAATAGTGCATACTGACGAGGTTAGAAAGAACGAGAACATCTTCCAGTTGTCTTGTGCGTCAGACTAATAGGTTCAAGCGGGAATTTCAATGAGCAGCTGAGTTTAGCTATCTGTAATTTCTTCGAAAATCCAAACTGATCAATGGCAAAGAAGTGAGATTCCCCAAATTTCACATTTGTTATCAGATGCATGTTTACTGCGAATAAACTACGCAAATTTTTGAAGGTAGTTTGGGTTCTACTAACTTCAAAACGGCATGGGCGTCACTGCTACGCCCTATTAACGGTCCAACTATTGAGAGTGACTTGTTGAGAAGACTAGCAGAATTATAACATCACTAAAACGAAACGATATTCGTCACTGAAGTGCTTGCAACACTGCTCTGCCTTTTCCTCTGCAATGTTATTTCATAGAGCAAAAGAGAAGTTTCGCAGCTTTATGAATCTGTACAAAGGAAAGCGGTGAGCGTGATTGATGCGAGGATAATGACTTGTTACAGGCTGTCTTCTTGGTATAAGTGCATTGACTATGCATTGTAGTTCTGATAAAGATCATCATTTTGTAGCGGAAAACTTCTAGGCAAACGCCAACGTCACGAACACAACTTTGAATTGCAAAAAAAAACATTTTCACGACAAATAGCTCGCATCAGTTGACGAACAGCCGAACATTGAAATGATTGAAAATGGTTTAAGCACAATATTTTTCAAACGGTAACATGGGTGCGACGTAATACAGACCCGGTGACGACAAAATGTTCAAATGACTTTATGTCTAACCAGCTACAGGAAACAGCTGGCAAAGTCGAATCAGACAAGACGCCCCGCAACTTGATTATCTCTGGCGCTGACGAGTTCGACTCAGGTCTTCGTCGATGTTGGTTGCTTCCGATTTTACTGAAGTAATCGGAGAACCACAAAAACTGTTCATATTCGAAAACTATTGGAATTACACTGATTTAGCAGTTTAATAATGGGTATCAACTCGAAGTTTTCGTGTTTTTTCTCAAAGGTCTCTTTAGTACAGCCGCTAAGCTGTATTTTTCGTTTTATTCACAATCGCTTTTTCGAGTTCGCTAGGTGGAATGTTTGTCTGGCATGCTGACGACGCTTTCAGAAGTCTTGACAGAAGTTAATATCCCTTACGTAACCCAGAAACACTAAATTAAACTGCACTCGGGGGAAAGCTCCCTTATTTCAAATCAGATCTCAAAGCTGGAGTTCAAAATATATGTTGTCGTTCCTTACTATCCAAAGTCATTTCACAACAACAAAAATCACATTGCTCCAACTGAGTAGTCGATATTCACCTTGCATACAGTCCCTTCTTAACAGGAATTCAACTAAAAGCCATTAAATCGATACTGTTGTATTCGACCTGTCTCAACTTCTCACTAGTGTAATTACTGGTGCGTTAACTTCCACTCCTCTATACTTATCAAAAATATTGGAACAAATCTTTCATATTTTTTCTGGGAAGATTATCGGAACTGGTTTCTGAGAAGAGCTGTTCGTATTGAGTAAAAAGTTTGAGCAGTTCGTATTGAGTAGAAAGTTTCAAGAATAGCTTATTAGTTGAAGAAACACAAGAATGCCGCACATTTCTTGAAAGGCTGCTTGAAAATTTGCATCGAAAAGTCTCCGCGAGTGGCATATTAAAATTTGCAGAAGTGAATTCGGATGGGTTTGATAGAAGTTCATCAAAGCAGAAGCAAATGAAATATTGCGGATTTAATTTGAAACTGAACTCCGTCCTGGCTCGCGTAAAAAAAGAACATTTGCGGAAGCAGTATCACAACAGCAGCAAACACGGTCTTATTAAACTTATTTATTCGTTCAGCATGTGGAACAGAGCTGGAGAAATCAAAAGGTACGTATTACAAACATCATTTGATACAGCGATTAATAGAAGAAGTAGATTGGACAACACTTGTTGAAATTTCTGCTAAGCAGGAAAAGATCATGACGTTCTGCATCGATCTCTAAATCTGGTCGAACTCCCCAGGGCTTTTGTGGATGAAGAAATTGTTCTAACGCGTTTCCCTCTTTTGACCCATGTTAGCGGTGAATCTAAAAATCTGAGTTGCTGGATGGGATCGCTTCCACTGGGTATTTTAAACATCATGAGAAGGTAGAAGTTCCTCTTTCTGAGGGACGAACTTTTGCAGATTCAATATTGCAGCTCTTTCAGCACCACTTGAAACGTCGTTATAACTGATACCCATCTAATCACAGATTGGCGAGTCGGGATATTATAAACACATCAAAGATGTGGGTGAAAAATTTTAGAAGGTGAAAAATTGTTGTACCACATTCTAAAGAGAACCTTACATATTATATTTCCGTTGCACCGAAAGGAAGAGATAGTTGGCATTTCAAGAGGCTGTCCAAACTGTACGTGTAAACATGAATGTATAGAAATTTGAAAGCGAAGAGCCGGCAAGCGGCGGCACATTATGATTATATAGAGAGCACAGTGGTTCAAGATTTATTTTTTTTATTACATGCTATGCGCATCTCAAAGTGGAGTTACAGGTCGCTTAAAGTAAACAACTTTGCAGCTTTTCTTACGTCCCACATACAACACAATATCTTTAGTTATTTTAGTCTACTGGGACGATGTTAAAAGCCCACTCATCCAACCAACCAATGACGCCACTTCCATTAGAGAAGTTCTGCAAATGGAGGATAAAAGCTCGATATTCCTTCTATGTCCTTGAGGATTGTGTTTTTTCCAAATAACAGCGGCATGCTTCACCTATGTTCATCCTTCAGTAAACTAATCTACAACTAATCCAAACTAATCTAGAAGTATTTCCCTTGCATTAACAAGTTCGGTTGAAAATGACCCTCAAAAATATTATCCAGCTGGGATCGAGCGTCCTGATAGTGACGCGACCTGCTGCTCCAACAGCTCGC
Source organism: Nippostrongylus brasiliensis (assembly GCA_030553155.1). Taxonomy (NCBI): domain Eukaryota; kingdom Metazoa; phylum Nematoda; class Chromadorea; order Rhabditida; family Heligmosomidae; genus Nippostrongylus; species Nippostrongylus brasiliensis. Next base: position 15,855,674 of record CP130737.1, read on the forward strand.
CTTGCATTACAAATACAAATTTTTGAACAAAATCGAATAATTAGGTATATACACATGCTTTGCAGAAATTGAATACTATTTTGCCTCCGAAACAGGATCTCAACGGATGCTCGCTTGCTCCATGACCAAATGGCTTTTCGTACGCTAAAGTTCTTTTGTTTTTCCGTTCAAATGAAATAATTTTGGAGGACTGACTTCAAGAAATGCTGAGGAACGAAAAGAAATGGAAAGAACCAGAAACCAATCCTGAAGATCTACGTCCACGTAACATATTCTTTCCTGCAACTGTGTTGGAAAGTGAACCATTTCTTTATTTGAAACAATTAAATTATTTATATTGCTTGCAGGCGATTAGCTGGAAGCGGTGACAAGTTTCAGAATGCAGTGCCAGATCTTATTTTGAAAAACATTGTCTAGAGGAGAATAACATTTCGGGCGATATTCGGTAGACACCAGTAGTATGTATGATAATGATAATCTCACAACAGATTCCATGGAAAAGTGGAGACAGAAAGTTGGTAGATGCACTTTTAGCCCACTCTGAGTCCTGCTCACTGAAGTCCGTCGCCAGTTCAATGTTTCTAAAAACTTTAAGGGTGTCATTTGGGCTTGAAAGTAGGCTCTTTCGGTGTCGCAAATGAGTTTAAGGAGGAAAAAACGAATTATTGAACGGGGAGAGGCACAGCAAAATTCAGAAAGCGAGATCGGAGATTGAGACAAAATTTTTTCGAAAGAAACTGTAGCTAAGTCTTGAAGTAGAGCTCTCTGAGAGATTCCTAAAGACTGCAAATCGAAGGTGGTATCAGATTGGAAAGTTGTATATGAAATTTTGGTGGCAGTCCTGTTTTTGAAAATACTACGAATTGGTGATTTTTCATCGTTTATTCACTAATTTGTTGACTTCCTGTTGATACCTGCAAGTTTTGAATGGTTGCTTTCAGAGTTTCGTGGTTGTTTCAAGATATTATGGACCAGAAGCTTATCTCATCGCTGATACGCATGACTTCTGACTCAGATCACGTCAGAAATGTAGAGGAATCTTCTGGAACGTTAGAGCCAAACTTTTTTGTTTCGTTAGTTCATCTTCAACTTTTACTATTCGACTTTTATTTCAAAAAGTCGAATAATAGAAGAGTGCTTCATACTTTCCTATTTCACTTAGATCCACCTGTTTCAGAAATATTTGAAATACGTCGAGGAACACCGGATTCGGCTGTGTGACCTTTTCAACTTTATACACGCCTAGTGCTTTTCCGAGAATAATCATCCTTTATACGTTCCTTAGTGAGTCACCATTGGTAATGTTCAGCTAAATATCACGAAATATTGTTGATTCTTTCCTGAACTATGGTCTGTACCAACATGAGTTCGTCTCATATCCTTCCAACCTATTACATAGCATCATGTGGTATAGTAGTAATATTTAGCCACTTTGCACCTTGCAGGGCTGATTGGGGAAGCAAATGTGGCTTTGATCGGCGTCTTGAATAAATAAATAAATAAACGAATAAATAAACAGTTGAAAACAACAAGGAGTTGTTGAAAACAACAAGGAAAGTGCTATTGAAAACAACAAGGAGAAGTACCTTCTCTTTCATGAATTACTAATCTGTATCAAAGCCAGCTGCAGAAAACACAGAAGATAATAACAGCTTAGAGCTCAGGACCGAGATTGAGACTAATAACAACAATAACCGAGACTGGTTTAATCACCCATGTTTAAGACCCAGAAGAGGATCGAAATTGCCGAAATATCAGCCTGTATTAATGAATCTCGGTTCTAAGTTGATATACATATGCAGACTTCTTATCGCTATGCCGGAAGTAATCGTGGCTCTTACATTCATACACAGAAAATCACTTTTTCCTTGGGAAATGTTTTGCGGAAGCGTTCTGAGTGAACCTCGAAGTTCATAGAAACAAGAGTATGTACATGGGAAGCAACGCGACGAGCAATTATTGCAACAAAATTGGCTGCATTAAAATTTTCTTGCTTTTCTAGTATCTAGTTTCTAGCGCGTACGACGTCGCTGTCTACAGCTATCGCTGACATCATACATAGTGGATTAAAATCCTTTGAACCACATTTTCACTGGGCAGCATCAATGGACAATTGGTTCACTCGGTCGTTAGCTTATGAGCAATCCTTATCGAAACATGTAAGAGGAAGAGTTTCCCGTCTAGCTGGCCTGAAATGCTCTCGGCAGCAAATCTTAGAGCAAGCAAGCTACTTCAGCTTTGCATACCTATGGAAGAGTACGGAAGGAACGACCACGCCAATTCTTTGTTTTGGATCTTGGTAAGGTGTGGCCGTTCGTTGGCGTTCCGAAAAATGCCGGCCATAGCACAACCATTATTTCAAAAAACTGTTGCAGCGAACATAAACGCCATTGTTGAGCTTTGCGCCTTCCTGTCGAAGTTTGCGAAAGTTCGCTGATAAAAATACATTTTCGCTTTTTACTAATTCTGTTTTACAAAACGGGGCAACCGCAAAGTGTATAAAAGTGATAGAACACCGCTGCTTCCCCACTACTACCGCATGTTCCGCTGAAGGCAGTTGTGATCAGAAAATATGAAAGTCAAACATGTAATAAAACGCAATAGACCGTAGTCGGAGGTTCAATGTACAAAGACATTTCCGCATTTAATGGATATTGGTAACGCATTCTGACGCCTTCTCTGTCAGGTGTTCACGAAAGCTCCAAGACCGCAGAGTTATGGAGAGCGGAGCAAATTCATTTGCTTGGTAAAGATTATTCTCAAATCCCAAGAGCTGAAAAAGAACTTTTTCTTAGGTCTATCTGGCTCGCACTCACGTGAAAAGCAGAGAACGAAGAAAATTTTATAAGCTTTCGGTTCTTTCGTAATCACGTGTGTTTGACAAAAACAAGGTGCGGAAAATTCAAGTCGGTCCCAGTGTGTTCCTTTCCTCAACATCCTTCTCCTAAAACGATATAATTAATATATCATCTCCGGTGTAGACGATCTAAGAGACGATTCATTAAACACAAGTAAATGTATAGTAGAGCAGTGGAGGTCCTATATAGGATCCCAGGTAGTTTCAGGAAACTAAATCTTCACGGATCTTTCCACCAGACCTTTCTGCTGCTGAGGAAAGGATAAATTCTATATAATTAAGACATCAACTGTTGAGCACCAGCGTAGAAGATCCTTTCCTCAGCAGTAGAGAAGTCTGTTGGAAAGATTCGTGAAGATTTAGTTTCGGAGACGGGAGTAGAGGGAATCACATTTCACTTAGGACTGACACCATCGTGGTAACAAAGACCCACATGTACATGTCGTTCGTTTAAATTGCAAATCGATGCAGATATGGCAGTAACGAACATTTATGAGCTTCGATACATGGCAAGATCGCTCGCCAACGATTTCGGAGAGAGAGGAACAATCCTATCAACATCTTATCTCGAATGTGTTTCGAATGAGGTGAAGAAGAAGAAGAAGAAGAAGGAGGAGGAGGAGGAGGAGGAGTGTGGGGAAGGACATGACGTAGTGCATGAGCGTCGTCGTCTCAAGCCGCGCCCTGCTTGACTTGGCTTGAAGCTAGAGTAAATGCAGAGGGCTAGCATTAGCTCTCTACACAATTAAGTGTTTTCGTGGATTCGACCGGAAAAGCTTTCCCGATTGTTTGCTCAAACAAGTTGCTTATTCATGCGTAACTGATGTAAGGTGTGCGACACTTCTCAATCATCTCCGCTTTGCTGTTCCAGCTCTCTCGCGAATGCCGGAAAACGGGAAGTACCCAGAACCCTTGGCGAACACTGAACCATCGATTAGATTCCTTATAAAAATAACTGCTTCCAAACTAGTCCTCCAAATGGAAAATGTCAAAATGGTCGAGAAACGTCATTTTCAAAAGAGTTTAAAAGTCCTGCGCCGTTGACTGCCCTTTCACTGTTCCCTATAACTGCTAAATTGCACAGAAAAACAAGGACAGAAAGTAGTAGCAGAAATAGTAACAAATCACCAATTGAACAACTTAATGACCAACCATTTGACAATCTAACAGACTACCTGGCAAACTTAGGAAAGCAGGAACCGCAGCTCGAGTTCTCTTGCTTGACTTCACTCGTTTCGAATTATTGAGGCTTGAAGCGATGTGAAATTCCTTATGGGACACAAATGAATACAAAAAAGTATCTTACTATATAATAACCGAAACCCAGTTGGTCATTTGGATGGATGGATGTCAATTTATTTTTCAAATGATTGGTGGTGGCAGCGGTTGGTGGTAGTTTTATCACTGCTTATCACTAAATTCACTTTGAAAATCATATTATATGCTCAAATGTTTGATCGAAGAGCACTGAATAGTTGAAGGAGAAGAGTGACTGCATCATCACCTGAGCTTCGTAATCAGCATTCAAACTAACCTACCACAGCGAAGTCTCATTGTAAGCCGATCTTTGGCTTTAACAGCTCACCGAAATTCGTTAAAAAAGTCAAAATCGCGCTGGGCATGCAAAAGAACCACCTTAGATGAAGTTTTGACAAAACCTATGACCCCAGATTGACCTCGCCGTTCGTTCTGCATGGAGGTCTACGTTCGAAATTTGGTAAACGGATGCCAGGTCTAGTTTTATATATATCTTGCTTCTAACGTCTTAGTTTCTTCTATGGCTTTCGGCGATGACGGAATAAGCCTCCCCATTCTCGTGTACGAGTTCCCATGTTAACATTAAGAATGCCATCGAATTCTTCCGACATTTGTCACTGTTTACTGCTCGCGTCAATGGCCTGATGGTTTGCTCAGGAGAGAGTTAAAAGTTATTCCATCATTTCATCATTTTTTCCTCAAATGGCGAAACCGATTGTCAGCTTGTGTTTGACACTGCTCGATGCTAATCATCATCACCTACTCCGGAAGCTGTAATTTGCAGCACATGTTCGCATTGATACGCTGTTTCCTGACATCAGCAATTAAATCGCGATTGGTTCCGCGATTTCGCCTCTTTCATAACTTCCTACAAGTCTTATTCACTTATAATCATTATAAAGTTTCCGTTTGTCACGACAGATATTTCAATTTATTGCATAAACAAAATATGCAATATAGTAGTGTAGTGAAAAGATACCAAAATATATATCTACAACCAACAGACATCGCAATGAGAGGTGAAAAAATGAATCTAGAACTAAGTGATGTAACAGAAACACAGTGTGAAATTGAAAAAGAATACGTTCAACAGGCACGCAAACCAGCAACTCGCTCTAGCCTCCGGTCACTTGACATTTGCTCTAAATTTAAATCCACACCGGCAAAACTATGCAATGCATTTCTAGATCGTAGCAGGTTAAGTGTACATTCCCATTCAGAAAGAACAAACAGTTCAAAAAATCAGACTTTTCAGTTTTTTCAATCGAAAAATTTAAACAACATGGAATTATCGTTCCACGTTTTCTTTAGTGAAAAGATACCAAAATATATATCTACAACCAACAGACATCGCAATGAGAGGTGAAAAAATGAATCTAGAACTAAGTGATGTAACAGAAACACAGTGTGAAATTGAAAAAGAATACGTTAGCCTCCGGTCACTTGACGCGAACAACATGGAATTATCGTTCCACTTCTTTCGTAACGCGAACGAGTCAATTTGGAGCATGGTTCATCTCGAAAGACCACAAGGAGGTCTACGATTAGTGAATCTGTGTCAGTTCAAGAACACCTTTCTGAAAAATGCCTTGGCCTCTTTCCAGAATTCATTCGATCCTCACTTAGGAGACTCTACCCCTTAGAGTTGATCTAGGGTAGTCTTTGACAAGAGGCACAATTTCTGCTGAATAATCTTACAGCAGACTTCGCATCAATAGTGTTTTCTGATTCTGGACAGGTGACTGCTCCTGCAAATGCGCTGGAACGACTTCAGCGACGTTGCTAGGGTAAGCATTCGCAGAAACATTTTGCAGTTTTCTTTGGATATACTCAACAGGAAAATGTTAATACTACTCCTACCTTCTCTCAGATTCGCAAAGAACGCGAGGAATGAAAAGAATGATTGAGTAACGATGCTCACATCTTTTTGCAGAGAGAATGAGGTATGTTTGTCGGTGATAAATTAATCTTCCCTTACTGACTAATCCTTATTTTTCATACTCCAACATCGTAGCCAATGGCAAATTGTTGGTACAGTCGGTACAGTACAGGCTATAAATGGCACAAGGGCTGTGGAGCTTCTGCCTCTTTTATAATTTTTATCGCAGGCTGTTTTCCGAGTTTGATGGAATAAAAGTCATGCAGGTGAGTGACATCAGGGTGTCTTTGGCATGTACTATCAGTAAGGTGTTATGAGCAGTAGAGGTGAAAATTTATTGGGATCACAAGGTGTCTACTGAAGGAGAATAACACGAATCGAATGAGAACAGAAGTGCACTGTCAGAAGAATAGCCATTATAGGCGAGACTGATTATGACGGAAACAGCTGAGATATCTTTGTAAATGTGTTTTTCTGATGATAAGAAAGCAAAGAAAGCGCGGCAGCTGCTCGAACACGGAACACGACATATTCGCAGTCAATTAGGAGGTGTATCATCGGGACCGGATTTCCTATATGCCATGCGACAACATGGAGGACGGAAGCTGAGCTGAGCACCTACCGAACTGGGAAGAATGTGCTTAGAAACTTATAGGAAATTGAACCAACCCTCCATTGTCGAAAAAATTCGTGAGAATCTGCTGTTGTTTCCTGAACCCAACTAAGAAATGGCAATGCCCAAAATAGCAACAACTACAGAGTAATATTAAAATTTATCCACCAGAGTAGTATCAACACATTCTAACGCCCACTCTCGCCCTTTCATGAATGCGATTTTGTAGTGCTTAGTCGGCGATTAAATTTAACCCAATGACCTCCGTCTGGACACGTCTAGTACCAGTCCGTCACTCTATTATCCATTTTTTTACGTCTGGAATATATTAGGACGGCCGGGTGTGAGAGGAACTTCCGTAATGGCCCAATGTTGGACGACAAGGTAATGGCCCCGATCACCTACAGATTTTACTTTCGAAAGTAATGCAAAACTGGGTCGCTACTCCACAATTTCTCTTTTTTCTCAGATTTCTTTTGGGTGGTTTGAAATTACCACTGGTGTTTTATGAGAAGTATGAAATCTGGTGAGTTCGCAGCAAACTATCAATGTCGCTAGAAAGCCAAGAACGTTTCCTCATAAGCACATTGAGGTGGAGAGGCGTCTGAAAGTTGACATTTTGCTTTAATCCTCGTTTTTACTAACAAGAGGAGACTGTTGAATAAACCAGTTCGTCATGAGGAATAGTGGATTTACCTACTACTGAAACCCACTGTGGGTTGACCACAGCTGTCTCCGAAACTTGTCTCTTATTCTCTCTTGTGAGGCAACGTTAGACCTTTCACATATTCTGACAGAATCGCTCTGAATATCTTTCAGCCTGTACAACACTAGGGAAATGGTTCGCAAATGTGCCCATATTGAAAAGGACATCCAGGCCTTCATTGAGTCACACAGGCTTCTAGAGATGCGTCGTTGACACTTCAACGGGTCACTCGCAGAATTATGCGTAACTCCTCTTATTCGTACATTATTGTTTTATTGGCCATTGATTTTTTTCCTAGAGTCATGAGTCGAGTTGATGAAAAAAGTGGAACGTTGGGTCACGTTACTAGGTAAATCAACCACGGCTAAACCTCCGAACTGACAGATCGCTCTTTCACTTTCATAAGCGATCACAGCGTCAAAGGAGGAACTATTACACACGTATTTGAATAAGATGTTGCGGCGAAGGTGCTAGGTTTATCGCAAAAAACGCATCTCAGGCGGGATTCGAACCCGCGACAACTTATTGGGGGTTGTGCACTAACCACCATGCTAGTGAGACGACATTTTGCAAGTCCCAAGCACCTTTCTTGAGCCCGAAGGCTTCTTACTTCCAGCCCATAATAACGGGTTGAGCCGGTGAGCCGGAGTCGGCATTGCACCAGTTAAGCTGAAAGCATTTACAATTAACGAGTAATTCCAGTTTTATTAGCGCTTTTCTGCGGGTTACTATTATTTATATTAGAAAAGGGTGTTGCGATTTATACATTAATTATTACTTATACAACTTTTGAGACCATCCCTCCTATTTTTCCTTTTTTATAATTAGTGTACGTATCATACAGTTGACTAGGTGAACACGTTTTCATAGTAATAAAGTCTCAGTTTCAATTGAAATACAATGCCACTAAGTTCCAGTTCTGTTCGCCCACTTTGTCCTCTAGTAGCTGCTTAAACTCTGGTCGCTTTGCGTGAATTCTTCTCATCGGTGACTCATCACATAGACGTCTCCTCATTCTATTCAGCTACTTATTGACCCCAGCTAATTCGTCAGCAATCGGTATGCCGTCACTTTCGCCGATCTCGACTGAATCTTCGGCGACGTATCTGATGAAGAACAATTATCTATTTTCAATAGAGTGTGGAGCAGTGAAGCGCTGCATTCTTTTCATGAGAACATTTGCCGAGCCGAGATTCTGCATGCACGTTGGGCATCAGTTATGTCGAGACGAAGTCTACTCGCATCTGTACGGTCAAGAGATCGATCCTCGTCAGAGCTCTCCTGTGCCTTCCATGCCGGCAATCGGATAGCTTGGCACCAGACGTAATAAGGAAATTACAGCAATCTGGTTGATTTTTGCAGTGCAAGTGATTGGTGAGGAAATGACAAAAAAAACCGTCGCCCCCATTGGGCATGAAGAGGCTATAAGAGCTCTGAACTGAAGTAATAAGACTGTCAACTCTCGCCTTCAACACGAGCGCTATTATTAGATTTCACATTAGTATATTACGGTGGAATGATAAGAATCAGACTTTCGCAATAAATCTGTATTTGAAAATACTGCAATTGAAGCACATATTTTTTACCAAATGTCCACTGTCCATTTTCTGGATGCTCTAGAAAGTGGTTGACGAAAAACTCGACATGCAGATGGACAGTTTGATGACTTGAGACAAGCCAAGAATACAGCAAAACCCTCCGAAATATTACAATCGAGCTTTACAGAGAACACGGTTTTTTGTTTCGGAGAGCTCGAGGCTAATGTCAGTAAAGCCAGGCCCACGAAAATGCGCGGTCGCTGAAGAATTTAAATAAAAAGGTGCGATCGAAACTCTACGAAAGGTCGCTTTGTTTGATGTTGTGGCACGGCACGAATGCTTCCAAGCATCACTGAAATCCATCGGTAAAAGATATCAAACTTATATGGCGTTGCATCATCTGAACGCATCTAATAACAAGCCGACACTCACAATACCCCTCGTCAATGTTATAACAGCAACAAACCGGAGACGGAAGGTTCTAGTCGGTTATGTGGTGTAGTTGTCTAACATCACGGTGCACCGGGTAAGCCTAAGACATAGGTTCGATTCTCGTCTGACACGCAACTTTTGCGATGATCCTAGCACCATCATTACGACTCCTGCTGCTAGTATATTTACTAGTAACCCGCACCGTACTGGGGCGTTGCAATTGTTGCTCAGGTGGACCCAGAAATACGTTAGTCAATTGGTATGGTTCATGCACTGTCGGTCTACTCTCAGTTTACTTTCACTTTAAAAATGGAACTGAACAGTATATGAGCGCACGCTTACAACCTAAGATTCGATTCTCTAGAACATAGTTTTTTTATACATCCATTTTTAGTCTTGGCTATTTATTTATTCATTTATTAATCTATTGAGACATGCGATACAATCACATGTAAAGCGATCAATGCGACAGTATCATCATCGCACCAAAGAATAAAATATCCTAAGAGTTCAGACAGAGATAAAAACTAAACAGCACGGGATGACTAGTTAATGATAAAACAGTTCGAACTACGAAATTCAGTAAGCGGCACAGCATAAGGTCATACTAGTTCCGTCGCACATAAGGGCAAGGTAAAATGAGGAGCAAAACACTAAAAAGAGAAGATAAGGGTTTGCAGTGGTTGAACCTAACACCGTGTACTTCTATCGTGTAAGACTCTTATCTGGTCTTGCCAATTATATGCTTATATTATTTTCTTGCTTCGCCAAGCCAAAATTTTACTTGCCCTTGTAGCGTCTCAGGCGTGTTTATCAGGTCCTACTATTTCTTCTGCTTGGTTGAGATTTGGCCGTTTGTAGCGTATCACTGATAAAACGCGTCAGACGATTTTGATGTGGCTGGAATTGCTCACTTTGGAAATTCCTTTTTGACTTTGTTGGTGTTCATTGTTCTTAGGCGCGTCTCGCGACGTATTCAAATAAATACATAAATAGATGAATAAATAAATAGATAACTATTTATTCACTGATATTTGCCCAAAATCCGCCTGAAAGCCCCTGAATTAGCAGGAATGGGGAACCGTTTGCTAAACTTCACATATTCAACCCTAACTCGGCAAATGAAGTATTTGTAAGTTATGGCTATAACTTATAACGTTCATATTCTTTATGGCAGTCTATATATGCTCTCCAGGAGGTTTCCCACCTCCTTCTAGGCATTTTCTTGTTAATCCTATATAGCGCTTTTTGGTTAATAAGAATATATAATGCGAGTTCTCATGCTTTACGTCGCAACTACTCAATCATAGTGACCGCCACGCGTAAATTTGGCAAAGTTGATTAATTTAACAAAAGTTTCCACAACATGCTACACACGCAGTAGGAGCGCGATCCATTTCAACTTCTCAGAACGTACTGAGTGAACTTTCCCAGATGATCAATACCAGCGAAATGAGCAGACTGTTGAATCGAAAGGGTAGTAACACTGCAACGTACCCCGACGACTTCAGATCATCGACGTTGGTTATTCTAGTTCTACATTCATATTTTACATACTATTTTACATACATATTTTATATACTCAGATACTGAGCATCGTTTCAGAGCAGATCTCGTAAGAAAGGAGGGTATAAAACGACGCAATGAATCCGTTGAGGTACAGGTCACCAATTCGTAGCTTTTACGATTATCGCTTGATCTGCTATTGATGGGTCAATTTAGAGGAACTGCAAAGCCGATTTTGGTAGACGATTTCGTTCGAAAAGCTCTACATCGTGTGCGAATTACTATGAATCAGTTCTCCACATGATCCTGCACCGACATCGTACAGTCGGTAAAGTCGGTAGTGTTCTTTTTGGGTTCGTACTCACATATTACCGCCATAGTTTCCTTACATCCTTGAATTTTCGTTGGAAATCAGAATGTGATCGCGCCGAAGGCAAGTCAAAGATTAGGTGTTTCTCTGCGTCTGCTCTCAACCCTTGATCAGACCGTTATCTATCCGAACATCAGTTAGTTAGCGAAATGATGTGACTTTTGCTTTTTCTGACAATTCCATACCATTGTTGATGTCACCGTAGCCATTCGCTCTCCGCCGATGAGCTTCATTTGATGCTCGTGCAGTGGCTTGTAACCCCACTGAGCCCGGTCTCATCTTTACTATTATCTTTATTATTATTCTGTGAATATGGAGACTGCATAAATGTCTTAGAAAGTTGGAGAAGACTTCCAGGTTCGACCATGGAGACCACCCTGTGCCCTACCGAACCATCTAGACACACTAGGCAAGTATACAAGTTGGTACTCACTGGTGGTCCATGTGGTGGCAAAACAACTGGCCAGGTAAGTAGCATCCAGCTATTTTTTGAAATTTCAGAAATAGGGACAGCACGATTTTGTAAAATGTGTGGCTTTTGTTAGCTATTTCAAATTGCTCTACAGTATTAGCAGCTTATATGTGTTATTTAGGACCGCCTTGCTACGTTTTTCGAGAACATCGGCTGGAAGGTTTTCACTGTGCCGGAAGCTGCCACAACGTTACTAGCCGGGCGGGTGAAGTTTGCTGAGCTGAATCGCGAACAAACGTATGCGTTTCAAAAGGATTTGTTGATGACAATGCTTCAGATGGAGAACGTAGGTTCATTCACAGAAACAAAATTATGAAAACCCACCCTACTGACATCCTGAAATCATTGTATAGATGGAGGATATAATAGGTGTTGCAAAAGTCTTGCAACACTTTTCAAAATAACAGCAATTTATTCAAACAAAATCTCAGTCAACGATATAATCACCATTCGGATCTATGACTCTTCCTCATCTTTCGGGCAACTTTTCAATTCCTCTCCGTAAGAACTCTGGGAGTTGTGACGGAAGCCGACCTCTATTTCCAGTTCATCTCGGTGGTCGAATTCCATATCTCGAAGGTGTTGCTCTAAGGACCTGAATAAGTGATAATCTAAATCAGCAAGGTGAGGAGAGTACGGTAGGTGCGGTAGAATTTCCCGTCATGCGATAAAAACGCCCTGAAAGGGAAAAGTCTACCTTTTGAATGACAACGCTCGTCCTCATGTTGCAAGAGTGACTCGTGAGAAAATTCAGGATTTAGGCTGGGAAGTTCTACCGCACCCTCCTTATTTTCCAGACCTTGCTCCTTTAGATTATCGCTTATTCAGGTTCTTAGAGCAACACCTTCGAGATATGGAATTCGACAACCGAGGCGAACTGGAAATAGAGGTCGGCCAATTTTTTTTCGTCACAGCTCCTAGAGTTGTGGCGGAGAAGACTTGAGAAGTTGCCCGAAAAATGGGGAAGAGTCATATACATATATGAATGATGATTTTATCGTTGACTGAGATTTTGTTTCAATAAATTGCTGTTATTTTGAAGAATGTTGCAAAAGTGTTGCAAGACTTTTGCAACAAATTAATACATGTAGATATATGTTCAATGAGAAATTTACGATTGATTACTGGATACTAGGTAATCAATACTGGTATAAGAGGTGATGAGGTAAAGAGAAGAAAGAAGCGATGATATCAAATAAAGAAGCTGTTGGTTAGCAGGTGATTTACTATGTCCATTTTATTTGACTGCTGTTAACGTGCATCTGCTAGGGCATGCTGAAGCGGCACGACATAGAAATAACGAACGACGTAAGCTAAAATTAGAACCAAAGAAATGCAGTAGATATTGAGTCATACTACGGAGTTCGACTGCTTAACAGTTCAAGGTTGCTAGGCTATCAATTAAATAACAGCAATGCAATTTGGATGCAAAAGCTGAACAATACTGTCGTTTTCATTTTCCTCTGGTGGTGGGAAAAGTATTGATAGGAATGCATCTTGTCGCCTTGTGTGCGAAGATCTTCACCTTTGAACATGCTTTCTTCAATTGCAGACTTATATCCATCAAGCGAAAGTTACGAACGATCGAAATGTTCTCATCATTTGCGATCGAGGTGGCATGGATCCATCCGCATACATTGACCGCGTAAGTGCTGCTTTTTCTACGAATAAAAAGAGGTTTTGTTCTTATCACCATCCGTTTCGTTTTCTCAGGCTTCATGGGCTCAAATACTGCAGGAAACTGGCATCGAAGAGTTCGATCTGCTTCACAAACGCTATGATCAGGCACATTTTCGTCGAGCCCTTTGTCGTGTTCTTTTTTATAATTCAACAACTTAATTTGATAGTCAAATTTGATATTTGATTTGAATTTGATATTGGAAAGATTCAGGTGGTTCACCTTGTCACCGCTGCGGACGGAGCCGAGGAATATTACACATTAGAAAACAATACCACTAGATATGAAGGCATAGAAGCGGCGAAAATGTTGGATGACCGGATCAGAAAAGTATGTTCCAACTGTTTCCATTCTGCCCGAAATCGTTTGAGCAGATTACCATCTAGGCCTGGCTTGGGCATCCGTATTTGGATATCGTTGACAACACTGAATGTAAGAACTTCGAGGACAAAGTTCGTAAAATGATTCAGGTAGATTCATCGTTCTACTTTGCGTTCTTTCGTTTCAAATGTTATCCTATTCCTTGTCTTTCTTCATCGGACGTTCACCGTTGCGTGTTGTCACCTACTTAATGAGGACATTGAATGCGTTCCACATCTAGTATGGTTATTGGATGAGGTGCTTGTATTTTAAGGTGGTATGTGGTCGAACAGGGACGGATTCACAAGTTAGCCTTAGTGTGAACAGCAGGTGAATATGCATTATTACTCCCACTCAGCATTATTCTGTAGTAATATTAATTCTGGAAATTAATTGTTTGAGGAAACGCAAGTGGTTAGTGAGACGTATTGAGGAGAATCGATTTGTAAAATATGAAGAGTTCAACATCAAGCACGAATTCCTTCTGACTGATAACCCAAGGTCGCAGGTATTGACTACGCTGCAAATGTTTGTCATTCAGAGCTACTACATAGTCTTTATTTTAGAGCGTCTATTTTAATGATTAAACAAAATTGTAGATTCGTATACGATCTCGTGAGCAGAGTAATCGATCTACGTACACGATGACAAGACGAGATTTTCATGTCGGAAAGGATTTCGTCGAGACGAGGTACTTACGGCACTACTCTACCTTTCACGCTCCAGTGATTGAAAATCTCCCGTTCGAGCGTCATCTAGGGGGGACGAGGGCGTATTCGTGCATCATTCGAAGATTTTCGATCAGAAAACGCCACTAAAATGCTTTGCATTGCCTAGAACAAGTTTTTCACACGTAACTGAATGTCACGGGCAACGGCATCAACTTCACGGTGATTCTCATTGAGAAAGCCTTTCGAAAGTAGCAAATCTCTACATGTACAGTATATTGAACAAGCCTGACGAAAAGTAGATTGAAGTAAGTACATCTTATTCATAACTTTTCCCAAGAAAAAGGTCCGCAGCTACAGCGGCTGATGCGTTAAAAATTGTAGACACAGAGATTTGCTGCACGGAGCCCCTTTCTTTGAACAGAATAAGGTGAAGGAAAAGGTGCCGGCGCTGATCAGTTCAAAAAGGACGCGCCGCCGCACTCGTGTTCAATTCAAATTAGTAGAGGCTCGGTGAATGTGTATTTGGCTTATACAAGGTGCGGCAGAAGTCCTTCAACACAGATACTTGACCGTGTAAACGGCAGATCTCAGGCAAATGAGATGAAAATTTATAAAATTTATTGCCTTTGACCACACACATATAGCAAAGCATCTAAGTTCGGAATGACCTTTCGCACGAATGCAGGCCCTAAGTCTCTTGGGGAACGCGTCTACGGCGGCGCGCAGGACATCTTCATCAGTTCCCTCCCAGGCTCTCTTCAAGGCTTCTTTAAAGGAATCGAACTCGCTGCGCAGGCTTTGCTCTTCAATACATATGGACCAGATTGAATAATCCATCGGATTAGGGTCCGGACTATTCGGTGGCCACTCTTTTGCTGAGATGGAATCAGGAAAATTGTCGGCACACCACTTCTGTACGACTTCGGCACTATGGGCAGGTGCAGAGTCCTGCTGATAGGTCCGACTGGTGTTTCCGAAGTGCTGAGAAGCCCACGGTAGTATTTCTTTCTTCAAAACGTCTTCCAGGTCTTGTGGCTGTCGATTTTCCCGGACGCGTCGGTGAACCTGCGTGCCACCGTAGATGCGTTCCTCAAGAGACTTAGGGCCTGTATTCGTGCGAAAGGAGGTCATTTCGAAACTTAGTTGCTTTGTTATATGTGTGTTGTCAAAGGCAATAAATGTTATAAATTTCATCTCATTTGCCTGAGATCTGCCGTTTAGACGGTCAAGAACCTGTGTTGAAGAACTTTTGCCGCACCCTGTACACTGACTTGAGGGGGCAAGCCGCTATAGCAAGTCAGTGTCTTTACCCTCCCAGACATGTATGGAACCAATTTAACGACCGAGGAGGGATGGAAGGCTTGGTTGTCCTGGGCGAGAATCGTGCGGATGTCAGTAGCGCCTCATACCATTACACCACGCGCGCCCCTTGAGCACGATAATCAAATAAAATATCAGTGTGACTTGACGCGACCGACACCACATACGAGGCAAATCTTATTCTCGCTTTTCATTTTGTACTCTAATCGTCCGTCTCCGTTCACATGCCCATCTAAGCACCCTCGGTTAGACTTTGCGTACCCGTCTTTCAAGAGGCTTTTTAGAGGCCAGCACTCATTGCCGGTGTGACCGTTGCTTTGAGGATCATCTAGCAACTCTTATCACGGTGTATTACTGCTCCTCTCTACTTTACCCATGTTGCGTTTACCCTCTCTTTCACTGCTTTATCTGCTACACCATCTCTTGACTGCTCGCTTCCGAGATATTAAAAGTTGTCGACACTCTGGACGACTTACTAACGACGGTCTGCTATCAGTTCTGAGCCAGCCTCCAAGCTGATGAATTTGGTGTTTTTCACGTTGAGCATGAGGCCAATTTTTGTCAGTGTCTGTTGCCATGGCTTAACGTTACCCTGTCGTTCTTATTTGTTGCCCGCCTTCAAAACTATGCCGCCTGTTTAAAAGGTGGCTCTTAGTGTATCTTCTATGAGGTGACTGACCATACTGTCGAGGATAAGAAGAAGAGGAGAGGGCTTAAAGCGGACCCCTGATGCACACATGTTGTGATGTAACAGGACAATTGAGTCTAACGAGTTTGCAACCTTTAAACAAGGGGAGTCAAACTATCACAAAATGGCACAGTAGTTGAGGCATAGACGCGATTAATGAACAGTGAGCCCACCTAGGACATGTGTAGAAGGAGTGAACAAAAATAATTCGAAGGAAAGAAGACTGCAGAAGATATGTAGAACAACCGCTCCTCCCTTATAAAGTGGAGAGTTAGTCTCGAACACTGTATTGATTTCGTTTCGGGACCAGATGCTCCTTGTAGCTGTGGTGTTATAGCGGCTCCGTAAGAGCAACCGTTTGAACGTTTTCAAAACGAAACTATTCTGCTATTTGCCGCTTTCTGTTAAGCGATTTATAGACGAGAACTAGTTCATTGAGTTATTTATTTGGAGATGCTAGGTTATTCGCAAAACACTGACATCGGGCGGGATGTCAGTGTTTTGCGAATAACCTAGCATCTCCAAATATATAAGTTTTCAAAACGTTTATTTTGGAACCCTTGGAAACAAAAAACCACCGTCCAGTTAGACCCGAAGGGGCGATGCAAATTCTGGACATGAATTTACTAGTAGGACATCTTATACATGTTTTTTTCAAAACTTCATCACGTTACAGAACTCAGATGACGTTCCGCGAATATACCCGTCATCAAACGATGAGAGACAAAAGTCGTGCTGTTCTTCATAAGCAAAGGAGATGTTTCCTTGTTGGAAATCAGGTACCTTGACTTATTGATTGCAAGCATTTTGAAGAATTTCCGTTTTCTAGCCAATGTTGCTTACTGTTATCTGAATTCAGTACTTCAATCTCGACATCTACACTGAACTACCACCTTCTGCTAATGCTCTGCAGTTGGGTGAACGATTGATTTTTCTTGAGACATACACGACGAAACCTGTCGGAGAACCAATACAGCTGCCGGATTTCTTATCCATTGAAAAGGTATGCAACATTCTCTTCTAACATGATGACCTTTTTTACAGTTGCTGTTCTAAAGCGTTTCGTTTGAGGAGATCACCGGACAACCTGAATACAGCATGTATTCAATGTCGAAAATTCCAAATGCTGATGGCGAAAACGTGAAATCTCGGGATGTTGGGGCGAACAAGGACGAGTAATCCTTTATATCAGAATTGGTTCTGGAGTTACGTGGAGATTTCTTAGTGGAATGGCGTTTCAGAATTACTCTGATAGCACTAGATCAACAATGCATTTTTCAAATTATTTCACTGCATTGAACGGTGTAGTTATTCAGACTTTAGGCTCTTTACACTGGGAATTTACAAGTCGCTCTCAGTTCGCCTCAAGTAGTCTTTACGCAGATTTCGGGTGCACCTTCGATTGATCGAAGCTCATTATTTTTCTGTGAAGTGTCTTACGTTTCAAGGCAATGTAATGAATATTTCTGAAAAGAAACGAGCTCTGCTCAGAATTGAATCCTTTGCAATTCGCCCAGCAATGGGACAGTGCAGAAGGATACTCTGATTTCTTCTTACTCCACCTAAAAGGCACGTCCAGTACGTGTTCGCGAAGACAATTTTTCATCTATCATATCCTGAAAATCTCACTATCCCTTTTACCGCCATGTTCAGCCATTGGAAATGAGCGTCTAAACGAAATATCAGGTTGAAGGAAATATATCAACTCTTTCAGGTCAGGTTGATGCAGAAGCAATCTTACCTCTTGTTCTCACGTGCTACTTCTGAGAAATACATATTTGCACTACCTGACATACAGGGTGCGGCAGAAGTCCTTCAACACAGATACTTGACCGTGTAAACGGCAGATCTCAGGCAAATGAGATGAAAATTTATAAATTTATTGCCTTTGACCACACACATATAGCAAAGCATCTAAGTTTCGAAATGACCTCCTTTCGCACGAATACAGACCCTGAGTCGAGAAGGTTGTGTGTGGTGTGGTAGTCCGGTGTGTGAGATTGAACTTGAGGAGTTGTCCGTAGTTGCTCGCCAATCACTCGATTCTCTCTGATCCGAGTGGCCACGCGGTTTTGATGGACGGTACACACGAACACGCTTTCGACAAGTTTTTACCTCAAACTCAAACTTGGGTAATTAAACCAAATAACATACGATTACATAGCATACGATTGCACAATTATTCTATAATGTATGAAGATATTGCACGGCATTATAAGAGTACAAGATCAGCTAGGAGATGGCGTAGAGATTATGGAATCTAAGAGCACCACAAGTAAGGCAAGGTAAGTGGTGAGTAAAGCTAGATTAATGATAGGGATAAGTGAGGTTAATAAGTGATGATTATAATGCTTAAGAATAAGGCACGAACCTGATAAGATTACAAGACATCCTACACAAAGTATAAAGTGTGGATTAAAATGGAATTAGGGCAAGGAAATGAGATATAATTGATAGAAGCTGGTTAGGTGAACATTAGAATGGAGAAGAATAAATGACCGGAGCAATCAGAGGAGACACGGTCGATCGAATGATGTGGGTGGGACGACCGTGCTTATATGTGGTACGAGACAAAGAATACAGCTGGCCACCACTTCTTTGATGCACAGCCGGCCGATGACTGTCGTCTGGTTGACTTCTTGCGCAGTGAAGAAGTCCACAGCTGGGCGCCTCCAGAAAGCCATCGTACCACATCGATTGAACCCATGAGTGTAGTTGAGTGCCATACCATAAAATACCGACATGAACCCATCTGATCTGCAGCCATTGAGCGTTGTACAAGTTCTGAATTCTTGTAGCATTAATCAGTTTCCTAATGGAGAATTATCTGAAATAAGAAATGAAAGTCGTGGATTTCACGACAGACCCTAAGCCTCTTGGAGAACGCGTATACGGTGGCACGCAGGACATCTTCATCAATTTCCTTCCAGGCTTTCTTCAAGGCTTCATCAAGAGAATCAGTGCTCGCGTGGGATATTGCGCAGGGTTTGCTTTTCATTATGGACCAGGTTGATCAATCCATCGGATTAAGGTCCGGGCTATTCGGTGGCCACTTTTTTGCTGAGATGAAATCAGCAAAATTGTCGGCGCACCACTTCTGTACGAATTCGGCACTATGGGCAGGTGCAGAGTCCTGCTTATAGGTCCAAGTGGTGTTTTCGAAGTGCTGAGAAGCCCGCGGGAGCAATTCTTTCTTCAAAACGTCTTCCAGGACTTGCGGCTGTCGATTTTCCCGGACGCGTCGGTGAACCTGCGTGCCGCCGTAAACGCGTTCCTCAAGAGACTTAAGGCCTGTATTCGTGCGAAAGGAGATCATTTCGAAACTTAGATAGACTTAAATAGAGTTAGGTGTTATATGTGTGTGTTCAAAGGCAATAAATGTTGTAAATTTCATCTCATTTGCCTGAGATCTGCCGTTTACACGGTCAAGTATGTATCTGTGTTGAAGGACTTTTATCACATCCTGTAGAGTGTCGTGACTTTGTTGACTTCTCGTGAGATGGTATTATACGGGAAGGTGAGAAACTGAAAGCTCTGTTCGGAGCCCATCACTGATAAACTGCGAGCTGTTGCCGAAGAAGTGAACATTAACCAATTGACGAGGATACACCATCCGGAGCAAATAAGGATGGTAAAACAGCTCAATGCATTAATTGACTGAGGGACTCCGTTCGTCATGGGCTGTCGTCTGCTCATCTTTCGTAGAGCAGGAACGACCCGATTCTCGAAGATATTGTGATGTACGCTGTTAAATCAATTCTGCAAGACGTCAGGAGTTGTTTGGCACACTGATTGAATATGGGTAAGGACTGAGTTAAACGGGAAAACTTTTAGTCAAACTTTTAATATATGTCGCTGGCGATAAACATCGACGATCATATCTTGTACGCAAGTGTTCACTACCATTCCAACTACTCTACTCTTCTCCTTTGATACGCTTCTACACGATGACATGGCGGTAAACATCCCGTAATTGTACAGTGTTTGTAGAAGTAATTACTTGTTCTAATGAACTATTCTTACCTAGAAGAAGACTTACTATCGGTGGGCTGATTGCCAGTACTGTTACTTGTGCGTTGTTATATGTTGTTGTTCGTGAGCTAGTCTTCAGGAAACACCTCTTGCGGTTACCAAAGAGCAAGTGGGTGATTTAGCATTGAATCTTTTGCGCACATTCATACTCGGCGGCAGAGTACTGTGGTAGCACAATTTCGTCCTGCTCATTCTCCAAGCTTCAAAGACACAGAAAGGCAAACGGGCAACTTATCTCACATACTAAAGTTTTTATGCTCTACGCATCCACTGAACAGGTTCAGAAGCCCACTGATATGTTACGTTCATCGCGTCCCTCCCCTTAATTCAGCCTTTGCTGCACTAATTTGCTGCCGAGTATGACTGAACCTTAATTGATTTTTATTGCAAGAATTTGTTAGCATTACGGCGTAATCGAGGTGCCACCTAGATATGTCATAGTCCGTTTGTTCATCTTCAAAACTTCTTCACATAATAGTAATCTATGCTACCA
Organism: Nippostrongylus brasiliensis; assembly: GCA_030553155.1. Lineage (NCBI taxonomy): Eukaryota > Metazoa > Nematoda > Chromadorea > Rhabditida > Heligmosomidae > Nippostrongylus > Nippostrongylus brasiliensis. Next base: position 15,876,546 of record CP130737.1, read on the forward strand.
AAAATTTTAAGTGCATCAGTCCATCTTGCTTTATTGAATGGAATCTTACAGAGAGCTACGTCACGAATCCCTGAATGAACACTTTCTGAAAAAAGCACCGACCTCAGCTAAGTGCATCGGATCGGTCCTGTATGCGACAAAAAATGGCGGAAGATTAGGAAATATCATGTTCGAACTTCTTGGATTGTACGCTATCGCTGAGAAAACAGGAAGGTTAGCTTTTGAATTGGCATAAAGCTGGAAACTGGGACTAATAGGGCGTAATAATCTCCTAATTCTTGAATGACTCACTGTTGTGCGCATAGGGTGTTCGAATTTATGCACAAGAAGAGAGCATCAGGTAATGCTCATAACTACATAAACTTCAACCTTCATAACTGCCCTCAACTACGCTACCGACCAGACAGCGAGTGTGACACTAAGAAATGGACATTTCACTAGTTTTACTTGAATGTGCTCAGATATTGAACGGTAATGTTCCAGAGCTCCTGTGGTCTACGAAAACTATATGAATGACAAAATTAAAGAATTATCCGGTAACCATCCTCATGTTGCCAGTCTTTTCTACGATGCTGACACGGTTCGTTTATCATGTGTGACCTTACGAAGACAATCGAAACACCCAATGATTTTTTGAAACCGCCTTGGAAATTTTCATAATTCTAACACAACATATATGTTGTGTTAGCGTTATTTTGTTACCTATCATGTGCTGTGGCTTACTTTACTGCGCAGTTTTGCAGCTAGGTATGAATGTCAGAGCTACTTGTGTTAAACATGAACCAAAAATATTTTTAGAGTGAATGTGGCACGCCTACCTTTATTGACCTGCACTATAAAGGTTGTTGTAAGTTTGATCAGGAAATTATCGACGGAATACTCGCACACGAGTCACACCAAGCTGTCACTCTCAAGCTGTTCTACCTGCAGGTACATGCATTTTAATTTCTACATTGTAGAATGTAATTGCGTAAAAATATAATACAGTGTGTTTGATAAATATGCGCCATCCCCTCTTTTGATGGTTCCCATTTTGGCGAAAAAAAAATACAATTTTCGGTACTGGGGCCGTTCGACGGCCATCCACATTGAGTGCTCGTCCCTCCAGCCCATAGCAGCATGAGAAATAACTATGGAATACAGATTTTCTGGACACATGAGCTGATTTGCTGTTTTTTATGATAATTTTTTTCGTTCTCTCTGGCTTGCGAGATCGCCAACACACTTTGTTTTTTTTAAATTAACTAACGCTGCAAACAAATTTACACAGTTTTAATGATTGATAGCTCTTCCCTGTTTCTTCTTCACCTCATCCAAGCGGTTGCACATTCTTGAGCACAAGTTTCGATGGATTTCGATGTTTGACCATTCCTTCAGTACGGCACCCTTGAGCTCTTTTACGGTGGCATATTGCTGGTAGTTCGCATACACTCGGCGAGAGAGTATGCCTCAGTGGTTCTCCATAGGACTGAGGTCCGGACTGCATGCAGGCCGCTCCAGGACCTGCACACCATGACTTTCTAGGAACGCCTTCGTCTAGCAACTGACATGAATTAATGCATTGTCCTGTTGGAACATGTATTTATCTGTCTGAAGCTGGTTCAGAAAGGGCAGAAGGCGACTAGCCAGCACTTGCTGATACTTCTCGCCATCCATTCGGATGCTATTAAATGCCAGCTAGAGCCTCATATCAGCACAAAAGGCGCTTCAAACCATAAGAGATCCTCCCTCAAAGTTCCTCTTACTGAACAACGGCGGCTCCTTCCTGATGTCGTGCCAATACGTCTTCTGACCAATCGCAGCCGTCTAGATCGAACTTCTTTTTGTTGGAACAAATCACTTACAACGAGGTTGAGGCGCTTTCAAATCTCTTAGGGCTCAATCGTAGTAGGCGATGAAATGCCTGCCTTATACCAGTCGGTATCTGAGTTTCGTTCGGCGAAGTGAAACAGGGCCAGCTTATATACCTTGATGAGGCAGTACTTCTTCATCATTGCTGAACGCTGATATGGTCGATCCAGCACTCTTCAGATGGTCGAACGATGCATGGGAAGCTTCACAACTGCGTGGGTTTGGCGCAAACTCGAGGTGCTATTGGGTGCCACTCGGCATTTTTTCCTTTCATCCCGATCGGATACCTTTACTGTACGACCAGGAGACTTCTTCTTGCCGTAGCTTTGAGAATCCCGCAAGTAGCCACGAGCGGTGGATCTGGAGCGGCCAACATTTGCCGCGATCCTTCTGATGGAGAAGCCGACTTCCCTTGGAGCAGAAACTGCGACTTGTTCTTCCGAAGTATGACAAGCAGCTCGACACATGTTTGTAGAATAACTACTCGCAATATCACCTCTCTCATGGAATGGTTGGGACAGGAAGCTATTTTTAATCACTCACCGTGACAAGGACAGAAAATTGAAATTACCTTTTATTAAAAATACGAAAGAAACCCACGTGTTCCAGGAAAATATATGCCATGGTTATTTTTCATGCTGATGAAGATAATATTTGAGAAAAAACTGCATCTCCTCCAGCAAAGTAGTAAATACCAAAATAGAGGGGTGGCGTATATTTATGAAACGCACTGCATTCGATTATGTTCGAAGCCCTAACAAGCCTGAAACCAACGGCAACTTTAGCAGCAGCTGATTGCGTTTATAGCCCGTATCACTCTCTATACGTAGTGATTCTCATTTTCAAGCATTTCTCTCTGCGTCACGGAAGTTACGATTGTTGAAAGGAATGCGTGTGACCGTGCAATGGGAACAGGAGTTCTTAAATTCCAACATCAACCTTTAGAAAAGAATAAGAATTCCCGGCGCCATGAGCATATTTGCTGTGGCACCCACGTGTTCGATCACCAATAGTCACCAACCTATACCAAAGCGGTAGCATCGGTGTTCATACTACAATTACTATAGGAGGTTTCCCGATTCTTTTCAGAGTTTCAAGTTTTTCAACAATCTTCCGAGGGCTGCAATTCATCGCTTTTTTACACCCGGGCGGAAATTATTGAATGCAGTCGGAGAACTTTTTGAGCTCAGGCCAAAACGCACCAATCTGAAGTAGGCCTCTACATTTGTTCTTCTACTTATTGATTGTCTTCAAAATATTGCTCAATCCGCCACAAGTTACAGTATCTGTGTGCACATCAGAAGAGGGGACTTCACTAATTCAACAGAAACACTAGCTTCTGAAGCAATGTTCAGTAAATCAGCGGTGGATTACGTCTTAGCGAAAGGTATGTCGATGAAATGGGGAGAAACGAGTTGAGGTAAAGGGAGACTAAGGGAACCACGCTCTTCTTCTATAGTTGTGAGGTGGGGCACATTTGTACGTCTGATACTGCAATTTCAAGTCCCCTACGACCCTCCCTATGTCGACTCCAAACGGTAACCAAGACTCTAAATGCCCCTCAGTCCTGTGGACGTAACGTGATTCAAGTCGTCTTGAGTCAGCTAAGGGCTAATTGGAAGTTACCTGGGCCCAGATTCATGAATGGACGAGCGGTCTCCGAAACCGCGGCGCAGCCAGAACCAGACGGCAGAGCCGATGAGAGACTGCGTTTGACATGTGAAGTTTTGGATGAGTAGACAAGGGTGGGCGCCGTTCGGGCTTCATCTCGGGGTTTATCTGGGGTTTACCATTGATGAATCTGGGCCCTGGTTTCATTCCATTCCGGATGTCTGCCACGTGGCAGTCCGCCGTGACGTCCCGGTCTATCTTACCTATGTACCCGTCCTTCAGTTCCCAATACGATTAATTCTACGAGCTGGGTCCCACGACCGCAGTTGGATGGTTTGGCTGGATTGACCAAGATGACACATTAACAAAAATACGTAGATAGCTCACCTCTCCAGGCCACAGTGAGCCATAACAGTGAACCGTCGTTCTCAGAGGCCTAAAGAAGGGCACAGCATTCGCTTCGCTTAAAAACGGCGAAGTTTCTTGCCACTTATTCGGATCTGAAGGCTGCGTACAGGTCGAAACATCTGCCTCAATAATTGCAAAATCCACCTACTATCCTAACTCGGCAGAGCAACATTACACTCAGCCTTGCTTTTTTTCTAATGATCGGCAATCTTTCAGTACAGGAAGAAGATTCGCGTTCACCACAGATCTATGTAATGTCGGACGACGACCTATGGGCGAAAGAGACATTTCGTAACCGCGACATGACGAACTTCGTACGCCAGGGCGTCAACGTCCCTCTCGGCAGCGAGTGGGAGTTCAGCAGGCAGTTCTGCGATCGAGTTCTTCTCACAGGTGAATGCAGAGTTTTATCCGATTACAGTTTGCGTTTACTTGAGATTTCATTTTTGTATGAGTTTTCATGAAACCTGCTCTATGTTGCTCTTCTGAAATTTAATTTCTTCTGGTGGTAAGAAAGTCTGGGGACGTTTGATATCTTCTCAAGTAAAAAGCATCATGGAAGAAAGATAAAGCCACCGCGGACGGCTTCGGAAAAAGCCACCGCGTACGGCTTCGGAAAAAGCGCATCGTTTCCGTGGTAGGGTTTAAACGGAACAACTTTTCTCATGATAAATTCGTCAATGATGTGGCCGTGGACTCCTATGCGAAAGCGCGGTTATTTTTAGCCATTTTGATTTTTATGAAAAAAAAATATGAAAATCGCATTTTAAACCTTTTTTTGCTGCGTAATAAGTCCTGATCTTCACGATACGGACATGGGTCTCTAATGTGGAACATGCTGAGAACCTTCTGAGAGAATCCGAGTTACTTAAGACCTCCACTGCTCTCGATTTGTCGCCTTTAAACCAACAGAATCCAACATTTTCTCCAACACAAAAGTGAGGAGATGCACTTTTGTGTCTCCGCATCCTCTCTTCGAATACGAAGTCCAGTTTCATTTAAATGCAGAACAGAATAACTATTTTCTTTAATTTAGCTAAGTGTAGTTACAGGGTGTAATTAATTTATCGAGGACGGTCTAATGAGGTTGATCTCGCGTGGTCGTCACATTGGCGAGGTCAATCACACCCACATGAAAATCAAATTTTTCAGAATTTCACCAAGCTTTCTCCACCATTGGATAGATCACGCTCTTCTGAGTACGTTCATGTGTTTTTGTTGAATACAAACAACTCTGAAGTGATTTATGGCGAGTGAACGGTAAAGACGATCTAGATCGTTTAAATCGCGTTTTGGCGGAAAGATACCGACGGTGCTGTACTTCCGATTTCGCTTCCGTAAAAGCGCTTCTGCTAAGGGCAACAAAACAACGCTGCCTGATTTGATGCTTTCTCAAATACGTTTTCAAGGGGGGGGGGCGGAAAATGGGAGACTGGCTAGTGAATGCCCGGGTGAAACACATGCTGTTGGCCGGGACGTTCGAGCTCAGTCCACTCAGCGTTTCTCTGTAACTCGTCCCAGCCTAGGCTTGTCTTCGAAGCAGGAGTCTCGAGCTGTAAAACGAGATAACCAGAGCCCGACGGTTCTGAAGGTTGCGGTGTCTTCTACGAACACAGCGAAGATGTTGCGAATGGTTTCCATCGTTCCAGTGCTGTGTCAGCACCCGCTAAAGATGGGCGCTCAAATATGCTCTTGTGGAAATGACATCGTATCTGAAGTTAAAGATGAGGATTTGGCTATTTATACCCATCGTAACGGTGCTTCGTGAATGACTAACACCACATGCTTAGGTAATGGAAGTTCTGAAACTTTCAAGCAAAGTGGTTCAAGAATTTCTTATCACCCTACATTATAACAATGTGGGACATTTTCGCCTCCTCAAGCTCAGGGATGCGAAAGAGTCCCACCTTGTTGTAATATTTAAGAGGAGCAACTTAGAACCGATGAGACACCGTTTTCATGAAAACTCTGTGCAATTTCTACTTGCATTGATCAAACTGATTGGCTCATTGTTGTTGTTTCGCTCTTTAAGAAGTTAGGCAAGTCTCAGTGGAATATAGTAACAAGGTGAAAGCAGTCCACAGCTTTGTGCCGACAGTCTGATCACTCATCGTTTAGCTTCTATTTCGACGTACGGCTATTGGATTGGATTCTTGTCACGAGGTCAAAAAGTGTACTACAACGAAAACTACACCTACAACAATGGAATGCAAGGTCAGCTGGTGACGGCCGATTTCTGGCCAACACATTGGACGCCTCTTCGCTACGACGACATGGAGAAACGGGTTGTGGAACCCCCTCCGTTTCAGGAAATGGGGCTGTGAAGAATTTGATTTTTCTGCTGTTTTCCTTAGAGCTCAGAAGTTTACGGTTCGATGAACTTTTTCCTCGTATCGGCGTAAATGTCAACCTACGGTTGATCGTGGAACAGCAGTTACACGCAAACATTGAAATAGCATAACATTACCTCTGAATTAGACCCGCTGTTGGGTCTCAAACATCGTAAATCGTTACGGTTTTCTCTCATCTGGAATGACTGTACAAAAAACAAATTCATTCCGACAAAACCAACGACAGCAAAAAATGTACATCACAAAAAAGACACATAAAAGAACACGGTTGTTATACTAACTGTCTAATGGTAGAGAGATTACCGAGATCTTTGTGAGGTTTTCAATAATGACCGTCTAAGACGCCAAGAGGTCGGCGATCGCTCGGAAAACTCAGAAAAAATTACCGGCAAGATTTTGCAAAGCGATAGAAAGTTTCTACAATAGGGAACCAGTTTCGCAGGCAAAACTTCTCCCGAGAAGCAGCAGCCTTTTCTGAGTGCTTACTCTTCTCTTTTTCGACCCATTGCATCACAACGAATAAATGGAATTACTTTCATTACCCGGGCATGCTTGTTAACCCATTGTGGCACGAGAAGGTCGCCCAATAAAAAAAGTTCCCTCTTTTAGAGTCAGGTGCACATACCGTAATTTCATTGTGAGGCTGCTCCACTGCTTTTATTTCGATTTGAATATGCAATCTGTGCTTGCTAGAAATAATTTTCGCAAGCGCATCAGCGATTCTGTGTTTTGGCAAGATGATTGAAAATTTCGACCTGTCCAGTGTTTTTACAAACCGTAAAGCAGCGAAACCGGGACACAATAAAGCGGGTAAATGTTATAAGTAAAGCAGCTAATGAATTTTTTTGCCATTTTGAAAAAGGAACCCTTACTAAGCACCACATATTGCACCATGAGGGATTTTTATAGAGCCGAATGCTGCGAATCAGTCGGTCACATTGAGCTGAATCACGCAGATTTCAGTAATCTTTCCTGCAAGACTACGAAACATTTCGGAGAAAAACGATTTTCAATGGACGATTTCTCTACCGACGACAAACGACCATAACGGGTGGACCAAGGAGGTCCGACGTAGTCACCTGGTCTAGAGAGCTTAGTTTCGAAGCACAATTGAGCTGCGGAAACAATATGCCCGGAAGGGATGCTCGATTAGCCATCGTGACATCATTTTTTCCTGCCGTACATTGTTTGCTCAATTGGCTGTTCCAGTACAATGACGTTATGCATCGGATACGGAATCTGATAGTCTTTGTGCACGTTTCTGCTCTGCTTCTGACGAAACAGCTGAAATTATGCATAATGACGTAATGCAGCAGAAATTTGCACTGAAGCTTACCGAGAAGCATGAATATGCTACGTAGACGAGGAACAAATGGCCGGCCAGCATGAAGAACAGATGACCAACTATCGCTGAATAGAGCCCTGCTGAAATGTTCGATACCAGCAACTGACAGACGAAAATATCAACACCCATTCATACTTCGCAGCAAAGCTCAGTAGCGGTCAAGTATGTGGGAGAGACGCAGAGGACGCAGCGAAGCAGCAGGCGAAGCTGGTGATATTTCGAACGTTTTCCTAGGAAAGCGTAAGCTCTAAGATCGAAATTCGTGGAATCGTGATTTCACCTCAGACGCAGGCCTTCTTTACTGCTAAGTATGAACGGGTCTTTACATGTTGTATAGATAAAAACCGAACTTTAGTATCACAATAAAGTGAGAGAATTCACTTGGAGTGTCCCTCTTGCTATAACGCGGCTTCGGATCCTTTCATGCTAACATTTTTGAAATAATGTTCGACCATTTCTTCCCGAAATGCAAGTTATTGCCTCATAGCAATTTAGGAAGATCAGCTTTCTTGCATCAAAATACTGCAGAAATAGTTCACTGTTAAAATAACACCACTACTAGCTGAGAAGCCTAGTTTTTTATCACCTTGAAAAGAGGACCGCGTAATCTCGTCAATCTGATTTTGAAACAATCAATGGAAACAGTATTTTTATATTAGTCGGAACAGAAGAAATTATAATTTGTAATAATTTTCAGAACGAAAACCAGTGAAAAAAGAAAGGTACCGTTCTTATGTGTTGCATCGTATTCGAGTGCCGGAACGTCAGCCAATGGTCGACTTTGCGATTCATCAATGAAAATACGCACAATGTAGTAAATAATGGTTCCAGCTAGAGCAATCGATCGAATCACCTGGAAAACCTTCATGAATTCTTCAGTCGAGGGTTTATTCTTAATTTGTAAACTTATTCATTAATTTACCTTTACGCTAACTATCAGTGTCGAGTTTCAACAGGTTGAACAAAAACATGCAGCAAAATAATTGTGAAAACGACTGTTCATGGAATCAAGTGCAAATTAACGGGAAAATCTTAATTGGCCAAAAGTAAAAATAGAAGAAAATCAAAGAGTTGTCGTCAAGCGTCCGCTGCAGCATTTTAAAACGTGTAATAAATGTCCGGATTTCGGCTCATTTCTAGCTCGACGTAAATGCTATTCTAACGGAATTTTTTTCAATAATACACATGTATGTCTACTAATAAAAACCATTGTTTCACAGCTAACTAGTTCGATGAATCGATAACGAGAAATCACCGACAGTAGAGTCAGTAACCGTGTTCTGCTGCTTTCTGCTAGACATTTATACACATTCTACTACAATCTGTATAAATGTCTAGCGAAACTCGATGGAATTTGCTCAACTATTATACTGAAGAATAAAACTCCAAAGAAGGCTGAGAACTGAACCGACCTGCGTGACGATTAGAGGTAAAACCATAAGGCTTTGTTCCTTGAATAAACCGGGAATGAAAATGAGGAACGAGACGATTTCGGCCAAGAATAAAATCCCATGAGCTGTAATGGATACTAGAAAATGAGTGCAACCATAATATACATATTGTTGCATGAGGTAGATGATATAAAATGAAACATACAGGTTTTGAATGGAAATGTGCTTGTAAAATTTTAACATCACTTACCGAGAGCTGGAGTGACCAGCGCGAATTTCTCGATGAATAGATAGTGAAGAAATCCAAGCAAAACAAGCAGCACAAAGGCGATGACCGTCATAAGGGTCTTCTAAAATTCTTCAGTAAAAATTCGAAAAGTCGAAGAATTCGTCTTCAAAAAATTTTTCAATTCAAGCGACGAGTCATCTCAAAGTGAGCCAATTTTTTGAGCACTAAAAGGCCCAATCAGTGATTGAGCTACGATCTTGCAACTAAAAGACAATGCAAATGGTGTTTAGGATGCTGGCGCACCTCTCAGACCATTTCCACATTGAGACTAAGAGACGCCTTCGATATAACTTCATAGAATTTCACTCAATATTTTATATTTGATTTCTAGTCCTACTGACGCCTTTTCATGTGAAACGATTCCTGATGGAATGTTAGAGGCAAGGAAAAGTTTGCATTTACATTTTTCGCTAACCGATTAGCTTTTTCCAACGTACAATTGAATTGCCTCGGTAGTATGGCATTATATTTTGTGATCAGTGCTTACTTTCAAGTCAGAAAATATTTTGTAGAAAATTGGTAACAAGCCGAGGACAATACGAAAGTTGCCAAAAGATCAGCATTAATTTCCCAGAACATACAACGGGTTCAGTAGTCTTAATTAGATTGGAACTTATTTTAGTTTGGTTTTAATAAAAGAACCATTAGGTTATACAGAAAGTTCTGTCCCTATTTTTAAAACGCCACAACTCAACTCGAATCCAGCCGTTTTTCTCAATTAAAGCACCATTCGGAAGAGTACATCTTCCTCTAAAGGACGCAATATGAAAAATGTCACCATCGCAAAAACCTGAACATTTGGATTGAGTAAAATTTTTGACGTCATGTGAGTATTCGGAGCCTCTGCTCTGTGTGCGAGTGAGCGTTGTGGGTTCATCAATTAGAACATGGTTTTTGAAGAGAACCACTTCGCCAATGATTTCTAACCTGCGACGAAGAGTGGATATTACACTATGATGAGAAGAGCTTTGCACGTTTTTTTCTTAACAACGAACCTTTTAAGACGTTTAAGGAGTCAGATTTTCACGACACGAAGACAATGGTGACTGTATGATGAACTGTAGCAGTACTAGTGTGCCTTTTGTTCCTTACTCTTCACCAACATCGTGAACATACAAATATAATATTCAAAACGATACAGCTAAAGTTAGGAACTATGAAGTCCCGCTACCTTTTACAGCAACGTAAATCCACGTGTTTCAATTATGATCCACTAAATTCAAACCAACGATTGATTACAACTCTCCTTGACCCATCATAATTGTCGGACCTCGTGCTAACTAGCTGCCAATTTTCAGTTCCTATGGCTTTTTAAGAGAAGAGGGTCCGAATACCAACACGATGTCAAATCCGCAGTCGAAAATTTGACTTAATTCCTATATTCATACTTTTGCGATAGCGGCACACTTTACATTGCCTTGCTCATAGAAATATGTGGTCTTTCGAGTAGTGGCAATATTAAGAAAAAGGGTAGGACATGGGCCGAGTTTTGGCATTCGAAATATAAGCTGCAAAAAAGAACCGAACTTTCTTGACAACCCAATATTAATGGGGCCGTCGTACACAGTCATTTGAATGAGTAATAAATTTAAAATATCAGGAACTCAAAAACTTATGTGTCTGAACTTATGTGGACTAATGTCTGAAAACTGGTTAACTTGCCTTCTGATTTAGACTACACGAACACCTAGATCGTGACGGACTGTCACTGAGCCAATCGTGTATTCCCATGCCGAACGCCATCTTCTGAAACAAAATATATACGTCGATATTTACAAGTGATTCCTTTCTCTAAGCAATCGATACTGAAATTAAAAATTTGGTGGGGTGAAAGACGAGAAAAACTATCAACAATCATTAACAGAGACAATGAACAAACAGACACACTGGCATGGGAATGACGTCGAGCATTTTAGCTATATTTATTGAATTAATCATATGTATATAAACTTGTCCTATTGAATGGATACATCATCATAACTCTCAGCAATTGAAGAAACACTTCCTCATGTGCAGAAATCATTGAAGCAGGCAAATGAAGGCAATTAGTTCAAGGTTAATCAATCATAGGCGAAATACGCCATGTATGCGACCTCCATTCAAAGACGTACACATGCTGTACATGTAATTCCATACATGGTGCAGCACGAGTTCTTACACCGTTAGAATGTGTAACCCCAATGACGGAAAATTGAATTTTTCGTCTCAAATACGTTTTTATCTTCATTATATACATGCATCTATCAAGGGCTCGTGTGGTACAGTGGTAAGAGGCGCTACTGTCACCCGCACGATCGAGCGATCGATCCCGGTCCGGGCTAACCAAGCCTTCCATTCCTCCGTGGTCGGGTAAATTGGTCCCAGGCTTGTCTGGTAAAGAAAAGACACTGACTCGGTTTAGCGGTTGGCCCCGCAAGCCATCGTATCGGCCAAACACGCATTCACCATGCCTCTACGATTCTGAATTTAATACGAATGCGGCGGCGCGTCCTTAGGTGACTGATCAACGCCGACACCTTTACCTTTACCTTTGTTCATCTATCAAGCCCTTGTGACATGTCTGACGCTTCTTATGCATGAATCATCCATCGTTGTGATTCGTCATCGAGCCGCGATCAGGACAGGAAGAGGAAGAAGAAGGAGGGTAAATTATTGATTACCGTACAGCTAAGAAGGATGCAAAATGAAGAAAAAGGGAAAATCGATTCCTAAATGCTTGCCGTCTTGTTGTTTATGGAAAAGGCGATGAACTTCATTAGGACGCCATGTTTGCCCTTTCCAAGACAAATGATTGAACAGAAGGTGACCAGTAGATAAAAATTAAAGTTGAGGAAGTGAAGAAAGTCCACAAGACTGACGTAATTACTTCTTACGTGTCAGTTTGGGCAGGTGCAAATCTAGTACCACGATGACCTGGAAAGCCTCCAAGGCTCAACGGTGCAGTAGCAACACTAACAAGTGTTACATTCGGTTCGATGCACATTCATTTCGAATGAGTACGGACGGATAAAAACGGCTCGCAACGGGGTTGGCTGCAAGCAGCTGAGCCATTTTTGGTCCAGTTGAGCAAAGGTGGAGAATCAGCTTTTACCACCCGATATTGCCAGTTGGTGGGGAAATTATTTCAAAGGGCAGAACAACATCGTTTAAGATTTTTCGAACTTTGGGCACGAAACTCGAAACTTTCAAAAGACTGAGCGAAGGTACATAATCCCTAAAGCCGCTTCTTGTGATTTGTACCATTTCTGGGTTAGTTGTTCCCATTTTCTTTTCCATTTGTCATTTTTTTGAGTTGACGACGTGAAATGCAAAAAAATATTCAGGTTAGCGCTCGAACCATTTAGTTACGGAAGAGCATGTAACTTTGCTCATAGAGAGAAATATAACCCATTTTTTTACAATAGATTTCCATTTTCTTCCGCTAAAAATTTTACTCTAATCCGCCAATTTTCGTCGTATTTCTGCAGATGACAGAAAAATTTCAAAGGGACCCTGAAGACTTACTGAAAATGCCTTTATCTCTTGAGAGCTGCTATATAAATTGCACAGTAACGAGAAATTCACGAAAGGCAGAAAAAATGTGTCAAGAGACTAGACAAGGCTAGCGAACTGAAAACGAAATGTTGCCCGACGCGGGTTATTCATCAGATGGGAAACGACACAAAGAATCACTCGTTGGCACACATCAATTTTCTTCCTTCAGATGAAGTTCACACAATAGCGCATTTGAGAAGGTGACCGGCTGATTTCTGCGATCAGATCCAATCGCCGTAAACAAGTCAATCGATCGAATTCAACGCGAAAAGCGCTGCGAAAATCGCTCAACGGAGGATTGGCTAGAGTTTTTTATTACTTCGTCTAGTTTAGCGAACGAAGAGAAGTTAGTCAAAAGGAAGTTGTATTAAAATTGCCGACGTCGGCCATGGCTAGGCGAATCAATACAGAACCGGAATGACCGAGGGCAGCAAACACGTGTGTGTTCACGAGGTGAGTTCGGGGGATGGGTAGGGGTGAGGCGAAGTGGGGGGGGGGAGGGCTGGCTGGGTGTTGCCTTCACGATCATGTCGTCGTTGATTGAAACTTAATTTAAATGAATTCTCCGTGAAGAAATTTCGTCCACACACACACAACTCGCCTCACCCCACTCAATCACTCTGCACAGGCGCAAAACTGCACACCGACGCATCGAAACATAATCAAATTGCCAGCACCGACGCTTCAGAAGTTCTCTTCTGACACAATGAAGCTGTTCTGTCCAGATTTCCGTGAAATATCAACGACGTTTTTACCTAAATAATTAAATTGCAGCCACCCATGCTTCAGAAGTTGCGCTCCGGCAGAATGAAGCTGTTCGGCTCTTTCAGCTGTTCATATCTAGTAGAAAACCGTTTTCCAAGTAAATTTTCGTGGAATATCAAGAACATTTTCAGTTAAGCATTTGAATTGTCCTGGTGTAGCGTTTTTACTAAATTAACCATACTGCCAGCACCAACCCCTCAGAAATTCTGTTTTGACTTCGGCTGTTTCAGCTGCTCATATGTAGTAGAAAACTGTTTTCCAACTACATTTTCTTGGAATATCAATAACGTTTCCAGCTAAGCATTCAAACTGTCCTGGTTTTGATTGCCAGCACCAGCGCTTCAAGAATTCTGTTCCGTCAGGAGGAATCTATTTCACCAGCACCATTTGTTTCATTTTTCGTATTTATTAATTTACAGATCAATTGATTGAAACTTACAAAGGAAAGCTGCTCTAGAAGAGTCATGAGATGAGATTCAAGAAGACTTTTCAAATTATAAAAAGAAGAGCTATAGGAACAGTCTGGTCAGCTCGATGACGATGAGAGAAGCATTCGGGTACGCAACCAAACCTAGCATTAAAAGTGTTTTTCATAACTGGGAAAATTACACGGGAGACAATATAAAATTACGTAACGACAAATGTTTTTGTCGAAAAACATAGAATCCAGAAAATAATACCTCTAATGACAAAACTGTGTTGCGATACTGCAAGTTTAAGATTTGCACGTTAATGTATGTTGATTAGAATTCTGCAAGTTAAGAGAAGACGATTGACGACTGCAAAGGAAACATTCCCTCTCGTAGAGATCTGCTTAATTGCATTCATTACTATAAGAGGGAGAAAATGTAAACAAAATTAAGTTTTCTTTTTAAACAATCGGTCTCATGACATAATTGGAGGTGAAGGAGGAAGAAAAAGGTGACGGAGTTTTTTTTTCGTGAGAAACTGGACTCTCCACAGAAAATATGATAGGAGTTGGAAAAAAATGCAAAAGACGCGTTAGAAAAATGCGAAAATGTTGCAATGTTGTCCGGATATTGAAGATGTCTTCAGAGTAACGTTGGATTGATAGTGAGTGCTGAGAGGAAGGAAGCCGTTATTTACTGACACACCTCGTTTCGAAGCCGCGCGTTGTTTACCTCACGCATGGATTACCTATAAGCATATCTGTAGTAGTCATGCAATTGGTAATCACTCACTTATATTCTAATGAAGTCGGCTCTTACAAAAATAAAATTCTGACTAAACCCTGCCCTGCATCACCATCAATTATTTTCGGTATTACACGCCTAGGTGTCTCAATCACCAAGTATAGTCAAGTCATCTTTAACATAGCGGCATTTTTGTTGCATCCAGTAATGAAAGGACACAAATTGCCGATTTTTTTGTGATTCGAGTGCTTTAGAAAAGTATTAGGTTGTTAAGAAAGTTCCCGCCGTTTTTTCAAACGACTGTTGTAAATTAACTTCGATAGCTTTTGCAGAGTTTGACACAGCATTCGAAAAAGAATTATTTGCTTTTTCGAGCTGTGTACTTGTAATTCGTTATAATTCCGAATATCATCGTTTTTTGGCTAGTAAAGTGAAAAGCGAAAAAGTGAAAAGATAACCTCATCGACAGTGATTTTTTTCTGCTCAATTTCAAAGGCATAAATAAAACTTGTTAAACTGTTCGGAAGACGATGATTTTCTCTGTTCGGAAGAGATGATTTTCTCTGTTCGGAAGACGATGATTTTCTCTATTAGATGGTATATCATTTATTTTTATTTGTCTCGAAAATTACAAAGTTTTGAACCACTTAATTCCGACCTTCGGAAGGCAAGAATAATTTTCCGATGGCGCTCCTGGTTTTCTTGTGAGCGCTCAAGTTGACTTCTGTAGAGCTTTCTGTACAGAATTCTTCGCTCTATCAGAAATTGTGTTTGTTTCCGAACAATGATCGATTTTAAAAGATTTTCGCGAGAAGGGCGTCTTGAAGTTTCTCAGCAGAGCAAACCTCTAGTTTCAATCTTTTCACCGAATCTCATACACCGTTCAAAAGAGGTCGATACTCTCCACAAGACGGTTTAAAAAGCGTTTTACATCTCCATCCGGTGGGAAACTGTTCGGATGAAATAGCGAAAAAGCGACAGGACTGTTGTATTCACCCTAAATCAACTCACGAAATGAGAAGAAGTAAACGGCACCACGAAAAGAATTCATCAAAATCTCATAGACATTATTTATTTGGAAAGTTATGGGCGCTTGTGCTGGCCTATTTAGCAATATATTAGGCCACGACTTTTTAATTAGACAACCATTATTTTGCTGTCAATCGGTTTGTTGATTGTAAATTTCAAATGCTTGTAGGTTTATGATCGCTTTAGTGGACCAGAAACTCGTCGGGCGTGTGAGCATGGTTCAGGATTCAAAACACTGATGATTTTCGAAAAAAAGGCATCTGTTCACAATAGTGTGCTGGAATTGGGATGGCTGAGAAATTTCAACCAGATACTGATTTGCCACCCATATTCCGTATAGTTGGCAAATTCATGAAGGGTTTATTGAGGGTTGATCGACATCTAAAATACTTTGACTTTTGCTTTTTTCGAATTCAACGGTCTGTTAATGCTGGCGTCTCAATGTGTTTGTGGTCATTAAGAAACAATTTTTTTCCGCTACGGGTAAATACTAAGGAAACCAGGAATCAGAAGTCAGGTTTGACAATTTTCAGGAAACACACTTTCTTAGCTGGAGGCGAGTAGAGAGTGGATCGTTTTCTCGTTTTTCTTTTCCTACTAATCCATTAGCTCTCCTTTTTATAGCAATTGATGGAAGGACAAATTTGAGGATTTGTTCTCTGAATTGCTTAGTTTTCACAGCGAACAACTTGTTATCCAACCGTGCACGAGCGGAAATTAGACTTCCTCGCGTCTGCCTATAATAAAATCAAACAGCGTTTGTAGTTCTTCCTATAGGTTGGACTCTTGTAACATAAAAATCGCACAAAAGAGATTTTAAAAAGATCACGAGGGATAAGCCGCTCAAGGAACGAGAGGCAAAACAATTCTGTTCTCGGTAAAGCCCCCACTGCTAACTTTCCTCAAGATGGCAGACACTTTCCTATGGACATAGATGTATCCTGGCATAATTTTCTGGTTCTGTTTTTTGATCTCTTCGGTTCCACAGAGCGTTCCCGATGGTTTTTCAGTTGATCCTGATAGAATCCAGCCACATCAAAGGAGGAGCACGAATAGCTAGAAGAGTGACTATTTTTTGCATAATTCGTTTAGGATGAATCCGAGCACTTCTGCAAACTTAATCTTTATTTAAACATATCTCAGGAGGTGGTTTATTATCTACAATTGTCATTCTTCGGCTCGACGTCGGCATTGTCTCCTGGGAGTTACTCGAACACTCAGTACTCTCGTCTTTCTTCGACAGTAGCTGAAATGATGTTGAAAATCATTTCAGTTAGTTTCATGTTCGGTGGATTGAACACTAGGTAGCATCACACTCTTATCTCTGATCAAATTCTTGTGTTCATCTGGCCTGGAAAGATGCTGCTGATCACCTTTTATACATCCTAACGCTCTTCTCACACTTGGCAACAAAGCAGCGCAGAGACGCAGAGGATGCAGCTCAGCCAGGGATATACATATGTTTCGGCATTTCGCAACGGCTGTTAGCTACGCTCCAGCAGTTGAATATATTTTACAGTGGCTAAAGAGAGATGATAAGGTCAGCCTCGAGAAGGTCGCAGTTTCAGCAGCTAAGCGGCTAAGTTGTGATCAGGGGTGCGCGGAGCTTCTATTTCCATGTTCCGAATTCCGGGTTCTAGCCGATTTTAGCCCTTCCGCTCCATTTCGTGTTCCGCTTTGTTTTTGGGCGGAACGCGGAAACGGAAGAAAAAAATCGAAGATCTCCACTGTGCAAGCTAACAAAATGGAGACTGAAGTTATTGTGCTGACGTCAATACGATCCATTCAAGTTCTGGTAGAAAAACCAATCCAGCGAAGTACACCCCCCCCCCTCCTCAGAAAGCTTGCAGTGAAGTATAAGTCGGCATCTGCCACATCGTCGGAGTGCGAGAAACTGTTTCCTACTGCTGGTTTCATTGTAAACGATCTGAGAAAAAGCCTCTCTCCACAAAATCATGAAAAACTGCTGTTTCTCCACCATAACGTGCTCGTTTTAGGCTTTTAATTCTATTTCGAAAGCATTCTTGTCTATCGTGCCAAAAAAGACTGTCTTTCTCTACATACTTGTCTTCGGCTTATAATGAAATTTATAAAGATGAATTTCCACCGTTTACTTTGAAGCTATCATCAAACGTTGAACACCTTCACCAAAATAATAGACACATTCTAGTGGAAACAAAACGAGCACTCTATGGGTACCTTTAGAAACAGAAGTGAAAGCTTTTTGTGGTCCAGTTTTGGATAAGTTCCAATAATTTAGTGATTTTGCACTAATTCCAGCTTCTGTGTTCGGCATTACGGTTTCCGGCCATTTTTGGGAATTTCCTATCCTTCTTCCGCCTTCCGCTTTTTTGAAAAAAAATTCCGCACACCTCTGGTTGTGATGCTGCTGTGCCGCAGAGTATGAACAGGGTACAATCGACGCGAGCGGGTTTTTTGCTTGTTAACCCCTGTCAATTGACGGAAAATGCAGAATGCAAAAGTCAAAATTCAATTCGTCCCATTTCTTACCTTTGAAGATTTCCTTTTCGTTTGCTGAGCTATGCTTTCCTGGTGAACAATCTTAGGCGACTGCGATGACGTCGAAGGCATGTGAGAACTGCTTGGCCCAGCCACTTCACTTTCGTTACTTCTGCCGTGATTTGGACCTGCTGAAACGTTTGCATCGCTTGCAATCGATCCTTCAGCCGCTAGGGGATCCTGAAAAACTATTGGTTGATAAATGAGCTAATGCGAAAGAAGTTACCAATGAGAGCACAGCTTTGTCCACAATCAATCCAAATTCTGCTTTGTAGACAGTTCAATCTCTTCGCGATTTTGACGAAGAAGTAAAGAAGAACAGTTAGTCTTCTTCTTGTAGGCACGACTAATAAAAGCCAAAAATCTGGTGACCAATAAAAAGCGCAATGTTCAATTATTGACACCGAAAATACCGTTTCGTATAAATGCTTGGTTGCATAGTGCAGCACAGCCTCTCGTTTGGTATACATTTGACCAGTCGATCGGCTTTCTTCGAATCCGGCACGAAGCTGAAAAGAACAAACTAGTTCTCGCTTCTTGCTCAGTATTAATGCCACATTCAATCACAGCGATATTCCTCTTCTATTTTTTCAAATCTTTTCCTATTCCCGCCAGGAGTTTTCGCCGAATAATTGGCGTTTCATCTAGCGGCTTTGTGAAAATAAAGCCCTGCCAACATTATTGGGAAATTTCGTAAAATTGGAAACTGAAATGAGGCAAATTAAGGGCCAGCAAGGCGTGCACATGTGATGGTTCTGCTGAATGAAATACACTGTAATTGAAAAATAGAAGATAGAGAAATACATACTTTCCTGTGATGAGAATCAACTAAAATGCTACGGATGAGAAAATGAACTGACAACGAGCAAATGGACTAACAACTAGCACTTCCAGCGGTTCGACGAGCCCGAAATGGAAGACGAGTGGTTAAAAGGAGAATAAAGAATGGAGAAGAAATGGAAACGTATCAGTGGGAACTTACTTTCGAAGTATTAGGAAGTCCTCATTTGTCTATATAGTACGTGAAGCCTATGTGATCGTTTAGAGTCCCAGCGCGCGACACAAAGACATGGGAAAGATGCAAATCGACCACTTGGGCCTTTACAGACCCGACGACACGACGAGCTCGTCCAACGCGAGTACTTTAAACGATCGCTATGGGAGAAAATCATGAGTTCCGCGATAGCAAGAAATACGGTACTTCTCGTCGAAAAAGGGATGTCTGTTACAAATTTTGATAAATGTGGCGGACCGGGTTTTCCTAATTATCCTAGCACCATAGAAAGGTTAATGATTTGATTGTTGATTGTTGGGCATAAATGTTCATTTCAACATAAAACTCCACCTGATCGGAGCAAATTATTGGATGGCGGATGCTTGCTAGAAATTGGTCATTAAGAAACAAATCAATGGGTGTTTTCAAGCCCAAAGCTAAGGAAAAGGTATCTAGGTAACAAGCTCACCTGATCAACCAGGCACGCGGTAAAAATCACCCACGCCTGACCGGCGCCGGGTAAGTCTCGGACTGCTTCCTGACCTAACACAACGTCAATAATAGTCTCTCCAAGTTTCTCCCAGTATTGACCAGTCAAGCCATATGGGCGCAGAAGTCCATGTTGACTTCCTGAAAGCAATTATACAGTCTGAAAGTCGATCGCCGGCTTCTGCTATATATCTACCTGATGGAGATTACCTATGATTCTGGGATCGAGTTTTGAGCCGGTATCGGTACGTTTGTTCCGTTCCGCATCCATGTTTTTCAGAGCAACATCAAACATTTTTACCGTGACCTAGAGAGGAAGGTTGTAAGTAGTTGATCTCGACAACTATATTGAATCAACTGGGTCGAAGAAAAAAATCTTAATTATCGCAAATTCACACTTTTACTATAAGTTGTTTGTACAATAATTTAGAAGGAAACATGACGTGCGAAAGAAGCATGGGAATATAGTACTGATGAGCATTGCACATATAAAGTGATCTGCTGCTGAAGAAATAATCACCAAATAGTCTTTAATAAGAGATAAGAACGTGGTTTAGATGAAAGCCTAGTAATGATCCTCATTGGGAAGTCTCGTTGAATAAACGTCCTTATTCCTTGGATTGAGAGCTGTAAAAGTGTCTGAAATATCTTGTTAACATCTTCACAACGTAGTTGGATGCACGGTCTCTGGTACACTTGAGAAACAGAAGATGAACACCATCACATTCCAGTTAAACTCTTCTCAGGGACTTTCGTCGAATTTCACTGACAATTGTCGTCTGCTTATTTTATGCTTCGTTGCGGATAATGAGCGCTCCATTTGTTTCAATGTATTTGAGTGCAATATCGTGCCGTCTACCCCTGCTTTGGACTTCTTTATGCTGAAGCTGTATGCAAAAGCTACAAGAAAAAAGAAGAAGGAGCCACTTTGAATTTGTACGATTCAACTTCTTTGATACATATGGAAATTATGTGGGCGACAAATGCGAGACTCATATCCATGTTTTTCGCTGGCGGCTTTGAAACCTTGAAAACGAATGAGCGAAAAACGCCCAGAATGTATTATAATTCAAGACTGAAAGTCTATACTTTTGGGGTCCAGAACTTCCGTAAATTTCACCTACAGGAATTTTTACGGGTGGTTCCTACGTCCAGATAGTCGTTGCCTCTAGTGAATCGATACCATAATGATTGTTTCTAGATGACATACCTTTGCATGATCTCGAAGCGAAGCCGTATCGTTGCGCGACATAGCACAGAGGAACATTCTTGTTGCGAACATGTCCCGAACAGACGGCAGTGCTCGAACCAATCGGTCGAATACCTACAAAACACGGAACTCGACAAGAATGACCATCAACCAAAACCCTTTGAGAAATTTATCCATGCGAAAAGATGCAGCTGAAGAAATTTCGTACCTCTTCAAAGACGTTTTCCACTCGTTTTCCGCCATTTCTCGTCTGAAGGCGATGCCAAGTGAAACGTAGCGCACGTCGTTGCATTCGATTGAGTTTGTCCCCGTAATTGTAGTGTTTTGCGGTACCTGCTACCACATCTGAAATTGCACCTAATTTCACGAACTCGAAAAATTGTGATAGAAAATGTCCGTGTTGGCTGCAGATTCCACTGACCATTATTGCCGAAAATCTTCCTCGAAGTCAGGTTCTTTCATATTCATCGATTACCCTCTATTATGGATATTTTTAGTGTCACAATATTCGACCAATGAACCAATCAAGCTTAGAGAGTTGATGCCAAAGTGTTGCGTTCCAACGTTGCGAAGGTATCAAAAGATTCGAAGTTAAACTTTCAAGCACGCGTGTATGGGTAGAAACGAATGTAAAGTAGAGAAATCACACGGATCAAAAAGTCATAGGGAAGCGAAAGTGGTACAAGGTGCCTGTAAAGCACAACTAGCCCCATTCTTGTGAAATTCTTTTCGTAAAAGGTAGACTACTCCAGATGAGACCTTGAGCATCATCTCGACGACCGGGAACCATTGCAAATGGATCCACATTGATATTACTATTTGTTGTCATTGTTTGATTTCTTAATTCATGAGTATACCTTCTGCCGAGCAACATGTGCGGAATTATACCCTTTCAAAGGAGTCAACGGATTTGTTATTAGACGTTGCCATAGCAAAGCCAGAAACCATAAAAGTTGCAGGTCCAAATGCACGTACAAATGACAGAAATATGGAACAGTTCCAATTTTCTTACATTTTGTTTGTAAACGTTGGGTTTGGTGGCGTTACGCGATACTAAAAGGCAACTACCTACATGAACTATTAGGTCCAGCATTTGATGTACTCATACAAGCTTAACGAAGCACCTGATAAACGAACCTCCTCAGGGTACCAGGGTTCCATTTTCCAGTTGAGATTGATATGAAAAATTGATACTTAACATCCTCTCTTTCTAACTGCCTGCATCAAGCTCCCTCTACCGTCGCCTGTGATCGTACTAATCCTCCGGAACTTGGTTGCTTTAATCGATTTTTTGTTTTGAAAATGTGTTAACTGTCAACCAGCGTGGTCTTTTTGTTCCATAACACATCCGTACAAGGGTATAATAATAAATATAAAATAGTCAAAAAATCACTAAATAATCGTTCACCTGGAGCGACATCCACAATACTTGGCATGCTGCTAGTTCGCCGAATTGTAAGGCGCTCATTTGGATCGAGCGATGAGTCGATTGAGCCACAAGTATGTGTTTTTCGACGGGTACTTTTTCTGAACAAGAAAATTGATCAGGTGAAAGATATCGTGAGTTCACATGTAGATCCCACCTTCTTTCAGACTTAGCACTGCTGGTTGCTTCATCAGTGTCGTCAGCATCGAGCTTGCTGGTACGGCGTCGAGCCGCCAATCGTTTTGAAACCTTAATTTTTGTAGTATAAAAATGGAATGCGTCCGCAACAAGTTTCTTTGAAGACGTTCTGTAGCGTACCTGTGATATGTTATTAACAGCCTCAAGAGCAGCCGCAGCTTCATCTTTTTCCTGTTGTTCGAGCTCGAGCAGAAGGCGTCGGCCTCGCACAATCTTTGCTATGAGAAACATCTGGAGAGTTGCTTCCTTGACGTTTTCTGGAACTCCGACATATTGATAGAATTTTAAGATAATTACTGATCGTACGGTTTCCGACGGGTATGGGAAATGAACGTCAATTTTTGGAAGTGATTGGATACTGAAATTAAGAAAAATAAAAAAATAATAAGGACGACCAGTAGAGAAGTGCTCAATGTTATGTAGGTAGCGTATTGGTTTTGTGAAATGTAATCTACAAAATATTAAGTTCAAAAATCAGAGAAGCGAGCTCAGAAAGGAATGGAAGAAGCTGCAAAGAGGGAGCGGCACTGGATTGGATATTCAAGCTGTTAATGGAATCGCTGCAAAATGGTTTTACAGTTGAAAGCTGCTCCAAAGCTTGTTAAACACATGAACCGCACGCTATGAACTTCCATGCGTGAAAAAATTAATGACCTCTCCAGTGCAGATTTCAAGCGGAACATGGATGCCTTCTCAAGAGGATTTCCTGACACAGCAACTCAACTGTGAAATGAGGTGAATGCTGAGAAAATGGTGACAAAAACTCCAAACGCACCAGAGAAACAAGCACATAGGTGTGTAAATGCCTAGAATAGATATGTGTTCCAGCATAATGTCGTTATGTTGAAAGTGACGTTCTTCAGAACTGAACGACATTAACGGACATACTCCACTAGAAAATGCATGGATACTTCCTATCGTGACAATATTTTGCAAATACCGACAATGCCTTCTTCTTCCGAGCCTGAGTTACTTTGAATAAAGTTTTAGAGCTGTCGATTAAACGTTTATTAGGTCGGTGCAAAAGTTCTCGGACATTTTAGATACAAAACAGTTTATTTTATAATATCTGAACAATACCAAGGAGTCGTCTGAAGTAGGCACCGTCGTTAACAATGGTCTTCTCTTCTCTATAACATTTTTCGACTGGAGCTGAAAATGGCGAGAAAACCCTGTTCAAATTCTGGAAGGCGTAAATGTCTGAGAACTTTTGTACCAACCTAATAGCACGCTGAAACGAGACTGGCATAATAGGCTGGCAACTAATTTCGCGTACTCTCAAGCACCTTGTTGTGTTGGTTCTCAATCAAAATATGACCCATAAGTGCTTGGTCTCTCATTTCACCGAGATTCTTGAGTTCGTGGAGCGGAAGATTTTTACTGGTGTATTTTGACATGCTCCTTGGCATGTCTCAGCCAAGAAAATCTGTTGGTACCAGAATCGATTGTCATTATCGTGTGCACATTTTTTGCTATTAATATCTCCATGCTCTATCAATTTACAGTTCATTTGGCGACGCCTCGATGAACGGTGACACGACTTCTGAAAAGATGTCAGAAACGATTCCGATGGAGCTCAATGTATACAAGAACAAGCTGAGAACAATGTAGACTTCTACGTGGATGTCCCTACCATTGATGAATTGTCGCCCTCATAGGACCTGCAAAGTGAGTTCACTAGTTTCTAGTTGGAAGGCTAGGCTTGAACATCGGCAGTGGTCATTGTGCTGTTCTCGGTGGTCGGGTAGGATGTCAGCGATTACTAACTGGTATCGTTTTTTCATGTTTCCTCTTGATGAAGAAATAGTTCCTTTCGCTGGCAAACCCGAAGTGCTTTTGCAGACTCCGCACCACACTCGTCCACGAGTGGAGTGGAGTCGTGAGGTAATTTTGCTTAGTTTTACAGAATATCCAGAGTGATGCAGCACATTTCCTAATGGTGTTTGGAAGCACCTGGGGCGGTATGCTCGTCTCTCCCCGCGACGAGTGGGGGAGTCCCCGCCGGTGCCCTCCACCCGAGATAGTACGCAAATGTAGGAGGAGGAGGCGGCGCGCGGGGAGCCCCTCCCCATCCCCAGCTATCTCGGGTGAGACGAGCATACGGCCCCTGAAGTATGTCGTGCGCCAAAACGTGTGTTGTCGAGCTCGAAGTACAACTGGCAACACTACAGTACTGGACGCGCCGCGGCGATGAAACGGCGGCAGCGGCGCTTCGGAGCGCCGAAACCCGCCGCTTTTAAATAACTTCTTCAAAATTGGTTTATTTGCAAAAATAAGTATATATTCGAGCTTAGCAGCTTGAGCTCTATCCCTCCATATACACTTTTCCCAAATTCGTGAAAATTGTTTTCAGTCGATTTTTTTGACCCCTCGATTTTCGGATCCCGTTGCCGCTTCGGTCCCTCGCTTGATGACTCACTACCGACTAGGCTCCGCCCCTCAACGCCGAATATAAATATGCGGCGCGTCCTTTCCTACCGTCCCAGGCTAGAAGTAGGGGGCCCCACGGGTTGGCTCGAAGCAGCTACCACGCGTGGCCTCCAATGGGCATGAGGCGCAAATGAACTGCGGTTGACTCCGCATGGGTCACCACGCGTGGACACTGGAACCGGCGCATTTCGGCGCTCCGGAGCGCCGCTGCCGTCGTTTTATCGTTGCGGCGCGTCCGATACTGTAGTTACAGCGTTTCGCAGACTGAAAAGTCCGAATTATAAATAAGTGTTTCACCTAAAAGCTTCGAAAGGTAGGCGAACAACCAACATAAATGCCAAAGTTCAACGAAGAGAGATCTTTGGAGCCAATTGCAGGCTTCCGATCAATTTTACTATACCTTCAGATGAGCACTTTTCCTTCCGGCCATGCTCTTGACCACTATCAATCGTTTAGCGACATCATCAAAAAGCGTTGTACACCCACCTTACAAGGCCTCGGTTGTCGAGTGGATATGTTACCTCTACTAAAAAAAACCTTCGCAAATGCAGGTTTTATGGGATTTCCTATGGAGTTGTAGAAATTTTCAATGAACGAGAATAACAGGACTCCAGAATGGTATGGATAAAATGTTCCGTAGACGAACATGCTATGTGTATCGAACAGTGAGAAGAGCAAGAAAATTGGTGAGCATTCAAGTAAGTCGTGTCTGCTATAAGTACTGGATGCAGAAGAGTCCACGAAATTAGTTGGCAGCTTAAAAGCCCCACAAAGTGATCAACTTGCTACCTTCGGGTTCGTTCATTCAAAAAATAACTCGGAAAATCTGAATGAGTAATCATATCTTCGCCTGTCATGCGAACAGATGCGCTGCGTTCCACCTTTGTAAGGTGGCACGCGATGATTGCGATGCCGCGCGGCGTGGTCTGTCCATACATCAGTTGGTGATCAAGTGGATCAAATGAAATTAAGCTATAGGATTTATTACTACCTATTATAGAACTGTAGTGAATGGAAAAGGTTTGAAAATCTTGTCGACTACGTACTAAATAATCCTTGCATGTTTTCTTAGTTTATCATTGGTAGTGTTGTTACTTCGCTACATCTACGCAAAAAGAGAAATCATCAAACATTGAGCTGACAAATGACACAAAAAAAAGAGTCGAAAAAGAAAAGAATGAAAAGCGCAAATGTAGCGAACTATGCCGCTGAATAGCCAAGTTAGAACTCGCTGAATGCTAATGCGATGAAGCCGACTCATCTTCACGTGTCGTTGTCGAATATGCAGCTTTTTTCCAGCGATCATTTAAAATACTCAGGCTTTTGCAAGTTAATGACACGTAGCTATGCTGCAGTAGTCATCACCGAAAATAGTCGTTTGGTATGACGTGTGATGGGCTGCAAGTTGTCTGAAGGAAGCCAACGGCAAGGTGGAAAACAGCCTACGCCTGGGGAAAACATCATATACATTTCAGGAGAAGTCTTCCACAACCCACAAAACTAGGCATCTTCGCACTTTTTCAAGTTTTTTGAGCACATTTCGTCAAAAAGTGCTTTTCAAGTCGTAAAATTCCAAGCATTCTTCAGGAGAGCATACCTGCCTTTTTCTTTCTGTTCCTATTGTTCCTGAACAATCTTTCGATTAGTAAAATGTTCTTTGGAACAGCAGTTCTCATATTGTATATTCAACTCCTGGCATCAGGCTTAAACCGCACACATGGTTTGCATTAGTCTCGTTAACTATGAAAATAGTTGAAAAGGCTTTATACGGCTGCACCATAGCCGCCCTTTGTTAAGATAGAAGGAAGCATTCATGACGAAGTTTGGCACAAATCGAAGCTGACCCAAACATTTACTATAGCAAATATTAATTATCGAAATCAGTACCACATCTCGCTCGGGGACCACTTGTGGTTGAAGATCCCGCGCTGCCTATCGCACGCGGCGCCGCGCTTATCTTTTGCCACTCTGTTCTAGCGCATCGCGGCATTTCTGCCATTTTTCTCTTATTTTTCTGTTTTTCCAAAGTTCCAATGCTTTCCTTTTCAATTTCACCCATTTGAAGCATGTGTACGGTTTCCAGAATTCGAGAACAGCTTTGTATTGAAGTTGTTAGGTGTAATATTTTCATTTGGCACTAAGACAATGATTCTAATGTATTGATAGATATGACCTGAAAGTAAATGCACGGTGTCAAACGAGCAATGAATGATCAAGTGAAACAGTCGTAATTCAAAAGTAGACCGCGGTGAAAATTAGATAGTCGTGAACTTCCAATAGGGGTTGAAGTGCTGAAACGCATCGCGCGTGAGAACGTCAAAATCCTCTTAATGTGTAGGTAAAGCTGATTATGGAACCAAGATGATATCTGCTATCTAGCTGCTCACCATAGAGGAGGAGAAAGAGAGACTCATCCGCGAATTCTTTACCAAATGTCAACTTTTATCGTGAAATGACGAGAAAGAAAAGTGCAGGAAATCATCAAAGCGAATCGTGTAATGTGGAACAGGAACACGAAAGGCGTCGGCATGAACACTTCGATTCCTGAAAAGTTCCTTTAAATGTCTAGCAGCAACGCTAGAATATTTTATGACAATACCTCGTTAGCAGAATTGCCAGTGGCAGTGTGTGAAAAACAACTAAATTTGTCAGGATGCTGATTTTGAAGAAGTGAAATGATTGAATGCGGCATTCAGTACTTGTTTCTTGAAGTCAAATTCTCCTAACTTTTCCAACCACTTATGTGCTATTCAGTATTAAACTATCAGCTTTGATTTATTCTCAAGCTTTCGCTTGTTCGTTGATCGAAGGTGCACTAACAGCGAAATAGTTAGGTTTGAACTTGTACTGTCCATTAACCGCTTTTCTCAACTTGAACTCGAACTCAAATTAGTGAAGAAATCTCCATTATGTCTATCTTCAACCTTTACCACCACTATGCCACTTGTGAATGTCATATACACCCCGGTGCATAATTATAAGTTCACCCTGCAATTTGTCCATAGCTACCCGAAAAAGCTGTTTCCGAGAAACAGTAATGTTACTATGATATTCCTCACTGTCGAAAATCTACTTACACAAATTCTACGCACGGTGCCTTACCAATGTAAGAAGTTATGAATTTATGTTTAAAAAGTAGGGACAGGGACCGGTGCAAAATTATAAGTTCACTTGGAATAATTCGGTTATAACGAGAATTTTCACGCTTCAGTCGCGATACAAATAGGTCAAAAACGTAGAGACAACTAAAACATGTATAAAACCGTAATGCCGAAAGGCATCAAGCTTTTCCCACTTGAGCAAGCTCAAGTAGATGCTCTTCATGCGGCCGGCCTTTCAAACAAAAAGGTAGCAGCTCAACTAGGACGGTCCTTGTGCTGCATCAATCGTTATCTGAAGGACACGGATGCCTACAAAAGAAAACAAAAGGGTGGTCGTAAAAGGAAGCTGTCTAGAAGAGATGACAGCCTTCTAGTTCGAGAGGCCCCTAACAGCATCATACCCGCGATGGATCTGCGGCGTTAATTAGACCTCCTATACTCGAAATGGACGATACCACAATGCTTGAATCGCAGTCCACACAGCGTTCATCAAGTCATAGAATGTAGACTTTGTCTGACGAAGGACCCCAAAGCTGCCAAGTTGGTGTTTGCCTGTGAACACATCAACACAAATTGGAAGGAGATAAGTCCAGAATGCCTTTAATTTTTTGGGGGTGCAGAAAAGCGTTTTCTCACTTTTCGTAATATCATCCGACGAGAAATAGTGGAATCTCGATGGACCCGACAGATATCGACGCTATTGGGGGGATTTGAAGAAAGATCCACAAGTATCCTCAAGGCGAAACTCTGGCAGGGTAAGTGTTGCGCTTTGGGCTGTGATTTGTGGTTATGGAACTGTTGCGATGGACTTTGTTTCGTGTTGCACGGACAGCGAAGACTATCATAAAGTGGTTGTAGATAATACTTCATCTTATTTCAGAAGATTACGTAGGGATAATGCCCCGATACTTGACTCGAGGTGAACAATGAACTGGTTTAGTTCCCATAAAATTCCACTTCTGGTGTGGCTAAGCTGTTCTCCGGATCTAAAACCGATAGAGAACTTGTGAGGAATTCCTGTACAGTAAATGTACAAAAATGTAACCGCTTACGCTTCGGTTTCTGATCTGAAGGAGGCCATACTTGATGCATGGGCTAATATACAGCAAACTGCTCTTTTTAACCTTATTCGAAGTGCGCCAGATATAATGTTTAATGTTGTTTACAAAAAAGGTAATGTAGCGACGTATTATATTCAATTTGCTCGTTGAAGTTTTTAATATTGGCCACTTTTTTCAGAGTGAACTTATAATTTTGCACCGGTCCCTGTCCCTATTTTTCAAATGAAAATTCGTAACTTCTTGCATTGGTTAGACACCGTGCCTAGAATTTGTGTATGTAGGTTTTTGATAGTGAGGAATATCACAGTAACATTGCTGTATGTCGGAAATAACTTTTTCGGGTAGTTATGGACAAATTGCAAGGTGAACTTATAATTTTGCACCGGGGTGTAGTACCTTGGCTGCATCTCTGCCATAAAGCTGTTAGCGCCAGATTAATCCGTAGTTGTGTCGCTTTACCAAAACTCTTTTCATACCTAACCATATTAACTATGAAATTCACAGCAGGAATAAGAATTGCTCGATCTAGAAACCGGCTTGCAAGACACTTAAAAGTTTCGGAGATTTTGAAATTGAAGCGTCTTTGTCTTTGAAGCGTGCGATTCTTTGAAATGATATTCCTTCAAATTCTTTTTGCTTCTTCTCAGAATACTAGGATCGGATGTCGTTCAGTGGGCAAATCTAGAAAGTGATCAACTTCGAACTCAGTCTAGGCCAGGCTACAGGAAGGCCTAAAGATCATGTAGTTGAATGGAATATTTTTCCACCTTAAAGCGGCAGAAATCAATATTGAGGAACTTACTATAAATGCCGAGATTTGAAGACAAGAAAACTCACATATTTGGTTGAGTGTTTAATGAATAGGCTGCAGGAACGAGCAAGTGAGGTCAACTTCTTAACTGCTCGAGTAGAGCGTAAAATTCACGGAAAACATTTAACCTTCTGTATCGGTATCTCCGAGGTCCGACAGAAGCCCAGATTTCACCCATCGCACACAATTATTTAGACTTTGAAATGCCTCAGAGCCAGTAGTGATGAATCAGCTCATCTCACCTTCAGAATTACCGTAGTTGGGAATCCCTCCTTCTTAGAAACCTAAACGACTGTTTTTAGATGAGGTCGTCACGTTTGGTGAGCGGCGAGCTCACATGACAGGGGTGTCTGATTGATGTCGACGAACCCCTCAGACACCTTCCCAAGCCGAAATCACACCAGAAGGTGACGGTAATATCAATACACTGAATGGTGTTTATTTCTACTGAACACTGCGATATGAAAAATGCTACGTATGATCATGTTAAGGAGACCAGTCGAAAGCCTGAACTTTCCGAAGAGTTCAATAACAGTTCAATTGTGCTACGATTAATTTGCCAATGATATTTTCGATACAACCGAGCTATCAAATCGATGTGAAAAATTCGTTCCGCACCAGCTTATCAAATGACATGAACAAAGGCATTGGATCCATTGGATTTCTTATCCGGAGAGCGAAGAACAACTGTTTTAATGAATCCATCATCAGGTCATTTGAGAAATGAATATATTATGGCAAAACCACTGAAAGCGGCAACGATTTGGCTCTAGTGACACCTCGAGAACAACGGCAGAGCCATACAACCACGGGAAAGAGTTATTTTATTATTTTGCAGGCGCCCTAATTATAAAAACAGCAGTAGTGACTATGCAGGTATTCCATTATGAAATAACCCAAAAAATGATTTGAAAAGGTAGACAATGGTCATGGTGTGGTTGACTGCAGCGCTATTATTTTTTCATTCTACCTCCTGGCAAACGACGGAGAAAGAGATGAACATTGGAAGTAAATGTGACATCCAAGACGCAGCAGCTCAAGTTAGGAACGCTAATGCTGCTTTACTACGATAAGGCGCATCTCCATGTTCCAGTTATAGTCGTCCAGAATTCATACGAACTGTAGGAGATCTAAAAATCAGCCCGATGTGGAACAGACCCACGCGAAGCTTTCTGTTCCTCAGATTTTTTCGGTAGTGGCATAGATAATCTTGCTTCATTCAGAAAATGTGTGAGCATCCGAACATTGCTTCGTTTGAGTACTCACTTTGAGCTGAGTTATGGCCTTTTGAAAATAAGCTCACAAAGAGCAGTTTCTTTTTACGACCTCATATATTTGAGATAACCACCAAAGATCATCCAGCATTGATTAAAAATTAATTGCCAAGCAACCAAGGTGATTTCAAAAAAACTTATATGTTCCACGCTCCCTAAAAACGCACCAATGAGACGGGCTCATTCTATCGAGTACCTCCTTGAGCTGTTGCACAGCTCATAGCGGTAAAGAAACCGTAACAACCCCAAAGACAGTTATGTTAGGTTTCGATGAAACACTATTTATTTATTTTATTTATTTATTCCAGCCAATAATTGAATTAGGCATCAGAGGAGAGATCGGAAACAGAACAATTAGTTGGCCTTTCCAGAAAAAATGAGCATAGAAGAAATTCAAAAGCGTAGGAGATAGTGACGGTACAAAAACTGTTGCTCCTTCTTGCCACCAGTTCGAAGAATAACTTCAAAAGAAACCCCTATTCAATCAAGATATTACTGAAAACGAATACAATTTTTTCCGCAAATCCAGAAACAAAGAAAAGTTAACCAAATGAGAGAAAAGAAATGCTTTCATAAATATCACAGAAACTGCGCGTTCGGTAGCAGGAAGGGAGTTGGGAGGTTGGCTACGACTTGCAGGCGCATAAAGGTCTAGTGAATTCCCGTGATGCCGAGAGCAGGCTGAGCAGGTAAAAAATATCTGAGGCGTGTGGTCCGAGCACTGGTTTTGAAAGTGGTGAGCACAACAAGCATAGAAATCCTCTATGACAACGCTCAACTGCATGCAACAAAAATCAAGCTATGAAATCCGAGGAAATGAGCTGAGCAGTGCTGGTTTGGCAGCCGCGAAGCTCAGATTCGAAGCCATCCAACCATATTTTCATTTGCTGTCAACTCAACCGAAATGCTCAAAAACCATAAGGAATCTGAGAGGATGTAAGGAACATTTCAACTAACAGTAGCATCAAAAAGAAACTGGTGCGAAATAGAATGTACGACAAATACTGTGCGTGAAGAGAATGCGTTATTTGCTCAAACGTTAAAATAGGTGATTGCTGCAAGGCAGTGGGAATATATCAGATCGAATGTAAGGCATGTAATGCAACATTTATAGGGAAAACAGGACGAATGTTGGGTACACGTATCTAACAAAATCCTTCCGGAAATACGGTGTGATTCGAAAACTCCACTTGGCAGATACAGAGCTGACGAGCATAATGGTGGGAAATTTGACGTCAAATACATAGCTATTCTTTCACATCACTAACGGCGAGCCTTAGAGCTCTAGCGATGGAATCGGTGAGATTTCTTCTTTCGAATATGCTTTCATTCTGTATTCATAGCATCTTGTCAAAAATGCTAGAGTGCATACAGTTCTTTGGGGGGTAAGCCGGTTTGATCATTAACCACGAACCAAGTTTAGGCCTCTGAAGACGACCAGGGCCTAGATTCATCATTGGTAAACCCCCGATAAACCCCGAGATATAGCCCGAAGGGCGCTCACCTTTGTCTACTTATCCGAAACCTTTCATGTTAAACGCAACCTCTCATCGACTCTGCCGTCTGGTTCCGGCTGCGCCGCGGTTTCGGAGACCGCTGGTTCGTTCATGAATCTGGGCACAGAAGGTCGAAACGTCTGGCTGTAGTAAATAATTCCACCTAAGAAAAGACATACTATCTCGGCAAGACATACTAACACGTTAACACCAGAGTACTAACATCATTTCGTTGCAGTTCACAACACAGAACTAACAGCAATATCAATAGCAATTGGTAAGTGAAAGCCCGCCAAAGTTTTCAAAACAGCGAAGATGATTATGTATTAATAATCCTGAGACGAACTGGTGCTTATAAAGTTTTTGGTTACGGTATTTTGATCCTGTGCCTACAGCGAACCACCGGGTTCGTGTAGTATTTTAGGGACGAGCATACATAATTCTCCAATTATCTCCTCTTGCTGTGCATAGAACAATTTTACAAAAAAATTGGTAGCTTTGACTCTGAACATGCCTGAAAAGATTTTGAAAACGCTGCGAACATTATTAACGTATCTGTGTGAATTAAGAAAATTGAGGCCAAGAAACCTACTTCGAAGTTTGAGAAATGGGAATGAAGAAAACCATTATATATTTGTCCGCAGCTTTCAAATCCATAAAACAGTACACAACTAATACAGTGCAATCGTTCCAACAGTCTCAGCAAGATGTTATGAATGAGCAGGCCGCTGATGAGTGTAGTTTGTTCAAGGAAAACACGAAAGACAGCGGCTGAATTCCAGCTAGGATTCCTTTTTGCGGAGTCGTCAACCCATATTCGTAATAGAGAGGTTTCCTGAAAGGTTCCTCCACACCTAAGGCTTCTCTGTGCTCTGAAAACTTCCCGAAGCATACTCTTCTTTCTTGATTATGCAAGAGAGAGTTGCTGGAATCAATAATGAGGCCAAAGGCATTGATGTTCTCTATGTGTTATTTCCACAGATAAGGGTGGATATTCATTCACATTAAAAACTGATGTTCTCATAAAAAGCCAATTTTTAGATAGAACAGACTACCCAACTTTGCGAAAATTTGGTATTTGCTTTGAGTAGGTTCCTCTCTTCTAGACTGATATTTTGTTGATATTGGAATCAAATTTCAAAATTTTCACCGCTTAGTTTCAGATTGTGCACTGACCAATATGGAAGACAACAGCATCCAGCGAAATATTGTGGAGCATGAGGTCATAGTGAGCGAGCAAGTACGTAGGAGAGCTACCCTAACGATAAGATTCCTTAGATAAGACACAGTTCGGAGCTGAGTTGTCGCGTCGCGCATCACCAACTTAAACGAATTGTGACAGGAAAGACTTATTGGGACCACTGAACGTAATATTTTATGTTACGATTTGAATTATCTTGAAGACTGAAGGTAACTGAATAGGTTTTGGGGTGTTACGATGTTACCTCCAGAAGCTCCAGAAGATGATGTTCATGCACCATCATTACAACATCATCTTCTAGTATAATTGGTAGTAACGCGCAGGTAATAGAACTAGAATTACATGAAAGCTCTAATTGAAAAATCATTTCTTTTGCCAGTGAAGCTTTAGCGAATTTATAAAGCTCATATGATAGATAGCACAAGGAGAGAGTAAATCGTCGACCTAGCAATGATAGCAGCGTGCAGAATAAATGTGTTCACTATAGATTTTGGCTTGGCTGACACAATAATTTGTCAAGAAGCGTTAGATTGACATAGAGGGTGTCCCAAAGCGCAGACATAGGTTTGAGACTTACCTTCTGACTTGTGGGTTACATTCAAAAAGCCTGCTGAGAATCAATCGTGAATAAAATTGAACATTATGGAGTGTGCGGAGCGCCTTTCCTTCCAAATTTAATGATAGGTCCGTTTAGAAGCTGTAGCTTGAGCCTGTAAGCTTGTCTTTTCATATTTTGTGCCACTTTGCGGTGGGCGACGTGCCGAAACACGCTACTCCTGCCCGGTATTTCCTGAGGGGCTTTGAGGTGATAGAGGACGAATAGTGCTAGGTTTGTATTCGGGATTTTTTCGCTAGAATGTGAACAGAACTAGCATCGATCATCAAGACGTAATCAATTCATCAGTACCTAACAAAAAATTACGATGGTAAGTTTTTCCGTATAGTATATGAGTATGATAGTATGATTCGACGGGTGAGTTGTCGACTTCGCTGACGGAAATAATAAACTTGCTCAAAATCAGAGACCACCGAAAACGTGCAAGAAAAAAGCAAAATCACAACACCAAAATTCCACGCTTCATAGATTTTACGATAATCTGGCCAGATTTCGCTCAGGTGAAATGACGCAGCAGCGCCAAAATTTATAGACATAAGAGGGCGAAAAATTACTGTGTTGCTGAAGAAGAATAGTGGAATATTTTCTCACATAGATCGAGTGGACGAATGAAGGTTGCCGTGACATTGAGTCAATTTTCGGCCTATCTGGCCCTCTCGCTAATTGACCATTAGCGACCGGGCCCAAGATGGAGGAGGTGGCAAAGTAAATCTACGAAAAGGACAGGACTACTTTCTTCTAGCGTAGTGGCTGGTAAAATTGTGAATTTCAGTCGATTTTCTCTTTTTAGCAACTGGTTGGAGTGCGTCAACAACAACCGGAGACGTATGCAAACCGTAACGATGTAAATAAATTTCCTGAAAAATGAATAATTTCGCCGTTATGGAACTCTGTCATAAATCTATCTGTTTTCCAAATATGTTCTCTTCAATGAGCCCGTTGCCGTTTGATATTAGTTACTTTTCCTGGTTGCAATTTCGCTGTATTAACTTTCCCTAACAACTTGTGCCGCATTCATAGGATTTCTTCAGGAAATGTTGCAATGCTTTCTCAAAACCTGTAATCCGTTCAGCTGTAATTCGTTTTCTCAACAACGATGACAAGTTCCGTTTAGCGACTCGGTACCCAGAAATTACCAGAAAATTGAAGCTGCAAGTCTCGTAAGATAGGATGACGAATGTTCTGGAAGTTCAGAACTTCTTCCACTTCAATGGAAATATTTGCGCTCTCGAGTATGTAAGAAGTTCGATTGAATCTCAATCTAATATAATCAATCATTGCTGTCTAAAACTCTAAAACTACTATCAGTTTATTCGAAGAGAAGTTCCCATAACCTACTTCGAGCTGTGCGCACGATGTCGCATGCGGGGCACGAGATCGGCGTCAGCGAGCGCGATCGATGTGTTGACGCAAATTCAACGCATCAATCATGCTGACAGAAACTCGGATCAGCAATACGTCCGAACACTAGTGCTCTACGAACTGCTTCTAAGACAGTTTTCTTGTTTAATGTCACTTCTATCGGTTGTGTCGAATATTTATAACCCGATGTGTAAATGTGCAAAGTAGACACCTAGTAGAAATTGATTGATTCTATAGGACACGCCACGCCTACGTTTACCAACGTGTATCGAAGGCCCATATTGAATGCCTATTTAGTTTACTTGAGTAGATCGGCCAAACAACTCTTTCAGTTTGATACAAAATATCTGACCTCTGAATAATTGAAATCTCTGCCTGTTTCAATCCCACTTTCTAGCAAAAATCTATCCCCTTGGAATGAAATGCGCAGAACTCTGTCCCACTGCATGCTTTCGTGTTTCCTGGTTTTTGTCCTTTCCTAAACGGAACAAAAGCATTCGGTACGTCGTTGTGATTCGTTGAGCCGGCTAAGGCTGGCCGGACCGGTTTATACGAAACGGTTCAGCATTTGCTCTGATTAACTTTTCTACACCTGACATGTGCTTAGTTTTCCCTTTGTTTTTTTTTTCACCATGTAATTGCCTACACCCGGTTCCTTGCGAAGTAGATGACAACCGTGATAGAAGTGATTTAGAGAGGCAAGTGGGGTCTGGGAAAGGATTTACAATGTGAAGAAAGTTTAGGCTTCTTTGCTCCATGTTTCTGAAAAGCCACAGATCATCCAAGAACCGATTTCTGCAGAATAATTACCATTCGAAAAGCGCATCGCTGTCTGAGTGAAACAAGGTTGAGTGTGTAGATTCGCAAAGGTGCAGAGGTTTTTTTTCTAGAAAATTTAGAATGCCACTCAATTCAGGGAAAGTTGTTCAACGCTAATCGCAACACATGTGCCTCCCGTCTGAGCTTGTACTTCTTGTTTTCCTCCTTTCTTCGCCTGTCACTCATCCTGAGGCCTACGTCTGCTTACCGAATTTAGCCAACGGGGTTTTCTTCTCTATATAGCCCGTACGCTCCCCTATATCGAAAGGTCTTAGGCAAACTTATCTTACAAAGTAGAAAACTTTCGAAAATTCCCTCAGGGACCAACGTCAATGACCAGATCTTGGCAAGGAAAATGCATACAATTCTATTATTAGCGAAATTTTAGCACTTTCGCATGCGTCATTTAGAAAGCACAAAATTAAAACTTTCTAAAGCATTTCAGGGCTCGAAAGCATGGCTAGGGGAGTTTTGCTATTTCGACGAGACCAGTTTGTACCATTCTCTGTCATAGTACAAAGACAGAAGTTCGGCCACTATATAATAAGCAATTGAAATGTTAATCTTTTCTCATCGGCAGAACCACAGGTGAGCTGTGGGATTTGTGAGTTTATGATGTATTACAAGTGTAACAGTTGTTGAGTTGTTGAACATGTTAACACTCCGTTCTATTCTCCAAATTCAAAGTATTTCTTTCTGAGAGTTGTCTTACTCAACTCTGTGTACTTTCGAACTAAGATGATATTACGAGCACTAATTCTTATCATCTTTCCTAATTATTCTCTCACGTGCTCAATACTTTGTTGAAAGATTTGACAAGCTGATCAGAAATGCTGCAGTATTTGAAGCAGATTTGAAGCTGCAAATCCTGAATCACGTTTTAGTTCCTGAATAAATTTTGATCTACCAACTAATTCGGTCTGTCAAAGCAGCATATTTCACATTTGGAACGTACGGCGAAGTTCCATCTGAGAAAAATGAACATACATAGGTGTGCTTAGCTGAAAAATGAAAAAATGATTCCTAATCCCTCATAATAATGTGTTGCATTATGTATGGAGCTCTGATCTACATCAAGCTTCCGAACATTTATTCTTAACCTTGAGCGTCGTCAGCTTCACATTGCCTAACTGCTTAAGGTACACTCAGACTCGGTAGCACAGCATTGCAGAAAGCAGATGCAGGATTTTCCCCTGGAACCATAATTTACTGAAGCCAGGAATTCCCTCTTTCTGACGCACAGTCTGGAATTACAGAAGATTCATCTCATCTCTAGAATATTGCCAAGTAATACTTTACATTAAAAAAACTCGAACAATACCTTTGCTATCCTGCGTTCCGTGCTCCTCTGCTCTATTTGTAATCAGTGCTGCAGTGCTTGCTACCCAGTATGTAAAAATTTCTTCCAGTGTCTTTTCTCGTTATGCACTTCGAAGGTGACAACCCAAGACTAGAGTGATCACAGAGTTCTGTGAGCCTGAAGTGAGTCACCGTCAACCCTAAGTGGTCATTCATACTGGTAGCTTAAACGCTAAAACCACAAAATTTTGGATTGGTCTGTGGGTCAGCTCCTCGCTTTCCCAGGGGAGCGATTCCTCTAACCGAAGAATCCTATTTCCGTGAGCAGCGTTACTAAGGAAAAATATGTCCAAAGTTCTACTTGTTGCGCTTCAGCTTCTTGAGCTGCGTCCTCTGCGCTTCTGCGCCTCGCTGCCGAGTACGAACGAGCTCTCGTACTGAGCATGAACGGTTCCCTCTCAAGTACACAGTGGTTACGCAGAGTTGAGTCGTGCTTCCCGTAATGTCTCCGAATTGCTGATGAAA
Organism: Nippostrongylus brasiliensis; assembly: GCA_030553155.1. Classification (NCBI taxonomy): domain Eukaryota; kingdom Metazoa; phylum Nematoda; class Chromadorea; order Rhabditida; family Heligmosomidae; genus Nippostrongylus; species Nippostrongylus brasiliensis. Next base: position 15,915,106 of record CP130737.1, read on the forward strand.
AAACTAGTTGACACACTGCCGCAGACACTGGCATGTAATTGTTTTGAAAAATAACGTTGAAAAGTAAAAGTCAGTCACGCAGCTAATTCTTCCCAATTCTTAATCAATAAGCCTTTGAATTGTATACAACCGACATTCATCCGTATATAAATACATAACGTGAATGGTATTTATAATATTAATTTCTATGAGCAATCGAACGAAGCACATACCACATTCTGAGGAGTGAAATAAGGCCACAAGTTTTCATTCAATCACATCCTGGTAATAATTATACATTTACGTAATATTTAAAAGTCTCAATTGCTCGCAGAATTCGATCTGATTTCACAGTCACATTCTATCTGGTCCTTGTATTGTCGGTGATGCCATTTTACTAAGGTATTGTTCATCAGAAAAATAAAACAATGGTCCATTTTTCGTTGATTAAATCCAGAACTTCTTCGGTGACATCACGGACAATAGTGATCACTTTGGTTAACAAGTGCGAGAAAGATGAATGCACTGGGTTTGAGAGTCTTATCACTGAAAACAAAACCAAATCACAAATTTTGCAGTCACAGTTCACGAAAAATTGAAAGGCGAAATGACAATGACCTTCCACTGTTTAAATGTACGAAACTGGGATAGAAACCACATTAATCATCGATCACAGGCGTTATGAAACATAATAATAAAGAATAACGAAAATGCGGAAAAGAGCATGTGAACAACAAGTGCATTTTGGTAGATCGCATTGAATCACAATGAAAGTTAGCGTACTATGGAAGCGTCCGTATTTATATCACAATGACTGATGAATAACTGCTGTACATAAAATAAAAAGAAACGATTGAAAAGAGAAACACGTATGGTGTAATGGAACATCCTATAAAAATGTACCAGTCGATCATCTGGGAAAGAAAAAGAAAAAGCTTCGAACTAGTAATGCTAAAATCATTCATTGAGCACACCAGAATCGCCTGTATCATTCCCATCTCGTTTCTCCTGTAATATAGAGGACATTTTCTATCGTAGCTTCAACCGGACATCAAAACGAATTTAGAATTTTTCGTACTTTTGGTCGGCTATCCTCCGTCTCCGTATTAGAGCCCTCTTCCGTGAGATCATCTAGTGCCGGAACTTTCATTGTCATATCGGCCACCAGTGCATTTAAATCCTCAGATCCAAGTGAAAACACGTCTCCATTTGACCCGACGGATAAGTGAGAGGTCTCAAACAGCAACTATTAAGATCTGAGATCATAGCCAAACAAAAATAAATGTGAAATTGCACAAAACATTACTCACGGAATCGTCATCAACTTCGCAAACCGACGAGCCTCGGAGTTGATTTTGAGTCCAACCTTCAGCTTTCTGAAAAAGAAAATGGGTGAATCGTACTCTGAAATAACAACAGCTAAAGGAGAATTTAAGGGTCCGCGTGGTGTAGTGGTAAGAGGCGCTACCGACACCCACACGGTCGAGCGATCGATCCCGGCTCGGGCTTACCAAGCCTTCCATCCCTTCGAGAGGATCGAGTAAATTGGTACCAGACTTGTCTGGGAAGGTAAAGACACTGACCTGGTATAGCGGCTGGCCCCCGCAGACCATTGTATTGGCCAAACACGCATTCACCATTCCTCAACGATTCTGAATTGAACACAAATGCGGCGGCGCGTCCTTCGGGGACTGACCAACGCCGACACCTTTACTTTTACTTACTGTTACTGAAGGAGAATTCAGTAGTGAAGTGAAGCGAACTGAACGTTTCTACAGAAAATTGACCCCACCACGGGTCTAAATTGAGGTTCTCCCCGTATCATGTCAGTTTGATATAGAGAGCAGAAAGTAATCAAGAATTTTTGGTTCATTTTCGAACAAGGAAATGTTAAAATGTTGGACGTTGGTCAGTCCCCTGAGGACAAGCCATGCATGTGTCGTCCATTCAGAATCGTAGAGGCATGGAATTGGGCCTTTGTCGCAGGGCCAGCCGCTACACCAAGTCAGTCCTCACCTTCTCCAGACAAGTTTGGAACCAAGTTAACCGAACTCGGAGGGATGGAAGGCTTGGTTAGCCTTCGCCATCATCGATCGTTCGACCGTGCCGGTGTCAATGGCGCCTCTTGCCATTGCACCACAAGCGCCGCAAATTTTTAATATACCAGAACACCTTTAATTCCAAGTGAGCAATCGTCTGACGAAGATCTTGAATCGACTGCATCGCTTCGGAATATTTTAAACGTTCCAGTATGCACTGCTCGTTCAACTCCGACTCTCTCTGCACTCCTCGCTGTCGCTCCTGTCGAAGTGAAACTTCTAACTCACGTTTCATCTGAAATCGTATATAAACTACACGGAAATAAATATGAGGCCGAGGATAGATAGGATAGATATAGATATTGTGCGGATTTTCTCAAAAAAAAAAGAAACAACTGCGCGAAACGGCGTACTTTTTGCACAGCTTCCATTTCTTCACGAATTCGCTTCATTTCCTCGTCTTGTCGTCGGAGTTGATTGGTGCACACGTGATTTTGAGTTTCCAACTCCATTACCTGAACGAAGTTGAGCTTGTATAATTGCTTATTTCAATTGAGTAACTTCAAAGCCTCATTGTAGTATCATAGGTACAAGAAATTTCGTTTTCAACAATGAATATTGCATTTCTATCAGAATATGACTGAAGAGCAATTGAAGAAATGGAGATCAGTACACTCTGTTATTGCTGACCTTGTCCCTTTCCTTCTTGATTCCCCTCAGCCATACTCACCTCGCACAACAACTTTTGTGGGTATTTTTACCGACTTTTTCCAGTTTTTTTTTCACAAATTGGACGCAACTCAGAGACGTCCAACGAACAATGTCAGCATGCAATAACTCCAACTACAGTGGTTTTTTACAGCGCTAATGTCAATTTATACTTGGCTGAACAGTGCCGCAGAAAATGGTGACTATTTCTCGTTCGTTGAAACTCAGAATAACCTAATATTTTTTTACTTCTAATTTTATTTTCATGATGAACAAATCCTTCTGTTCTCGGCATGAAACTCAATTTATACTCGGCGAGCAGTCAATGGTGTCACTGTATAAATGCGGTTTCACACATTTTGCGTCTCCGCTCTTGACTGACCGCCTCGGTACATCATCGTCGCCGAGCACACGTAAATATTGTTCGAGACGGACCTTTTACCTTTGTTTCCGCGGTGGGCGTTTTTAATCAATATTTTCAATTGCTTGATGAACGAATAAAAGAACTAAGACCACAGAAATTTGATTAATTGCAGTCAACGACACTTATCTACTTCACTATCGTTGACCATTTTCAGCAGCATACCAAACTACCAAAACTAAAACGAACTACAAATGTATACGACGCGTACCTTTTGCCGCATTTCCTTGAGCTCAGCCAAATTATCCGCATCTTTGATACGAACACCCATCAGCTGATCTTCGAGTTCCCTAACGGTGATACAACCGTCATCACCATCAGTTGATGCTCCAATGATTGACGCGGTGATCTTAGCCAATCGAGCACTGAAAACGACCAAACACTGGATTCATCAAGGAACGTTAAAGAAATAGAACACAAAAAAGGAAAACTGCAAGGAGAACAGAAAAGTAAAAGGTCCAGGTCACCAATAAAATTATGGAGATTGACGGTTGTCGTCTCCACTGACAGTATCTACCACTTATAAAAGTTACAACGGTGCTTGCTATTGTATTAGGGTGACCCAAAAGTTCGTCTGCATTTCAGATTCTGACTTCCTTTATTCACAACTCTATAAAAACAAGTAATTGACCAATAAGGATAGCATGGTTGAACACGATTCTCTAACGGATCACTGGCATTGAATTCTGCGTAATCGTAATACCCTAACTGATTATTCGACTATTTTTCTTGACTATGAATAAGGGAACTAAGAATCCGAAATGCACACGAACTTTCGGGTCATCCTAGTATGAAACTCTGTCTCACTATAATCAACAACACTAATTCGAACTTTGTCTCAGTTCAGGAAGTTTTCTAACTGAGGAATCTAACTGACCGAGCAGAGTTCAACGACGGATGCGAAGGTGAATCGTTGGGAACAGGTGTCGCCGTATCGTTCTCGATTGTCGCTGAGCTAGCGTCGAATGCCCGCGTATGAACGTACTTCTGTAATGGTTATTTAAGTCAAACAAAGTAAAATCTAGGTGAAAATTGAGTGGTCGGCGTTCATGAACCCTCAGGGAATGCGCCATTAAGTCATCATTCCTTCAAAATCGTAGAGGCATGGTGAACTCGCTGATGCCAATCGGTTTACAGGTCAGCGTCTTCATCTTCCCAGACAACTCTGGTGCCAAATTACCCCACCGCGCAGAGCGGAAGGCCTGGTAAGCCCGGGCGGGGATTGATCGCTCGACCGTGCAAGTATAAGCTGCGCCTCTTAAGACCACGAGCGCTGGTATTCAGGTTCGTTTCTACGTCTACGAATCATGGCGTTCTCTCTTCATATGCAAGCGCTTTTAACTCAAACCCACCCAACCATTCAGATTTTTCGTCGGTCTAATAAACCAGGTTTATTTAAGTTTGTTTATTTCATTTTCTTAATGAGTCCTTGGGTATACTGTCGATTCCTCACTGTTAACAGTTTGTGTAGTACACGCAATTCGGTACAATTTATACCGCGTGGAGGCTAATGCAGTTTCCACGACTATGAGGTAACCTATGTACTATGTATTATGTACTATGAGGCTTCCCCCGATTGCTAAGGAGCTCAGGAAGGAGTTTATTTTTGCCCATCCAAAGCTAGGGTCACAACGAGCACAAGGTGCATTTCAGTTTGTTGATTTGTCGTATACTTTTTAGAAATAGCGACCTCGAAACGCCCAAGTTTTCATGCAGCGGGCTCAAGTCATATCGCAAATAAGTGATCTGATCTCGGAGACAATTCGAGTGCTCCAGTTCGATCGAATGAAGATAAACCGCCGGTTACATCCGTTTCCCGCCAATAAAAAACTCGGCTTCACAGCTGACAATGCGAAATACGGAAGCGGATTTGGAAGAAAGAAGCACAATCACCTTTTGCCCAATTTGCAAAAAAAAACGATGAAAAAAGCGCACTAAAACTAACCGCCCATTGTTGTTCAAGCTCAGCGAGGCGTTGTCGCATTTCTTTCACGGCTAGATTGCTTTCAGCTTCACGCATTTTTACCGAGATCAATTCTTCTTGAAGACCGGCGATACCTTCGATCGGTTCATGTTCACGCAACCGTTTGTTAGCGGCTTCCAACTCCTGAAATACGAACCGATGCGATCGAATTCCCGATGATCAGGGTTCAGAGTGAAAATCTGTCTTTTCGACAACAACAATAACACGTAATCCGCGTCATATCACATCAATAATCTCTTTCGTACTGACATCATTAGAACAAATGATAGTAGTTGTTGCATCGCTAACAGTTTTACCTTCTCTGTTGTTGATGAGGCAATAATTTTCAGTATAACACATGTCGTTTCCTCTAGGTATACCACGAATCAGCCCTAATACTTCCAGCCTTGCACCCTTTCCACCTTACCCGTGCACACATACACGTAAAAGGTCAACTGAAAGGGTCCACATCGGTTAGCATGATCCTGCACATGCAAAAGCTCTGAATTCATGAAAAGCATTTGGTTTCCAGTACGAAAAAAAGAAAATTTCCCATTATTACTGCCTCGGATGAAGTTGTGAGGACTTTGTATCATTTGGCTCAATGAAAAGTAACGAAAAGACACGAGCTGGAAGCTCTTGCCGTCGTAAACAGCCAATGGTTAACATAATCGACCGTTTCTTTTTTGCACTCAGAACTTTCCAAACGATAATTCGGCATCATATAAAGTTTTTAAATCAACCGTAAGAGTTTACATGAACGGCAGATTAGCGAACGCGGAATTTTCTTAAGTGTGGATCAGTTTAAATATACCGCTCAAAACTCGATTTGAAATTCCTAACCATGTCACGACCCATGGGCAAACCATAACCACTGGTATTTTAGTACCCGACTTTCTTGTCGTTGGGGGAAACTGAAAAACAAGAAAAAAACTAGAATATGCGTCATAAAACTCAAAGACAGCTGAGCCAGGTCAATTTCCGATAACTAACTAACGTCATAGGAAAGGATGACTAAATATAAAAGGGCAGTATCCGATGGCCTTTTCACCCACACTAAATATTCATAGAGGTTGGGTGCACCCCGAGAAAGAGAAATTGCGTATGTCTTGTTATCGCTCAATTCCGAAGAACCTTGATAGAGCATGAAACACCCTAAAAAACCGAAAAACAGAAAGCCGAAGTGAACGCGGACAGCGCCGATCCTCCGCCACGTGATCTCGCACGCGGCGAACGCGACGCCGCGTCGGCTAGCTAGGCGATAAAGAACTGATGATGTTGAGAGAAGATGTAAGAGCAAACAGACAAATTTCGCTAATGACCAACCGAAATGCGAATTTTGCTCTCGCGAATTGTATTTTCGTGATCGGCTTGCCGATTGTGACATTCGATCAGCTCTTGTTGCAGCGAATGAATGTGCTCGATCATACTCGTATCATCGACTTGAATCATCGCATCCAACATGGTTCCCTGACGAGAGCACGACAACTCTCTGAAACGATTCATCGTTTTTACTGCAATCAATTGATTTCACGAGAAATGAGTAAATGCTCAAATGAAATCATTAATTTCCTCTCTAAACATTGAAAACCAGCCAGCGGTCGCTATGAGTCGAACATTCTTGTGCGGTGACGATTTGATGACTCACAAGAAGTGGTTTTTCACTTGTCACGAATTTGTTGCTAGGCTCACTAACCAGTAAAAAATGTGATAACAGGATTAACAAATTTCGATAACCCACGGAGATCCGAGGAAAGAGCAGTTTTTCGCCTCATTCGAGCTTTCTCATAACAGAGCTTAGTTTTTCCATATAGAATCGTAGCAACAATGTTCGTACTGTACGCCAAAGATTAGGAAGAAAGAGCTAGACTTTTACGTTCCTGTCACAAGACGGGACCCATGAAGTTCAGGTTTCCGTTTCTGAAGGTTACAACACTTTGCCAGGCCAGAGGAAAGCAAAGCGCAGTTGGAGTTGTTGCTTAGCCTTTCCAGAACGTAACAGAGAGATAGAAATGACGTTCGCTATCGAATTTGATTAACTTCATTTTGCTGATTTTACCGTTTAGCTGGAGGTAAGTATAGGAAGTCGGGGCTGATCTTATGATTTACCTGCGACCGTAGACCGCATATCTGACTTGAGTTCAGCAGCGCTCAGTTTTTCTATTCTCTCACTGCTGTAAATAGGGCTAACTAAGCATTCCATCCCTCTGAGGTAAGGTATGTTGGTTCCAGAATTGTCAGATAAGGTAAAGACACCGACTAGGTACATTATTTTTTGGAGGGCTTTCAAAGTGTTCTGCGAACTCAGATGAATTTCAACATTAACAGTTAGTCCATTTCCACCCGTAATCTACTACTACTATACATTAAAATCGATCGTTTTTGAAACAGTGGTAACAGAAAATTTACAACAAAATCGAACAAGTATAACAAGCCATGACAAAGAGCAAGTCCAATGATTTCTAACTGAAATTGATGGCTTCAACTTACCTAATGGTGTCGTACGCCTGCTCAAGTTTACGATGAGCATCGGAGTTGATGTCACGAAGTTTACTCAACTCATGGGCAATATTGATGGAATTTTCAGCTTCTTGGGCTAGATTTACCTGAAACGAATGATGAGCGAAAAATCAGAAAACTAATGTCCAGACATGAAAAATGCACACAAAATGCTTTACCTGTCCTTTGACGAGTCGGTCAGCTAACGCGGCCGACTCCGCTTCGAGATAGTCGATACGCTGACGTAGGAGACGATTCTCCGTTCGCAACCTCTGAACAAACATCAAACAATATTTATCTATTCTACACACATATGTATCTTAACGATGGAAGAGAAATTTTGCCCAGTTGGAATAGTAAAAGAGCGTTGAAAACAGGTTTTTGAGTGAAATCTCTCTCTAATAGTGACAAAAAGTCAGAATACTAAGCGACAAAAGTCTGCGTTCTGCTCTCATCAATATTCTTCACCAATGAGGAAGAAGTGTTAAGATTTTGTTTCATTTTACTTTTTTGCAACACACTGCTATGTTCACAAAAGCGGATCGGACTTGATTCTCTTTTTATATAATTCATTTCCATTGCACTGTTTGGTGCGTCAGTCGCAATACTAACACAAAACCAAATAAACTACTGTAAGAAAATATAATAGAATACACTTCCAAAGAAACCGTCGTTGAGAATTTGAAAAAAAAACAATCTATTCTTAAACCATTCCTCAACTCACCCCTAAGAGAAAGTACCATATAGAGTCATACACCTGTCTGTTCAAGTACAATTGCATATACTTTCTCGAACAAATATGCCTCCTCTGCATGACTGACATTTTTGACGCTTTCGTTCTCAAAACAACCAGTCTTTCCTCGCTACACTGGGAGGGTATAGATGTTGTGAGATGAGTCATTCTGCTTTTCATTCCATTTCAAAGACCGAAAACTCAATAAAAAAAGCATGAAAAGGGAAGCTGAATAGAATTCATGGCCAATCTAATACAAAAAATGAATATACGCAGGAATCTCGGAACCATGGAGTAGAAGAATACGTACATTGACGTTATTTATTTCAGCTGAAATGTGATAGGGAAGATACCAGCGGCCTTGTAGAACAAAAAAGAAAAATTTCACCCGTGAAGCTTCAAATGCAGACGGATAGGAACAATGAAGGGAACAATGCTGAGCTTTAGAGCAGAAAACATGAGCTGAATAACTGACGATAACTCTGTGAAAAAGCGAATCGGTCGAAAATAAATAAGTTTTTCAGCCTATTTTTCACCATTACTCAAGAAATATCCCAATTTTTCGAATACACAGTACATAAAAGAATAAAGGTAAAGGTAAAGGTAAAGGTGCCGGCGTCGATCAGTCCTCTGAGGACGCGCCGCCGCATTCGTATTCAATTCAGAGTCGTAGAGGCTTGGTGAATGCGTGTTTGGCCTATACCTGCGGGGGCCAGCCGCTATACCAGGTCAGTGTCTTTACCTTCGCAGACAAGTCCGGTACCAATTTACCCGACCCCGGAAGGATGGAAGGCTTGGTTAGCCCGGGCCGGGATCGATCGCTCGACCGTGCGGGTGTCAGCAGCGCCTCTTACCACTGTACCACGCGGGCCCACATAAAAGAATAAAACATCAAAAGTGAAAAATCAGGCATACTACCCGACTCTTAGAATCATAAGATTTTCTCGACCCAGACGATTAAAAACTCACTGCAGTCACGAAGAAAACTAGAGCAGAGCTAAGGAATGGGGAAACGTTTAGAAAAACTTAAACGCCACGGTAATTGCAGTGCACTTACTTGAAAAACAAGAAAACGTCGACACGATGAAGTTGTCATTCACGGGTGAACTTTGAGCAGCATCGCACTACTGCTGCTATCCACTTTCCCGAAGCACCGCAAAAACAGTAATTAAAGAGTGAAATAGAACAAGATAGTAAACTAAACCCATTGTCTTCCTCCCACGCTCAGTCGCTTTAGATATATATACAACAGATGAAAAGCCCAGTAAAGGCTTTGCTGTCAGGCAGCCATGATGGATGACAACATGTCCTGGCCATTTCTCATGCCATGTCCTTTTTCTACTTCTATCCACCCGGACCTTCTACATTTCCCCTTCAAACGAGTTGCATTGTCGTCATCGCGATTATTCTTCAGAAAATCCCAAGTTTTTGTCGCTAAGGGACACTTCTATTCTGAGAGATCCAAGGGCTTTGCCAAATACACAAATTCAAATTCAAATGATATGATGGCACTAAAGTACTTGGCTCGTCAGAAAAAAATCGTCTTCGTGATGAGGTATCCGTCAAGTGAAACGCTTGTGTTTTCTTTCGCAAAAGCACCACAACTGCAGTATTACATTTTCGCTTACTATCTACAAAGATATAGTCTGGAAAGTGGCACTAAAGAAGAAAGCCTAGATGCTCTCCACATATTTTAGTGTATATAGAATCAATACCTCCTTCATACCCCTTGAGCATGGTCGTTGTTAGTAGGTTAATAATGAAAGGTCAGATTTTTCGCCGTTCCATTTCTACCCACAGCTACGTGGACGTATTGGATGCCAGTTTGCATTTACCAGCTAGACGCTCCCCTGATACGTGTGTACTAAATTCCTCCTGTTACTCCATGTACAGTATCAGACGATCCGCAACGATAAACCGGCACCAGCGGCGCTTCCTTGTGCAGGCACCGCCGTTTTCCAATATTTCTTTTGAAAATCATTTATTCGAAAAAATAAGTATGCACTTGAACCCAGCAGCTCGAGCTCTATCTTTTCATATACGAATTTTCGATATTCTTCGAACTTGTCGACAAGCGACTTTTGACATCTCGATTTCCAGTCCCTTGCCCCTTCGATTCCTTGTCTGCCGACTCATTACTCGACGAGGCTCCTCTTCGACGGGCTTCCACGCGGGGACCCCTGTTGGGTACGTCGTGTAAATTAGGAATTAGGTTAGACTCTGTCCGAGTCACCACGCGTGGACATCGAAAACGTCACCTTCCGCGCAAGAAAGCGCCGCGGCCGCCGTTGCATCGTCGAGTGACGTCCGGTACTGTACCCCTCATGAAGTGCTTTACACTCACTTATCTATTTCTACCTAACAACCTCATCATGCATAATAACCAACAGGTTTCGGAAAGAAACAGTTCGGGAGGCTGTTCATCTACGCACCGTTTAAAAGTTAGATTTTAGATAACCGCACATTTTTATCACGCGCCGTACAGTTATAATTTCATTGGTTAGTTGGCGCTCATCGAATAATTTAATAATGTCGTGTTCACAACGACCAAGCTCTCAGAATTCACAATAATCATTACACTTTCGTCGTCGGCGCAGCAATGAGCGAATCATTACAACAACATCCGGCCGTATCACTGCAACGACGGCAATCGTCGTCATTTTCGGAAGAGGGTGGAATGGGTGATTCACGATCACTTGATATGCCACAGTGCAATTCTTCAGTTTGACAGCTAGTCACTCATCAATAGGTGGGTGTGCGGATGATTCGTTGATGTTCGCTTGTTCGCTGTGGTCATAACTTGTTTGGGGGGCTTCTGTTCGTAACGGGTTCGTTCACCTAGTCCGACGATGCCACGATGCCGATTGACGATACGTTCTCAGCAGACTCGTTCCATTATCACAAAGATCATCGAAGCCGAATCACTTAGACAAACGGAACATTCACAGTCATTCAATAGTCGCCACAAAGTACAAGAGGAACATTCCAGACCTCACTTTTGATTAATCTTGAGTGAACAGTGGTACAGTTATACCTAGATTGTTACAAATATGATATTCTATTCGGGATGACGTTTCGGCGTCCTCGGCTCGTTTCGGCGTCCTCGGCTTTAGAGCCTCGAACAAGCCGAGTTCAACACAACTCACTCAACACCTCATCAAATTCTCCGAAAAAGTAAGAAACAACTGAACGACCATCGAGCAAGTGAAAGAGGATCAGAAAAGGCTAGCCTTCATGAAGAGTGCTCCATTAAACATCGTACTCCGCCTCGAAATATTCACACCAATCCCGCCCAGACATTTGATTTTGTTAGTGTATGCAACATGCTCAGCAATACCAGCCCTAACACCCTCATACTGGCGTACACTTAGCTCTACCGATAATCCTAAAGAAGCGTTACCATTCTTCAAAGTTAGCCATCTAATAAATGGCTATTATTGAGATAATAACAATAGACTTACTTATTTTTGTCTATTCTTGACTTGTATTCCTGTATAGGGTAGAAGGTGAAACAGGACAAAACAACTGAACATTAATAATACATTAATGGCAAATTTTACCAACTACACTTAGTCAATCGGCAGCTGGTAGGGAACGTGGGTGATTAGGGTTTCACGCTTAGGCACTACTTTGATGTGGTCCTTTTTATAATAATTTATAATTCTCGTTCGACCTGCGCATGCTAGAAGATTTTAGAAAGAACATTCTCTAATTGACCACTCCAGCAGTTGTGAACGAGTTTACTCGGACATTGTATGGACAGTTTGTACGTGATTACGGGAACAGACAAACACACGATGGAGGTGAAGTGCGTGGGGGCGAGATAATTGCCCTACAAACTGGTTACCCTACAAGGAACATTTGACAGCGTTGGCGAGTCGAAACACACAGACTCATCATCAATGACTGACTACTCGCTTGTTCACCATCGACAAAAACGAAGATTAACGGCGAACGCTTCGATTGAAACAATGGCCACAATTTTCGTTGAAGACATTATTGAAAACAAAAATGAGGGCGGTAGCAGTACCTCGGTTTCTCCTACACGAGATAAAATACATTGTTTTACCCGAAAAGATGCAAAACAATTGCACTGGAAAACTTGTTAAAAGGTAGAAAAGGTTGTTTCGACCTATTGTTCCAAATTCAACAAAAACTAATATGAACTTGTTGTGCGTTTATATTATCATCCGAGCAAATCTGTACAACCCCATTCGATTTATTCGCTCACAGTGAGAGGTCAATGAACCCAGCTTTGGAAGGTAACATGGTTGTATCTCATAATGATCTTCCATCCTTTAAACGTTTTGCAAACACCACTTTACGCAATATATGTACTAGTGCATTTAGCAGATTTAGTTTCTGTGTTCGAAATATTCCATTTTCTCTTGCTGCTGTCTAACGACTGTATTTCGTGTTCGTAATGAACGTATTGAATTGAAAAGATAAAGGACATAGGTACGGGACGGAAACTGAGAAGGAAAATAGGAACATCGGTTGAACCGAGGAAGTTTCTAAGTCTGTTATACTCTTATCTCTTTAGTTCCCATAAGGTTAGCATTCAGGATTACATTTTCTTTCCATACTGATCACTAACTCACATGTTCCCTTTGTTGTTTCATTACTTCTCATTGCAAGGTCTCATGATGATGTCATACGATAAAGTAAGAAAGCACGGAAAAGAAAAATCGAAGAAAAAAATCTGGAGTAAATTCGAAAAGCTGTGAGTAGTTATGGAGAGAGAATAGTGCAGGTGAAAAAGATAAATCAAATAGTATCGTAGTGGTTACCTTTTTTGTCCAGACAAATCGCTTTCTCAAGCGTTGTTTATGATTCTGCATGGCTTGGAGATCGATCAGTTATGGTGCGACTAGCAATCGAATAGATGCGGAAAATCGACAACACCACACACAGGTGAGCACAGGTGAACACAGAAAACGCTGGCAGAGGTAGACGACAGTGGTTGATGGCGAATAGCCGGGACGGACGTTACCAGTGCAGAAAGGAACAGAAGGAAGGGCGTGGCCGTCGGCAGTCAGTCAGTCAGTCAGACGGCCGCCATCTCTCGTGGTGAACATCGAACTCTCACCACTTTACCATCAAATACATACCCGAATCCCCTCCTTTACAATTCTCGTTTCCCCTTCCAATCACATCTTTATCCAAAAACGAAGCCCCTGCTCTTTCCGTCCAAGTGTTTTTCATGTTTTTCATGCCGTGTCATCAGCAAGCCCAGAACCCATCCTATAAGTAGCGCCGACTTCAGAAGTGAATTGAATTCATAAAAAATGTACACACGACAGGTGACATCCCAGCGGAATTTATTACGCGTCGCTTTCTGCGACTCGTTTCCAATGATGACACACGGAGAGAGAGAAAGAGCGAACGAAAGCGATCCATCGAGCGTTCGATGGTCTGCGACTCGAAGCATACGGTTAGCAGCGAACGTGTGCATACGAAACAAAGCAAACATTGGCAGAATTTTTAGTTTAAAAAAAACGCTGAAATCCCTTCCGCCGACCTTTTCACAAGAAATTATGAAGTCATTCCAACACACATTAGCACAGACGCACCGTTCCATTGAGAGTTCTCCGCATGAGAACGCACCACATTAGCCGAAATTAGGGCTAATCCTGTGAGGGCATCACCAAGGTTAGGTGACAACTGACTCAAAACAGCAGATTTTTCGCTGCACAAAATATCTTTTTCCCAACATTGATGAGTGGAAGGCAGAGATGCAGAGGACGCGACACAGCGGTAAGTTATTTACTCTCAGGTACATCATCTAGAGGTGCAATTTGCAGCCAATGAACACAATTTCGTTAAAAGTTCGAACTAATTCGAATTAGTTATCTGCAAAGGTATGTCTCATTGGCGCCAGCGGGACTAGTGTCCTTTCTTTCGTTCCCCGACGAAGTTTTAGAAGCAGGTTGAGGTATCAGGTTACTGTTGACATTAGCCGACACTACCACAAGAAAGCGCCAGACAACCTTATACATATGAAATGCAAAAGAAAAATAGTCCTGTTCACCGCATCGGGTATATCCCTCGATCAAACTACTGAATAATCATTAAGATCAAACGCCCTGAAGGTACTAAACAATTCGAAGACCATCGACGGTGTTAAATTTTCAACCATACGGTGATCTGTGATTCCTCTCCACCGTTCAGAACTCGAAAACAGTACATTGAATTCACAATCAACCAAACAATCCAAAGCCACATATCAGCTTTCGTGCTTCAATCAATAGTGAATCAACCCAATGTTGCTTATTTCAGGTTAACAACCTGCGCTGAATCACTGCTTTGTCAACAAAACAGCGAACTCTTTTCCCAGGGCACGAAATTGCGTCAACTTGTGAAAATCAGCAACGGAAATGGTACCGAATGTGAGTTGTGCGACTTTTCGTACCAAGCTATCGGACGAGAAATGTTTAGAAAAGAATGCTTGGTTGTAGTGCTTGTCTACCAGCTTGCAGCTTACATTTCCGGAACTTATTTTTCTTTCGAATCGGGTCTCATATGCTCGCTGGCAAAAGCAGTGCTTACAGACACGTTTGATGTCTCATTTCCCTAATTAGGGCGAGTGACAAAGCTTCGACAATGTTCTTCACCTGGAACATCTAGGTTGATGTGCACAAAACTGCGTGTTAATTAGGTTACACATGATCTATTTGAAAAAGCACCGAAAAACAACAAAGGAGGAGACGTTTACGGAACAAAAAGGCACGGTTGAAAGAACGCAAAGCAAGGAATCTGATCTTCGTGCAAGGAAATGGAACAAAAAATCTTTGGGGTCGTTTAGTATGTGGGCGACGCGCGACGTGAACGCGCTTGCTATCGATTGACTTATTGATTCGGAACCACTGCGTCACACGTCGCGCACTCTTACTGCAATCCTTTCCCGCAACACAGCCTCACTGGAACACCTTTTCAGTTCAGATCCCTTCAACGGCAAATGTGTAATTTAATCTGAGATAGTGACCTCAGCGTATTTTCCATAACTTTAGAAAAAATGACACAAACTCACTCGAAGTTCCACAGCCTCCTCCTGTTCTTTGCTTCGCTTGGCCAGATAGTCCTTCTCCAGTCTAGAAATAGAAAAGAAAATTTGTCGTTTCGAATATAGCACAAATACCTCCCTGGGACCCCAAAATCGATAACTAAATAGCTAACCGGCCAACAACCAGCGTGTTTGAGAAAAAAGAGCAATTGAGCGGCTCGTTTTTAGTGCACTTAATTTCGCTATACGAATAATTTGGCTTAAATTGGCTTTTGATTAAACAGACTTAAATAAAGATAAAAACGTCCTGTGATCGTATGCCACGGATAATTGCAGTTCATCTATATCCAGCTCATACCAGACTGTCAAAGGGCGCACCTTAATATACCATGGTTTTTTTCATTTTTGCTCATTTGGGTAACGACATACATAGAAATGCCATAAAAGGCTAAAGGCAAACGGTGAATGAGACGATCGAGCTTTTGTTGCACATTCATCCTATTCGATCTGTTTGATTCACTTTTTTCACTCTTGGTGGAATAATTGAACAATGTACGATATCAAATAGGAGGCTATGAGAACTGAACAACTGATCTTCTTCAGCACAAGAAGAAGAAAATTTTAAAAGCGGCACAGGAAAATTGAAATTCGAATAGTGTCACAGAGACCTCGGCGAGCTCAATATACCGCTATCGGGCATTGAAATATGAAGACAGGAATGTCACCACTTCCGTTTCGAAATGAAATACAGTGAGGTTTTATACCGATCTGTTCCATTCTGCGCAACCTATACCAGACCCCGATGTCCCCGCTGGTAAAATACCGCTTAACATTCTACCATATGAGGTAATGAGTCAAAATTGGGAGAATGAAGAGAAGCACGACTCCAGGACCAGACAAGATCAACACCGAACGTCTTCGTGCAATAAACCATACTCTGCACTCCCTTCCTGCAGCGCACATGACACCTTCAGACCTTTGGAAGGAACGAATCCCGGATCAGCGGAGAGTTTCGCGCACAGTCATCTCGCAAAAGAAAGGTGTCACGGATGATTCTCACAACTACCCACAATTGGTTTGTTACGTGTGCTCTACAAGCTTTTCGCGAAAATCATTCTAGCGCGGATATCACGTGAATCAGGCGCAAACAACCGCCTAGAGGCAAAACTGGCTTCCATTGGGAATCCTGACGCATCGACCACATTCAAAGTGTCACGAGGATCAACGAGATCTGTCGAGAGGGCAAGCTGCTCCTAGTCTCAGCTTTGGTCAGCAATGAGAAAGTATTCGAACCTTTCTAGGCAAATGCTACGATCTTTGCACTAGGCGATAAAAGGTGGACTCATCCTACAGGGCGGCTAGGAAATGTGCAACGTACGTACTCATAACATATTAGGTAGAGCATCTTAGCTCGTTCAGATTTACCAGTATTCCTCAAATAGAATGACCTCAAATAGAATGAATAAAACAACCCCACCGCCTCTACTGCACATGTTAAATGTCATCCCATTTTGCTAAGCAGAACAACCCGTCGTTTTACTGTCAAAGCATTGTAGGAATGTTGCAACTTCGACATATAAAACAATCTACCATCGGACATCAAATTGCAAAAAAAAGAAGAGAAAGGAAAATCATTCAGGAAAAAAGAAACTTATCTCAAGAGTCATCTCTCGCAAAATGCGGCGAATGAGGACCGCCAATAGTAAGTAGACTTTTTAGAGGACGTTTTTGAGAAAAGGTATAACACATTAATGAGAGCATTGATCGCGCCCTATTGTCTTCGACACTTGTTTCGCTTTTAGCTTTACACTATCATTTTATCATCTATGTGCTCGCGTTTGCAGTTTAAGAAATAAAATTAATAAAGTATAGTAGTAGTACGAAAGTACCGGTGAAAATGAATATTGGATGATCAAAAAAAGAGGAGTTTATGTAACCGTACAGTTCGAAGCCACTGTATCGGAGCAATTTCTCGAACATTTGAGTAATCGATTGAAAAATTCACACACGGTATGGCAAACAGTGAGCAACCATCATCATGATTCGAAGCGGCGGAATGTGGGGGGATTTTTACGATTTTGTGAAAATTGTGAAAAGAGGAAAAAGGGAAAGAAAAAGGAGAAGAACCATACCGAGAGAAAACAGCTTTTGCCTGACTTCTGGGGATTTCTCGTCAAGAGAATGTGATTTATTGCGTTTCTGTGGCTTTGTTCCAAAATCACGATTTGTTTCACGAAACTACTACAACACACTCAGAAAACCAGACGCTCGTTCGAGTCTTGCCGATCGCAACTTTTGCGAGAACCTTTACACAATTAGGCTACATTTTTTGTATTTTCGTTCAAAGCGTTATCTTCCGTTGGACGGAAAACGGCAGAAATTCGCAGATATCGTTTGCTTGAAAAACATCGTAGAAGGTTTTATCGATAAGAAACGCGAACGACAGAAAACGCTCTGGAGCTCATATGGCATATCATGTTGGCGGATTTATTCTGCGTTTTTGTCGGCCTGAGGTTGCTGGTCTCCATTTTGATGTTATTTAATTTTGAACTACATTTGTGTCAGTAACTCTTCATACTGTTTATCTTCCATTTGAGCTTTATCGTTGTTCTATACGTTTACCAACTTTGTTTGGTTGCTAGCACGCATCAATATAGAGTAAAAATGAATAAGTAGATTAGAAGCAGTATTAACATTTTGTACCTGTGATTTTAAACTTATCTACCACTTCATTCCTTAGTATTTATTCATTTTTAACCGTTACCTTACCATTACCTATATAGTGCACACTGACTTTTTCCTGGCAATGAACCGCAAAGTCATCGCACTTACCGTCTCATCCTCCGACTATTCAACTGAACTTTATTAGCCACAGCAAACAGTAAATCGGCGTCGTTCTCGTATCGCTCACGAATATCACGTTGAAAATACTAAAACAGCATCGATTATGAAATAGTGAGAAAGTAAAAGAGAACTGAAAAACTAAGGAAAAAATTATTTTCCAGTTGATTGACTTATATATTTGGAGATGCTAGGTTATTCGCAAAACATTGACATCGGACGGGAATTGAACCCGCGTCTTTCTGTTTCCGGCAGACTGCACTAACCACTGTGCTACCGATGTACTACGCTGCGAATCTCCTAGCTTCTCTTTCTTTAGCCCGGTCGGGCTGTTGCTATCAGCACTAATCACGGGATGAGCCGGTAAGCCGATATCGGCAGTTACCAGTTAAGCTGATAGCATTTTTGATATATATGACACGAAACTATTCTGCTATTTGCCGCTTTTTGTTTAGCGGTTTATAGGCTAAACAAAAAGCGGCAAATAGCAGAATAGTTTCGTGTCATATATATCAAAAATGCTATCAGCTTAACTGGTAACTGCCGATATCGGCTTACCGGCTCATCCCGTGATTACGGGTGAGTGCTGATAGCAACAGCCCGACCGGGCTAAAGAAAGAGATGCTAGGAGATTCGCAACGTAGTACATCGGTAGCACAGTGGTTAGTGCAGTCTGCCGGAAACAGAAAGACGCGGGTTCAATTCCCGTCCGATGTCAGTGTTTTGCGAATAACCTAGCATCTCCAAATACAGGGTGTCTCAAAAAAAATGTACCTCCTGTTTGAAATGCCATAACTTTGGCGTAAGTGAACCAATCGGAACGAGTCATAGATTGAATGAAAGCCAAGAAAAAAGAAAATTTTCTGGTATGTGTTTGGTGGGGATTGCGCCATGTACTCAACCGAGGCCTCGTATTTCGGACCTGATTGATAGTGCATGGGTTATATGCTTGCTCTACTTTGGTCGTAAACAGGTGATATTGCTGTTATCAGTTACTACTGAGGCAATAAACATATCCACTTGCCGCAGCTTTTCGTTAATCATGGAACGACATCAATGTCGATCAATAATTGTAACCACTGTTTGAGAAGCTAGAACTCTTCCAACAGTGATGCAATAATAACAAAGAAATTAAAAAGAATGTAAAATGTATAAACCATCAAGACTGCGCCATGCATCGGTCCGAATCGTCGGATTCTAGACCTGATTGAAAGTTCACGGGTAGCATGCTTGTTTTATTTTGGTCGCAAACAAGTCATATCATTGCGTTACACATGGAGCAGCGAACAAAACAACTCAGTTTTCGGTTCGAGACGGATCAGCTTCACTATCAATCAGTGAGTGTTCATTTTGATCTGAATAAAAAATCATTGTCGTATTCTGCAAGTGCATCTTAAAGTGCGTGTTAAACTTGTTATGTTTTGATGTTTTTATGTTTACTGCATCACGAGAAGCGCGTATCAGCGACATCACCTCTTGGCGACCAAAGTGGGGCAAGCATGTTATCCGTGGACTTTCAGTCAGGTCTAGAATCCAACGATTCGGGCAGGTGCATGGCGCAATCTTCATGGTTCATACATTTTACGTCCCTCTAAATTCTTTCCTAATGATTGCATCACGGTTGGAAGAGTTTTTGTTTCTCAAACAGTGGTTACAATTATTGACCGATATTGATGTTATTCCAAGCTTAACCGAAAGCTGCGGCAAGTAGATATGTTTGTTGCCTCAGTAGTAACTGATAACAGCAATGTCACCTGTTTACGACCAATGTAGAGCAAGCATATAACCCATGCACTATCAATCAGGTTATAAATCTGAGGCCTCGGTCGAGTACATGGCGCAATCTTCATCAAGCACATGCCAAAAAATTTTCTTTTTTCTTAGCTTTCATTCAAGCTATGGGCCGTTCCGATTGGTTGACTTTCGCCAAAGTTATGGGGTTTCAAACAGGAGGTACATTTTTTTGAGACACCCTGTATATAAGTCAATCAACTAGTTCTCGCCTATAAACCGCTAAACAAAAAGCGGCAAATAGCAGAATAGTTTCGTGTCATTATTTTCCAGTGTTATGCAAGAGCTGCAACAACAAGAAGACCGCTTTTCACTCAGAATACTTTTTGAAACCACAATGGTTCCCATAATGATTCTGCATCATCCACGATTCCAACAGCAGCCACATTCTGTGGATTTGTATGTATTCAAAAAAAACTTCAACTTTCTCTTCAGTTTAAACGTCAATATCTTTAAGAGACTTTCCAGAGGTCCACGAAGATTCTTGACAGAGTCATATTTTCCACCAAATAGTCTTGTCAGAAAAATATCGCAGTCACATTCAAGACATTTTTTGAATGGTGAGGCAGACAAATAGAAATTTAAAGCGATGGAGCATTGACTCATACGCGATAAAAACGGCTGTAACGTTCAACAGCGAGCAAACAGTGCCTATTTTTACTGTTTTTGTTTCAATCGACAGGAGGGATTTTAACTACCATTCGCAAATCTTTAGCTTGAGCATTCTTAGAAGTAAACTCATTCAAATACCTTTTCCCGCTACAAATTTTCGGATTCAATTAAAACTCAAAATAAAATAATAGAAGTGTATGAACCAATGACAATTCCGACTATCACCTTCAACATTCCCTCCATATCCAATCGTAACAAATCAATCCTGGCTTGCTGTAGAATCGACATTGCAATGCAAAAAATAAATTCCATACCCTGCAAATAGAAAAATGGTTAAGAGTGTAAACGACATTTCCCTTTAAAAAGGATGCAAACATTCGCTTCCGTTTCTTTCAGAAAAAAAAACGTTGAAAGAGTTCGTATGTCGAGAGATTGCAATTTTTCCTACGTTTTTGAACAGATCAGTCTTTAAGCACTACTCATTTTCTACAAAACAAACACATTTCCAAGTAAGATACTTGTTTTCCGATTCAAATCTGCTCAGAAAATCGAAAATACTAACCTCTACCAAGAAACAATCCATAATACGATTAGCTATCTCGATCGGTAATGTCGTTGTAAAAAGTGTTAAAAACCACGAAGAGGCATACATTGATGTGTCGAATCCCATGTTGTTGAAATGTGTATGAAGATCAGGCATCTGAAACCAGTCAGTTATTTTTATAGTTATTTCACCAGTTACTTTTTTATGTGAAATGAGCATTATCCTCTACAGTGTTGAGAACCGACGAATCTCCGGCATTTGTTACAAATACCGAAGACACGAAAGATGAAGTGGCCCGCATTAAACACTTCACTAAAGTCGCGCCATGCACTTGGCTTCCACTCAGAAACGCAGAGGTAGTTGAATGCATATATTATACATGTAAGACATGCAACGAACTCCGGGGAGATTCAGTGTACAAGTCCAAGTCAGTCAGTCAGGAGGCTACTTTCTCAACCCCCAAGTGATTATAAGCTTTTCCTGGCCCTCGGTGTGAGTCGATCAATCCACCACGCGTATGAAAAGGGCGCCTCCTTCCTCTTCACCACGCACTACCCTATGGAGATGACATTTTAAAAAAAAATTTCTTCTTCGCGATGATCTGAATCTTTCGATCGTTTACTACAGAGAACATACATGTCCTTATCTTTCGCTCCCTGCATTTTCAGTACCTTTACTATTTACTGTTTATTTTTGGTGTGATAAAATCACCGACAGCTAATAAACATAACTTTTTCATATCATAAGCATCTTATAATTAATATCTTTTATTGTATTACTCTCCCTCTCCCATCCCTCTCCCTCTCCCATCCCTCTCCCTCTCCCCCTTCCCTCTCCCTCACCTGCTTCGACCTGCTCCCTGTAGACGTGTTTTAGCTGAAAAAGTGTCTCCAAGGGAAGAATGTGTACCTGTTCCTGCACTAGACACTCCAATTGGAACATACATAAGCCGAGGTCAGTCATAGCCGGTTTGTACAGCTCTCGCAGACGATAATTCTCCATAAGACGAACTAATACGGCGAATGCTTCTTCTTCCGGCATCTAAAAGCAAAGAGTGGGTGTGTAACTTATACATTTTGCAGTTCGACTGGAACGTTTTTGAAATTAAAACGGGACGTTTGTCAGAGCAATGTGGAAAACTTCAAAAAGCTTTTCTATACTGGAGAATGTCTAACTGACCTTAAAATCGTCCAAAACAAAAAAAATTATGAAAAAATAAGAAGTGCAAATAAGACGTGAGCAAGCATGTGAACCTACCTGCATCAGCAGCAATCCAACGATAAATGCGCTACCCTGACAGTATCCGACTTCCTTGTCATGAATGGAGTAAGCCTGCAAGAAAACACGTTCTTTAGTATTCATTCAAATGCCAGTCGCACTGCGACGCGATCGTCGTCGTAATGACATCACCACTAGATTTTTCGTTCAGCGAATGGGTGAACTAAAAGCGGTTGCGTGATCATAGTCTTAGCGCGAATGACATCACGTAAAACAAGTTTAGTGTAGGTTCGGATGCAGTTTCGAAAATTTTCATAGTGGACAAAATTTCAAATGTTAAAGAGGTTTTTGAACGATACTGATGCAATCCACCTTTATCCTGAGCATGTTAGTGAAAATTCGCAGCATACGCCGTGACACGCCGCACAATTACTCACGCCTATCGTTGCGCAATAGCTATCGATTTTATTGATTTGACGCGCGACGACGCTTCGAAACGCAAATTATTTATATTCATGCTATCGCATCGCGTCGCACCGAAATGACTTATCTCTTAAATGACTCCATTTGCAAACAAGTGCGGATGTTTGGCGGTGAACGTAGAATCCCACATATGTACGTACTTTTATGACATTGAAAAGTGACGCTTGTCCACGTCCGGCGTCCTTGAAAAACTCCATCTCAGGATAGGTTCGAGGTATATCACGTTGAATCACCTGCAAATAACGATCGCAACTCACAGTGTAGCCATGGAAATATCAGATAAAAATGACAGAGTTAAATTACTTGACAACTTATGTAGAGCTCTGGCAAGCTTTCCATTTCGGCTGACAACTACAATACCGGAAGTGCCGCAACGACAAAACGGCGGCAGCGGCGCCTTTTTGCGCCGAAAGTTTCCCGAATATTGGACATTTATAAATGGAAAGATAGAGCTCGAGCTGCTGAGCTCAAAAACATACTTATTTTTACGACTAATAGTAAGTTGATTTTTAAGAAAAAAATAGAAAAGTGGCGGTTTCTGCGCAAGACGGCGCCACTGACGCCTTTTTCTCGTGGGGGCACGTCGTTTTGCGTAACTGTTAGCACTCCACAAAGAATTCCACCAACAGTGAGGATTTGCCCGGCGAAAAATGTTTCCGACGCAATGCTTACGTACCGCCCTTTATAGAGGAGCTCGTTCACATTCGCGGCATCTTAGCTTTCGTGAATCCATCGGAAACCCCGAAAATGGACGCTACCGGTGTTGCCCAGACAAAAGGCTCGCGAGAAAGCGACCGAACGCGATTACGAGACGATAAATTGGAGATTTTTGAAAAAAGAGCTAAGCGGAACGCTCAGTTGCCTACTGAAACGATATCCATCATTTGAATCACAGAAAAACACCCCGGATCGCATCTCCTCAAATTTTGGCTTTCTTATGGTCAATTCCTGTGATTGAGCGGTCAGACAATTTCAGCGTTATTGAATTGTCTCGGAAACTACCTCATGCAAAATAAACCGACAAAGCTTTGAACCGTTAACTTGTGCCCAACTATTTGTCTATTTGAGTAAAGGTAAGACCCATGCTAGGGAAGAAACCCGAAAACAAGAGAGATATAAATAAACATTTTTTAATAATGAAGTTTGAAACCCGCCTGAACCGCGACTTTTGCGATAATTCTAGCACCCTCACCACAACATCTAATTCTAGTTTACATAATGGTAACTAACGAGAGCGCTTTAATAGAACTAGAATTTTTCTCGACACAAGATTTCAGGTTCATCAAGATCGGTTTGTCCGATACCCCGAAGCTGACAGCGTGTGATACAGCGCCTAACTACTTTCTTTCTAGTCACGAACGTGACTAGAAATCAGCGCACCGATACCGGTGTGCGTCAATGAGATAAATTATACCTCGAAATAACCCCTAGTATACCAACTGAGTTAGCATATAAATCGCGGCATATACGAGGGTTGATGTCGGGTTTTTTGAACCACGAAGGAAGTGGTTAACCAAACAGAAAATGATTCAATTGAGCTGGCAGAAACAGCGGGTCAAACAACCTACCAAACATTTTTCTGATCTAAGTTAACGGCCATTAGCATTTGATTTGCTAAGGACAGCGGCGAACTCTCCTTGTAATTACGATCTTATTTGAGTAGAGACTAATCATGTCACCAATCTAAACAGGCCCCTTACTCTGAAGGCCCTTTGTGCTAGAGATTTTTCGCCTGGGGCATCCTCCCTCTAATTGTCCTGTAATCGAACTGTATCGAGGAAAGTACAGACGGCAGAAAAATTGTTTACCTTTTCATAAACAGATGACTGCCTCATGTAGTCCGAATAGATTTCATGGATGGAAGAGACGGAGGCATTGGACAACAGTTGCCAGGCAATCGTTCGGAAATGCTGCGGGATTCCACGTTTCACCAACGTCTAAACACATTCCAAATCTGACTCTCAACTTTACGATAGTAAAGATAACGATATTTGTGCGCTAGAAGAACAAATGTGATTGGAAGACCCTCGATATGGTACCGTTTGACTGACAGGCCACTGGGCCTTCGCCTACGAGTTCATGACCATGAAACTCTTCTAAGCAACTGGTCTCTAGAGGGCTTATTCGTTCTAGCTCTACAAATGGGCATTGAATGGTCTCCGCTAGTCCTCTGGTAAGTAAAAACCAAACGTTACAAGCAAATTTAGTAAAATAGTAATTTTTTCTTGGATTAAATCTGAAACTAATAAGCGTAGTGATGATTATGACCGCTCATTTCTATAAGCTACGGCTTCGTAATTTGACGATATTCAGTGAGACACTGACTCCTTTCCTTATAACAAAACAGCTAATGTTACGGAAGCCAAAACACTGCAGAAAAGCCGATAAGTAACCATGAAACATTATCTACTATACAAACAGCAAAACTTATTTTCAAATATCAGGCATCTTCCTGGGCCTGGGATATTCGCAAGAAATGGCGACTGGGTGAGGACTCGTACAAGTAGCCAGACATCATTGAAACATCAAGCTATTTTACTATACTTGTATAAGTATAGTGTAGCCCATGAAACGCAAAAATAATCGCAGAATGTCAGCTCCATCACCATTCTTCCAGTTCCATCACCATACTTTTTGAGGCCTGTTTGAAGTTGGTTTTATTTTGGGCGGCTCCTTTAATGTGCCTTTGAACTTTCTACTGCTAACGTTCACGTTTTTTTCTCAAGATTTATGAGTCTACTGCTTGCACATGCATGGATTCGAAAATAAAAACACGTGGACATGACTTCAAGTAATTTCACTATAAAACCTTTACTACCGCACAAAAAGCTGGCAATGATCTTTAGCTACAGCCGAAGTGCTCAATACAAAGTAAAAAAGAGTATGAGAACAATCAAACCATGACGATTTTCATACCTTTATAGTGGCCGGGTTCTTTTTCACTTCTTGTTCCCAGTTGCGTATCACTTCACCCCAAACACTCCATAGATCCTCGTCGTCATCCTCGGCTGGGGATGCCTCATGACCTTTTGGACTTCCACTGGAACCACTCTTTCGTGACGCCACACTTCTTGCATCCTCTTCATTAGATCTAAAAAAAGTAAGAATAAGTACTGATCATCATAATCCTTTCTCATTTTATTTACTTCATTTTTTAATACGTCAGAAGACGCGCTAAACAGACGGGGAAAATAAACAGACCATCACAAAACAAGTAAAACCTTGAAATAAAAATGACACAGCATTAGAACAAGCAAAGCTAAACTCAAAGTACCATCACAGACGAGATTGCTTCGTTAAAGAAAACCTAGTGATTCTCCTGAGGCAAAAAAGCATGCGCACTATGCTCGTCCAACAAATTAACCCTAACTAAAACATAGAACACACGAGGCACAATCGAAGGTTTGAATAAAATAAATATTAGACAATAAAATATAATCATTATTGTCTTTAGTCAATGCCTTCGTTATGAAGATCACCTGCCATTAAGAACAGTATCTCTTGTAGCAAGATTCTACATACTCTTTGCGATAAAGATGATAGCAGAGAATACATGGTATATCTTCAGTTTTTGATAATAGATTTTCTTTCCTACTTAAACGGAAAAATTGTAACCCTTCAAACTATTAGTTCCGACACTGCGACTTCATTACACGGTCTCATTTTGACAAAACAACCTTAAAAAACAGCAAAACACCAGCTTGTTGGTCCGCCGCATAATAATCGACGTAACCTTTGATGTTGCCATAACCTTTGCAGTATTCAAAGCAAAAAAGTTCAGGAATTGGTTGTCCTTTCTAATCTCCTGAACAGCGGTTTTAAGGAAGAAATTAATCGTAAGTGCCTTCTGATCGAAACGCTTTCAGAAAATTTTAAGTGAAATTTCTACACATGCTTATCTAATTTTCTTCGTTGCGTGGGTACGAAAGGGGGGTATAGAACATATTTCTCATAAACGTTCAGATATTGTGCATCTCTGCAGTATCTGACAAAACCGAAGAAAGACAGAAAAGAAAATTCTAAAGCAGAAAGTGATGCCTAAATACTGATATGCAAAAATATCCGATGTGTTCAAAAGGAGATAGAGAAAATAGGTCTATGGCGGAAGAATGATGGGAAGGGTACGACTGTGCAAGATGACCACCCGAAAGAAGAACATAGTCATCGGAAAAACACTGCCAACAATTCCAAAAGCGCAGAGATTCAAAAGCATAAAGTTTAACGAGCTTCGTAAATTTGACGTTCTGCTCGAAATCTTTTGTTCAATTTTGGATTCACAAATTAAATGAGTTTCTCCCATTTCTTTATTGGGTTTGAACGCACATTTATGTATGTACGTATTAAAGGAAAGCGCAAGAAAACTAAAAAGATAGATCCAGCAAAAACAGAAGCAGAAAAAAGTGCTCACAAAACGATGAGTTCCAAGGGACGAGTACGATATTAAATGCTGGACGAAAGCACTATCAATGAATCCACTCAGAAAGAAGTAAGTTTATGAATTTAACGAAAAGCCATCATGGATAAAATATAGAAAATTCATAGAAGGATAACATCGCGCACCATCGACAGAATGGCACGCAATGCACGCGACGAACGCGACGTCGCGAGCGAAATTTTGTTAGGCAGCGCAGCTTACAGCCAGACTTGCTATGATCGTATTATATCTGTTCGATTTTTTCGCCGTTTTCTGTTTCTGTTAAGACTATGTAGTTTTCAAGAAGTTTTTCGGCGCTTTCATTGAATGCTTCTCCACAAGACTGTCAAGAACCCCTGAAAACCGTCGATAAGGTTTCATCGGGAGAAAATCGATGCCTTTTTTGAAGACCAGCGAAAACACATAAAAACCTGCCACTCTTCATGAGCGCTATAACCCACATGAGCCCTACAAACACTGATTTCCATCAATTTCCACAAACACCACTGACCTTTCAAGTGAAGAGGAAAAAGTTTCTTCGACAAATACCATATAGAAAGTGGTGAGCCGTGTTATTACATCGGTTGGTAAGCTGGACGAAATTTGTCGTTGGCAAAAAAGGAATGCGGATCGGAATTCGATCCATGGTGACAGCGGGCCGAAAACCCCTTCGGGAGGCGTATTAATAATGCACGACAGCTGGCCACATACACCAACATGCGACCAGCCGACTGAGATGATTAAATGCAAATGCCAAAAATGAGCACCCAATATATTTATCTTATATTTTCATGGTAATGAAATCGACG
The DNA here is from genome assembly GCA_030553155.1 of Nippostrongylus brasiliensis. NCBI lineage: Eukaryota > Metazoa > Nematoda > Chromadorea > Rhabditida > Heligmosomidae > Nippostrongylus > Nippostrongylus brasiliensis. The sequence goes on from CP130737.1 coordinate 15,943,163, forward strand.
AGAACGACCACCGATGGAAAATGGGACGGAGCAAAGAAAGAACGAGTAAAAACAGACGTTAAATAATAAGATGATGAACTCTTCCTTGAAAAACCACCTAACAGATTTTTGTTAGGCCACATATAAGATTTAGCACCCAGTGCCCCTGTGAAAGAGGGTTGTCATGGAACCAAAAAAAAGGTGCAGAATGAATTCACTATGAAATTTATGACTACGATGCTCGGCTTTGTGTACGACCAGATCGTTCTGGTACTGGAAAGAATGAAACCTTAGTCTCTATAGATAACCATCACGTAAGAGGGCGCATGACTTGTTATTATGTCACAAAATTGTTAACTATCGGCCAAACTATCGATAAGGAGAGCTTGTTAATGATTTAATTGCCGGCAGCATTTTTTCGGTAGCAGAACAGTCGGTTCAATAGAGTCTTAATATTAACACTTGAAAATAAACAGGACACGTTACTTTTACACTTTTACTTTTATTTTTACAAAACTTGTCCTGAAAGAGTCTAATCTGTGATACGCTGCTCATTTCATGGACTCTTTATCTCGTTCCCGCCTTTTTTATTCTATCTGCTAAATGGTATTTCCGAATAATGTTGTTGTGAGTTTTGTTGTTTTATCGGTTTCACTAGTAGTGCCACAATTGGTATAAGCAACCGTCATGTAATAAACGTACACCCTACAACTTACAACGTCAAACTGTCACCAACATAACAAAACCAACAAAACTGAGCGGAGCTACATATCACCTAGGACGTGAAATGAAAGAGTCAGAGCAAGCTTCGTGAAAGTGCTGCGGAACGAATGTAGTTGAAAAAAGTAAAGAAAAAAGGAGAGAAGCAATTGAAGATGAAACGACGCGCGCCGCACACACCTGTTCAGCTGTTCCATTTTGATGAGCACATCCACCTCCGGACCGGGGAGGACGACGTCGATGGACGATGTTAACGCTTCGACGTCGGTTTCGGTTCGTCCTGGAAATTGCGAAAATCGAATACAGCGAGAAAAGCGAACAAAAACGCAATGAATCACATTGAAATTAACGTTCCACTCATCAACGACAGACGCTAATTTGAGCCTCGTCGTACAGGCGTGAAAATTTCCTGCCAGAAAAGTTATGATGCAGAGAGAAACTTTTTAATGGTACAGACGTATTTTTGATATTACTCTTTATGCTCTTTTGTGGTAGTGTTAGTTGAAGGACAAGAGTCGAAGCAGCGAGTGATGAATGAACGACGGCATTTATGTCGCGAATTCGTGACAATGCCAAGTCAAGCCAGCCGTCCGGCGATGGCCGTAGTCACTACATATGTAAATTTCTCTTAGCATTTCATACTTTTCATACGCCGATCTAAGAAAATCCAAAAATTCGTTAAGTACTCCAGTGGGAGTAGAATGAAACAGCAAAAAAATCAAAAAAAGTGCTCCTGAGGTCACTAGGAAGTGACTACATGATTCATCATTTCAATGGCTTTTCCATCTCTAAAAAGTGAAACTAAAATATTTACAAAAATATATGTAATCAATCAAAAACTGTCACCACTTGAATACCATAAATGCTGGTAAGTTTCCTAGTAGCAAAACTAAACCATCATTGCCGCCGCTACGCCATGCGTTGCTCATAAATTGTAAATGATGCACGCGATTGATTGTCCACTTCGGCTACCTTGTTTTGACCTTTTGAAGAGTGATTTCACGGGACAGCAACGCTTCGATTTTTCAGGGCTAACAGCAGTAATTTCAAAACATAATTCAGAAGCAATTTTGTGAATACTTCTTGCCAATACAGTGCAACGTAATTTTTTCCGCAAAAATAAACGGCGCTTAGACAATATCAAAGTTAGAGCAGAGTAAATTGGAGGGCTTCTCAGAAGATGTAGGCCTTTCGGATCACCTTATCGGCTTTTTGAAAAACAAGTGCTGTTGGATAACACTTCTATTGACCTATACATTGATGGTTATTTTCACACTTACTTAAGGGGGTTATTATGAGAAAATAATGTATTAATTAAAAACTATAACTAAAAATCTTCTACTATAATTAAAGTCTACTATAATTGGAGATAATCAATTCACATGCTAGCCGCAAAACGGTCTACTTCATCGGCAAAGTCCACATGGTAAATAGAACACCATCAGCCACCTAGCTCTCTAACAATTCAAAATTTACTCAAAATTTCAACTATATCTATTTTTTCACCTAATCGTTCTATTAGTGGGTGGATTAAAAAAGCTGGCACACTCTTATCATAAGAAATAGATTTCAGCTCTGCTAGGATAATTCAAAAAATTCAGGGCTATGTTTACAAGACTTCTGCTCACTTTTCTGACCTTTATGTTTGTCTACGAACGTTTTTCACCTCGCTTCTTGAACAACCGACTACTCCGCAAAAGAGCCGCTGTAAAAAGGTCAACAAGGGACATCAAATGCGAGAAAAAGAAACTAAAGAAAAAGTGCACGGGTGGAACTCGTCACTCGACGAAAAGATATTCGAAGGGGCTTTACGCAAGGTGTGTTTTAACCACATCCCCTTTTCGAAGTACGAACCACCGCTTTCAAACGCCATCCTGTGGAAAAAACGTATATGAAATAGAAAAAGAGCGCTTCGACTTGGACCGCTCGGACCAAATGTACACTCATACTCCAGGGAAGCAGCGCTGCAACCAAGCGAGTATTCCACCGAAACTACGGTTTCTTCGAGCCCAACTTTCTTGGTTTCTGGTCGGTACAATCCTCAATCTCGCTAGGACTACGACTCGTTTCAATTCTATAGCGTTTCGTAATGTCCACTAATACCAAAATGTAGTAGTATAAAATGTAGTAGTAAAGTAGTAGTAAAGTGTAGTAAAATGTAGTAGTAGTAGCAAAATGTCGAAAACATTCGCCATTGCCACACCCTGTGAAGCGCCCCCTGCGTCACTGATATATGTTAAAATATTACTGCGCTGATTCGCTGCAAAGTGTGAACGGCTCTCAAGTCCCATATCATATGTGGGATGCTGCGTCCTCTGCGTCTCCGCCCTACACCTGATCGTTACTGCGCTGTCTTGTCGCCGTACAAAAAACATAAACAAGTTCCAAGTGCTACAGAAGAAAAATAGCATGATTGAAGATCTACTCAAAGTCGCGAAAAACACATTATGACTTCGTGGGACTACTGATCGTGCCACAATGTGATGGTCATGGGTAAACATAGATATAGCAAAGCGCACCGTTGTCGGCGTGCAGCGCATCCGTAGTCTGAACGGTACCTTAGATTTCGAAACTGTAAAACTGAAAAACAACAAACTGAAAAAAAAGCAATGTGTCTGGTTGATAAATGTCAAAGTGTGGTACTGACTACCTGCATGGTGACAACGGATTCAGATTTATCTCCAGGTTTTCAACCCGGTTAACAAACCGCTAAATCTTTCCGGAAATGCCACGAGAACAGTATGTATTTTATCATGTCGTATTTGTTGGAATTTGGAAAAAAAAACATGACGATTGGAAAACGGAAAAGAACGGATTATGATCAAAACTGAACAGAACGCCAGCAAAGTCGGACAAAATATAGCCGACCACTGAGTGAAGAAACCGCCACGTCAAAATAGGACGTGAAAACACACGAGTAAACCAGAAAAACCATGGTGAAAATTCGAGTGCCCAGTATAAAAAGATAAAAATGGATAAATGTTGAAGACGTCGACTTGAAAATATAAAAAAACGACACTACGAATTGATTAAGTCTGAAGGTGCGTACTTCGTACTCCACCACGAACTCCGCCTCCCATAACATCCCTGTCAGCACGAAAATAACTATTTTCATTTAGAAATTCGAAAATATTTTAGTTTCAGCACAAAATTCAGATCATGTGCACATATCGCAATGTTCTGAAGGTCAACATAGTCGACAATAGCGTAGTTACAGGAGATAATCCGGTATTAATACCCCGTTAAGCTCACAGAATACTAGTCGAGCAGCCAGTTCACACAAGTACGCCTTTGATAGTAAGAGAAATTGTAATACAAGACACTTGAATTACAACAAATTAAATTGATTACGGTTTTCAATTGATCAAAAAAAGCGAGCACTCGAATTCGAAGACTAATACACTAGGGAAGTGGGGAGCTGAGAACCTTGACATACTTTCGGCCGGAAAGTCGATGACAAACAATAATGCAAGAATGACTTCATAGCGCATTAAAAAGAGCAGCACGGTTGCTGAATTTTTGCCGTTAATTTTTAGAGTTGCACAGCTGCAGAGAAAGTAACAAAGACTGAGAAAAGCAACGGAAATTGCCTGTGGGAAAATAATTCAAACTGCCACGAAAAACCGCTGAGTTCGAAAGGAAATTTCAAACTTTTCCGCCATCTAACGTTAATTTTGGAGGCAACTGAGCAGAAATGATAATGTTGACAGTGATTAATTCGAAAAGCTTCTCGAAAAGCTGCCGAATGACGGACGATTGATGCTTAGCGCGATCGGCCGAGTTGGCGGTTTGTTCGTCAACAGTAAAACCAAACACGGCGCACACGGCGAATCGATCAATACGGCCGCATAACACTGGCCCTCAATAATGGGAGATCTCAACGGACAGAACACATTGGATTACTATACTTTTTTTTTTATCATCGATCATCTGTCCTACTTAGTCGATGTAAGGACAACGATTCAAATATGCAAAGAAAAACAAAACAAGTAAAGAAGAAAACAGCAAGAGCTACGAAATACTTAACCAACTTGAAAATAGTTGCGAATTGAATACCGGAAAATATGTAAAATAAATTGTATCATTTAAATATACGGTTTGAAAGAACAGAATAAAACCAAAAACAAGAGCAAGAAAACATAAAAACATGTTGGACTAGTAATCATCACAAAATCGTCGGGAAATTCAAGTATTTATTTCTACATTCAATCGCTAAGGCGTTTAAGACAGTCATAGCAAAGGAGAGTAATGAGCGGTCGAAGTTTCGGATGTTTTTAATGTTTTCGGTCCGCAGCATCTTCACATCGTGTTTCAAATTAGCACGAAGAAATTTCAATAAGGGCTTCATCATAAAAATTATCATTATAAATGAATACTCGAGAAGCAATGACTTGCTGAGAGGGAAGCTTTCAAAAGAACCCAAAATTCTTTCTCGCAAGGAGTAGCATTTCGTTGAAGACAAGGTTACAGCTTTCGAGCAGCGATTTAATAACAGAAAAGATGCGAAAATGCTGGAAAATTCTAACCTGTCTAGCAATGGTCGGCTCGTATTTTTCCTACGTTTTTCTAGTTTTTTTTGAACATTTTTTATTTATTTTATATTTGGCCAGACCATGAATCGAAAACAAAACATATAATGTTCAGGTGTGCAATCCGGTGCAGCAGGTGACGCTTACTCAAAGTGTTCTACTAAGGTACTTTCTTGTTGTATCCGTCGTTATAAGGTTTCAGTGAGCAAACTGCGAGTCGATATGGACGTGACAGTGGGTTGCGCTGAACTTCAGAGTGAAAAAATGTTGAAAAACCTGAACGGGGAAGATTTCGCAGAGACAGATAATATTTCACTTCTCACTTCCTTTTACAATTCTACAAGGTCGCCTGACGAACGTCGGGAGAATCTAGAAATCTCATCTACGTATCGGACTCATGCTATCGGTGGTTTCCGCCCTTTTAGATAAGAACATCGAGTCGGGTCCGTGATCTGCCGGGTGGCGGTCGTTAATATCTAGTCCGGAGATTTTGAAAACAACCAGAAATGCATTCAAAAACAAAGGCAAGTCGAACGACTTCATGAAAGCTTGATTATTACTTGCTTAATTGACGTTGTGCCTGCTCCTGGGGCAAATTAGTAGCCATGTGAAAAAAACCTAATTAAATCTGCAGGAGTAATGCTCACAAAAACAAGTTATAAAGGAAACTATCAAAGTTCCGAAATACTAAGAAACGCAGGGGCAAAAGTAACATTTCTTGGGTAGTAAAAAGACAAAAATAACTGAACCGCTTATAAAACCAAACGTTTATCTACAACGTTTATGAAGGCTTTGCTACTTCTGGGAAAAGCCTGTACCTTGAGTACCTTGAAATAGAATAACGCTCTGTTGGTAAAGAAGTTTGCCCTGAGATTACGATGAGCTCCCGGTACGATGTATTTGTTAGCCTCTAGTCTGAAAACTGACGGCATCGAAGTGATCAGGAGCGATCGTACTCCCGTCCGAGAATTTAATGAAACAATATCAAATGAGCCATCTATTTATGAAAGTTTCAAATGAGCAAAACAAGCTCATAAGATGATCTCGAACCAACCTCACCCCTTCTCTCCTTTGTTTCAACGTTGATACCACGGAATTTGAAAACTTCCTTTAACAATATGAGTTTTGTCCATTTTTTGTTCGAAATCCCTCGCCCGTTAGCGACTAAAAGATTGCAGGTAATATACGTAACTTAGAAATCACCATCGACAAGCTCCTTCTCACACACAGTGGGCCGCAAATCAAAAACACGCTACGTAGACCGTTACGCGATCAACGATCGATAGGGCAGTATCGATTGACCACCGCACGACCTACGATGCATTACGTTGCTATTTGCAGCCGTAGATGGGTTGGATGGTAACAAAGTGCGTGTTTGTCGGGAAAACACCACTGAAGGAAACCACTGAAGGAAAAAACAAAGAGGTGGAAAAAAGATGTTGCGAAAAATAGTGCGTTACAGGACCAAAGAAGCTTTTAAATTAACTTTGTTGGGGTTTTCGCTGATCTGTGACAATGGCAGCAAAAGCAGGAAATCAAGATCAAAAATCACAAGATCAGTGGCGAAAATTCTAGTATCGATTGGTCATCGTTCGACCTACATTGCGTGGAGCCACATATAAAAGTGTAGTGTATGCGTCACTAATTGCAGTGGCAGAATAGCTAGCATATATAAAAGGTTGGTGCTTTTCGGGAGGCACTAACCAACTGAAAAAAAAGAAAATGAAAAAGACATCGCGAAAATTTATGCCGTACAAAATCAGAAAAGATTTTGACATTTGCAAAACCGTAAGGGCTGCGGTGAAACATTGCTAATAGCCTTGCTAGCTTGGCTTTCGCCATCTAAAAAGAAAGCATATTAATGCAAAGTTTACAGTCGGAGGAAAGTGTCGCAATAATGTGAAATATCGTCTATTAATCGGTGTACAGTGGCAACAGCAGCAAGAAATGACGGCAAAACAGCACGAAAAAATTAGCCAAACGTGTGGAAGTTGAAGGTCGTTCGGTGTAGACCAGTCGATAAATGGTTCGTTCTGACACACCGACACCACCATTACCACCCGTAGCCCGTGAGCGAGGGTAAACGCGAACGCTGGAGAAACTGCTGTAGCAAAGGTGCTGGTGGTGATACATTGGGGAAATTGACATGTTGATGGATCAGAAACTTGTTCTGAGAATCGCACAGAAGCTGCACGAGGCTTTTACCGTCCTTTAGCCTTCTTGCTTTCTGAACCAGACTGCAACAGGAGGACAAGAGGGAGCAGTAGTCGGTGGCCCCGATTCTCCATAATCTCATTTATTCATAAGATCAGAGGAGAATAGGGTACCGAAAACGTAGCTCCGATTGAATGGTTTTTGCAGCGGTTTTTCACGATGAAAACCGAGGCTCAATAAGTCCTCCAAAATCCTATGAATTGTAAAAAATATACAGATACTTCTGAGGCTGAACAGCACAAGTTCTATCCAATCATATGCATCACGTATATGTATTTTGTCCGAATTGGTCAAAAACCCCTAAACCAATCAATTTGTCGTATAGGGGGCGACGTAGTAGTGTGGGCTCGATCCGAAAGAAGATCGACGAAATCGGAAAAAAATATGTGTAGCGATAGAGCTGGAGTTACTGAGCCCAAATATCCCTTTACTTTTTTAATGCCAAAGTTCTAACCGTGCCATTGAAAAACGACGGTTTTCGGCGCAAAAACACGCCGCATGAGTCTTGTGTTGCAGTGGCGTGTTGAAAGAACTTCCCAAGCTGGTATGACGGGAAAAGATTCCATCTTGCCGCTATTTGTGCTCCAAGGTTTCTTTAAACCATCAGCGGTTTCTGTCACTTCTCAGTGGAAAGGAGCATTGATACCCGATAGAGTCCTTCCAAGCTTTCATTACCGTAACTAGCAGTAATTATGGAGAGAGAAGGCTTTGCTCTTCATTTCATTGAATATTTAGCAAGCCATAACTCAGGACCTATTCAACTGCTTCCTCCGGCATAAAGAAGAATTATTTCTTAGGCTAAAGAACTCAGTTTGGCCTAATCATACAAACTTGCTTGCCAATTATATCAAGAATACGCGGAAACGGGCAGAGGCGACTTTACAACTTCAGTTACCATACGTAGCCGCTTTAGATATGTTTCCATTTCATCTGCCTGAAACGATTAATCTCGGCAAAAAGGCATGTGCACTGATTGGCACAAAGTGTTTTTTGAAATTAGCTGGCTGTTATCTAAATCCGAATCGATTGATTGAATTGGACATTTCTTCTTTCTTTTTCTTAGTGAATTGAATAGAATAATAACCGGTGGATAGAATGAAATGTAAAACTTATGTACAAATTTCTAAGTTTCTATGGCGACTCAGTAAGAAGTCATAGAGCGTATTGTCGAGGTTTAGCAAAATTCCTTGAAAGCGGGAAGAAAGTGGTAGAACGTGCAAGGGCGTACATAGGTTCCAATTGGTTTGATGGCCGTTAGGACAGCGGAATGGTCGGAATGGGCAACATTGAAGAAAGAGGATTAGATTCCGAACGACTGAAAAAAATCAGGCCCTGAGCGATTTCAATTGAGGACGCATGAAACGGGCAGCAAACAAGAACGTCATTTTCTCGGACAACGAAAATTAGGGCCAACTTTGCTCAACTAGAGAAAAAACTGGAAATCGGCTTTGAAAAATGTGAACACGTATGTATGAGCTGCGAGCCTGAAGCACGGCTGCACCACTTCGGACAACTCATGATTTTTCAAAACTGCTGAAGCATTGCTCATTAAAATTACAAATCCTGTGAATCCATGTCCGCTTAATTAATTAATTAATTAATTAATTCAACCGTTACCCTAAATGTTTGCTGATGTGAACGACGTATCACATCAATCAAACACATTGTAAGTATACAATTCCACCATAGAAACCGGTGCTACGGATTGGGAGGTTCAACCAGTGGAATACTGTACTGTGTGGATTCCTCAAAGCGGCCAAATTTCTCCATATTCAACGGATGCATGTGTAAAAACACATCTTCTAGAAATTTCTATTTCACCTTCAACCCCAACTCACCCACATTCGACATTCAAAAGAAAACACAATGAAATCCCAAAACGGTTGAATGCTGTAGGCAAAACCTGCCTGGGCTGACAATAAGGAGAGCGCCTCGATTTTTGCGATGACCCTTACACAGTAGCATCATTGAAACATCCACCTACTCCCAATCCTACTGAAGCCAAAAACCCTCACATACAGTTCGAAAATTCCAGAACTTCACTACACTTTTTCTGCCGTTGCATAGATCATAGCTTCTGATTCTAGTCATGTCTTTTTTAGTCAACAAAAAATAACGTGAAAGAAAGTTATGGTAGGTAAACGGTAAAATGGTTTATTTAGTTTACATTGTGTGATGTCCGATTATGGTGCTGTATACATAGCAGTAACCCACAACAAGATGATAATAAAGATAATAAAGGTAAAAGGCAACGGTGATGGCGCTGATCAGTCCCCGAAGGACGCGCCGCCGCATTCGTGTTCAATTCAAAATCGTAGAGGCTCGGTGAATACGTATTTGGCCTTTACAATCCGATGGCCAGCCGCTATACCAAGTCAGTGTATTTACTATCCCAGAAAAAGTCTGGTACCAATTTATCCGAGCTCGCATGGATGGAAGGCTTGGTTGACCCGGGCGAAGATCGATCGACCATGCAGACGTCAGCACCGCCTCTTACCACTGCACCACGCGAGCCCAATTTTCTCGAATATCAAAATGGAGATGATACTTCAAATTAAATAAACGTTACCGTGTTCACGATTGTGCCGAATCGCTGTAGCTGCCGCCATGGATGGCGTTTAACGCGACGACGACGATGACTAGAGGACTGGACGGATTAAGGGCGGCGAATAAACCTGGAACAGAAACCACGTCAAATAAGTAGAGCGAGAGAGAATGCAGCAGGAATTGACGCAAAACAGCGAGCAGACAATGCGATACGATGAATCACTGTCTGCGGCGCGACACACGCGCTGCAGCAGAAGTAAAAACGCCGCGTAATTGTTCCGGAACATATATTCTAGCACAACGACAAAAATAATCGATCAGTCGTAGGGTTAAGTGATTGAGAGAAAACATCTTTGGAACTGTCTGCATTCCTCATCACCGCCTATTTATCTTCTTAATCAATTATTCAATGAATCGCAAACAAGAGCGAAAAATGAGCTCTCGGCTAGACCATTAAGGAATGTATGTACATTACGTTTCTGGAGAACAATGAAGAGAAAAGAATTGAATGCATTCAAAATTGAAAACAAAAACTTTTCAGACGAAACTGATGAGCGGTTGCCATGGTGATACACGGGAGACATCTAGGAAGTCTATTCGTAAGGAAACCCAGTGAAGCCACGATGAGATGGGTAATTTTTTGGAAAATCGTTTAAAAAAGGCTGAGAAGCCGAGAAAGTCCTCACGGACCCTGTACACGCTACAGTGTAAAAAAAATTGATGACGAGTGCTGTGACTTCACGGAATCACGTCATGGAGAAAATTCAACTATAAAGATGATGATGAATCGCAGATTTTCATATTTTTGGAGAAGATTACTAAACTATTTTTTAATTTTTAGGCATACACCAGCTCAATTTTTCAGATCTGTTCTTTCGACGAAGATAACAGCTTCAGAAAAGATTGTAGTGCTCCTGAATCGAGTTTCTTTACCGAAGGTATCAATTTTTTACAGAGTATTTACTAGATAGATAATCATTCTTGGGCCCAAAGTCACGATAAGCAGGTAGCTACCTAACAGAACAAATTGGCAGACCAACTAGTTAACCTAACTGGTGCAAAGACTAGATACTTGAAACACTAAAACTGAGGTAAAATTGAAAAGCTCCAACATCATAGCCATTTCGACTCTCGCCTCACCCTGCACCTTCCAATAGTGTGCACTCCGAAAAATGCTCCCTCAGATAAATTAAAGAATTCAAAGTGGAACAATAAACTAGAAGACATGACAGCAGTAAACCTATTCAGCAGTGTATATCACAAATTACATTTCAGTCTCATCAGATGGTCAACAGTCAGTTCATGAAAAAGAGTGACAAACGTCCTGAGAAAAACTAGCGCTCAGTGCAAATATGCCGAATCAGGGTTATAATAGCCGTATAAAATGAGAATATAAAGAGCTGAGTGTTCTGCTTTCGACCGGAATCGAATTTTAGGAGAGTTTATGCAAGCAGATTCATGAAGACCCATCAAACCAACGAAAATCTCTGGCGATGGATGACTTCGTCAAACTGTAAACTGTTAGTCATCGAGCGCCGTATAGGTTATCACGGTCATATTTCAGCTAGGAAAGATGACCTGATGGGAAGGCGGTCTGAGCTAACAGTTCCAACCTTTTTTTTGAAAACAATTAAATTTCGATCAAGAAAGAAAAGTAGCCGTTCGTTTCTATTCGAATCACACGAAGAGTCTTTTGCTGTATGGGTTGAGAAATTAACAAACTGATTTATTTCTGTGCCATATAATGGCGTGCTAGCAGTTAAACAAAGTTAATAAACGAACGGAACAATTTCGAACTTGCGAAAAGGGTGAAAACCGAAGAGTTAGTGATAGCTAAAGATTAAATAACTTTAAAGTGGGGAACAGTGACCACAGGCAAACAAAGATGGCAAAATTTGGCGACAAGATGAAAGGAAATCACCGAACAACACCGCAAATGTGATGGGTTTAATTTAAACGAGGTGCAGATGGAAACCACTGTACAAGATGGGGTAAGAACCAACAGCGTCTAGATGGTTGAACGATTAATGGGCGGTCTGGTGAAAAGCAGCAGCAGAGAGGCAACGATGGAGCCTTTCCGGGGTGGGGGGGAGGGGGTCTACTCATCAACGCCTACATTACCTCCGAAATTCTGACTCAGCCTAGTCGTTCAGACTACGCCACGACACCGTTAGCGAACCTTTCAAGGACGTTGTCGACAGCTCGTCTTGCAAAAACAACAGATAAATCCGAATAAGCACAGATAATCACTTCAGATAATCCTAACTTTTACCAAGTTCACGAGAATATAAAACAAATTTTCACATATTTTGTTTATTTTTTATTCATTCAAGGCAGCACGGTGATACAACGTACCGCTTATGAGACCCTTTTTGGAGTCGCAAACCGCTGCCTTTCCCGAGAAAGACACCGAAAATTTGAAGACTTCTATTTCTCTCAATTTGATGCTCATTCAATAATACTTTCTTGACCACATCACCTCAGGTAATTACCACCTTCTGTGATGGCGTCGAATAGTTTCTTAATCTAAAATGAAATTTGAGTCGAATTTGCTATAAAAAATGAAAGAAATGGTTTATGATCAGACCGACATGAAAATGAGAAAGAGTATTGTGATAAATTCTGTTCTGAGTCATATTGTTTACTTTTAGGCAGATTTACAAAGTACAAAATCATTTTTTCGTTTCTAAAAAAGCTACATAGAGACGCTAAAAATGAATCAGATCGACTTCTTGTCTGAGGTGTACGGCGTTTGAACAACGGACAAAACCGGAAGGAGCTTATGAGGGCAAATAATAATGCAAATATGCATTCATGCATTCCCTTCAAAAATTGCTTATTTATAGCGGAAGATTGCTCTACTATAACATCGTCTTCAGTCCATTAATAAAAAATGCAGGTTGGACCAAAAGACGGAGACATCTTTGAGCGACTAAGACGGAAGAAATAAATATTTCTCTTTGCACAATGCCCTGACGGGAGAAAATCTTGAGCAGCAGCAGTAAATGCAGTGCACAGAAATATATAAACGCGATATACATACTTTAGCCAGAAGAAGGTCTTTGTTATTTATAATCCGAGGAAGTAAAGAGGAGCATTTGACGAAATATTATGGGAAGAAGATGAGGAAACTACCGATCCAACATGTTCATGCATAGCTAGTGTTCTACTTAATGAAACGAAAACGGCTAATTTTTCTCCAAGTCTTCACTTCCTTGGAGTTATTTGGTTGATTGTTTCCCTTGCCATGATTTTTGGGTCATCTACTCTGCACAGCAGCGCTAATCAGCTAATTTTTCTGGTTGATATATTCCTTCCTAGAAATGCTTCTCAATGTAGAGCAAAGGGCGGAAATCACGAATAAAACATGATGTAAGGAGCTGATTTTTAGCAAGATTAGTGAACTGTTCCCAACTATAATAAGCAAATCGGACGGGGACCGACAGCTCAACACCTGCTAACAGAGACGTAAGAATTGAACGGTGTTCTAATGCAAATAAGAACGTTATCAACCGAGACGTCCCGCACCACACCGGTTCACCTGACTGGCCTGCACTACAGCACGACTTCTTCTTTAGTAGTCACCAAAAAGACGAGAGATGATGAATAGAAGTTTGTAGTGATGGTGAGACCTCATGAAAGATGCGGCGGAATAGATCGTGAACAAAGCGAACTGATCGCTAAAGCAAATAAGAACATTATCGACGAATGACCACGTCACCAGCTGCTCAGCTGTTGCCGTTCAGTAAAAAATCAAATCAAATTTCAATTTCAATTTATACGACCACAAAAGACAACACAGTATCAACCCAAATTAGAATTTTAGTTAACTACGGCGACAGCTAGGTTTGGTGGAGCTCATAAACACAGGAAATATGACTCTTTAGAGTACACCAACAGTTGATAACGCGAGACGTTTGGAAAATCCCAAAATCCCAAGAGAAGGTTCAATGCTACTCTTTGAGCCGAGTACAATAAAAAGGTCCTAACTAAATGAAGGCATCCTGGTTCCAATCTCAGTCCTGGACACCATATTTTGTACGGTGTTCTAGTCTTTGAAAGAACCACTCAGAATGGCGCTGGGTTGGCGCAGATTTGTCCACAAATATTTTGGAAACTCAGCAAGTGTCTATCCAGTTCTTTTTTTTATGGTGTGAAAAATTAACACGACTTTCGCTGTATTCAGAACCGCTGGATGAAAGAGCCTACCAAACTTCTGATAAACTTCCCATCGTAGCGAAAACTATATTGTCAGAGAAATCGAAGGTACTACACAAGGAGGATCTTCGTGAGGCCTTTGTGCGAGCTTTCGAAAAATTATTTCTGACGGCTGAATTTTTAGAAACATGACAAAAGAGTCTATTGTGTCTTTCGAGAGGTTTTCCAGTGCAGTTCTTTTGCGCACTTTATTACAAAAGAGTTGGGTAAACGAACTTTTCGTTTGAAGCAAACTGTGGCCTATTCAGTATTGCAGTATACTGTAGACTGAAGCCAATTAGGCCAGATCTATACAAGTTTATAACGGCTAGCTTTTTTTTTCGAATAGGGTTTCGTCGCAGCTTCGCACCTGGGTAATCGAACCAAAACAGTCTCGGCTACAGTATATGATAATAACTAAATAAATAATAGAAAAGTCGAGATAGCTCCAAAGGGAGGAATAAATAATAAAAACTCGTAGACGGAACAGATCGCTGTGAAACTGTAGATTTGTTGATCGATCAGAGTGAAAGAGAACTGGATACGACACGGACAACGACGATAGACTTCATCATTACGCAGCGGCGGCGGATGAGACGACGACGATGATGACCTGGTGGCCGAGTAGGAGAGTTATGAGAGTTGTTGGTGTAAGGGGCCGAGAGGATGACCTGCGGTAGAGGTCGGAGGAGGTCGGAGAAGGTCGGAGGAGGGAGGTCCGGCGATGATGGCGATGATGGGGCGATGGTGGACGGTTCGTTCATTCTCTCCGGTCTCCCCGGTACGAATATCTGGCCACCTCCATCACCACCATCACCTGCACTGTCGCACTCTCTTCACTCAATGCTATCGGCCGACATCGGGCGCTGGTTGGCCACCTCCGTACACTCCACAGCCCACATACACACCACACACACAGCCCACCCGCACACTGTCTGTCTCTGTCAGTCCCCTCGTTGTTCTCCATCCATCCACCACCACCATCACACCACGTATGTGCATACACCTCGACGGATTCGCTCGGATTGAACAACGTGACCGTTGGAAGCCGTTTTTCGGCCACCCGCCCCGTCCCGCACCAGCCCTTTTAACGTACGTGAAGCGAGCAACAAACAGCGTGAAGCCTCCCCCATCCAACTCTGGGATCGTTGGGGAGCTGAAACGACGACGACGACGACGAACACCTTTGAAGAAGCCGGTTGTGTCTTCGTAATTTGTTGTTGCTTCGACGCGCACTTAGCATACTGTACGGCCTAGTCGTTAGCTCCTGACATGACGATGAGATGATGATGATGAGATGATTCAAAGTTCGACATAGTAGTAGTGAAAGAGGGAGTCCCTCAGTCACCATCTACGGTTGTTTAGTAGACCTCTCTAGTCCATGTCATATAGCTTAGCTTTCCCTGAACCTCTTCACTTGTTCGATGGTCAATCAGTTACGTCTTGCTTCCTCGAAGGCATTGAGTGGGCAGTTTCCCAGATAGAAATGGTTCAGAGCTCTCAAAGTGGGCCTGTCCATGCATTAGAAGGAATTGTGCATTTGGTAATAATGCTTATAAGGAAACCGTTGCCCAGCTGGAATTCGAACCAGCTCTCGATCCCATCGTGGTACTGCGACATTGTATATGTATGCTTTTCTATATTAGTATCATCGTATTAGCGGTAGAGCATACAACTACCGTTGTGATTCTTACTCGCAGTGTGAAAAATATGAAGGACGGCATAATGAGGTCGACCTCATTAGGTTCCCTCTTTGACGAAGTCAGGAAGTGTTCACTCCACGTTTGAACATTTTTTAATTTCCAACCCGAAAATTTTTCGAGTTGTAAATTAGAAGATAGATAACGTTATTCTGATTCCAACCATGTGTTATTCATCCAAAATGAGTAGAAATAAAGGGAGTTGTGATGGGAATCCATGCGGGCAGCCGCGTATGCCGTAGGCAGCGTTTTGGCAAAAATTACTATTGCTGCACATTTGAAAGGAAACGAGACGAACACGTTTAATAGATTTAACAGAATCAAACGAAGGAACCGTTGGTACTAGTCCAACGGAGGGGCGGATCCACTTGTTGATTCACAATGAAATAATCGAAGAAGGAATGGAAAAACGATGAATGATGCTAGGCTGATCGTAAATCTTATATATGTAGGTTTCGAACGCAGCTCGGTCGTATTTTTCTAACAATAAGAGAGATGTTAGCCGATGCAAGACGAAGACCCTAAAGCAAAGAGATTGAAAGGAGACCACAGAATTTGTATGTTAATTTATTTATTTATTTACGCGAGTATAAGACACATGTGAGAGAGCTAAAAATTTAAAAAAAAAACCGCAATCAACCAAAACCAAACAATTACTAGCATTTGAGAAGCTTATTCTTTGCGTGACGTTTAAACGCGACAAATGAACAGTAGGGGGAAGGAGAACCACACCTAAGCGCTATATAGGCCGATCCCGCTCGACAAATGTTCATGAGAATTTAAATATATAGTTCTATTCAATTTTAAATTTCCAGCAAACCAGTTTCGTTGTCGTCTTTGGTTGTCGACGTTAGCCCATCATCGCTCAAACAGAGAATGGTTGTTATAATGGTAAAATCAAGAGGTCTTATTTCGAACAAATGAGACGAAGGTGAGCCGCGAGCGATGCTTGAGCATTATATTTCGTTTCTCTCCAGTTTTCCGTTTTCCGTTTCTCCTTCATGGAACTTTTCTACTTGGCTCAGAAGTCAGGCTTCTCGAGCTGGGGAAAGTTTTTCGGTTACCCTCCCGACCGTCATGAAACTTTCTAACTGGCAATCGTCTACAACAGCTATACTTCAGGTTTGAAGTTGGGAGAAGTTTTTTGGTCAACTCATCTCACCCGGGTGAACGAGTCCGGGTAAAAGTCTACTACACCTATACTGCAGGTTTGGAACTGGGGAAAGTTTCTCGTTTCACGTTGTTTGCCGAGTTTTTCTCGTAGTGGACACAGCGTTGTACGAGCGTCGACCGTGAGCATCTGCAGTCTCGTCATCGCTTTTGCATCGTAGCGATCCTATATACGCGTATATGACGAATGTGTTACGTCGTCGAACGAATAAATCAAAGAGTTTTCCGCCTCATTGAATATTTACATCCGAACCTACCACCGACACGATTGACTTACGATTACTACTCTGGTATCTTTTGTTTTTATTTCTATCGATACGCTGAGAGGATTATATTGCACAGGTAATCCTCTTAAACATGTGTTGGTACTTTAATTACAGCAATAACAATTGACCACGTTTATACTTCGCGGCTGGCTGCAAAAATAAAGAGGCTGGGCCAAGCTGCGGCTGTCGCAAAAATGAGCAGTGAAAACCGGCAATTGTATGCATGTTGTAGGCTTCACATGAGTGTTGAGACAATCATGTAAAAATAAGCAATAAGCTCATAAGTGTTAGACAATCATAAAACAAAAAAAAAACAGTCTTGAACACAAGAACCTTACACATTACCTAAAAATAATTGAAATAATAGAGCTGAAAGGAACTTGAGAATGGCGAAGGCATGAAGAACATAAGAACCATAAGGGAGTGGGATAACTGTAAAAACTGAAGGGAATTTTTAGAAAGAAGCAAACAAGCACGGATTTGAAATCAGGTATTACCATTCTCATGTTATCCATAAGATGCCTTGTACTATTGATAACACTGCAGTGCACTATACTTTAGTATTCCATATGCAGTACATATACTTACAATACGTCTATTAGAAGGGTAATGAGAAAATGCGTTAGATGCGTCTCACAACAAGGGGATAGTGAGTGCTTTAAAAATTTGTTGCTGATTGAAAAATTCCCTGTGAATGTCGCGAAAAGGACACCACGCTCCAAAGCTAACGAGTGGATTTTTATGATTTTCTATTTCATGGAGATATGCTGGCTATGTAAACGCGTTTCCTACAGGAGAGAACTAAAAGCCAAGTCTTACTCTTCCCTTATAAAGATGAATTAGTAGTTAAACAGCCCATTATGAGTGTCTAGCAGCTACCATTCCAACCTATATAGGATGAAAAGGCAAGTCATACGAGGAAAAAAAGAGAAATTCTCCATGTCCTTACATAAAGCATAAGCGGCACTTCTGAAATGTAAACTTTAGCGTTGATAATTTCGTAGCATAATAAACGAAACACATTGAGTGTAGTGACTTACTCATGGCACTGATTATATATTGGGAACTGAACATTCAATGCCAAGCACTTGGTGAGAACAAAAAGGAACACGAACTTCGTAAGGTAGAAAAGGAAAACGTCAAGTGAAACGGATAAGATTGAAGCGGTGATCTGAAATTTTGAGAATAATCTCACAAGACCTTTGAAGAACCCGGATTCGGTTTTAGCAAAAATCAACAGTCTGGCAGATCCAAACTGAGCTATGGAGCTTTGTTTCGTTGTAATCTAGCGTCGTCATAACGCCAACTAACTCTTTTTGAGGACAATTTTCTTTCAAATGGGATAAGTGGATAGTTCGCGGAAAAAGACATTTCTATATATTTTCTTGCCACAGAACATGGACATTCGGCAAATGTTCGTTATCATTGAAGATATTTGGTGCTTAATACATAAACAGCTAGTTTCGCAACTATTGGTTTCCTTCGAAGGGCGTTAAGACGAAATAGCTTGCGAAAACTTGAGAATATAAAAGGAACGAGCATGATAATGAATCCGAGACGTAGGCGATGAAATTGCTGAGCAACGCGTTCGTTGCTGCTGGTAACTATTTTGGTGTAATGTCGGTTGCCATGGACGGCTCCTACACGGGAAGGGGACTATGACATGGAATCCACGGGAATTACATAGCTCATAGAAATGTAGTGAAAACAGTGCCGCAGGGCCATTTTAGCTGCTCAAAACTGTGAAGATCTCGAATTGTTGATATTGTTTTTCACGAGATCAAAAGGTAAGGCAATGCGGAAATTCGTCAGAGAGAGAAAAATTCAAATGAAACTAATAAGATTCAAGCGGTGATCTATAAAAAGGAGAATCCGTTCTACTTATATGATACTGCTTTGATAAAATATATCTGTACATGAAAAAAACTATCATTCACTGTGGCGTCGCTGGAATACTACTACTGTAGTGATGTTTTCATGGCGAACTGCTCCACCGTCACACTAAAACCTCAATCCTATTAGAGGATAGGAGAGGTGTTGCTTGCTTCGTGTTCGAAATGATAAAGAGGATTAAATTCATGGGTGAGATCTCACTAGAGAATTGTAAATAAATTTGAACTCCAACAATACATTTCATATCCATTATTTAGTGCAAGCACAATGAGAAACTGTGAAAGAAACATCGATTGAAATGGAATATCGTTACTAATAACATTAATATAGTAGTAGACCTAACTTCACAATGTTGGTGCTCAACAGGGGTGTGCGGATTATCCGTTATCCGTTATCCGTTATCCGGTTTCCGGGGTTTTTTTGGCTTATCCGTTATCCGCACCGTTATCCGGTTTTTTTCGGCCGGATAACGGATAAAAATCGATTTTTTTACTAAACTTAAAAAATTTGAAATCCAATTTAAATTAATAGATGATTTGAATTTTAATAATAATTTAAGTTAATTAATTTTTAAATTCAAAAATTAAAAATTTTCCTACTAAATTTAAACAAAAATGTCACTTCACTTCTATTAGAATTTGGATTTCAATGCGTGAATTTTGTGGGTCAAATAAACATTTATCGAGTTATACAACGTGATAGTCGAGTTTGATAAGAGGTTTAGCCTCGAAACTTTTTATCCGTTATCCGTTATCCGTTATCCGTTATCCGGTCGATTTTGGCTATTCCGTTATCCGCACCGTTATCCGGGTCGCGAAAATTTTTTTATCCGCACACCCCTGGTGCTCAACCATACTACAGTAAAATAGCCGAGCAAAAGAACGCAAACATAAATGAGCCAACCAAGATCGAGAAATCATTCAACAGTTTTTGTAAAGGGACGACTGTGTATGGAGGAAGGGTTCAACTGTAGTTCTAGCGAGTTAGATACAGTAGAGAACAATAATATGTACATCGCTTTGCCTTTATGAGTACAAAAAGCTGTTTTACTCATTGCACTCCAGTGTTCGGTCAACTTTTTCAGAGTAGTACTACGGTACTTATTTATAGACACGTCTGTGGCAAAATGGCTACACGAAAAAGAATACCACAATCGATTGCCCTCAGTGTTAACTTTTCATTAACACACCTATCACCACTTTCACTACTTTCGCAACTTCCACAGCTACCACGAGTTCCATGCCTATCACCACAACTATCACTGCTTCTGCCACTACCACTAACACAAACACTTCCACAGTTTCTACAATTTCCTGCACTTCCACAACTATACAACTGCTACACCTTCCGAAATTCCACGATTTCCACGACTTCAACATTGCTCCATCACATCCACAGCTACAGTCCGCAACGATGAAGCGGCGCAATTTTGTTCCGAAAGGTGCCGTTTTGTGGGTATACGCGTGCTGACCCGGTCGGAGTCTGCCTCAATTCATTTACGCCGAATGTCCAGCGTGGTAGCCCCGGTGAAGGCGAAGCCTCGTCGAGGGATCGGTCATCAGCCGAGGAATAGTATGAGTGGAGGACCGAAAATCAAGCTTTCGAAAAAAATCGCTTGTCAACGAGTGGCACGACTATGATAAATTTGTATACGAAAAGAGTGAGCTCGAGCTGCTGAGTTCAAATACATACTCATTTTTACGAATAAATCAATTTTGAAGAAACTATGGAAAACCGGCGCTTTCTGCGCAAGAAAGCGCCGCTTTATCGTTGCGGCACGTCAGGTACACACCTACCACAACCCAGCACTACCATCAACGCTTTTACCACTTCCGCAACATGCACAATTTCCACTACCACTGTCACCACTTCCACTGCTAACACCACTACCATGCTACCTGAAACCACTTCAAGTGGCTGCCTTATGTTAGCGATCGTTTTAAATCCCTCTATACTGAAAACAAAACTTTCAGGAAAGAATCTGTGATATTTGTTTTATGAAAAAAGCATAACAGTGGCCAAAGTAGATCAAATTAACTACTACAGTCTAACAAGCAAATGTGAATTCTTGATGGAGTCTCAGTTTCAGAAGAGGAGCACTACGGGATATCCACCAGCTCTGATGGCAAGGATCTTAACTACCATAGCTGTTGTACATCCCGTAGTGCACCTCAGGTCTTCATCTGCTCGAAATAGAATTAAGAATCATAGAATATCTGTTTTCGTTGCTAGACAAAAATCAAGGTATGTGTATTTATATGTATGTATATATAATCATCATTTCCATGGGTTCGTTCTATAACCGCATCAACTGTATTTCGCTTAGACAAACTTTCGCTTCAGTTTTCTTTTGATGTCTGTTAATTCTATGAATGTTCCAATAACCTCTGCGCCCTATTTTTCGCTTCCTTGATTTTTATACCCCGGCATAGCCGTTTTCACCTCATTCGCCAGTGAGCAAAAATACGAGACGCATGGAACACTTCGTGCTCAATTGAGGGCTTTAATGGCAGAAGAAATCATATGCAAGAAGACGTGTCAGGCGCTAAGAGAGGGTGTCGACTCGTCCTTTCATCCAATAAGATTTGAAGACCTATCAATGTGTCACTATAAAAAGAGCGCCAACGATGAAAATGGTGCCTAGTTTTTCAGTGTGAACAATAGGATGGAGCCGTTGAAAGCGCATAGCCGCCGACTGCCATTCACTGGAGTTCTTTCGTACTTGAACAATGAATTTAGAGGGTTGGATTGGGCAGGCGAAACTCACACCGGTTCGCGTCAATGACAGAAATGCGACGGCCGTTTTTCCACTCTTGCATGACAACTAAAACACCTAGCGGGATGTCGAAACGATGGCAGAAACGCTATAGCTGGAACATTCCATGTTTTTACGGTCACTTTCATTCGTTTACCTACAACAGGTAACCCGGGCCACTGGAACACTTCAAGAAATGGGATTACAGCATCATTGCTTACATCACAGACGCAACGTAAAGATGCGAACACTTCATAGAGGAGATTAATGTCCTACTGTGTATCTATTTCGTTTTTTCTTATGCAATTTGTCTCTGTCTGTGCTTTATGTCTACACTGTTTTCTTCCTCACTTTTGCACAAAAGAACAGAAATTGTATGAGACTTCAATGACAATAGTGCGAGAGAAAACGTGAAGCTAATGTCACGAAAAAATCAGCCATGGATGAGAGGGAAAACAGGTCCGAACAGGACGGGGAAGGATGCAGGTAGGAGCACGAAGTAGAGAAGAGCGATAAAAGCGAAAAGTTTGTCGTGAAGGGTGACTGCCTAAAGATACTTCTATAAAATAAGCAGGGAGATGAGCAGGCCCTGTATAACGAGGTCCCTTCAAGCTATGTTGTGCAGACCCGTAGCAAATATCACTAGTAGATCCTACATAGTCCACTCTATCCCAATGAACGAGGCTTTTCAATAGCTCACTTTTGGACGGCGATTTATCGCCACGCCGTCCATCGCAGAAGTCCTCCATCGCCTTTGCTTGCCACCAAGAGCGGTCCACCCGACGATTGGTTTCGATCAGCTGCCGCTCAGGGCGCCGCGATCACAAACACGTACAGGTACGAAAACTGTTAAATGGATTGGAACTTGAAATTCAACTACAGAAAAAATCAGGAATTTCAAAAAATGTTCACAGCAGAAATCTGGAAATGCCGTACATCAGGCACTTAGAGGGGTCGGCCAAGTTTCAGCAGTAGAATCCAGTAGATCGCCGAGAAACTTCTGCTGTAAACATCGTTTGATAAGCCTGATTCCTTGATGGACTTGAATTCGCGGTTCCACTCCATTTAATAGCTTTCGTACTGGTTCATCTTTGTGGCCAGAATGCCATGACCTGCAGCTGATCAAGATCAATCGTTGGGATGTGTGGGGGAGGGCTCTGTTGGTCAACGGGCGTTGAGTGGCCGGCTTTTTCAGTCACGGCAGGCGCTAATCAACGCCATAGGATATCTGACTGGTGTTACACGCTCGCCTTAGTGGATGGAGGAGCCCAAGCACATAGCCACTGTACCTGCGTTGTCATTTGTCGGATGATAGACATGAAAAATTGAATTTCACTGAAGAACGGTACTTTTACCTTATTTTATAGATGAGAATTAGCTGTTCAGTTCTGTAAAAAGCAAAGTTTCGGTACTTCTCTCCGAGGGGAGAAAATCGACTTTGAAATTTCTTCCGAGGATTTTGCCTTGAAATAGCCCTGTGTTATACGAAAACGAAGGTATTCGAGTATCCTCTGGATCATCACCGTTCTAGAGTAAGGAATCCTCTTCCGTCTGAAAAAGCTGTGGTCTCTACTGCCAGCTCAGCTCCGCTACTGCCTGAAAAGAGTTGGACAAAATTATACATACATCGCGAACAAAGTTGCTGCGTGCGGTGAATCTTACACTCCAGAATCACTTCAATTTTTTCACATACAATCAAGATTTCGGCGAAATGCGATAGTGTCTCTCATACGGAGTGCGAGAAATCAGACGATTTCATACCTTCTCACCAGCTTTCTCAGAATAAAGTGGTTGAAATCAAGAACTTTTTGTTTTTGCTTGAAACGCGGTATTTTTTGTCTGTAAAAAGCATATGTATCAGGTACCAAAATGATGGAAGTGGGAAGCTGCGTTCGAATCCAATCAGTGTAAGCTAAGGGTAAGCAATTTTTCGTTTCGTAATGACAGAATCTCCGACGGCGAGATTCGGAGGGTCGTAAAGTTATTAGCGCTAGTTAGCACTACTCGAAAGAGACTAGTCTGTAACTAGGTCATCTTCAACTGAAATAAAAAAATCAACGTCGGTTTTGAACTCAGTGTAGGTAGACGAATGGACTGATATGTTCACGTTCTTAAATGACTCACTAGAAAAGAAAAATGCTAAAAGCGTTCTAGAGCGTTCAGAGACGTATTGGGATAGAAGTTGGGGACGGTATTGTGGTCCACACTTTTCCGATGAACGACGCCTTTTTAATAGTTTGTGACAAAAGTTCTATATATTACTGGTAGTAGGAGAAAACGTAGTTATCGTGTCGCCTTCCTCGGAGCCTTAGGATACGCTCACCTTGGTTCACCTCAGCTATTGTACATACAGCTCCTCGGCTCGACGAATAAATGAATGAAGGCGAAAGCTCCGAAAAGATAGCCTGATAAAAATATTCCTCGATCTCGAAAACAGCTTAATCAGTCTATTCTGTTGTATCATCATGCCGGGATTTATGGATAATCAAACATAGACTGGTGCAGGAGAGGAATAGTGCTGTAGTTTCAAGTAGTTTCTGAAGGTAACTGTGGTGAAATGGAAAAAGCAATTGAGAGAGGATGAGAGCAGACGTTCAGCCCACGTCTCATTATCGGCATCGCTGGCGGCGATGCAATGAACGCTCTAACAGGTGAATATGAACAGCTGGAGCGAAGCAAATTCGAACAAGCGCTTGATGTTCATCATCGAGCGCATGTTCGAACGGTTTCAACACTGTAATGCTCATTGGAGCCCTATTCGGGGAATAGTCGCTGAATAGCACCAATTGACAGGGTCGTTTCATCGTTACTTTTTGGCTAGAGTGCTAGTGGAACGAAAATGGAGTACTTCCTACTGGTATCATATAAATGAGAGTGAACGCGCAACATCCTTTACGAATGGAGCGGCATCTGCCTTCCAATCAGTAAGAATCCACGTTCCAGCATCCACTGTTAGTTGGAATATATCAAACTTCTTGAAATGTTCAGATCAAATTCATTCGCAAACTTGTTATGAAATTACAATTACAACCGTATTCCCAATGTTGCTAAAAGAGGTGTTGAAACTGCCAAGCATGAGCAGTCGAAGGAAATGGTAACTTTCTTATCATGACTCATGATGTCCAAGATACTCTCTAGAATGGTAACAGGTAAAGGGAAGAAAAAGGTGAAGGTGAAAAGGTATCGGAGATGATCAGTCCCCTAATGACGCGCCGCCGCATTCGTGTTCCTTTCAGAATCGCAGAGGCATGGTAAAGGCGTTTTTGGCCTATAGCGGAGACCGCTATAGGCCGCTATACCAAGTCAGCGCCCCTAGACGTTCACAGGCAAGACTGGTACCAATACAGGGTGATCCACATGAAGTTTACGCGCTTTAGGAGACCCATTTTCGGACATTCCTTGCATTTTCGCGCCTTTCTATCCAGTTATTCGTATTTCCCGTTTCATTTAGTGTTATTGTGGTCAGCCATACTCCCCTTTTCCATTCAAACATGGTTCCACTAGAGGACCGTTCTGCAAAAAAAAACGCGGTCTCTGTGTTTCCTCGACCTCAAAGTCGCTGATACTCCATCGGGTGCAAGTTCATCGAGTCATCAACCGCTTGTAAGAGACTGGAGAGATCGTAAACCGTCCGAGAGAAAGACTACAACGATCTGGGAGGGCCCCAGCTCTTTAAAAACACATCAGGGATAAAATCAACCGGAATCCTGCAAGGAGCTAGGAAACTGGCAAAGGAGCACAACGTAAGTTATTCAACCATGCACAGACTGATTAGAGATGATCTGAAATTGTATCCTTACAAATTCGCCAATGATCACCAACTTACCGACGAAATGAAGACAAGAAGATTGGAGAAATGCAGAAGGATGGTGGCTCTTACGCGCGGTGACAAGCTCGACCGGATTCTCTTCACAGACGCGAATATTTCCACTATGGAACCACTTCAAAATGCACAGAACCAACGGGAACTCTTGCCAAAAGAATCTCAGCGAGCAGTCAACATCGAAAGAACTCATTTTCTACGGTCCCTGATGGTATGGGCTGGAACATCGGGCTTAGGCAAGACTGAGCTTGTTTTTATTCAAGAAATGTTAAAATCAATGCCGAAGTGTACCGAAAGCAAATCTTGGAGGACGAGGTGTTACGTTGGGCACAAGAAAATGTTAAGAACATCGACTGGACGTTCCAGCAGGATTGGGCACCAGCCCACAGTGCCAAGGAAAACCTGGAGTGGTGTGAGGCCAATTTTCCGGATTGTTGGACAAAAGGAATTTGGCCTTCAAACTCGCCCGATCTGAACCCTATGGATTTCGCCATCTGGTCGATCCTAGAGCAGAAGGCCTGCTCTTCAAGACATAGATCGCTAATTTCACTGAAAAGAGCTCTGGAGAAAGCATGGAACGAAATTTCATCAGGAATGATCACACGCATTCTCAAAAATTTCCGAAAGTGCTTGGAAGCTTGCATAAAAGCTAACGGTGGCCATTTCGAATGTGATGTGTGAAGTGTCATGAAGATTTTTTTTGCTTTTCCGACGAAGGTACTTTTTTCATATTTGCTTCGTTCAATGAAGAGTTGCAAGTAGTTTTTTGTGTAACACTTTATGTGGATCACCTTGTATATCTGGCACCGGAGTGATAGAAGGTTTGGTTTGCGCGGACACGGAACCGACCACAGACAAAAGAGGACATTTAAGACCCAATTTTGCTGTGGCAAAGTCGCGAATTATTATAGAACAATTTTTATTTATCGAAGCCATAGGTAGTTGAGCCGTATTTGACTTCGAAGGGAAACATCCTGGGTCTTTACCTGCGCGGTTTCAGCACTTACAGGTTTTGGAACAGTGATACCTCACCTCATGATGTGGTGGTCAGCAGAAGCTTCGACTGGTTGATATCGCTAATGTAGGAGCAAATTCTATCTCTCAAACTTCACCGACCACATGGCGCTCAACATGTGGACGTTATTATAGCGCACAATGATGTGGTTCTTTTTGCTCGGTGTCGGTTTTGTTGTTGCTAAAAAGCTTGGAGTCTACCACGGCTAAATTTCATGTCCTCCCAAGCAAGCGAGCCCTAAAATGTTAGAGCAGTATGGAGACACGTGTTGCAACGCTTAATGTCGGTACTTGTGTCTTCAAAGCTCTGCTTTTAGCAGCCCTGAGACCACGAATGGCATCGCAGTTACTGTATCTGAGCGACAGTTGCGGAGGTGAAACGCTTCAGTGACCGGTTAACGTTAACGTGGCAGTTACGGAAGAAGGCGACTTCATTCCTTCACTGCGCACGCCTCACAGACCTGCTGTTCCGAAGGAGTGAAAGATGAGTTCCGGGTGTTGCTCCACAAAGACAGCCGAGAATCCGTCACAAGAAATGGTGGTTGTCACAGGCGATCTGTCATGTCGGCATAATGGATTTAAATGCCATGGAGGTTTCGGCTACGGAATACCGTTTGAGGACGGTGAGCGTGTTCTTAAGCAGCAAAACCGCCGAAAATTGGAACGTGAGGCAAGGAGAGTAGCCAATAAGGCAATGGCTAACGCAAATACTGCTCACTATGAGAAAGTTAACAGGCGGCTCGAAACACGCGAAGGCAAACCGCATATTCATCGACTTGCGAGATCCCGACGACGTCGATCTGAATATGCTGAGAAGTTTTGTGGCGTCAACGGCCAAAATGGCCAACTCCCGATGTATCGCAGAAAGTGATGAGGAGGTGGCGTGACTACACATAGAAAATTCCCACAGAAGAGTTCCCTCATCGGCCGATATCTCATGCCGAACCTGTCGTTGGTCCCATCCAGCCTTTGTCTCACAGTTGTGAAGTTAACAGTCGAGTAAGCGGCGCTTGCCTGAAGTGGCGAGCGGTGGCAGGGGTGCTCAGCTCGGAAAATCCCGAAGCGACTCAAATCGAAGATCTACCGTACAGTTGTAAGACCAGTTGCTCTGTGTGGGTCTGAGTGCTGGCCTGCTAGTAAAGAGGTTGAGCGTCGCCTTAGGGTTATGGAAATGAAAATGGATGGCTGGCGTAACATGGTTAAACCACATGACAAATGCTGACATGATTTAGAATAGTTCCAATCGATGTGAAGCTTCGTGAGACCCGTTTAAGATGGTATGGTTACGTGTTCAGGGCAACTCGACGTACCAGGAACAAGACCGAGAGGACGCCCGAAGCGCCGCTGGCTTAACGCGATACACCGCGCTTCTGCTTCGAAGCGGGACAGACGCTAAAGAAGTAGTAGTAGAAGAAGAAGAAGTCAACTTGAATTCTTCAGCCTGCATTCGTGTTGCCAAGCGTTCACACCCTTCAGTCTCTGCCAGGAGTGCTCGAATGTTAGAATCCGAGGCCAACCTCATCCCGCTCATCTGAGCTGATACCACCTTTGATTGAATTTGATTTGAAGTGGGTGAACCACTCCTTATCCTGGCCTTCGGTAATCGTTCCTTAGTGAAAGAGTTTGTTGAGATCACCGCCTTTCATCCTTTCTAAAAGTGGAACACCATCATGTGATAAATGTGAATACAACTTTTCTATTACTCGAAGATAGGGCGATATCTTTGTCATTCGAGCACAACAGTTTCCAATTTTCAAACCTCAGCAATTTCTTCGCAAGAGAAAAACTCGGCAAAAGCTTTACTTATGCACCAACCCAATAAGTGTTGGGCTGTTATCATTCTCCTGTTATGGTTATTTACCTGTGCTGTTGTTTGTTTCCTTTTGGGTGGTGAGTGGATCTTGAATTGAAATGAACAAGTAAAAATGGTATTCCGATGATTGTGATAACGAGCTCGATCTTCAAAAAAAAGCATAGTTCTGTAGGATTTAACAGAAACAAGATCAAGGCAGCAATCGGCTCGCTCGTTTCCCTTCTAAAGTCCACAAAATGACATGGGGTTATGGATATGGTGATATTGAAGGTGAGTGACGTGGTGAATCGAGAAGACGAAGCTGTTAAATAAATCCTAACGCCCATAAGAAACATAGAAAGCCTGAAACAGTAGCATGTCGGAAACGGAGAGACATGATTGGATTCCCCTCTGCAGCTGAAACCGGATGGACTAACTCGACAGCTTATCGCTCAAATAACTTCGCTACAGATCTAGGAGAGAATCATAGAAATGTAAAATGTTATCGTTTGACGTACAACGTGACGCACACTTTAACTCCGATAGTGAGGTTTAGAGGGAAGCACGGAAGAATTATACGCGTTTCGGATCTATATAAGGCAGCAATATTCCAGGCAATAAAGCTATAACGGGCGCTCTTTCTTGGAAGCCAAGAATTACTCCCTAATAAATAAATGATGTAATTAAGAAATACCTAGCACGCCACTGTGCCTTGGCTGTGATATTCTTCCTATCCTTCTGTCCTATACTGGGACAATTCGAGGAATCTCTTAGAAGATGAGTAACATTTCCTTAGAGTGATTGGTAGGTCTAAATGTGTCGAACGACAGGCAATTCATTAACCTCAAGTGCAGACACTGTTATAGGTGTCGAAATATGCTATTCTTTGTATGAGATTCTATTTGTCCATTGACTCATTGATTCGACAAAAGCACCTGCCGTGAATAAAAATCAGATAACACAAGAAGTGAAAAAATAATGGCAGAATTGAAGGGAGGGTTAAAAATAAGGAGAGAAAACCAACTTGTTCAACCAGATTTTGCAGGAAATCCGAACCAGTCTGGGTTATTCTCCGAGTTTTTCTTTAAGTTGAATAGAATAAGTCAATTTCTGACTATGGGAATGAGGGCAAATTCTAACCGATGTGCGCCGTTTTATGAAAACTACATATCGGTGAGAATTGCAGTGAACGATTTGGCAATACAACAACTGGAACCATCCACCAAATTCTATGCTATTGTTTTAGAATGCGAACGGCCACACCCTTTGGCTCAGGCGATTAAAGTGAGACATCGAAAATGCTAGTTTCAAATGGAGTGCGTTCAGAGAGATAGGAACGTACTTTATTTTCTTGTTTCTACGATTCGTTCGAAAAATCCTTATTTTGAATCTATAGTTACAAAATGAGCAAAGGAGGTAAAATAGGACTAGGAGGTTTGAGCTTCTGACTTCAAACGTGAAAGGTTTTGAGGCTAACGGGTACGTTAAAGCAGCAGAATCGAGAAGGCACCCTCAGGGCTGCTCCTTTCTATTCTCAGACGAATTCTTCTTTACTCCAAATAATTAATTCCTCCAAACAATCACGTTCAACAAACGAACCCATCGTTACCATATGGAAATAAATTACAGAATATTGGTCCAACAAATATTGCATCCATTTGAAATCACTGTGTTCCTGAAATGTACCAACCGTGCTCTTATCCACAAGATTGGTTTTGAAGAGAGGGCAAGAAGTAAAACAAGATTAAAGACAGGACAGAAAGCAAAAAAATGTGAAACAGAATCGAGAGAATAAATCTAACAGACTGAAATAACCAGTAAACGGTACCAATACTATGAAGGATATAGTTGGGGAGTATCAAATATATGATATATAATAATGAATTAAATAGAAAACATTACTAAGGTGCCCATTTGATCTGGCGCGTGGCTCGTCAGATGTAATTCTAGACACTAATCACACGATTATACAAAAAATGCAACAGGAAGCGGACATTATGCAGGCCCGTATTGTCCAACCGTAATGTCAAATAATCGATATTTTATTGTCGATATAATAATCGTATAAAATGAGCGACCATTTCGACGTTGTCAGTAGGAACTTCTATTAGGTCGTAGAAAAGTCCACTTCTGCCATTTTTTTCAAATTTGTTTCTCTCCTTGATTCTACTCGACATTCGACACATGCGGCATCGACAACATCTTGTTATTTACCTGGTAAATTTTGAACGCTACTCCGGAAGAATTCCTAGAGTTTTGATGAATAGAATTTATCGAGCCACGTTTTGAGCTGTTCCTGCCCGTTTTGAGCTGGTTTTCTAGTAACTGAATGGACAACGAATGAGACGACTATTAGCTCGTGGGGATAAGGTTTGATGAACGTCCTGGATAGGCCAGAATATGCAAGCCATCGGAAATTTTGAAGGTTTTCCAAGTCTCCTTTTCAAAATTTGAAGGAGTGTCATTGTGAATGTAGAACTTTTCGTCCTGTTTTACACTAAAAGCTGCACCGTCGCCATCGAACTATGTACATATGTAGCTAATTTAGACATCGCTAGTGGCAGTAGCATTAACTGAACTTCCTTTACCTGTTTTATGAGCTCGTGAATAAAAAGCAGTTCATAGTGCCTGCAATCAATATCGATTGGCGCTGCAATACCTGTAAACCAGTACCATGCCAACTGTAATAGATTTAGGCCATTAATCAGCCTACATGTGTGTTATGAGGATGGGATCCCTGAACCTGTTCTAATTTTTTGGCTAACAGCTGACTTTTCCGACAACGTAATAGAAACCATCACGAAAAGTAGAGTGAGAGATGCATGAGAAGGATACCGACAGAAAAAAAAAACAAAAAGAAACTTTCCGAAGTGAAAGTACTTATAGCATCTGAGACGCTCACAGCTCAGGTGGTGCTCGAGGAACTTTTATAGGTGGCGAACGAATAGGAGTCCTTTTTTATCTGAAGCTTATTGTGTAAAGGAGCTGCTCTAATTGTAAGGGTGAGATGGTAACTCGTCCAGTTGAGCTCGCCTCTGACAGAATCGCATCTGGCACAACCGACTAGTAGTATAATACATGACATAGTACTTGAGTTAACCTTGCAGCCTTCATTTCTGAAGGTCTAATAGTGATCATACATATATCATCCTACGCTACAAGAGAAGCGATCCAAAGCGATCATGTTCCTCTTGGGCCTACCAGGTATCTCGTAAAAATCCCAACTGTTTCACATTAAGCCTCCCTGCAAAGCTCTTCCAGACACAAAAGGACATTACAGAGGGGCGACATTTTTTTGAATGAGGATTGAGCACGACGGTCCCGGGATCCAGAACATGCCTTACTTATACAACTGTATTTTATAGTATTATGGAAGGAATACTGCTCAATTATTAAAAAAGAGTGCTCACAGCAAGTTATGTGCACAATGCGCTTGAAACGTTTGCTACTGCAGTGTTTATCGAAAAGAAGAAGACCGCTACAAGTAATAAGCCTAGACCTAACATAACTATCCTAATGTTAATCGCCGCTTCACCACGCAATTTGTGACACAGTAAAGGGTGGCGAATAATAACGTGCGCGTGAAATTCAATTCGATTTTGGCAATTTTATGGAACATTTGAGCGTACTTTTTCTTCTTATAATATTCACATGACACTTCATATTCGTTCTGTATGGGTGAGATTTGTTCCTCAAACTGTAGCGAGGAACTATTCAAGTTATAACGCAGTTGCGCAGGAAGCTCAGATCGGCGTGGCGGGCTCGCTGATTCTTTCGAGGCTCTAGATTCCTCAAAGAAACGCGTAGAAGACTGACAAGCTGTGAATGTTGGGAGGACATACTCCACACAATCCACTAAGGTAACAGAACCGGACGGTGGACACACTAGTAGGGCATGGGATTATTAAAAGAGGGACGGGCCGACATGATGATGTCGGCTGAAATAAGATGTCCAAGCAGCTCCAGCTTTTCTGCAAATCGGTTCAATTGATAACTGAAGAAGAGCTTGGGCTTCGCAGTATTCATATGTTGAAGGCAAAAGTCTTCACCTGCCAAGAGTAGAAAAATCGAAATAAAAAATGCAAAAAATTGCGGCATTTTGTGAGGGTGCGCCGCAGCAAGGGCGTCTTTTTGCTTTAGGTTAAAATTTTTACCGATGAGGTGCCTAGAAATTTTCACAATCGCCACCATCTCACTAGCTCAACCCTCGCGCGCAATTACAATCAAAGAGCTAACACAAAAAGTGCGCTTCCTGAATCCTTCATGTGTTAGAAGAGTATCGGTACTCTAGGCAGGACTGTTTTGATTTCATTGATAAAAAAGATATTAAATCATGCTAAGCTCTTTCAGTATTACTTTCACAGGAAAGCCGCAGTGCTCGGGAAACAGAAACATGCCGAATAGTCCCCTCAACGAAGTTGCGCTTCGCTTCATGGAGCAAAAATAAAAATGCGCGGCTTTTGACCGAAATCAGCTTTTCTCCGACGAAAGGTTTATGGCCTTCGAATAGCCTGATCTTGATTCCGTTTTAGCTCGCCGTCGAACATGTTTTGTAGGAATATCTTAGGAGTCTACAACAATGAATTTGTCAAATTTCGACGAGCCTTTTCTGAAATATGGAGCAACATAGGAAAGGGGTATTTGCGGCGCACCACCTATGCGATACATGATGGAATGACAGCCGATATCAAAGCTCATGGCAGCTACTTTGAAAACTTTCCTTAATTATTGAATGTTATGTCCTACTCCTGTATATAATCATATTTGTTTTGATATAAGTTGGCAAAAAAGAAAGTTATAACACTCTTCACGGCGCACGTATTTATTCGCCACCCTGTATAGCTTATACAAAAAGATGAAATGTTCGATAGGCGCTGAGAGAGAACTGAACGATTCGAACCGCACAAAGGCCACGTTCGTCAATTCCAAGTTAATTCCATTACTCACTGGTGTGAAGTGTAAGAGCTGGTGCACGTTTTCGCCTACTCGAACAACAACATTGTGGCATCAACTGTCCCATAGCTTTTTCCAAATCGAAATCCAACATTTTTACAAATTATTGTATATCAATCGCAATGCTGTAAAAGTTCGACTTCTCATCTGTTTTCGACTCCGGTTAGGAAATTTGTCGTCCAAATTTCATTTGGCTGGAATATCATTCGCGTTACTGGCCATGAATTTCGGGGTTTCGGCCGATTGTTGTAGGTTACAGTGCAGCCTTCACCGATAGCCGCTGTAAAGTACAGTGAAATATTGTAAACATGCCAGATACAGCACCTCAAAACCTCAGTTATATCGGGGAGCACACATGTTACTAACCTATAAACGCTAGCTAATCGTACTGGTATACTTTGCCTCTGACCGAAAATTCGAAAACGTGTCGAATATTCACCGCGAGCACTACTGTTGCGTGCCTGCACCCACAAGTGATGTGCGTACAATACCGTTCATAACTTCTGTCCCAAAACGCGTGCTGTACGCGCCTGCACGGGCTTTAGCGTGCAAATCGTTCTCAGTGAACTTTGGGCAAATTTATAAACACCATTCGATTAGTGTTCTGATGCTAAGCTCAAATATTCCTTTACATTTGCTCCAGCTCTAATGGGTGACCTAGTTAGGGGCGGTTTTTTTCGGAACCCTGCTAGTTGCGACCACCCGAATCTTGTCACTGGAGTGTCCTAGGGACATCTTGCCTGCAGGAGATTGCAAATTGTGGAAATTCCAAATTTTATCATCAGATTTGACTTTTTTTAAAAATGGGGCAAATCGCATAGTGCAAGCGAGAATGTTGTGTATAGTGAAGTTTGAGGCAGCAAAGCTCCACAACCCGTGTCGTCAAATTTTTCTTTACATTTGAGTAGGATAACCCTAATTTATTCACAAAAACTAAGCTATTGTGTTGGAGCTGAAAAGTGATCTTGGAAAGTGTTCTCAAAGTTAGAAAAATTCCATTTTTTGTATCGAGTGAAAAGCTCCAGTGGGGTTTCTGTTGAGGACATGTTTGGTATCAAAGTGATGATAATGACGTGCTGAAGTCAAATCTGCTAAGGAAATTTGTAATTTCCACAATTTGCAATCTCCTGCAGGCAAGGCGTCCCTAGGACACTCCAGTGGCAAGGGTCGGGTGGTCGTAGAACAATTAGCAGGGCTCCGAAGAAAACCGCCCATAACTAGGTCACGTACTGCAGCTGAAGTGAATGTAAAGGAATATTTGAGCTCAGCATAAGAAGACGAATCGAATGGTATTTTTAAGTTTGCCCAAAGTTCAATGAGAACGATTTGCACGCTTTTGCCCGTGCACGCGCGTGCAACACGCGTTTTGGGACAGAAGTTTTGAGCGGTGTTGTAGATGGGACGACTGACGTGATATTGTTGATACTATTATATCTCGCCCAATCTGCAATAAATTGTTGTTACGTTGAAATATCCATCTTTGTTACGCACCAAACATCTGAATCCAGTCGCACACAGAACACAAAAGGTCTTAGAGCTAATCTGGGTCATACACTGCTGAATAACTCAGGTAGTGGACGTGTTTGGTGGTGTGGCAATCAACTGCAAAGTGGCGCTGTGGACGATGGGATACTGTGTGAAGAAGATGGCGTTTCGAAACTAGAACTATTTTGGTGTGTAATGCAGCATTAATGAAGTCATGAATATTGACGAAAGTGCACGGCCGACGAAAAAACACCTGAACAGGCAACGGATGGCGATGAAACTAGCATCGTTGCAGCATCTCATTGCTGTTGCATCCTTGAAACAGCCGGTATCGCACCCATTATGGAGGACGGAGAGGTTTGGACAAGAAAGTGAAGGACGAGTTCGTTAATTTCGACTCAAGAATGCGTGGGGGACCAACGTCTAGAGCCTCACATGGTTGTGGCTTCACTAAAGTCGGAGAGTTTTTTTTAACCTTTTAGATGTAATCGCTATCCCGAAAGATCCGATGTTCTTCTAGCGCGAAGTGAGGTTGAGGGAGTATGTGGATATCAATGGTGAGCTGATGAGGCGTTCATCTTCATAACGGCCTCTTTATCTTGCAAGATTAGTCTGGACGATGATCTATTGCCTTCCAAATCTCACACAACTTCATTCCATATTATCTAAGACCGTTTCTGCTGAACCGTTCCTTGGAAAGAAAACACTCTGCCGAATGAAATATGCAAAACCATCAATTTTGTAAGACCCCAAACAACATCCAACCGGTTGGATCGCGCCACTGCTCTCCAGTAGACAAAAGAGATCAACGTATAATTGTTTCAAAAGTGCAAAATAATTCCACAAAACAGTTGTTCGGTATTCCCTACCCTCACGTGTGAAGGGAGATTCTGGAGCTCTCAATTCACTTGGCAATGTGAATGGTATCTTAGGACATATAGTTTTCCTTTTCTTGTCTGAAGTGCAATGGCTCTGCCTTCACCGGCGGGTTCGAGCCATCGATCCTCACTATGGCTAACGGAGCCTTCCAGGGCGTGTTAGAGTTCCTACAGGGTCGGGATCAGACTAGTTTAGGAAGTCAAAGACACTCACTTGAACAGCGGCTGGTTCCCGTGAGTGCCGAAAATCACTCATAGCTAAGTGGTTCCATTTCAGTTCATACAATTTTCAAGCCAGTTTGGACACTCAATGAATCGTCATTCTGCAAATCAACGAAGACGTTTTTTCGAAGTACCATGGAAACGAAAATAGTGCAATTGGTTTGAAAATGCCCAAATGAAAGTCAAAATGGCAGGCGTATTCGTAAGCGTTTATTTGAGGAACGTTCTTTCGTTTACAGTTTTCTGAGTTTGGGAGGATAACAAAAGAGAGGTAAACGTGAAAAAGGCGCGAGTAACTTGTCGTTCGCTCTTAAACGGCCGAAGTGGAAGTTGGAGCTCTTAGCGTCGAAAACGGGTCACGCTAATTCACTAAAAACTCCGACTGACGGCTCGATCATCAGCGAATCGTCGGCGTTCTCTGAGCCGATCAAGCGAACGTCAATGACGAACGCCACCTTCTTGACTTTGGAAGCTTTGGCACTTTGGGCACACGGAGGACAGCAGCAGCAGCAGCTGAGCAAACATGGTACTCTCATTAGCAACATTCAATTAAATCTCGAATGGATGTGCTTTAGAACTGAAGACGATGAAATCAGCGGCATCAAATCCGTCATTTAGCATGCCATTCTTCATCCGATTCGTTTCATCACATCACTTTGCCTGCACTCGTCGCCTCAGATTCATGCAACATTCGCTGTCCCATCAACGATACCATTGTGCTCCGTTGAGATGGTGTTTTTATAAATCTTTATGAAAACTAAATCCGTCCGAAATCCTCTTTGTCTAGTAGTTCTCGTATGTTCTCGCAGCATGCACTTACACAATGAGGTAGCAACAGTGGACGAAACTGCTTTCGCTTTCTTCTAAACCGGCTGCATTGGCACAGCGGTAAGAGGACACCGGTTGAGCCACGGATCCTCGCCCGGGCTAGCCAAGTCTTCCAGGATTGGGTATATTTGCACCAGACTTGCCTCTGGAGGCAAATAGGTATAGCGGCTGGCTCACGAAGACATTGTATAGGCCAAATACGCATTCAACATGCCTCGACGATTCTGAATGGAAAACGAAGGCGACGGCGATTCTACCTATGACAGAGACAGAGACGAAATCATAACTCTCGATGCCCTCAAGGCGTGACACGTGACAAACCGTTCTGAGTCAGCTAGGGCTAAACGAGGATTATCTCTCTACTCCTAGTTGCGGATCGCTTCTGCGCGGTACTCCTGACGTCTCTTGTTGCTCTTAAGACCCTTTCATACTTTACTGCTGAAGCGGCGCAGTAACGGTGAAGGATAGGGACCCGCGGCACGCGATGCAGCAGCGCAGTATGTCATCCCAAAATCGGATCTGACCACGATCCAATTTCGAGAAGTCGTTTTCTGGGGTTATCGAAGGCGCTGATCACGAATCTGACATCCGTTCTCGAGTTGTTGGCCGAAAACCATCCATATTGTCAACAAATTTCTAAATATCTGGTTTACAGCCACAGTAGAATCTGAAGGAGCCCTCAGTCGGTTACAGTGCATTAAGCAACATCGACATTCATCGTTTTTTCATAGGCGACGCCTGCGGGGTCGGTCTGGAGTTATGTGAGTTGGGTGTAGACAGTAGAAGTGTTGCACGTGTTTGCTTCTATAATAGTCTCCTCAAAAAATCATATCGTCTATAAACATGTATTTTGAATTCTCCAAGCTCGAACGCCAATCTGGTCAGATTTGTGGCGGTAGATACCGGCTCTGAGTGTCCTCTTCGCCTGCATTCCCCAAGACACACGTCCTAGTGACTCCAGGGCCCGGATTCACGACGGGTATCCTCGCTGCTTACCCCGAAACATACCCCAAACGGCGCGCAAATCGATACTCGTGAACGCGCGCCGCGGTTTAGACGGGGTTTGGGAGGGGTCTCCGACACTTCCCATGTTGAACGCAATTTCTCATCGACTGTGCCGTCTGGTTCTGGCCGAACCGCAACGCCGGAGCATTTCTTCTAGCTGCGCCGCGGTTCTAAGCTAGAGCCAGACGGCGGAGTCGATGAGATGTCCGCAGTGGGTGCAATTGCGGCAGTTGCGCCATAAGCCTGGTCTCCGAAACCCCGTTCGTCACGAATGAGAAATGGTCGCAGATCCGCGGTATCGAGTAGGTATAGCGCCGACGAGGTTTCGGAAACCGCTCGTTGCGTTTATGAATCCGGGCCCAGATCGTCGGGAGTTGCAACACGTGGCGTAGTCGAGCTTCGAGATTATCGTGTTCACATGTACTCTTAAAGAACTCATTTAATTATGAGAATTTGCAACAGTAACCACGACGAGTGCGGTAGACCAGTGAGCCTCATCACATCCGTCTTTGTTTATGAAAGATGGGATTGCTTCTCTGCTGATCCGTTAAAGGTACTACCTACAGATAGGAAGTACTGATATTTCGCCATCGTTTCTTCCGTTGTTACCAATTCAGGGACAAAATCATAATCTTTATTTAAACTCTTAGCACACTTTATTATTCTTACTTGTTATGTCTCACAGGTTGTCCGTGGTGAACGTTTTGTTGTAACCATCTAACAACTACTTTTTCCATCAATACCGAAGGCATAGAACAACAGCAACAGCTTTGCGAGTGTGGTGTCAGTTTGTTATTTTTGTCGTAACCCTTGGTTTTCCGGAAGGATTGTGATTTTTCAGACTATTCTGAATCAATAATATTATACCTAGATTTCCACTTTAATGATAAATCAGTGTTGATTCTTGCTTCGCAACTTTGAACGGTTCCATATTCAAACGCTCCCGAAGAACTGAGAAGCGCTGTTCGTCTACTGTTTGAGTGCTGTTTTCTTGAGCTTCTGGACCGTGACATATTACAAAGAATAGGGAAACCGATGCTGAGAAGGATTGTTCATTCAATTGAGCTTCTTATGTCACACAATCTCCATTCAGCGCTCACGAAATGAAAACTTCCTCCTTCAATTAAATAAAATTGGACATAGAGTACCATATGATTATTCGCAATCAGACACTGTTTTATGCGACATTTGAGGCTAAATCAAACCCTCCGTAAAATAAAGACCCTAGAAACTTTGGAAGCTTATCAGTTGAAAATTTTTCAATGAAAAAATTTCCGTCGTTGAAAGGGCGATTGCCCAGCATATGGGACTATAAAGATATGGAAATAAATTTCGTTCCAAGAGAAGCATGAGATTTGAGAGTTGAACGTTGAGTGCAGAATGGTTTCATGCAACACCACATCCCTACAATGGACTGGTACCAGTGACCGGAACAAAACAGGAAAGGGAACATTTTAAAATCGCTAAATGAGCACTTGCAGGTTCTTATGAAAACAGTAGTATCAGCGATCAAGGAGGAAGTGTCTTGGTAGAAAGCAAAAATAGCAGCTCAAGAATAGGTTAGTACCTGAAGTTATCTTTACTCTGTAGGACAGAATCCTATTCGAATATTTTGAAGTTTCAAAGAATATGTAGAGCTCAGAGAACAACGAACACATATT
Source organism: Nippostrongylus brasiliensis (assembly GCA_030553155.1). Classification (NCBI taxonomy): domain Eukaryota; kingdom Metazoa; phylum Nematoda; class Chromadorea; order Rhabditida; family Heligmosomidae; genus Nippostrongylus; species Nippostrongylus brasiliensis. The sequence continues at coordinate 15,982,794 of CP130737.1, forward strand.
CCTTTCACATCGGCCGAGTGTGCCGTTATGTTCTCTCGTCAGTTAATATTGTTCTACTTCATGTATTCGTTCAACACTGAATAGCGCTTGATTTCAACGAGTTCCTGTGTTTGTTCACTTCCTGGTTCGGTTCCAACGCCGACGTTCTCTCTGCTTTTTATGTTTCTCAATGACAAACACATCTACTGCATTTCTTTAGTTCCTTGTAGCATTCAAACTCTCACAAGTACATCGCTGTGCCTCATCTATTTGCGTTACATCCAATACCGTTTTCAATAGAAATCGTATGCGTGGCACATTCCAATCTATAGAGGGTGAACGGATGATGTCTGGTGCACACTTTCCGGATGAGCCATGCAATCAATTTTCACTAAAAACCGAAGATGAATTTATGCACGTTCTTGGCCATTTCAATTGCAGAACATACATATTTGTATTTCTGTGCCTCATTCTAGGTAAGTCTGTTTCCGGCCCAATGCCGAAAAGCTTCGGTTGATGATCGATTTCTAGGAGGTGCGAGTGAAGACCACTCTTGCTGTCACCTCATCATACTATCCCACATATTATATTTATGATACATATATTAGGAACGTCTCAGCAGTATTGTCGCTTAGACAGATATAAACAAACCTGTATCTCATCTGAGCGCTTGTGGAAACATAAAGAGTTCTTTCGCTATAGAGTTTCCTCATTTTTTCCAAATTTTAATGCTGTACAAATTTCTTGCCTTTGATGAATTAACTGACATGTCGGCGACTGATTCCTTGCATTTCTTACATTATAACGTTCTGTAGTGTACAATTTTCAAAGCTAAACGGCAACGTCGACCACTTGAAAATATACCGAAATCTACAGTTCATCCAAGTATAATTAAAAAGAGTGGCGCTTTCAAGCGTGAGAAAGAAACTCCCCAGAAAATGTGAATCACGTCCATGTTTGATGCAAATCTTGGAAGCATTCCTTTCAAAATCTCTTATGCTACCATTCCCGATATCACAGCCATTAAACAACTTAGTTTAGAGCAGCGTGAAAAGTCCTTCAAAATTTTTCCGACTGTCAACCTCACCTAAAATATTTTCAAATTAACTTGCTATTGGAATAGTCTCTAGTTTCTCGTTTAGAATAAGCAGACCGAATTCGATTTGGATGAAGTATTAACAGATTTTGATGTAAGTTAGGCGGTTAAGGGTAGCTAAAGCGGTGTAATTAGTATTAAGAGCGAGATAGAGAGGTCAACCTCGTAAGTTTGTCGTTGTAAGGAGGTCAACGAGCGCTCAACTCGATTGCAAAACTTTCAGAAATTTTGAGTGCCTTGTACACCGGAACCTAGTTCGTGTTTTCTCGAATCTAACCATGTATTTTATATTAAAAATGGTTAACTTCGAAAGAAGTGGTGTTGAAGCGACAAATAGACGATTTCACCCGTTACGGACAGCGTTTTGGCGGATGTATAACAATGGTACTGTATGTATGTCTGCCAAGCAAATACAACATGATTTACTAATATACAAGTTTTCAGGAGGCTCGCTAGCATGTGTACCTTTTGTAGTTTTCTCTGGCTAAATTGAAAATCGGTATTTCATGTTTTCAAATATGTTGCTGTTTAGAGCTCCATATGCTCTCGTCCTTGAACTACGGCATTGGGTGTTTGGAGCGTTTTGTTCCGCTTCAGTTGAAATAATGAATGGCTGCATCAGCTGCAAATTTCAGTGATCATCTTCAACTTTGATAAATTCATTAAGCCTGTAAGTGAGCTAGAAAACAGCTTCGATATGTCTGAATAGAAACGAGACCAAGCAATGAAACATTGACGTTTTGTTTGGTCTTTGATGTCGATTCATCATCATCGAAAAAGGAAGAGCTCAATGTCAGCGTGCTCAACTACGTCGACATTCGGTAGTTGCTTACCGCCCACGCTGTTGGCCCATGTTCTGACGAGTTTTTGGACTTTTTTGCTTATATCATCAATCATTCGATATCAGCGAGCGGAAAAGATTTTGTACGGATGATATGGTCCTCTAAGGTCCGTGTTTTAAGAAAATATAGACTATAGACTTCAAAAGTATCGATTTCAAGAAGGAGTAGCTATCTTCGCTTTTTTTGCTGCTAAGTAACCGCAACCTCAATACTGAACCGTGATTGGTGTTGGCCTTGTCCTTTTGAACTTTTTGAACTGTTGATTTGAACCACCGTGAAAACATCCTTCCGAAGGCAAACCGTTTTCTTTAGAGCAAGATCAGATGAAACCAAAAGGAGTTGAAAGCTGAATCAATCACCAAAAAGTGCGGGACGATCAAACGATTTTGATAGAGTTCACTCAAAAGAACTTTTCTAGCATCCAGCATAAGTTGGTTCAAATTCATTGGTAGATTACGAACCAAATTTGTTAAGCACTTGACTCAAAAATTTCCCTCTTGGTCGCTCTTGTGATGACCCGGTAGTTGTCCTTTATTTTTTAGGTGATTAATTTTATTTCACCCAACGCTTTGGCAAGATCGGATTCGAAAGAAGTCAAAATGCTCTGCCTGGTGGAGTACGCTATCTTCTCGATCACCGCCCAGGCGAATTAATCAAAGGGATTGAGTGTTAGAAAGTTTGATGGTCCACAGGAAATTCATCTAGTTTTTTAACACATCTTCTGCACAAATTCAGCTTAGTAGTCAGTGGTCCGTCTCGTTGGAACATGTGCAGCTCTGCTAGAGTGGAGACTGAGCTGTGAAGCAAGAAGCTTCTTGGGAACACCTTCAAGATGTATTCGAGTGCCACTTTTTACTCTTGAATCCACGAAAAACAGCGGCGCCTCCCTGTCAGCAGTGGTGGCAGTGCACAGCATGGTTGGACGAGACTTCCTCATAACAAGTCCGCCACTTTTTCAGACTTCTCTGGGGTTATTCTGGTTTGGCGAATGAAAATTTCTTCAAATGTGCTTTTCTATCTGAAAGAAAAACGTGTGAAAGTCGTCGTCCATCATTGGCTTTTTACAATCTCCTGCATCTTTGAAGTTTCTCTCGGTTATTCGCCTCCGGCAAAACGTGGCAGTACTGTTATGTACAGCTCCTTAGCTTTACTCTTCCCATCGCTCTTGGCACCACTGTATATAGCTCCTGATGTTCTTTCCAATTACTATGTTCCGACCTCCATCGGATTTTTTCAAGCCCATTTATCATTCTTCAAATCTTCCACATTTCTAGTGTTGACCGTAATCAGCCACTTCTTGTATGGACCATATCAGACCCTGTTTCGTCAAATTGAGCTAAGATTCGTTCAGTAGATGAGCTGCACCTCGGCGCTTCTACACAGCTCGACGTGTGCTGGAATTTATGATCAAATAGCCTCTAAAATTTTTCGGATATAATCCTATCTTTCGCAAAATAAAGTGGTGTGTTTCATGATGAATTTAAAAAAAACATACACTTGCATAACTGCTCGTCAATTCCTCCAGAAAAGTGGTTGTGGTTAAGAACTTTGTGTTTTTACTCGAAATGAGGAAATTTTTGCAATAGCTTATAAAATGCATACTGGGTACCAAAATAGTGGCATTGAGATGGGAAAGTCAGTGTTCCGTCTCTTGATGACGTGATCTCCTGAAGAGGCTCCGCGGGGCAAACTGATGGATTGATTGCTGTGTACAAATTTTCGAATAACAACCCAGGACGCAAAAAAAAAATAAAGATAATAAATAAAGACGCAAATAGACGTTCTGAAGCGTTTCGAACGCTTCTTAAGACACAACTTATGAGAGGTATTGCATGGTGCTCCGGTTCGTTTGACGTTCGATTTTCAGCGAATTAGCACTGCCTTGTTGGAAGTGGCTTACACCTCGAGTCTTTCACAGACAGGAGGTCCCCATCATTTTGGCAGCTAGGCCGGATATATGCGGGCAGGATTCGAGGGATCAAAGGCTATCTTCGACCTTACTAGGAAGGTTAGTGAGCGCACTCCAAGGATTCCGAACGAGACCTAGTATGTATTTGGTTTGTAGAGCATTGAGCGAGGATCACAACAATGTGGGTTTTTTTGCTGAGGACGCAAGTTTTTCATGCGACTGAAGCAAAACAGAAACACAATAACAGGATCTGAACTCATGAGCCTCTGAATCCGAGTCCACTGCGGTACCACAGCGCAAGCGAGACACATTTGATAGTGCCTTTAACGCCAGGGACTACATATTCAGCTATCTTTTTGCGAGTTTTGGACCACCCGTTGGAGCTCAGCAAAAATAATGTTGTGATCCCCGCTCTACAAAATTATATAGGTCTCGTTCGGAACCTTCGAGGCAAGTTCACTGACCTCCCTAGTTAGACCAGCGACACACCCACTGACTGAAGATTTTTCAAACCTCCACAGACGCAGTCCATATTTGCTGGTAGCCCTGTACATCTCGTTCACAGGTAGAAGGTAAAGGTAAAGGTATCGGCGTTGATCAGCCCATTCGTATTCCATTCAGTGTCGTAGAGTCATGGTGAACGGCTATACAATGACTCTGGCTATACAATGGCTTGCGTGGGCCAGCCGCCATGCCAAGTCAATGTTTTTACCCTCCCACAGTGGATTACAAGTGGCACAGGCATCCCACACAAATCTGGTACCAATTTCCGATTGTGGAGGTATGGTAGACTTGGTTAGCCCGGATCGGGATCGATCGATAGACCGTGCGCGTGTCAGCAGCGCCTCTTGCTTCTGCACCACGCAATCCCCGTTGACAGGTACATAGAGCTCCGTATTGGGTCGAAGAGAAAGTTTGCCGCCAAGTTTTCTGTCACTCCTTTATTCCATGCAAGATCGGATAAGCCTGTAGAATGCGGCATCGTTACTATTATATCAACAGCACATTTACATCAATGAGATACATTTGGCGCTCATTCTATAGAATATGACCGCGTAGTACAGTGGTAAGCGGTGCTGCTGACTCCCGCACTGTCGAGCGATCGATACCGCCCAGGTTAACCAAGCATTCCATCCCTCCAGGGTCGGATAAATTGGTACAAGACTTGTCTGGGAAGGTGCACGCAAGAGCTTATTACACAATTACCATGTCTCTACGATTCTGAATGGAACAAGAATGCGGCGGCGCGTCCTTAGGGGACTGATCAACGCCGACACATTTACCCTTACCTTTCACCTTCACCTTCTATAGAATTCCTGGATATTTGATGAAGAAATTCCCCCAGACACCGTTCAGGGTTCTCCTCCTTGTTGAGCTGCTTCTCTAGCAAATGAATGGATGACAAGTGGCACAAGCGAGAGTTTGCTGAGCAAAGTCCGATAAATGCCTTGGATGAGCCGGAAAATGCCATCAGAAATTTTGAAGTTTTCTCTGAGTGTCCTTCGCGGTCCCTCATGAGATGATGAACGGGCGTCTTCATGAATGCGGAAGGTTTTGTTCTTTTTCTTCCGTTTCCACGAAGAGCTGTTTTGTAGCGATCCACCCTGCTGCGGTATTCATTTGTAGTGACAGTACCATTTGTATTATGGTGACCCAAAAGCTCTTGTGCATTTCAGATTCTGACTTCTTTTATTTGTAACTCAAGAAAAACAAATAGATTACCAATAGAATTATTAAGATCAAGCACAATTCCTTACCGTATCGCTGGCAATGAATTGTGCTTAATCATGATAACCCTATTCGTAATTTGTTTGTTTTTCTTGAATTATGAATAAAGGAAGTCACAATCAGAAACGCATACCTTCTCTTAGGTCACCCTAATAGAAGCAGATCGCAGCTCCCAGCGAATAACTCCTTTGTTGTCGAACTATGCACTGAGCATTACTTTCATCAGATGAAGTCAGAATGAAGTGGAAAGTTCCACCAGTGGTTGACTGTTTCGAAGAAAACCTGCTGATCTATGCAAAAGCATTTACATCGAAAATGTTAATAGGAAACATGTCATCGTCAACAGATTGACTGACACTGCTATATTAAATGGAATTGCATTTTGCCACTGTTAATTACAGCGTTGGTAGTCAACTCATCGTTTTTCGTTATATTATTTTCTAATCATTTTTTTAAACATTAATGGCTCCCGTAAAAGTTGAACGAACATCTGCATTGTCTTTTCTAATTGAGAAGGTAATCCATCGTTTGCTCATTTATCCATTTTCATTCACTTTCTATCTTTCCCACTAAATCTCAAAATCAATCCAGTGCAGTCTATTGTCATCATAGCTTTATTTCAGTGTTGTTGATGTTTTGTCAACTTTCCAGACCAACAGCACCAACACCACAACCACCATCATTATCGCATATGTCATGCATTTCTCGATTGAAGACATGCATTCTAAAATGTCGTGTTCTGGATGGTTCATCGTGAACGCAGCGCTTCACTACACTATGTTAAAGAAAATCTTCAATTTATACCATGAACTAAGCATTTATGTACATATTCGAGTCCTCCTTTCCCACACCTATTCTGTCTTCGATTGGAATGCATAAAATTCGAGTTTTCCAGAATCATGTCGCAAGCTATGTTCATCCTCGCCACAGTCTTCTTCCTCACGTTTGCCCTAGTCGAACAGACGATGTTCGTTCATAGATCGGTACGTTCTGAAGTGTGCAACTATTGGTTTTCTTTCAGAAATCAAGAATCGTTGGATTCACCCTTTCGATTTTTTCGTTTTTTTTTCAGTTTCCACCTCGGCTTACATCCGGCTTGGACGAGAGACATGATTTGACGCTGGCGGAGAAACGAGACTTCAGATTTCACGCTTCAAGGGGCAAGAAACATGACGAAGGCATGCCAAAGAGGTGGATTCATAATTTCACATCAAATCGCCTTCATTCGAAAGCAAAGTATTTGAACAGTGATTTTCCCAAACTCGAGCGAAAATGTCACTGGAGCAAGTTGTGGTAGGTGAAAAATTTATCATCACTAAACCGTGCGCTTCACAATCTTGCTCTCCTAAATTTTTCTGATGATTACTGTTATTTTACGGAAAAGTCCTCCTTATTCGATTAAGACGAACAACCGAACCTCTCAATAATAGGCTTTACACATACACAGCTAGTTCCTGGAAAATGCATACATATTTGCTGCCCTCGTTTTCATTTTTCGTTCTAAAGGTGTCCGTAGAATAGCTTCCGTCCGTATTCCTTGGAACTGCCGAATCATACTTGGAGGCAACACTGTTCTGGGAGTTTTACCACATGAATTCATGCTTTCCACCAGACCGGACATCAAACAATCGGCAGAGTCCAAATTCCCAATGGCTTCCATTTCTTTTTTAATTCACTGCCAAATGCATGCATTGTGTTCTTGTTGCAACAAGTTCAGAAGCATTTCCTGTGGCACATTCGCTACGTCGCATCCTCTGCGTCTCTTTCCTTTATTTGTTCATTCTCACGGCTCTTTACTACTGACTACATAGTACAGATGCACCTTCGGCGCGCGTGGTGCAGGTAAGAGGCACTACTGACACCCGAACTGGCGATGGATCCTCGCATGGGATAACCAAACCTTCCATCTCTCCGGCGATGGGTAAATCACTACGAGACTCATCTGGGAAAGTAAATACACTGCGCTGGCATAGTAGCAAGTCATTGTATAGGCCAAATACGTCTTCACCATGTCTCTGCGGTTCTGAACGGAACCCGAATTCAGCGGCCCATCCTAAGGGGACAATCAACGCCGACACCTATTTCTTTACCCTTACTATAGACGGACCTTAACAAAGAATGAACCGACCGAGTCAAACAGATGAAATGGTGGCGCTGAGTAAGCACAGATTCGTATAGAGGCGTATGGTTTCCAATATTGCCTTTTCTTTAGCATAGCTCGCTCGCTTCAGTTTCCTTTAATTCCACCTCGTATCAACTAGCCCCGCCTACTTTTCGAGTTTTTGGTAACGTAGGATTTCAAGTACGATATTCGATCGTTTTCTGATAAAAAACGTAATAAGTCCAATAATAGCCCGAATCTGAAGACGTGAAGTTTTTATTCAATGGTTTTACTTGGGAGGTTCCTCCATCAGCTTGATCAGCGGTTTTGCGTTAGGTAGCTCTTTCAGCATATGAACATAGTAGGAAATTAATTGATTGCGAGTTTGCGCACGTTTTCTGATTCACCGTTGCCGAACTGAATGTCGAAAACTGAACGTTTCAGAAGCACACCAGAAAACGTTAACCTCACAATAAGTAAGCTGTTCTCCACCCTTATACTCTTGCTACTAGTCTTCTGTAAATAAAGTAGTTAATTTTAGTTGTGAAGGCAAGTCTTCCAAATACTCGTGTTTGCATATTTCTCAAAATCCATGTCTCATGATTACAGGATAAGATCGTTCAAATTACGAAACTTCCAGATATTCGTACACACCATCGCGCGGAAAGAAGTCAAGGAAATTGCTGCATTAGAGATCTCGACGGCAATTTCGCGGACTAAACGTGTTTTTCTATTTCTTTAATGCTGATCTGACAATACTGTACGCTTTTGTCGCTCATGTACTTCACCAGTTTTGGTGACCATCAGAGCATACTTGCTTTCTATATTCTTCACTGTGAATATCATGTTAGACTACCGGAATTGCTGTGACCGTAGCTTTTCATGGTGGAAAAAGTGTTGCACTGTGGCGAGAAATCTATTGGTTGTTGCTGTTGTTTTAATTGTTCACATCTTGCAAGTCTGCACAATTTACAGAAAAGTATGTTTGTACCGGAAAATCGGGAAAAACTGAGCTGCAGTCGCTAGTTCGGTAAGTAGTACAGCTTTTTGAAAAGTGAACTCAGGCAGACGTGAGGGAAAAGAGAACTGATGATCAACTGCTAAGAACGTTCCCAAATTGTTTAGAAAATCATCCATTTATTGCGACGTTGGCAGTGACATTAACATGCTTTCAGTTTAAGTATATCATCTGTATCGTAGATTTGCTCGATCTGGCCTCAGTCTTCATCATTCCCTATCGCACGCCGAGGCAGACCAATGGGTCTTACTCACTCGCTCAATTCAAAGAATATTGAATCTTTTGCTAACACATTTGAACAAAAGCTAACACATTAAACATAACCGTTGGCATATACCAGTAATCGTTATTGAGTGTACTAGAAGGAAGTAGATTTTAGTCTTATTATCGCGCCTCATGCGAGATTCGAACCCAGCTGAACGATTTTTGTTTGTGTTTGTGTTACAGCATCATCGTCTAGAAGTAGTTGTTGCATGTTGATGGTGTTAGAATCTTGGACGCTCAAGTGGGATTCGAAACCCAGTCTTGGATTTGGGGCGATTTTACGTCATTTAGTCCTCTAGGATTACTGGATTGTAAAAGATACGAGTGTCCCGAAATAACGTGGTGAATGTTTAATGACTTCCCAGGTCTAAGCTCCTATAGTTGGGGTGACGTCAACAGCCCTATCTTGTTCAGCACATTTTTCTGATTTAGATAGCATGGATTGCTTTAACTAGTGAGAAGATTTTTCTAATCAAAGGACTGCGATTTTTGGTGTTTAGTGGTCAAGAAATGCGCAAATGCGGCAACGTTCGCTTGCTTCGATCTGGGAACTGTCGCACAATTTATCTATTTATTTATTATATGCGCACAAGGACGCGCCATGAGCTTGAAACGAACACAACATTGAACGTGAGTCAGCAGTGCCGCATTAAAAAATGTGATAAGTCAGAGAGCAGGAGCTAAAACTTAATGAAAAAGAAGGAAACAAAAAAAAAGAAAAAAAGGCGAGGTGTGCCGTTCTGGGAACTCAACAGGCATACTTCTGGAAAGGTATGACGGGCAATTTAGAAGCGAAAAATAAAAAAGAAACCAGAAAGTATACAATAATGGAAAAAGACAGATGTTTTCTTCAGTAATTGAAATTTCAAGGCAAGCAACAAAAATACAGAAAGCAGAAACGTCTTTGGGTAGCCATCGGCCAGGGCCCACGAAGAATCATGTCCCAACACAGTCCTAAGGAAGAGGTTATGTCATTTAGATGGAAAACAGTTAATGGTTCCTAAATCAAAATTCCGTTCCAGGGAGCCTGTCCATGAAGGCAACTGCACAGAACCACGAGGCAGATGCAGTGTCAATACGTCCAGGGTGCGTAGAATTATCGAAAAGCGGATGACACAAAATTCAACGGTATTCATGTGAAATCGCCCGTCACATCAGCATCATCTCGTTTGCAGTGAATCAAAGAGCCCAAAAACTCGAATCGAAGCTCTTCAAAACATAATAAGATTCGGCTTCTTGCGGACAAGAACCAACGCCTGCTACTGGTGTGATGGGTACAGCCTAGGGTAAGGGCCGCAGGTCGCGATCTCGAACGGATCCCGTTCTTTGATGATATGCTGCTCCCCATCGACTAGACACACAGCCACAAAATTCGTGGGATCCGGCATGCATATATGCAGAAGGTTCCTTTTCCACTAAACACCGGCGTCAAAATTCGCGCAGTGTTACGGTTTGGGGCAGAATCTGCGCCTACGGGAGCTCCCCTAGTTTCCGTGGATGGGAAGCTGAAAGTCACTGAGGAAGTGCGCTAGCTAGACATCTTTGGACTGTGATTTTTCATCGGGCATAGCAGCATTTTGATCATGTACCGCGGCCGGTATTTTTCCTCTCAATGCCCAATTATCACCCGAGTGTATCATATCATGCTCATATCTTAATACACATCCTCGAAGCGGTCTTATCATGTCATGCTTGCGAGAAAAGAACGACTTTTTCTTCCATATCAGGCAGATTAAACAGACTGCACACGACAATAGGTGGGTGCGAAATGGTATGATATCGAATACGGTTGGGCATGATATGATAATTGGGCATTAAGAGGAAAATTACCCCCGGCCTTTCCAGTAGGACTCTGCCCCTGCTCAGAGTACGAAAAAATCTTGACGTGGGCAGAGCCGTTCTACCCGACTGCCACCATCATCAAATTGGCCACGTACTCTCCGAATCTAAATTCTGTTTACTTCAGAATAGGATAGGAGTAAAGCTATTCGCCACTACATTCTCAAATCCATGCAGCATTCTCTGTACCTGGAGTGCGATCGACTCTCTCCTAATGAATCGCGGCCCAGCACTGATAAGTTTGCCAAGAGTGTGGTCCTCTGTATCCGCTGTATGATGCATCTCTTCGAAACCGTCGAGGAGTAATATTGGCTGGTATTTTTGGTGCTGTTATATGTCCTTTGTTTTGCTGAAATATTAATTGATCGATTGTTATACAGCAAACCGTTCACAACGTTGCTTGTGGACACCCTGTATAATGGGAGGGGGCACTAAGAAACATTTCCTTTTTTGGGTGACATCAGTGATTGACAAAAGATCCACACTCACCGGATGTTAAGAGCAGAAAAGAGGGCGAGTGGTCTACGAAAAACGCTCTAATTCCATGACTACGGAAAAGAGCAATGGACTATGACAGTAAAACTAAATCTAATCTATGAGCCAAACAATGGAGAGATTCAAATACCCTGACCGACCTGGCGGCGGACGGAAATATTTTCTGGCAGCGAAGGATTGCATCAGTGAATTGGGAAGGAGTTAGAACGACACTTTGTGGTCGGAAACGCTCCAGGACATTCATGGAGGAATTGTGCCCTTAGGTGTTCTGTACAAGTTGCTTTGAACAATGACACTTTACTTTCTGACGTGGTCTGCTTCGATGTTTACCTCCCCATTGGGGGCAAACGCCGCTTCATCCTTGTATATCGACCACCACGCTCTACCACAAAAGATGATGAAGATCTTCTTATGACTATTAGCGATTTGGCTTCAGGGGAGCCATCCACTACTACGATTTTAGGAGACCTCAATCTTGCTGTCGATTGGCTTTCAGGGACTGCGGAGTCGTCTATAGGCCATAGGTTTCTTATGGCATTTAGGGCTCTTTCTCTCAACCAATTTGTGACAACTCCCACTCGAGGTGACAACGTTCTAGATTTGATATTGGCTCCTCCGGAATCTATCGCCTCCGTTCATGTGTTGCCTCCTCTAGCGTCATCTGATCACAACGTAGTACTTTTCAAATTATCGCTGGTCGTGTCTGATACGCTCACTAACAGTCCGATATGGGACTATGCTTCGATGGACACTGAAGCAATCGAACTTGAACTTGAGCGCCTAAACTGGTGGTCCATTTTTAGTGGTTATAGGGATATCGATGATCTTTACGATACTTTTCGTACAGTGTTGCTCGACATCATATCTAGGTTCGTCCCGTTCACGTACCGCCGCAGCACAATCAGTTACCCCAGACACATACTGAACCTGTTCGACCAGCGTTGTAGATTATTTAGAGAAAACGTTTCTACCAGATCTAGCTACTATCAAGGGTTGACAAGAGAGTTGGATCATCATATTAAGAAGTTTCTGGCTAACAAAGTAAGACGGCTTGCTTCTCAGAAGAACGCTAAAAGACTATCGGCATTAGTTAATAAAATTAAGAAGCAGTCGAAGCTTAAGCCAGTTTTGATCGATGACTTAGGCAGAAAGCATTCCACTGATAAGGACAAGGCTGAAGCCTTCGCTGACTATTTTGGTAGTATCTTCACCACTCCCACTGAACCCATACCACCTTTGGCCTCCCTGACTGATGACTGCATGAAGGTTCCATTCGTCACTTCTCATGAGGTTTTTAGGCATCTTAGAGCACTGAAACCATCTTGGTCATCCACAGCAGATGGTATACCTCAGATTTTCTTCAAGAAATTCGCCAAGCACCTCACTGCTCCTATTACTCACATGTTGAATATTTCATTGATGTCGGCTGAGGTTCCGATGATCTGTAAAAACGCATACGTCACTCCCATACCTAAAGTGAGCGGTACGACCAAAATCTCGGCTTTTAGGCCGATAAGTATAGTCCCCGTCCCCCTAAAAATATTAGAAAGAATTGTCAAGGAGCACTTGCTCGCTTGGATGATTAAAGTGAAGTGCATTCCAACCGAACAACATGGGTTCCTCCCCGGAGCTTCCACTTGCACGCAACTAGTTGATTGCGTTAACGCCTGGTCGGAGGCTATCAATTTCGGAAAGAAAGTTGACATCGTTTACTTCGGTTTTAGCAAAGCATTTGATAAGGTATGTCACACTCGCCTTCTTGCTAAGCTCGATAGTATAGGTAATCGTGGTCAGATGTGGCGTTGGTTTGAGTCCTACCTCTCTGATTGGAGATTCAATGTTAAGGTGGGCAAAAGTATATCTCTGCCCAGAAGGTGCACATCAGGCGTTCCTCAAGGTGGTAGCCTTTCACCAATCCTGTTTCTTATCTACACCTACGAACTGCCTAGTGTCCTCAAAGTCGACCACAGACTCTCTGTGGCTGCTTATGCTGATGACGTTAAGGTTTACATTTCTTACGACAGCAGTGAGGCTGAGGAGGCAGCACAGGCACTTGAGGAGGCGTTGGCTAAAATGACGAGATGGTCTAACGATTGGTCGTTACCGATAAATATGGGTAAAAGTCACATTGTCTCCTTAAATTCCTGCCCACTTGAAGTGAAATTTCCCGACGGAACTCCTCTTTCTTCTTGTGAGCAAGTGGTTGATCTTGGTGTCTGTATATCTAAGGGTCTCAACTGGAGCCGGCATGTGGAGGAAGTCGCCAAAAAAGGGTTGAGAATTGTTCATCTCCTGTACCGAAACATACACTGTTTCGACGTAGCTATTTGGCTGAAATTATACAAAATGTACGTCCTACCTATAGTCGATTACTGCAGTCCCGTCTGGAACCCACACCTTCGCAAAGATATTGAAACATTAGAGAGAGTTCAGAAAACCTTTACGCGGCTTTTATACTACAGAGTTTTCCGCGGTCAAGGTCATTCATCTTCTGTTCCTGACTACGCGGCGAGGCTTAAAGAATTGAACTTGAAAAGCCTTTTTTATCGTAGAACTTTTTCAGATTTGGTACTTGCATTCAAGATATTCAAAGGGGAAATGCGCCTCAGGCCCTCAAGGTACTGGGTGCTTCGCCCCTCGTATGGTCGGAGAGGTGTCTTCAGCGTTTTTGGTGGCAAGCTTGGTCGATTTCAGAGAGGACTGCGGCAGAATTCCTTTATTCTCCGCACTACTTCATGGCTCGAAAAACTCCCCCCGCATTTACTGTCTTGCGATAATTCCTTAAAGTTTAGGACAGCGTTGAAGAAGATTGATCTCCTGAGAACTATTGGAATACCTGATGTCATGTGATGACTGGAGAACGCTTGAATACCACTAGTTACAATTGTTTACTATTCCATGGATGTTTTTTTTTCACTGTGAAAGGTTTTGACCTTGGGTTGTTGAGTGCTCTCCTGCTTTTTTTTGCTGCTTAATATAAGGCATCGGAGGTCGTTCCTAGAGGATTTCAGCTGTTCTTTCGTAACGGTCTATCTCGGTTTATTCCATGTTGAGCATGTTTTGTTGCAGTTACTAGTAACAGAGATACTATTAGTAGACTGCTTTAGTTAACTTTGGTTTCGCGCTTGATTTCTTCCTTCTTCTCCTTTTTGATAAAAAAGGTGCAGTTGGTCTATTTTTTCGTGATAAGAAGATGGATAAAATGATTTTATTTCTTTCATTACTTTATTTTTTTTTCATTCCGTTATTTGCTTGTGATGACCTTTTTTTCTTAATATTCTATGTAGCTCCATCCACGCCCACGGAGATTTTTTTCTGGCTCTCAATTTTTCGAACATTAGGAGCTCGTGTAGCTTTTGGCGTGGTCGCAGTCATATGGCTAGCTGGGGGCCTCAGGTTTCATGTCTAAAGTTCTACTAGTCCGCGCTTCGAACTGTTTTCCATCATACTGACATAGCCTCTTCCTTAGGACTGTATTGGGACATGTTTCTTCGTGGGCCCCCGCCTATGGCTACCAGGAAACGTTTCTGCTTACCTTGTATTTTTGTTGCTTCCCCTTAAAATTCCAGTTACTAAAGAAAGACGTCTATCTTTTTCCATTATCGAGAACTCTCTAGTTTCTTTTTTTTTTGCTTCTAAATGTCTGCCAGAGCTTTCCAGAAGTACGCCTGTTGAGTTTTCCGGAATGGCCAACTTCGCCTTTTTTTTCTTTTTTCCCTCTTATTCATTAAGTTTTAGCTCCTGCTCGCTGACTTACTACATTTTATTTTTTATGCGGCACGACTCACGTTCAATGTTATGTTCGTTTCAAGATCATGGCGCGTCTTTGTACGCATATAATAAATAAATAAATAAATAAATACAACACCGAATGACCAGCAGCCAAAGTCCAGGAAAGAAGTAGCAGGTCTCACAAATGGAAATGTTGAGATGGGCAAGTCGAGTAATCCGGAAGGGATCGAGTAGCAAACAATAATTTAATAAGGGTGCCACCAGCGCAGGTCACTACCAAAGAAGACCATAAAAGCACTTTACGAGAATCATCCAAGAGAAAGTGGAAAACACTACGAAAATGTGGAAGCACATGACCAAGAAGAACTTCAAAGAAGTGAGTGCAAGACATCAGGTATGGTACAAAGTGTAGGCAGCTAGCGTGGCACGTAAATGAGTGAGACATACACATTTAGGAGCGAAAATGACGAAAACGTTTACTCATTGTATAGGAGAATAACCAGGTAAATTGCGAAATTCCATTACAGTTCTCGTCATAAAATCGCCTTACGCATCCGACTCGCCTGATCATGGGTAAAGTTTTTTTTCCATTATAAAAGGTAAAGGTAAAGGTGCCGGCGTTGATCAGTCCCCTGAGGACGCACCGCAGCATTCGTGTTCCATTCAAGTCGTAGAGGCATAGTGAATGCGTATTTGGCCTATACAATGACCTGCGGGGGCCAGCCGCTATGCCAGGTCAGTGTCGTTACCTTCCCAGGCAAGTCTGGAACCAATTTACCCGACCCCGGAGGTATGGAAGGCTTGGTTAGCCCGGGCCGGGATCGATCGCTGGACCGTGCGGGGTGACAGCAGCGCCTCTTACCACTGTACCACGCGGGCCCTCTGTTTCCATTATATTTCCATTGTTTCCATTATATGGAGCACAAATTTGGCCTATGCACCAGTACCTCTCATCCGGCTGTATACATAGAATGGTTATGGAAAGTTCGTGGTATGTGCTAAGTATCAGTGAATTGAAAAATAGAACTGATAAATTTTAAGAAGCATGTGTGACTGTAAGAGGTACTGGCTGCAAATGAGTCAAACAAAATTGTTGTCAGCCTAGTAACAACAGCATGAACACCTACCGATATTACACGTTTACGGAAAGGAATAACAAAAGACGAAATGCCATGCAACATTTACGAAATTATGTGACAAAATACGAAATGGTATGGAAAATATACGAGATGGTGTGGAACATTTACGATCTGCGGCGGAAAAATATGTATGCTCGGATCTTTTTGAAGAGGATGCAATGTGCCAAAAGTTTCCAAACGTTTGATAAAATTGACGGTCATCGGATGCAGGTCTTGAGGAGACAATCAGCCCTACACTCCGAACAATAGATAGTGTAATGATCTTGGATCTGATTTTAAGGACTTAAATGACTACACACCGTGGTCCATTGGATTTTGGTCCGGTTTGGTCCGGAGAATACCGGAGCCATTCTGATAACGTAACGGCGTCGTAGGAACAGGCCTTAAATCGTGCTTATGCCTTCCTCCTGCGGGTAGTAGCAGAATTTTCTTTGTCATCATCTTCTTAGCCGTCGTGTCGCCTTGCGACACGTTTGTGCGGGAAAGCACCAAACGTTCAACTGGTTAATATAAGCACACCTTGTATACCATGCTCACGTCTCTACGATGCCAGGTTGAAGTCGTGTGCATCGCGCACTATTGGCGGATTGACCTAGGCGAACATTATCCTTCAGGGCAACAGGTACAATGAAAAGTAAAGCAAATTAGTGTCTTAATAGCGCCGTCGTTTCGCGACAGAGGAAGCCGTCGTGAACTACTTCGACACCTATGTACATCAGACATTTTTGAAGTTCATATGGGGTTCCTACGGTTGTCCTCTTCACTTGTTGTCATCTCATCTACAGGTGTCGCAATGTGTTTAGGAGAATGTAAGTTAAGAGTATCCTTCCACACTTTACATAATCACGTTGACGTTCCATGCGATAAGTGTTCAAAAACAGAATCTCAAAACAACACAACAACTAAAATTTGGATCCACAAAATCAATTTAAAAAAGAATAAACAGAAAAAAGTATAAAAATTCCGCTCGGTCACTGGTATCGATCGACTTCATGTAATGCCGTTGAAAATTATCTAAATGACGGTGCTGGTGCCAACACGAAAATTGCCGTTTCCCGGCAGCCGCAAAGAGCGCTCCTGTTCCTATTTGGGCCCTTACAGACCAGACGACAAAAATTGAGCGATGAATTCGCAGTCTTCACCGCGGTGGTGACCGCGCGTTGCAACGCGGTATCGATTAGAGTAATGCGGCCGCCGCAAGCGTCGCGTTGGACGAGAATGCTCGTCATCGTGTGTTCCGCTCAATTCCATTTGTTACGGCTAATTGGATTATTTCAAATTGCACGTCGTCGGATCTGTAAGGGGCCCTTTGGTTCTCTTGCGAGGGTGGAGCACCATGTATTCGTGTGAAACGCCTCAACCTTTTTTTCTCAACGTAAGGACCAAGGCACGTGACGCTAATAAGCTAACGTAGACCGCTTGCAGCTCTAGATTCTACATCTTTCCATCCTCCAGCACCACTATCATTTTGAATCACAACGTTTGGGACCGTTACGCCAGTGAGGTGCAGTCGTAAGAAGCTCAACGCACACCCCCATAACCAACCGACTGATCCTCTTCTATGACTCTGATTTGAAATTCAATGCCCCGGCGACTGATCAACTCTGATCAGTTTAGTCTCTACCTTATTTTCAAGGAATTTCCAAGGATCGTTCACCGTTTGTCGTCGTCGCATAGGCCGTCAAGTCACTTCCTACGTTCGAACGTGTGTTGTCGACGATGTACTGATGTTGACTTTTCACATTAGTTGGTTGATTATTCAATTTTCCCAGCGAATTCATGCCTTTCAACGAGTCTTTGCACATGCTAAGAGAAAACATGCTCTCTCTTCGTTAACGCATTTCGATGTGGTGTGTCGTCGCCGTTTGCGAAGCCCTGACAACACAGCTTCATCCTCTATGGTTCGTCTAAACAAATGCGAAACAACGGCACGAACTAGCCGTCTTAATATCACACGATATCTTCTAGTTCAATGTAGAGTGCGAGAAATACGTTCCTGTGTAAACTGCCAATCTACATCCCTACAAAGAAAGGAATCCTGGGCCGTGAATCAAAAACTTCTGAATATAATAGTTAAATCAATAAAATAGCCCATTCCATAAAGTTGCCCACAAAATGTGACTGTCTATGATTACATTTTTTACTGATTCAGAAGTTGGTACTTACTGCAACAAAAATCAGAGCAGGACACATTGACAGTAAATATTAATGAGCAGGATAACATTATGAGACTATTTCACTGCGGTCAATAAAATGAAAAAAATAACGCGAAGAGAGGTAGAGGTAAAATACGAGAAGCTAATCAAGCCAGAGGAGAAGAAGGTGGTAAAGATGAATCCACGGTACAACTATAACATTCGTGAGCAATCTTACATGAAATACATTTTCTAATAATAGTGTCGCAAAGTGATACAAAAGCAAGGCACTACAACAAAAACCTGAAATGTAAAATGCAAAAAGGCATAAAAACATCAGATAGATGTGTGTCTATCTAATGATGGTCAAGAGTTGAGCTTTGAGTTTCAATCATTGAGTTACCAATCTCAATTTCGATTGCTTTTAACCAACACAATAATAATAGTATCACTATCTCTCATAGATAATTTCGACGTAAAAGTTATAAATATTGCGAGTTTATCAGTGCGGCATAATTTATCCAAAAATATGAAACAACTGAAAATACCATCTTTCACGTCAGATTCTCGTTCCTTTGCTATATACTCTTGACACATTAGAATTTTGCAGGTTTTCTGTAGCTTAGATGAGTGTTAGCAAAAATTCTATTTCAAAAATTGATTTTGATTTTAACTTCTTGGATAGTATGACGTTGTTTAGCAGGTACAAGCAGTTCAGCTGTAGCGATGAACTGAATTCTGCGAAACTGCAATATTCAATAGAAAGTATTTCCAATCACTGCTGTTGATACCACCTACCTGCACTAAAACTCCAACGCTACGTCAGTGGCTCTATTGTTTTTCTCCAAAAACTCTTGACAATGATGTACCATGCGTTGTGTAACTTGAAAACTAGCTTGAGCCTGGCAATTTGGAAGTCACCGGAAGGAACTCCAATTCCGTCGTGTCAGAAGTTGCAAGGGTCAACTCTTTCGTTACAATTACCATTAAGGAGGTTGAGGTTCACCTCCGTCTCTCTCTCTCTCTCTCTGATTCAACTTCCAGGCGACTTCGGATTCATGGAGAATAGTTGGAATGAAGTGATCTCGTGTAAAACAATTTTGAATTGAACAAACAATTGATCTGTTATTTAAAACTCTGAAAGAATTGATGCAAAGAGTTTTTAGTGGCTATGTTTCCAAGTTGTTACAGATCATTGGCGAGCTGATGTTGCGACCTGCTGGTCATCTTCAGAGATACAGTTAGTTAACCCATCAAGTTTACTCGCCAGGGCCCAGATTCATGAACGGGCGAACAGTCTCCGAAATCGCGGCGCAGCTAGAACCAGACGGCAGAGACGATGAGAGATTGCGTTCAACGTAGGAAGTTCAGGATAAATAGGCGAAGGTGGGCGCCGTCCGGCCTGTACCTCGGGGTTTATCGGGGGTTTACCAATGATGAATTTGGGCCCAGAAGTCTGATCCATCCGAATAATTCTGACGAATTGTAACGAGCGCCGAATGAAACTGTACTCACAGGTAAATAACCATGTTTTTTCACCTAGAGCTGCTGCTTGCTTTTGGTGAATGGTCACACACGGCTCCACTCTGTTTATACCATAAATACACAAAACGATTTGATACTATCTGACAACGTGTCACAAATAGAGGAAGCAAATTCATGTCTATTTTTCGTTGATTTTCAGAACATGTGCGAAATGTCCTAGAAAGAACGCCATCACTATTGATCCCGACACTCCATCTGAAAACGAAGTGCCAGAAACTCTAGAAAAGTATTCCGCTATTTGCCGCTTTTTGTTAAGCGGTTTATAGACAAGAACTAGTTGATTGACTTATATTATTAGGTTATTCGCAAAACACTGACATCGGAAGGGAATTGAACCCGCGTCTTTCTGTTTCCGGCAGACTGCACTACATCGGTAGCACAGTGGTTAGTGCAGTCTACCGGAAACAGAAAGACGCGGGTTCAATTACCGTCCGATGTCAGTGTTTTGCGAATAACCTAGCAGCTCCAAATGATATAAGTCAATCAACTCTAGAAAAGGTTTTTTGCTGAACTCTACGGACAACGTGATGACATTGATAGGAAAATAAGCAATAAAGAAAACACGAAAACTCCAGGCCGACAACTGCAAAGCCATAACTCTCAGAGTAGATCATAAGGAAGAGATTCCAAAACAGGTGTCATATATTGGATATGGTATTTGTAAACTAATAAAAAGGCAACGCAAAGAAAACACACAAGAGCGTCTAAGGATGTTCTTGTTCATTGCGCTATAAATGTATAGGATGTCTCTTATATGCCTACAATGATTGCGGCTCTCTGGTTTTACTCCGCACTTGTGTGCAACTTTCAGACCACTATGAGGTTATTCCTGTAGACCAGAGGCTATTGGCTTTCCTTCAGCAAAGCGCGAGTTCTGCCTAAATTACGGTATGGCGAGAATTTTGTAATGAAGTTTGTTGGGATTCAGCTGCCGCACGCTATATATAAATTTCATTTTCTTCCTTCGTCCAGACGTTGTCGGAAGTCGGCGCTGTATTCTCGCATCACAAAGTGTCATGGATACACACACATCGAGCTTTACAACGAAAATTTCAATATCCAAACGACAACGCTCTGAGCCGCATCGCTCAGCGAGTCCTTTCAGCCGTCCGCCATGAAGACAGCGTTGTTCTAGCGTTGGAGCTCAGTGTACTACCAGAACTTTGATCGACGGAACAACCTATCCCGCAGGTTAAAATCTGGGCGAAAAGGGCTGATGATACTACGAGGGGCATACTGAAAGTAGCAGCATATTGCTAGAATTCAAATTCACGAGATGTAGCAGAAACGGTCGCTGGCATTGAAATAAACATCACCGCTACGCTGTCATTTATTTATCTCTTTGCTTATAAATGCACCAAGAGTGTGCCCCCTCTATTTAAATGCAAAGTGGGTGAAAAAAGTGCTGTAGAAAGTAATGATCACAGAACCAGATCAATCAACTTTCAATAAAATAAACACAAGTGAACAAAGGTAAAGCAGATGCAACCATTATGTGAGAGGAATTTAACCTGCAGTCATGAGCACTGGTGTCCGCCGAGCTTCCCCTCAGGAGACTATCATTTTGTGCCACAGTATTGTCCATCACGTAGCCAGAAGCAGCGCTTCCAAGAGGGTGAAAATCAGATTTTCGTTTCAAAAGCGTGTGCTGCCATTGAATTTCTTTTTGAAAAAGGATTACCCCACAGTTGGCATTTAACCAATACTTCCAGTGCTTACAGATATAGGTATCAGCGGTGCTAAAAGATGGGTGAAAGATTTAATGATGGGAACACGAGTATCAAAATTGAACCTCGTAGCGAAAAACAGTTTGTCAAAGCCTCCCAGCAGCTGGAACAGACTTCTATCACAAGGGATTTTTCAAGCCATAGAATGATGAACAAAATGTGCACAAGGAAGTTGAGGTTATGTTGAGACGTGGCACAAACGTCTGTAATTTAACATAGTGCTTGTTTCGTTTATGTCAAACTGTATTCCATTCACCGCCGTCGAAGGTCTCTTTGTGGTCTTCGCTCCTGATCACTACGAAACGAGGTGTTTTTACGGATTTCAAATTGAATTTTAATTTTAATTCATGAAGCTACTATGCGTAGCTCACTTTCACACACACCCTGTCAGCACACGTTTGTTTTTCATTGATTTTCATTTACTCAACATAGCCCAATCAACAGAATACTAATGCAAAAAAAACGAAACAATGCTACATGTAATTATCGAACACAAAATCGAAGTATTATAGAAATTAAATTGGAATCAAAATGAAGGATAGCTCATGAGGAAATTTCTAGTTGTGTTAAATTGCGTAAAATTACTTGTGTGCGGGAAGGCGGAAAATCCGAATCCTTATGAGTGCGGTAAGTCACTTTTACTCCCATGTGACTGCACAGTTTCCGGTTTTGTCTGTATTGACAGTACATTGCTTTTAGTTGTCACATGGTGTTCCATGTAGTAAAAACAAGCGAAGAAAGCCAATAGGTATGTTGCTCAAAGACATCCTTGCTGAAAATCGAAAAAAACTTGATAAATATCTTCTGCAGATAGGATATTTCTCAAGTTTCGGTTATTTCGTTCGGCGTGAACTCTACCGGGCGGCTGCTGACACACACGCACACATTTCATTTCGCATAAAAAATTTTTCCGTGGTTCACCACACACTCACATACACTCACAGACACACACACACATTGTGTGCTCAGTCCCTGGTGTGTTATACACGCTGTGTAATGTGCATCTCATGTAAGCAGCGTTGCTGAGGTGGAGGGGAACGTTTGCCGAGAGACTGTTCCTGCTGGGCCCTCGCCGCGTTTTTCACCTCACACGTTCATCATCACTTCTCCTTGGGCCGTTGCCGAAGTGTGTACTAGCTTAAAGAGGGTCTTGAAAAATAAACACCGGTGCAAATGGTGTCCTTTTCGTGATTTATCCAAGTCATGTTGGGTTGCGTTCCTTCATGTTTTTCAAAGAATGACCTACACGAAATCTACGGTTTTGTATTCATGTAGGAAAGGTGACTATAAATAACTAACATCCTTCCCTTTTCCACTTGCGTTTACTAACCTTATTGAGTCCGTCTGATTGGTAATTTGTTGATATGGTTTTCTTTCATATTTATTTTAGTTTCCATCTGCTGTTACTGTTTCCAATAAGATCATGATTTTCGTCATAACACGAATGCTAAGATGTAATGATGAATAAGTAAAATGAATATAAATTTCGCTACCACATTTTGCCTTCATATGGATCTCACATGAAGTCCGCTATTTTGTGCTTTCTTATCAGCCGGCACCACTCACCTATCCGCATCCTAATGTATTCCGTTACTGCTCTTACCTTAGGGTATGGGTTAAAGTCGCCATGAACTGAATTCGCCAGTCCTCACCCCTACCCCCCGAAAGATCGAATAGTTGCCGCGGGCAGAGACGTCATGCGGACTGGATTTTGTGGTGGAACAACGCGGAAGAGCATCAGCAGCATCAGCAGCATCGTCGGAGTTTGTAGTGCCGAGCACTACGGCTGTTCAGCCATCCTCTCCTCCAGGCAGGTGACGATGAATCGATCGATGTGGCTCAAGTCGCTCAGCGTTTGTCTTGCTCCTCCAGTCACCTAATACACTTGTCTCGTACAAGCTGACTCAATTAATGGCCCATCGTTTTCTATTCGATACATCGACTCAGCCGCCTGTTCTATGTAACGCTTCTGAAGTCGACAAAACCATACACAAACTCGATTTTCCTCAAATGCCGTCGAAATCACTCCATCCGAACCGTCGATCGTCCCCCTTTACACCATCACTTTATTGAACTTTCACCACAAATATCGGTGACTGTAATTGACTTTATTACACTCCATTGGACTGTCAGCGATGAAGCGCTCGTTTCAGTCTTCAGCGTAAACGAGCTAGGTGTTCAAAATTTATTCAAAAATATAAAAAACACGGAAACAGTGTTCACGATTTAGTGTTGAGTAGCTATAATACCGTTAATTACGACGATATGCTGATTCATTAAATTCAATGAACTCCTAATCAGGCAGCCTATGGTATCCACGAGAACAGAATCTTAACCTTGAAACTCTACTCTTTTCCCTTCTTTTTTCTCCTTTTTCTTTTTCTTTTAACAAGGAAGTTGAAACAAAAACAATTTTTTGCTTTGTCAAAGATGAGATGACTTGGGAGCACTGGACTCCAACCAATTTCTCCGGGCAATCTTGCTCCCGCCCACCTTCCCTCTACAAGGCTCTTGATTTACACTTTTGAAGACGATAAGATACCTAGATTCCGTAAATATAATTGTGGTACAGTAGGTTTGTTTCGTGCTTCAACATTTACCCTATACGTACCAAGAAGCCAAATGAGGTGGAGTGATATAAATCGTCCCGTTATAAACCTTCCGCATTTTTCATACCTTCAAACTCTAGCTTTCACTTACACTTAATGTCTGCCTAGAGTGACGCCTCCTATACCTCCGGAACGACACGGGTATATTCCCAATTTAACTGAAATTGTAATCTTTTACACGAAAACTAGTTCTTTAAAAGGTTTAGTTTAGTTTGTTAGTTCCTTCGCACAAACAAATGGCACGACGGTCTGGAGTAGTTCCTGCTTGCAATAGCTGTCTTTGTTGGGACGAAAATTGAGTTTCTGCTATCTTTCATATGTCCTTCGCTAGACTGATTCTGATGTTCTCAAACGAACGATTTGTTTCAATTGTTCCGAACGCTTGATCCTTTGAACTGTTCAGTTTTGCTGGGGCCAAGCGTTATAAGTTTCGGTTGGATTTCGGACTTCAATGATATGAGCAATGCCCTTTTTACCATTTAAATGATTGAGTACAACATTTTCACTGGATCTTAATCTCACTAGAAGGCTGACGTCGCAGAATTTCTTTTCTCAACTATTTTCGTCGTCACGTTCGCCTTGGCCGAAATTTGCCTTGATGATAATGGGCGGTTCCTCATGTCACCGTCAACTCCCATCCAGTCTACCGACAACAACTGAAATCGACTGAAATCTTACGATTGGTCCTACTGCTTCATTAAACCACAATTCCAACAAGTTCTGTCAGCATTTGGCATTTTCGGTTTATATTTTACCTCTTTTACATCTCTTTTACAGAACGAGATTCACCATTTTCCCTCACGACGATGGCACTATTCTCTTTCTTCAATTGCCCCCGTTATGTTCTCTTTTCACACTTATTCGTGATCACTCAATAAGTTTTATAGAAATAATACACATGAGTTTTATAACTACTATAGAGTAGAGCTGTTTTTTTTTGCCTAATTTGACGTGAAAACAATGACGTATAAGACGGGCTGCTGATCCTTGCGTCACTTTGAAAATTCAAATTTAGAGCTCTGAAGAAATTTCAGACCTTAAAAAAACTAATTGAGTGCCAGAACCGGACCTGTGAAGGATGAGTATTAGTTTCGCCTTTTTCTACTCATTTTGCAATCTCATAATGTTGGCATGGCCCTATAGAGACCACTGCCTTATCTAATAGTTCCTTCACTCTGTGAAGGATGGCCCACAACTGATGACCTGCTCAATTAAGTGTATTTTACTATCGAAAATCACCTTTGCCCGGAGTTTGGCATCTATACATAGTAGACTATAAGTATTGGGCATTTCTGATTAGCCACTGGCTTTGAAAAGGGGAGAAAGTGATAAGGTCTCCTTTCAAAATATAAAATGCAATCACAAGATTGCTACCGGAGATACTCAAAGTTGGAGCCACCAGTTTAGACGAAATTTCTTCAGAAGTACGCGCTCACAAAGATCCATCGAGTTAAAATCTGGAAAGCAGAGCCAGCAGTGTGCACAGCAACCCAGAATGACAAATCCATCGATTCGGTATCTTAGTATATCACCGGGTTTATTCTCACTTTTCATTTCTCTGTTCTAATGAGTGCCAACAGTACTTTCTCGGCGAGCGATATATTAGCCCGAATAATAATAATACCTTTGGAAAAGATGCGGTTTGATGCCAGCCGCGTTTTAGGTGACTGTCCCTTTCCAATTATTTTCTTCTCGTTCCGACAGTTACGGAGGATTTCAGAGGTGAAGATCTTCTCGCCTGTCCAGATAGCATCAGACTTAGGGCGTAAAGGTTGGCCAAGTATTTCATGGTTTTTTTCTAATATGTTTGACATGCAAGCATTGGAGAAGTACTGTTCTCTAGACAATTGGCAATAGTGGAATTCATCTTTGAACAGTCCTCATATTTCGCAAAATACTTTCCGTATATTGCCAGCAAATACCTAAAGAAGACGTCCTTTGTTTCTGTATCACCACGTAAATTGATGTTATGACCAAGAAGCGGTCACTGCCATTGGTTGTGCCCCGTTGTGATCGGAATCTCACACAAAATCTTTGGTGAAGTTGGGGCAAAATTAGTTTTAAAAATAGTTACACCCTTCGGGCCGCGTTTCAAGACGGTTCGGAAGGGTGGTCGACTTTGACATTGACACGATCCGGCAAATCCACTAGTAATGACAAACCAATCCGTAAACAAGATCCCAATTCGAAAGAGTCGAGCACCTAAGGGCCAAAAGTGGAGAAATGCAAATTTTTCGATTCTCATCTATCGAGAAGACTCTAGTTATGTGTACCACTTACCTGTTTGTCTTGCTTGTGGAGCTGACGGTTGATTGAAATTTAACTTGAGCCGTCAACACGTGCTTGGCATACGTTTGCGGTTGTAGTGAACTTGATCGGTCGGTCGCTGCTCGTGTCACATCTCACAGACGGAACCAACCAGCTGCTCCGCAGAAAGGATGAAGGATTCATCATCTCAACACGAAGCGAGGGGATTTATTTCACGAAAGCAACGAAACATCATCATAGCCCGAGGGGCGCTGTGGCTGAAAGCCTTTCGTTCACAGCTAGTCTGACTAATTAAGAAATAATGCGACACAAGACAGTGGATACATTCTCCAACTTGTTATAGTACACCTTGCTGGCCCAGTCCACTATTTACATCTTCACTATGATCATAAATCACAGAGGAGTGTGTTTTGTCGAAATAGGGAAAGTTACCCTGAAGTTCACGAACCTTCTATTCCCAAATTTAGACATCCAGCTTTCGCAAAACAAAAAGGATCTGCATTTCAATTCTTATCTGAATCTAGCAACATCATTCTCACAAATTCACTTGATCCACGGAAAATTCAGAGTTTTTTGCTCTTTTCCTTTTCTGCTTTTCTTTCTATTAACCTTATTAATTATTAATATATTCCCTAGCAATAAGTAGTACACCCATGATTGCACAAAATTTCGATGTGTGGATGCTTAATACCTATCTACCAATTCAATACTTAACCTTTTCAATCATCTTGAATTATACCTACCTGAATTATACAACCTTTGAGTTGAGAATGTAATCCTCATTGGAAAACCAAAAGAAACGTAGTGTGGGGTTGTGCAGTACTAAAATGCGTTCCTTACACCTGCACGGTCGATTCATAGCTTCTCACCAGTGCTAAGCCTTCCATTTCTCCAAGACCAAGTAAATTGGTACCAGACATGAGTGGGAAGATGAAAATATGGACTTGAAGTGTTGCTGGCCGATGCAAGTCATTGTATAGACCAAATTCACCACACCTCTACGTATCTGAATGGAAGACTAGTGCGTCCTCAAACATCGACGAGATGCAGATGGAAGCATTTTCTCATCTAACAAATTGTGTTCCTGTTTCAGCTGCTGAGAAAATTCACTAGCGCATCGGCTACCGCATTGAATATCTTGTTCACTACCTATTATTGTTGTTATTTTTTATTTTTGCTTTCATTCTTTACGCAATTATAAAATTACATTGACTAAGACATAAACACAAGGAAAAAAATAGTAGCCTAGGACTATTAGGTCTGTGAAACACAATTGGAACAAAATCGAGATTGACAGTCAAAAGTGAAGGTAAAGTGTCGGCGTTGATAGGACCCTCAGGATGCGCCACGCCCTCGACTTTCATCCATGATCCCAGAGACATGTACATATTTGGCCTATACAACGACTTTAGTGGGCTAGACGCTGTTGTAATTCAGTGTTTTCACCTCCTCAGACAGGTCTGGTACAATTCACCTGACGCCGGAGGTATGCAAGGTTTGGCTAACCGGAAGAACTTATTTCCACTGAAGCACAAACACTCTGACGTTCACAGTAATCTATGTTGGGGTAACGCTCAGTCGCAATTGGCTCTGTGGATCGAAAAATCTCGAGAAATCGCCACTATGTTTCGAGGGAAAATTTTCAGTGATATGGTCAGAGAAATTGAAGACTTCTCAATTCCAATCATAGCGTTATTCCCCTTCAACTGATTTATAGAACCTTTTGAATTCGTTTCTCAATTCCAATCATAGCGTTATTCCCCTTCAACTGATTTATAGAACCTTTTGAATTCGTTTCAATTCCTCGACAAAATAGTAAGGAGTTTGCTCTAAATCTGTACGTTTGTTTATTCCAAACATGGACTGAGGTCACACGTGTATGTAATACAACGAACGATTCGTACTTATCATTAAATATACAGGGTGTGCAAAAGTTGCGCGTGCACCTAAACATTTTATTTCTTCTGAATGTGTTTGGAAATTTTCCCGTTTCTCTCGCCCAATATATGTTGACTGGACGTCAGAGCGTTTGTGATTCAGTGGAAATAAGCTCTTCAGGTTAGTCAAACCTTACATACCTTCGGCGTACATAACAAACGTACGGATTTGGAGCAAACTCCTTACTGTTTTGTTGAGGAATTGAAACGACTTCAAAAGTTTTTATAAAGCAGTTGAAGGGGTATAACGCTAGGATTGGAATTGAGAACTCTTCAATTCTATCGCTTTCTCTGACCATATCACTGAAAATTTTCCCTCGAAACATAGTGGCGATTTCTCGAGATTTTTCGATCCACAGAGCCAATTGCGACTGAGCGTTACCCCAACATAGATTACTGTGAACGTCAGAGTGTTTGTGCTTCAGTGGAAATAAGTTCTTCCGGTTAGCCAAACCTTGCATACCTCCGGCGTCACGTGATTGTACCAGACCTGTCTGAAGAGGTGAAAACACTGAATTACGACAGCGTCTAGCCCATTAAAGTCGTTGTATAGGCCAAATATGTACATGTCTCTGGGATCATGGATGAAAGTCGAGGGCGTGGCGCATCCTAAGGGCCCTATCAACGCCAACACTTTACCTTCACTTTTGACTGTCAATCTCGATTCACCTGAAGTAATGTGTGAAGGCTAAGAGCGATCATTTTAAAACCACTTAGTGTGCTTTGAATTGTCATGTTTGTGGTTGATAATTTTTTAGTTAGAACTGATCTTCGAAGTTTGATTTGAAAATGTTATAATCTTTTTAGCGTAAGAATAATTTTTGCACACCCCGTAAAGAACACATGAGAAACATTAAGTAAATCATGTCTAAGGATAACCGCACAGAATTTTGCTTAGAATTTATAGAGGCCGTGATAGAGTTCTAGTGAACCTGGAAGGACCCAAATCATCCTGATTTGAATAATGGTAAGTTTAGATTCTGCAACGATCCTTAAGGTGTGGAGGAAAATCTACATCGCAAATATGCAAACAAATTGAAGCCTTCTTCTTTCAATGTTTCCAGGAGAGTAATTAACTGTAATTTTTGAATCATCTACCGATGGAATGTACGAAAACATGGTCGGATAGCTGGTACTCTTTGAAGAATGCAAAACTCTGCTCGAACTCATATCGCGCATCGGTTGTTTTTAGGCAACACATGTTTAATTACTCCAATTTACAATATCTGTTGCCTATGTCTAGCAATTGTAATTCTTACCTGCTCTCAACTCAGAATTTTTCGGTCACGCCCATAATGTATTTTCCAGGTGTTTTCTTTCCTTCCCAAAACCAACGAACACGTGATCGATTCCATCCTGGTGCCGTTGTTTCAGAACTATTTTTTCAATTCTTTTCTTGCGAAGGACTTAGAAGAAAACTGAACGAACATTTTCACTTTTTTGTGCTTGTTTCACTATGAAGTCGCTCTTCTCGTTGTCATTGCATCACTGTAAGATGAAGAATCATGGGTTGATCTTGATGAAATGGTAAATAATCACCAACGTTGTTTCACTGGTTTCATCTGCACCTTTCGAAATTGCTCTGTAAAGTCTGCTGAAATACGCCCATTTAATGTTAAATTTCAGGGATTCGTTGTTATGAATTCAAGTTAGACGCAGGTTTATTATGCTGTTTTCGTTGTATTTATGCGCACTTATAACGCAGGTATGTCCAACTCTTCCCATGTTCCTCGACTTTTCATCTTTAGTAGCAGCAGGAACGGCTGATAGTATTATACATTATTCTGACAGTATATTTTATCGATGGCGTTTCCTCAATTCCAGTCATGGACCTTGGATCTATTGTACCTTCACGATGGCTCACCGCTGTTCGGTGAAGAAGTGATCTCACCAAACGGTAAACACCTGACTCAATTCGTCGGTATTCCATTTGCAGAGCCACCGATCGGAAATCTGCGGTCAGTTCGTTCTGCATCTCTTTATAGAATACTCGTTGTACAATGCATTCCGCGAATCTCATTTCAGATTTCGGAAACCTAAACCTAAACAGCCGTGGAGGACACCGCTGAACGCTACAATTTTGCCGAATTCATGCATACAGGTGAAGAAAATTTTCAAATTAACAAATCACGAATGAAGTTTGCATTCTGCCTTCGTGAGCTAAGCGGCCCATCAAGTGGGCGGACGTTGTGCCTTTCGCTTAACCAGGTTTTCGTAGCTACTTGCACCGACTAACAGAAGCGGTTTCGATGTGAACCCATGTTTGTTTTGTGCGACATTTTTCGAATAGAGGATATGTAACGGAGCACAACGAAAGAAAAAACAGTGCGGAAGTTGTTACAACTTAATACAATCTGTACAAAGATACGCAGCTCATCCAAGCTTTCCCTGGAAGAGAGAAATAACAGTCATTAGAAGGCATTCTGTGCAGCACCAACTGAACTGAGGAAGTCCAGCCTAGTAGGCATTATTCACGCGCCTTTTTTTCTCGAGACATTACTATAAACACCCATTCATACTCGGCAGCAAGGCAATACCTCAACTGATCACTTTGGTCGCCGAAATTTTGACTTTGATGCTTGTTGACACCGCACAGATTCGCATCCATTCGTCATCCATTCTATCCCTTCAGCGTGGGTGAGTGTACAGTAGCGGACGTAAACGATAAAAACGATAAAACGACGGCAGCGGCGTTTGATTGCGCCGAAATGTATTTTTTGCAGTCCACTAGTGATGGCTCTGACAGAGTCTACCTTAGTTCATTCACGTCGCATGCCCGATGGGGGTCCCCGCGTGGTAGCCCGGTCGAAGGCGGAGCCTCGTCGAGAGTCACTAAACGAGGAATCGAAGGGATAAGGGACCGAAAATCGAGGGGTCGAAAAATCGCGTGTTAACAAATTTCCCGAATATGGAGAAATTGTTGATGAGAAAAGCTGCTAAGTTTAAATACGTACTTGTTTCTACGAATAAATCAGTTTTAAGGAGAATATAGAAAAACGGTAGTTTCTGCTCGAGAAAGCGCCGCTGGCGCCGTTTTTCGTCGCGGCACGTCAGGTACTGTAGTGTTGAGGACGCAACATAACCACTTCATCAGCGATGTCTGCTGCTCTGACGCGTCCTCTGCGTCTCTGTCCCATCCTCAATGATAGATGCAGTGCTTTGCTGCAAAATCCGTCCGTTTCTCAAGTGGAAAGCCGCGAGTCCATCTAGGCGTCGTGTTGAGGCGGCAAATGTATAACCGTGTCACCCGTGGCACCTGCTTCAATGTCGCGTCCTCTGCGTCACTAACCCATCCTTGACGGTTAATGCAATCCTTTGATATCAACTGTGTCTGGCTTTTGGGCGAGTAGGATGTCGATAAATATTCAGTCCAGCTGGACAGCTGGAAATCAGGTGAAAAGAAGGAACTTTTTCAATTATTATGAGAGGTGGTGTTTTACCTCCAAGCGCAGAATTTTACGATGAATCTCAGAATTGGATTTTCACCTTGTCATCCAATAAATGTATCCCATAATTTTTTTTACAGAGTTACGATACATATTTCGGCGAATTCTATGGTGCTACAATGTGGAACGCGAACACGCCAACGTCCGAAGATTGTCTCTACATGAATATCTTCGTACCTGGAAAAGTAGAAAACCACATAAATGTGCTATATGCAATGCTAAACTTCATCTTTTGTTCAGATTGATCCAAACAAACGATTGGCTGTCATGGTGTGGGTTTATGGTGGAGGATTTTGGTCAGGAACTTCCACACTGGAAGTGTACGATGGAAGAATATTACCAGTGTAAGGATTTGTAGCATATGTTCCTACACCTACCAGTGTTGATTCTTTGTTGTTTAACCAAAAATATTAAATTAGTTCGATATTTTTTACCACTTGGCAGAACTTCATTTCAGAAAAGTTTCAGTTATTCAATTCGAACGGCCTTTCGATTTCCTGCGTGTGCAGATTAATAAACAACAAAAATGCCTTAGATTTAAACTCTTAGAAAATTACAACTGTACGAATACTGTACGAATATAGTTGAATTTTGAGAACTTTGAACCACCTGCTGGAAACTGAACCAAATTAGGAGCTCTATTCTTACGCTTTACCGTTCCTCATTTTTCTACCTTTCTTTTTGGTCGCAACATGTCGAAGTAGAATCGATTCATTTTGCATCAAATTTATGCAATCATGAAGATTTTATCAATGAGAATTTCTCATAGTTGCTACCATGCATGGAGTCCAATTATTTCTAGTAATCTCGAGAAGCTAGTATTAACTCGATAATGATGAGATTAAGAACTTGTCATAATTACATTAGAATTTCAGAGAAGAAAATGTGATTCTCGTATCGATGAATTACCGCGTGTCGATGTTCGGATTTCTGTATTTGGGACGACGTGAAGCTCCTGGAAACATGGGTCTTTGGGATCAGCAACTAGCACTGAAATGGGTCCGTTCATTTTGCTAATTTCACAGTGAGGGAAAACGTGATACATGAACACTTGTGCTTTTGCACAAAACTATCGCACGACGACAGTTGTTCATGTTCTTTCGTTTTTTGCATTTTTTCATCCTTCCTAGTGTTGAGTACATGATTGGAATCTTGCCCGCTGAAACACAGCTGCTCAAAATAAAATTGTTGATTACACACACTCCAAGGGTATTCCTATTCACAGCAAATTGTTCTGCATCGTTACTAGTTCGAATAAAAAAATAAATCTGGAAAAGTACGTGCTGGTGGGCTTGTTTCCTTCCCTCCTGCGTTTTGCGACATTTCCGTAAATGACCCAATTTCAGGGCAGATCTTACTACTTTCAGGTCGCTTTTTAATTACCAACTAAAGTATTTTCTAATTAAGGTGCACAAGAATATTGATGTTTTTGGCGGAGATCCAAACAGAATCGTACTCTTCGGTGAATCTGCAGGAGCAGCATCTGTGAATATGCACATGTTGAGTGCGCGTAGCACACCATATTTTCAGGTAACTACTAATTTTTCCTTGTTCTTTTATTCTAATAAGTGTTGTTCAGAAAGGATGCATGTATAATTGCAATTCTAGGATAGAATCATCAAAAGCTAGGAGAGGTATAGGGGTTGGAGTGCCAAGGGTTTAGCTAGACTTACGTAAGCTGCGGCAGGAGGTATGGTAGGAACTTGGTCTGACAGATGTGACGGACTGTTGCAACGATGGGCTTTTCATACCGTCTATGAAAAGCCGTATGAAAAAAGGCGCATGTCTTCTCTTATGAAAAATGAAAACTTAATTATTTATTACGTTCGCTTTACTATTCGTACTTCGAGCGCCGTATTGTCAATATAGTAAAGATCTTTACTCCTCTACACTACTCGTTTGTTAATAGCCGCTAAGGAACGGTGTTGCCTCAGGCAGAATGAGCGGTGCATAGCTTCCTGCACTGGTGGCGAAAATTCAGGATTGGAGCGCTATTGCATTCAGTCCATGGTCACAACATCCCCTACTAGTGGTCCGCCTATCAGTAATATAATACAATTACGGTATTGAGCTCATTTCAGAGGGCGATCATTCAATCCGGCGCTGCAACAGCTCCATGGGCAATCGAACCTCGTGAAGTTGCTTTAGCTCGAACTATCGTATTGTACAACGCGATGAAATGTGGAAATATGAGTCTACAGAATCCTGACTACGACAAGATCCTCGACTGTTTTCAACGGGCTGATGCGGATTTAATCAGGTTCTCTTTTTATTCACTTCTTACTACTGCCATTCAATAGAGTTTCGGACTTCGTAATCATCGCAGTTTCTGAAATTTTCGTATTTTATTCCACATACTTTCGCAGGAGTTCAAACCACTCGGCATAGAAATCAAAAATAAACCAAGGGAAGGAAAATGAACGTAACAGCAACTCGGAATTCTGATAAAGTATAAGTGCATGTGTTGATGGCGGATTTGCTTGTTGTTATGTTTGCTTTCCTGATTTTCTCATTGGTGGTTATCTCTGAAGGAGGGTCATCATTGCCCAGATTCATCATTGGTAAACCCCGGTTAACCCCAAAATATAGCCCGAACGGCGCCCACCTTTGTATGCTTATCCTAAACATCCTATGTTAAACGTAATCTCTCATCGACTCTGACGTCTGGTTCTGGCTGCGCCGCGGTTTCGGAGACCGCTCGTCCGTTCATGAATCTGGGCCCCGGAAACTCTGTAGATATAAAAATCAAACGAAAGAAAGTGAAAATTTCATGCTTTCATAATTGCAGAGAAAACGAATGGGCGCCAGTGCGAGAGTTTGCCGATTTTCCATGGGTTCCTGTGGTTGATGGAGATTTTCTAGTGGAAAGTGCTCACACATCACTAAGGCAAGGTAAAATGATCTAATGCAAATCTCTTCCGCATTTTCTGCAATTTTAAATATCTTTTTCACATCCTGTTCAAGGAAATTTCAAACGTACTCAGCTTCTGGCCGGTAGCAATTTCGACGAGAGTATCTACTTCATCATCTATCAGCTACCGGTTGGTGAAATCTTTTCAACGGATGAGCACAGAGTAGCGTGAATTCAACATTTTCAGAACATCTTCCCTGTGCAGGAGTTTTTCACGAAACGAGATTTCGTACCGGATCGCAGCACATGGCTCAAAGCCATATCCGATCTTCTTCCTCGTCAAATGATCAAGAGTCAACTGGCACTGGCGGCGATTCTTCACGAGTATGAACCGGCAAATTTGCCAGGTGCCTGTAACGTTTACTCGTAATTTGTGCTCACCTTAAAACCCAGCGTAGGAGAGAAATTACTCAATGGTCTTCTGTAGAACAATCCTATGTCCGTTAAAATTCTGACCGGAATCACAGGAGGTGATACTCAATGATCTCATTTTCGGTTTAGTTCGAGCACGTGACTGGATGGATTCTATGGAGAAAATGCTTGGAGATTACCATTTCACGTGCAACGTCAACGAAATGGCTCTTGCACACTCAAAACACGGCGGAGACACGTACTATTATTATTTTACGCACAGGTCTGGTATATATTTTATTCGTTTTTTGCAGTACCTAACACTCCCATCATCACCGTGACAGTCTAGCAAGAACTACACTTAACTAAGGCAAATTTTCCTGGGCCCCAATTCATGAACGAAAATTTGGGGTATATAACACTCCGAGCGAGATAAACCCGGTCCATCCCACCAATATTCGCATTCATGACAATCGAGTTTGTGATACTCGACGTGAAGCAATGCGACGGCCGTGATCACGGCGGCTATGGGTGAGCGGCCGTAAGTTCACAATTCGATAGGTCCGATTTTTTATC
This sequence comes from Nippostrongylus brasiliensis, assembly GCA_030553155.1. Taxonomy (NCBI): domain Eukaryota; kingdom Metazoa; phylum Nematoda; class Chromadorea; order Rhabditida; family Heligmosomidae; genus Nippostrongylus; species Nippostrongylus brasiliensis. Next base: position 16,018,441 of record CP130737.1, read on the forward strand.
AATTTTTTTCTAGCGTGTATTCGGTCGCTATTCGCTTTGGTTTTTGCGCAGTAATTTTAACTACGTTCTCTGTTTGCCAATTATCAGTATTATTCTCCTTTTAAACATTTAAAAAAATAAAGTTGAAAATGGAAACCGAGCGGCATATCAGCTGATATGAGGGCATTAACATTGGAGCGCTCTTACTACAGCGACCGCTCGATACATCGCCGTGCAAGTGGAGTGAAATAGACCCGCGATATCCACCAAATAAACTCCGCGGCGCATTCATGAATGCGAATACTCGCGCCGACCGGGGTTTATTCTCGGGTATATTGTGCCGATACCCGTCATGAATTTAGGCCCTGGTTGTCATAAAGTCGAATGGGTGACTTAGTGTGCGCATGCGCGTGTCGCTCTTACGTCACACAGACACATTTATACTCGGAAGCTGAACAGGCGATCGTGGACTGCACTGATGCTGAAATGCGAGGTCCAAATTTGGGAAAAGGGTGGCTCCGTTGACTTGAGTTGTGGAGCTGATTAACTGTTAAATATGTGCAGGGTGGCAAAAAATACGTGCGCCGGAAAAAATCGTTCAAACTCTCCTGCTTGCCAGCGACTATCCAAAGAAATTTATTTGTATTCATTAGTACGACATGGTATTTCATAATTAAGGGTGGTGCCGCACGTACGCGACATCAATTTTATATTGATTGCTCTATGCTTTGGTAAGGACTGGTCGAAATGTGGCAACTTTTTTCCAGTATTCTCTTAAGATGTTCTTCTGTAACGTACTCGACGGTGAGCTCTAAAGAGTTTAGGTTCAGACTATTCGAAGACTATAATTCCTTCGTTAGATAAGATCTGACTTCGACCACTAGGAAGCGCATTGTTGTTTTGGCTTCATGAAGCAAAGCGTAACCCTCTTGAAGGGACTAATCGACATGTCTCCATGTTCTCTCGTCTTTAAACCTCGGCATTGTCGGTTATTTGTTAGAATTAAGGATTTCTGCCGCACGAGGTTGTTAGGTGGACAAACTTTATTCAACGGCCGTTGAATAAAGTTTGTCCACCTAACAACCTCGTGCGGCAGAAGTACTTAATTCTAACAAATAACTAATCGACATGCTTTTGCTTCCTTAGCATTCCAGCTACGGAAAGAAAATATTACTGGTAGTGTTCACCATAACTTCTCTTTTCTATCGATAATAAACAAAAGAGTCTTGCCCAGAGCACTGATTCTGCTCTAAAATATTAGGAATTCGGGAAACACATTTCTTGCGTTAGCTTATCGATTACTATTGCTCCTGGGAACTGGGCTAACAACGATGGTTGTGATTCTGGAAGTCTTTAAGCGTTTGAACGGCAAAAATTTCCGCTCAAAGCCAATGGACGCCCACGTTGCCGCTCACCCCTTGAAATTCCTGCAATTTCTTGCGATTTTTCTTCAGATTATTTTCTGCTTGATCGGTGAGGACTTGTGGTTTTTATATTGGATAACTTCAATGCTCAAGCTTCATTATGATCGAACGGATTTGCAGACAACTTTTGATCCAAATGGTTATTTTATTAAGTCTCACATCGTCATGTTGCCCGGGGGTCTACAGTACCGGACGCGCCGCAACGATACAACGGCGGCAGCGGCGCCTCTGCCGTTTTTAAATAACTTCTTTAAAATTGGGTTATTTGCAAAAATAGGTATGTATTCGAGTTTAGCAGGTTGAGCTCTATCACTTCATGTACAATTTTCGGCACTTTGCACTGCGGCAACTGCGGCAACTTTGCACAGTGGGGTAATTGAGCGCGCTGTTCACGAATCTGCCGTCCGTTTTTTACGTGGGTGGTCCCGGACCACCCAAAGCGCTACTTTGGTGATCCAATCAGAATCATCGATTTCGCTAAACTTTCCCTACGGGGGTTATTTGGGGTCTTGAACACGATGGTGAAGTCCATTTTTCACCTAGTCGTCTCGGACCACCCATATCGAGCTCTTGGGTGGTCCAGTCAGGATCACCGATTTCGCTGAAATTTTGTCTATGGGGGTAGTCTGGTGTCCTGATCACGATGGTGAAATCCGTTTTCGAAATGGCGGCCGAATACGGTAGTTATAGGTGGGTACCTACCGACCTTACCTGATGAGACTCACCTATACCCTATTCGGCCGTCATTTGGAAAACGGACTTCACCATCGTGTTCAGGATAGGCAAAGTTTCTGCAAAATCGGTGATCCTGACTGGATCACCCAAGTAGCGATTTGGGTGGTCCGAGACCACCCACGTGAAAAACGGACAGCAGATTCGTGATCAGCACCCGCAATTACCCCCCTGTGCAAAGTTTCAGCGAATTTATGAGGAAAAAAATTCTGACTGAAAAAAATCGAAAGCTGGAGTCCGTTCAGTTGAATAGTGCCCAATTTTCCCAAATTCATGAAACTTGTTTTCAGTCGATATTTTTGACCCCTTGATTTTCGGATCCCGCTGCCGCTTCGGTCCCTCGCTTGGTGACTCACCACCGACTAGGCTCCGCCCTCTCGTCGCCTCCTATAAATATGCGGCGCGTCCTTTGCTAGCATCCCAAGCTGGGAGTAGGGGCTCCACGGGGTGGCTCGAAGGAGTTACCACGTGGTCCCCCCCCCTTGGGCATGGGGCGCAAATGAACTGCGGTTGGCTCTGACCGGGTCACCACGCGTGGACACCGGAACGGCGCATTTCGGCGCTCTGGAGCGCCGCTGCCGCCGTTTTATCGTTGCGGCGCGTCCGGTACTGTATTTTCAATATTCCCATGCGTCATTAGAGCGTTAGCCGTCCGCTTCCGTTACCTTCTGGATTGGGGTGGAGTATGTCCTTCCTTCATTCACTGCTTCACAATCTCTAGACGACTCTGAGATGAACGTCGAGCCTCGACGAGTGCGTTATGCCGCTCACTGCTTCACTAGCAATCGCTTTACAAGAAGTGTAGTTCATTACCATAGATTTAAAAGCAAATTTCTCACATGTAATTCAAATACCGTGCATCAAACCCACAGATTAAGATTGGATAGGATGTGCAAAGACCTCAAACAAGAGTTAAAATTATGCAGAATTTAACGCGCACCTATTTTTTCGCCACCCTATATGTGGAAGTTTAATGAAGTACAAGCGTCACTTTTAGTCGGATTCTCTATTTTGCCGCATAGGTAACTGAAGGTTTTCGCTCATTTAGGTGCGAACAAATCCCCTGGCTCACTGTTTGTCACGTTCCGGAGGGTGGTTTACGCGATTACATTTCTGATGTATTAGGTTGGCAACTAATTTCGTGGACTCTCACGCACCTTCAACAAAAGTGTTAGTTACTAAATAAAGAAAAATGTTACCCAAACGACATATGAACCACCGAAACGAAGAGATATTTCTCCACTCTCTGGTTACTGCCCCATTCCACTTCCTAAGAAATGCTGAGTTTTTTGAAAGGAATTGTTTTCGCAGGTGCATTTTGACCTACACCTCATTACTGGATCGTCTTTGTCCCAGAGAAGGCAGGAAAAACCAAAATAAATGTCATACATATAGTGCTCTATCTGCACTATAACCTGCATAAACAAGAGTCTCCCAGCTTACATCTTCGGATTTTTGGAGCGACCGAAACTCAGCGTGATGTTTGGCGGTGTCTTGATGAGTGGTGACACAACTTTCAGAGAACTGCTTAAACCGACTACCGCGTAGTTCAACCTGTAGACAGCCAGGCTAAAGAGAGTAGGGCTCTAGGTGAATACTGAGACTACCACCGATCAATTTTCGAAAGGTGGCACCTTCGTAGAACCTCCAGACTGAGACCATCAGCCTCTTGTGAGGAGGTGGATTTGAGGATCTGTAGCGGCCTTCATTTTGTTTTGGGTGGCCGGCTAGGAAGTCAGTGATTACTAAGAGATATCCTCTTTCCATCGCACGTTACCCCTTTCTGAACCGGTTATTCGCTTTTGGAGAAAGCTCAAAGTTCGTTTGCAGCATCCGCCCCACCCTTGTCGCGCGACGGGTGAAATCGCAAGGCACCTGTTGGCCAGTTTTACAGAAAAACTAATATAGTGCAGAACCGTTTCAGTTCAGCTTTTTAAGCACTTGACTTCGAGCGTCTACATAGCCGTTGTTGATCTGTAGTTTCTTTCGAAAGAACTAGTTACGGCCTTCCGACCGAGCTCCGTAGGTCATCCGAAGTGCACTTTTGTTTTCGTTTGGAACTGCTTGCTCAAAATCTCTTGAAATCTTTGAGTGCCATCAATCGCTTCAAGACATCATCCTAAGATTCTGCACACACAAATTGTAACGTTTCAGTAACCTAGTGGCTAAACAGGTATTCATGAAGAAGACCTTGGCAAACACTGGTTTTGGATGTTTTCATTTCAAGAAGAAAAACATTCCCTGTAAACAAAAATAACAGGGTTTATGAATGGTTTTAGAAACTACTTGATATACTCTATCAAACGGTTAAAAGAGCAGTGAAGTAGGTGAACTTTCAAGCAAGTTGTGTTTGCTAGAAATAATGACTGCAAAACAGTCCACGAAATTAGTTTCCAACCTAATAATACCGTTCCATCGCATGATTCCTCTGGATGCACTTCAACTTTCTCTAGATCGGCATGTTTCGTATTCAGCCGCGTGATTTCAGACGCCCACTTTGTTTTGTTCATGGCTTAATAAGAACAAGCTGTCTAACATCCTTCACACAGTGCCATCGCTCTCCCGGAGCACGTGTTCAGACCACTCAAGCGTTCCCTGCGACAGATCTCTTCAATTGAGACAACTCTAAATCGTGGCCTTCAGTCAGTTAGCCGTGTTATGCCAGCATTTCATTTCAACACTTTCATTTCCGTGACGCTTATACGACGCTCAACTTCACCGGTAGTAGGCAAGCATTTGGCTCCTTACAGAGCAACAAGCTTTATCGTCAAATAGATCTTCGAACTCTATCGCTTCAGCATTCTCCACAGCTTTGGACATTGGGCCCTTAGGGCTCCTACATACCCGACGACGCGACGACGAGTATTCTCGTCCAACGTGCCGTCGTGCAATGCAGTGTGTTGAGTGTACCCAGCGAACAGCTATCGCGTTGGACGAGAATGCTCGTCGTCGTGTGTTTCGCTCAATTCCATGCTCAACAGCTAATTCATCGCTCAAATTGCACGTCGTCAGGTCTGTAAGGGCCCTTTGCAAATCACTAGTGATGGCGGCGCTATGAAAAGTGCCTGCAACGGCAGCACATGCCTCCGGTTGACGTTCAGAATTCGGGCCCAATTTACGAGCTCCCCAGGATCTAACTCTTTTTGTGGTGCGTACCGGCTAGTTGTGAACACATTATTGAGATCGAGGAAATCATTGTGTCCTGTCGTTGTTTTCCTCGATTTTGTGTACCAGAGACCGCGCAGCATGTGTTACGTTCGTGCTCGCAACGAAACTACGCTGCTTATGAAGTAGGTCTACGAGGTGCGGATTCGTCTATCTAAAACGTGCTCGAAACATTTCGTGATGTGAGAAGTCGACCTTCATGTAAAATAGTCTGCTGAATTACCCCTTCTGTTTCAAATGGGTATTTCCATTCTTCGCTGCCTGTCAGAAGGCATCGGTTTGAAAAACGACGTGATAAGGGAATTTTCGTGGTGCAGCCTCCACCTATTCTATCGAGACAAGCAGGGTGGGACCAGCGATAGGCTCGGCCTGAGGTATCGGTGAATGCAGAAACTATTTTCGATGTAAACGAATGAATATTTGAATAATTGGACAAATAGTGCTGTAATTTCAGAGCCACAGCCCAAACCTGGCCGGAGTGGATGGGATGCGTGCACGGATACGAGATCAATTTCATATTTGGTGAACCGTTTAACAAGCAGTTCAACTACACTGCCGAAGAACAAGAACTAAGCAGCAGATTTATGCGTTACTGGGCGAATTTTGCTCGAACAGGGCGAGTGTTTTGCTACGTTCCTGTTTGTTCTATGGAAAATGTCACTTCATTTTATGACGAATGTAGCTGGTGCAGTGAGCATCCAACGGTTCTTCGTCATGGCTAGTATTTCGCTGTAGTTTCACAAAAAAATTACGCTCTAATTCCAGTGATCCCAATAAGAACGAAGACGGCACTTACACTGCAGATGTTTGGCCGAAATATAATGCACAGTCAATGGAGTATATGAACATGACAATTGAGTCAGCGTATCCAAGCTCACGTAGAACAGGTCATGGTCCACGTCGAAAGCAGTGCGCATTCTGGAAGGCCTATCTGCCGAATTTGATGGCCGCCGTTGGTACGTTCGACAGTGTACCCAGGCTCAGATTCACCATAGTCAAACAGCTCAGTAACCGCAAAATTCACGATTTCTCTGACGAACGTGATTTATTAATGTGGTACACTGAAAACTTTCGGTAAATTGAGCTTTATCAGAAACGTAGGAGCAGTGTTTACTCCCCCGCCCACACTGAAGGTTGTACTTCTTATAACTTGCTCCTTCAAGATTAAAACAAGCACAACGAGGAAATTTGTAGATGATTCAAAGTAATAGCATTTTTTCTGGTAAAAATGTCACCAACTCTATGCCCAATCGCCATAGTAAAGTTCTGGCCACACTTACCATTGCGATAGAAATACTTTTTGTGCTAACGGTTTGATCTGGTTTGACAGACCAGATCACTATGGGATGCCCTAATAGAAACTGTGAGCAGTTAACGATAAGAAATTCTGTTTGTTGAGACCTACCGCCGCTGAATCTGGGTCTTGGCACCTATTTGCTAGACCACTAAACATTGGACACATTCTTATTGTAACTTATACTTTCAGCTGAAGTGGGCGATCCATTTTTATTGTGGAAACAACAGATGGACAAATGGCAAAATGAGTATATTACGGATTGGCAGTATCACTTCGAGCAATACAAAAAATACCAAACGTATCGACATTTGGACTACGATTCTTGCGGGGGACCTTGACGGGCCGACTCACTCTGCGGACCAGCAAGCTGCTCACTTCAGCTGGCCTTTTTCCCAACGCCGAATGAAAGCGCAGGAGCTGCTGATGCGTATATTTCTCAACGACAACTGGTATTCAACTCATCATGTTGGTTGCGATGTTCGAGCATACGCAGGTCGTAGTTCGACTGTTAAGATCTGTAATCCTCTTTTAGGCGTTTGTTACGTCATGTTGCAGGGCGATCTCAAAATCTGTTAAAAAATCGTGGTCATAATGCAGTCTAACATTCTGCTGGGCAGCTGTTCTTCTTCCTCAGGTCTCGTTTAGACCTCAATCGCAACGCGGCGCGACGACGAAAATCGCGACAGGCTCCTGCCGCAAAGTGACAGATTGATTTTCCGGCCAGGCCTTATGAATGATAAGCTGCTCATTTGAAGGCCTCTTCAGACTCAACTACGGCAGTAATCCGAAGTAGAGCAGTAAAAAGAGGGGTGCGCGCATTTCTGCAATAGATGCGCGCTTTTGCGGCCGTCCATTGGACTCTCGTTGGTCAAAAAAATTTGTAGTGCATATGACACGAAACAATTCTGGTATTTGCCGCTATTTGTTAAGCGGTTTATAGACGAGAACTAGTTGATTGACTTATATATTTGGAGATGCTAGGTTATTCGCAAAACAACAAATCAAACGAAAGTTCTCATTGGACTAGACTATTTCTGGAACTTAGTCTACGGCGATCAATTCGACGTTTCAACCTTATCAAACAAATCGAATCAATACCGAGTCATAAAAACAAGACTTGGAAAAATTGTCGCTGACAATTCATTCCGATATAATCGACAAAATGATAATGCAATCATTAACTATCCCTCATCTCTAGCAAATCCAGCAAATCATGCCAAACTGGAGAAACTTGTCGAATGATTTTGTTTTGCGAATAACCTAGCATCTCCAAATATATGTAGTGCATAGTTGACGATATGGATGGTTTTCGCCAAAAATAAGTAAGAAACCGGATACTGCGCTCCTGTGCAGCTGCCGCTCGTGCCTCCGCTCCCTATGTTTCACCATTACTGCAGCAGCAACGCAGTAAAGTGTGAAGGGACCTTAAGGAGTGCCGTCCTCTACCATCACGACGTCAATTTCTTCATGTATTTGATATGTAGAGAACTTTATCACCATTTCTAGCGCGAGTCCCGGCAAGGCCTTAGGTGGCACGCGGGGCAGAGATGCAGAGGACGCGGCGTTGCTGCAGCAAGAACCACGAGGTGGACGTCGTTCCTCACGTTTTTCAGGTCGCTTTAATGTTGCGACTGCTTCTTCTGATTATTTTCGTGACTGCGATCTGGGCACGGCTTCGCTCTCACAAATTTCAACGTTAATATTCACGAAAAGGGAGCATATGATGGGTGTTAAGTGTCGAATCTCCACCCATAAGCTGTCTTTCTAACGGGTTCGTTCTGCACCATGAAAAGTTCACTACTCAAATACGGCTCCTTGATAGTCCTCTCGGTCAAGTGGTTGCTGTGTTCGATTATTTCATTCGCTGGGAGCCTATAATCGTACATCATTTTCGTCATTTTGTATCTACCAAAGTAGGTTAGAAACCTATCTCCTACAATCACTACACAACTGCCGACCAATGTCCTCTTCTGTTATCTCTCTATTAGAGTTTCATGGACAATTCAATGATTCCGAACGTCTTTTAATTTGTTGTTCGTGTCCCCTAATTCTTTTGCCGATGTTTTGTCTCTTTGTTCTCTTAAGAGGGTCACAATTTGAACAATCCTCCACACTTTTTTTTTGCTTCATCATTTCCAGTTTCAATGAGCATTACAAATACAATCTCCGGAACATGAATTCGATGATATGTCTGACATTCCATGCGGGAGCAATCTTGCCTTAAATAGCAGCAAGACCGCAATTTTTCAATATTACAGATGAGCATTTCCGTCGTGTAGATACTTCATGTAGTGATACAGGTTTCATTTCTGCTAATTTTTTCTGCTAATTTCTATGTATGCATATTGCTCTCTATGATTGGCTTTCCACTACAATTTTCTGGTGTTTCAGAGATCGAATGCGTTTGCAGTTCACTTTGTGAAGTTTCAGATTTCTCACGGAAAAAGTGTCAAAAAAGAAATTAGGAATCACAGCTGTATACTGGATCATTTAAGCACAAAACAATTTTTGATCGTCTACAGTTCTTCTGAAAAACGAGCATTAGTCGTCACGTTCAGGGCAGAGACGCAGGGGATGCAGCCGAACAGTGGGCGGAGCTATATATTCTTCACTAAAAATGATTCAGCACATTCGCCTTCAACAACGGTGAGTAGACAAAAACTCAATTTTGTAAGTTTCACAACAGGGAACTAAAACTTGGAAGAAACAAATGAAGTATGTACCTGGAAGACGCATCGGCGTTGAAATCGATATCTCTCGTACTTCTCCGCTCTCGCGACGCACTGTGTATGTATCTTTTTTCTCTATAAATCTGTATTCAGATGGTCGCTAGCTTTCTGGTGATTCCTATCGATCGTTTTGTTTGTATATAAAAGTTTACATCAGATTCCTTTCGCAGCATACTCACACTTTATTTGCTATGTACATGTTATTAAATCTAGTGTCATATCAAGCAAAGAAGTTGAAGCCAAACTAGCATTTTCAGATATTGTCGAAATGGATCAATACGAGTTTAATTTCCTCCATTTTGTTGCCAGTACAATCGCAGCGCATTGGGCAGTAGTATTTTTGAGAGGAATTAAGCACTGTTCTGTCAGGTGATAAGTTCGCTATTGTCAACTTCGTTCATTCTTTCTTATCAACTCAACCTACCCACAAGTGATGTATCGAAATGGAGGCTCATTCATACTCGGCAGCACAGCGACATTTACAAGATGCAGCACAGTCAGCGACACTTACAAACACTATGTGATGTTAACTCGAAGCTTACTATCGTTATAGGTGGGAACTGGTATCTTGGGGACAATGTGGGAGCTTATGTGTCACAAAGCTACTGTTTTTTAATAGTTCAACTGCAGCCTTTTCCTCTGACTATGAATGAATCTCAGGCGTATCATCCAAGCCATAAGTTGGAGCCTGGAAATGAGACAATCAGATTGATCTTTTATGTCTTGTTCCAAATCACCTCAAAGAGACAACGTAACGTCGGGCACTAGCAATACGTCAGTAGTCGATAACAGGCACAGGTTTCGCCAGACGTCTTGTGATATCGCTGAGTGAGTCAGAACATTACACTTGGACTCGGCAATTTTTCGTAGTCGTCGCGTGAGATTGTGTTACGAGATGCTTCCCGAAAAGATATTTGTGCTGGTATAACGCCGATTAAACGACAAAAAAACTTGATTGACACGCACTCCCATTGAAAAATGGGAAATCACCACATTAAAAGAGAGTGACTATCGATAAACCTCAATATTGCGTGTAGATGGACACGCATGATGCGGTTGTGGAAACTGAGGGCGACGAAGGTTAGCACCACCTCTTCAGCCGAGATGGGTAGGATTGGACCAGGTACAGGTTCAGCGTGAGGAAGCGGGGGATGAGGAAATTCTCCCGTGGAGATCTTCTCAAAATAATCACGCCATCGTTCCATGAGCTTCTTAGTATCCATTGACAACTGGCCGTGCTCATCATTAACACCGTGGAACGTTTCGACATCTTCGGACTGCCGCTGACGAGTCCTCGCGAGCTTGTAAATGAGCCGTTCACCGTCTCGCGTTTCGAGCCTTCTGTTAACTTCATCGTAGTGAGCAGCTTTTGCTATGGCCACGGTCTTCATAGCTGCTCTCCTAGCTTCTCGGTACGCGGACCAGTTTGCGGCCGCTTTATTGCAGAGGAAGACGGTGTAGAGGCGTTTCTTCGCCCGAACCTTCTCCCTGACTTCTTCCGTCCAGCGCCACGTCTGTCTGTCTTGGCTCGGTCACTCCTAATTGGGACCGTGCAGCTTCGCAGATCACGGCTTTCAAGTCCTGCCACGTGCCGTCGACATCTACAATCGGGGGCATCCGTATTCCGCCGATAACTTCGGCTTCCTTTTCCTTAAGATGCAATCACTTGATGCGCTTGAGTCCAGAAAGTTCGAAAAATATCTACATATAGGATCAATTTTGGATCAGCGAAGAACGATTCTGCAGCAAGAGTATTATTCCTATTGCAGTAATATTAAGGGTCTTAGGAAAATGATTCAAGTGACATCGTTACCTCAACTAGCGAGCGCCGCATCGCTGATTAGTAAAGCTAGAGCTAGAGGATGCGTTTTTCTGTTTTCTTTATTCAACATTTCACTTTTATAACCCCAATATTTTACAAACTTATGAGCCCTAATTTTTGCCGCCCACGAGCGCCAGGCATACGAACACAGAACTTGCATATGAACAGGGACAACAGACAACAAGGAGTAAGGAAATCTATGTAGAAATGTACAACTGCAATTCAGGAATTTGGCCTCGTATCAGTAAAAGCACCTGTGGATGCCACCTCCATACCCATGCAGATAGTGATGAAATACCGAGAGGTGCAAATCCTTGTAATTGGTATTTGTGGAGCTGGCGCTGGTCTACGATGGGATACCGCAAGAAGTGCTCTGGAGATCATTGCGAGCACAAGACGTGACAGAGCATTTGTTCCAAACAATCACGGATATGAGCGCCGGATTCACTGCAAAAAAGGGTCGAACTATTTCATCAAATTACTTCAGATATTTCTAGAACCTATGGGAACGGTGGCAGGGGACAGGGACGCTGGAGACGTACCACAGTGGTAGCCAGGAACAGACCACCATTCAACATCAGCTGTGTAAGAACATGGGTAAAAGAACGGAACCATAAGCATCACACGCCTCGACGGGACCAGTGCCCGGCTCTTCTTTTGTGCTTCCTTCGTCTTTAATGTTTTCCGTCATTACTATACTTCCGGTTCTATTTGTTGTAGGGAAAGACATCGACGCTCGTGGAACACCTTCGGAATTCCCAATTTCGGTTGAGGTCCACCAAAGTTTGCCGCTCTCTTCTCTTCTTTTGTGTGCTTTCCATTGACTACAGACTGCAGACTCCATGGGTCCAGACCATGGGTTCATGGAAATGAAAGTGCTGAGATGGATGGCTGACGTAACACGGTTAAAGTACCCCACCGCACAGGTGAATAATCCAGGAACAGTTAAAATTGATGAAACCGAGCTGTCAAGGACAAATGCCTTAAAATATTTAGGTTCGGTTATAGCTTGTAATAGTAGTCTCTGCTGTGAAGTGAACAACCAATGCCAGCAGCGTTTGGCTAAAGTGGCGCGGTGGCAGGTGCGCTCTGCGATTAGAAAATGGTGGAGCGACTGAAGTCGAAGATCTATCGTACAGTCGTAAGACCCATGGCACTGTATGGATCCGACTGAGTGTTGGCCTGCTACCAAAGATGTTGAGCGCCGCCTTAGCCTCATGGAAATGAAAGTGCTGAGATGGATGGCTGACGTAACATGGTTAGATCACATAACAAATGCTGACATGAGGCAACGATTTGGGGTAGTTCCAATCGCTGAGAAGCTTCGTGAGACCCGTTTGAGAAGATACGGGCACGTGCTTTGGGCAAACGATGACACCGTGTGTAAGATAGGACCCGCCATCGCGACGTAGCAGGAATACGACCAAGAGGACGTCCGAAGCAATGCTGGATACGATACATGCCGATCTAACGATTGTGGAAGTTCATCCAGACCAAGCGCATGATAGATCCTTATGACGTGAGAAAATTTCCAGAAAGCGGGATAAACGCTGAAAAAGAAGATGAAGACATCGATGTTAAGCAGCAACAATGAGACAAACTTTCGCTAAATTTTTTATTCATTCTGTTTATTACTTGTTATTAAATATAACAGTGAAGCACCATGTTTGTTGAACTGAAGGCAGTTATGTAAAGGCAGGTCGATCACAATGCGAACATTCAAAGAACAAATTTGAGTGATACATCATTAACTAACTGAATTGACGAATACAACGACATCTAGAGAAAGGTTATCGGATGTGTGAGTTCACAATGAGAACAATAATATCGGTAGCATGTGCTATTGGCAGCATTTATCCTGGAAACTGATCACATCTCACATACTGACAGATGTAAACAGACCGTAATGAAAGCATTTCTTCGCTGGTTGTTCACGTTTGAAATCAATTACGACCCTCTGTCGACTTAATACACACTTGGCATCTTGAGACACGTGTGCGTAAGCTTCCAGATTTCAGCGTTTGACTCTCCGGGATCTGAATATACGATACGTTTAATTGATGATAGCACTGCAATAGTAGTATGTCAGCTGCCAATGAAAAACGAACCTTGAATTCCTGATCGTTATCGATTGTCGTCAACCAGAATGAGAACTTATTGGCAAAGTAATGGCATGTGCCTCGTGCTCCATTACACTCGATGAATGGTGTCGCTCGGAAGTCTTCGAGACATGAACCAGGCGAGCTGAAATTTCTCGACTAGTTCGCAAAACGGTATAAAATAGGCTGAAGTGAAATTGTTTAGTGTTCGACTATGTTGAAAGAAAACAACTGATTTCTCATTAAATGAGAATTCGTCGTTACATCATCCTGATGACAACTTTTTTCGAGATTACCCCCATATTTTATCACATAACTGGCTATGCACTGATCGCAGATCAGTTGGATAGTCCTGATCAATCGTTTTCCGCCGCCAGAACGATGCACCCCTTCTCCATGCTCCACTTATCACCTATTTATTTCTTCCATTTCGTTGATTTTGAGATCATATACTCCTAGAACTTGCGTGACTACTAGTCATTTTCTGTGCCAAGCTGACGTGTGATGAATAAGTACTGAAAAGCGAGTCACATTTTGATGTTTCAACTCCCTTCAAACATACCATTGGCAAGTCCTTTTGAATCTCGTAAAATTACAATATGAAAAACGATTTGTAATGAACAATTCGGCAAACAGACTGCCAAGGTGTGTTGCATTTTGCAGTAAGAACGAATATTTTACTTTTTGAGATTTCGCAGTGGCGTCATCTAAAAATGGTGCTCAGAACTAAATATCATACTGCCTAGCCTACGTGACCTCTGAATCACTTCGATTCAGTTTATGATAAATTTGTTGTTTGGAGTTTAATCGAAAAAAAAATGACTCGTTTTTCTGTAGTGCCATGAACGGTTCCGTTTCCTCTTACGAAATTTCGTCAGCTCTGCCTCTCATTTACTCCTTCGTCGCCATTTTAACCCTGGTTAGTTTCATCCTGTCTTACCTCAATGATTGTCCTCCTCCTTCGGCTCCCGCTCCTGTATGCATAGCAAATGAGTATCCGATCCATAAGCTGTTCCATCCAGCTGGACAGTTTGGAATTTGAATGGTTTGAGAGTGTACAGCAATCACATTCGCTGGTGCTTCACAGACGGCACAACTAAAACGACGACATAATTGAATAATAGTAAAGTCATTTTACCGCTTTAAATCCCGTAACTGACCGTGAAATGTAACCCTCGATCTCTCCTTCACTGACGGGCATCATCGGAATTGGTGCGGTCGTTGAAAGCCAGTAGGATTTGTCATTTCTGGACGCATAGTTACATACGTTGTTGAAATCGCAGAACAAGAACGGCATGGTGGAAAACCGTTGCAGGCAAGATCCAGCGTGTCCTGAACAAATTTGTAGTTAGCTTCTTATAGATTGGAGTTAAAGACAAAAAGTTTGACTCACCGAGATCCTGATTGTGTGACTTCTCGTTTCCTTCAATGTACAGCAATGAGTAACCATCCCACAGTTTCGTCTGGCCTTCAGGACAGCGAGGAATCTCTGTGGTCTGTGAGTGCTTCACTAGCAGGAATCCGTCTCTGTAGGCCGGTCCAGCCGGTCCCGGAGCACCTGGGTATCCGGGCTGGCCAGGACCTCCTGGAGCACCATCGAGACCAGGTAAACCTGGTAGTCCTGCCATTCCCTTCTCTCCAGGAAGACCTGGCTGACCAGGGAATCCATCACTTCCGCGGGATCCTGGCGCACCTGGTGGACCATCAAGTCCAGGTGGTCCGTCGAGACCTGGTAGTCCTTTCTCTCCTCGAATTCCTGGCACTCCAGGAAGACCAGGTTCTCCTTTCTGTCCAGGGATAGTGATGCTGGATGGGCCTGGCAAACCAGGTGGTCCTTGAGGTCCATCCATACCGGGCTGTCCTTCCTTTCCTGGTTGTCCTGGGAATCCTGCGTCTCCCTTCATTCCTGCCAAACCAGGTTGTCCAGGTAGACCAGGCAAGCCGCTCTCACCCTTTTGACCTGGGAATCCAGGAAGGCCAGCGTCTCCTGCAATTGGTGTGAATTATGGTATTGTTGTCGCGTCCATGGTATTTCCTCAAATATCAGTACGAGAAAAATAGAAATAGCTTCTGTTTTGAGGCTATTGAGAGACATAGCAAACAACGCACAAGAAACATACCTTTCATTCCTGGTAGTCCGGGCATTCCAGGGGCTCCTGGTGCTCCGCTCAGTCCAATCTCTCCCTTGAGACCAGGCAGACCAGGAAGTCCATCTTTTCCTGGGGCTCCTGGATAACCATCAGCACCACGTTTTCCTGGCACTCCTGGCATTCCTGGTTCTCCCTTTTGTCCTGGGAAACCTGGCAGACCACTTTCTCCCTTGAGACCTGGCGCTCCAGGATAACCTGGTTGGCCAGAGTCGCCCTTAAGACCCGGCAAGCCGGGAAGGCCATCTTTTCCGGGGAATCCTGGGCTTCCGGGTGGTCCTTGAGGTCCAGGGAACGATTGTCCTAAATTAACAAGCATACGTTTGGCTTAAGTTAAGGTTTGTTGAAATCAGGAAAACACCTACCAGGTGCTCCAGGCAGACCAGGTGCTCCAGCGAGACCTTTTTCTCCCATTAGTCCATCCAACCCGTCGCGTCCAGGTTGTCCAGGGTGTCCAACATCACCCTTCATTCCCGGAAGTCCAGGAAGTCCATCTTGTCCAGGGAATCCTGCGTTACCCTTGAGTCCAGGGAATCCTGGAGCTCCAGCACTACCCTTTGCTCCAGGTGCTCCAGGAAGACCAGGTTGGCCGGGGTATCCGGCGTCACCCTTCATTCCAGGAATACCATCGAGACCTCGTTCTCCCGGAACACCAGGCAGGCCAGCTTGTCCTTTGTCTCCACGAATTCCAGGCGCTCCCATTGGTCCTGGTTGACCAGCGGGTCCTGGTTGTCCGGGGGCTCCAGTAGCTCCGAGTTCTCCTTTCATGCCAGGGAGACCAGGAAGTCCGTCTTTTCCTTGAGCTCCAGGTTGACCAGGGTATCCCTTAAATTATGTATATTCGATTATGATTGCACTTGGTTGTTATTAGCTAGTAATAGAAATAAACGTACTGGTTCACCCTTCAGTCCTGGGAATCCTGGTAGTCCATCTTGTCCTGGGGGTCCAGGTGCACCGGCTCTTCCCATTTTTCCGGGAACTCCTGGCAGACCCTTCTCACCGTTGAGTCCTGGCTGTCCGTATCCAGGCAGTCCAGAGTCTCCCTTCATGCCTGGAAGTCCAGGCAGTCCTGGTGGTCCTTGTGGTCCGCGAAGACCAGGTTGTCCAGGAAGACCTTGGTCTCCCTTTGGTCCATCACGTGCAGCTGGTCCGGGTTCACCCTTCTCTCCAGGCATTCCGTTGAATCCACGATCTCCCTTCATGCCGGGCGATCCAGGGTATCCGTCTTGGCCAGGTGCTCCTGGCTCACCAGCGTTACCCTTCATGCCAGGCAGTCCTGGCATTCCAGGAAGACCTGCATTTCCCTTAGCTCCATGTTGTCCAGGAAGACCAGGTAGACCAGCGTCACCTGAAAAATCCAATTCATCGCTACAATTTTGATAGCAGTTTTCGAAAGCTGAATCCGGCTGTCTAACCTTTCATTCCAGGGACTCCAGGAATTCCGTTCATTCCCTTCTGGCCAGGGTATCCTGGTGCGCCAGGTAATCCTGGTTGTCCTGGTGCTCCCGGTAGGCCGGCATCTCCCTTCTGTCCTTCGACGCCAGGTAGACCGGGGAATCCATCATCTCCCTTCTGACCGGGTAATCCGGGCAAGCCGTCAACTCCGGGTACTCCAGGTAGGCCTTCCTTTCCTGAAATATCGGAGTGGGAATTGTAAAAACTGGAGATCTTAGTGATAAATCAAGCTAATGTACGTTTGTCACCAAAAAAAAACAAGGTTTTGAAAGTTTTCGTTGGAGAAATACCTAACATTAAGTGAAAACAAACCACAGAAATGGAATAACTTTGTTTCGAGTAGCACTGTCCTTATCATGTTCGACATCAAAAAATTTCAAATATTTCCTAACACTTATTTATGACACTTATTTTCAATTAGTAATCAATACGAACCTGGGATTCCAGGAAGTCCGGGTTCTCCCTTCGCTCCTGGATATCCAGGCTGGCCAGGTTGTCCTGGAAGTCCTGCGTCTCCCTTGAGACCAGGTACTCCTGGAAGTCCTCGCTGTCCATCTTGTCCAGGCATTCCAGGTGCTCCACTGAGTCCAGCATCTCCCTTCAATCCGGGGAATCCAGGAGGTCCTGCTGGTCCTGTTACCGAGGCTCCCATCTCTCCTTTCTGTCCAGGTATTCCCGGAAGTCCTGGGTGTCCAGCTTCTCCTTTTGGTCCTGGCATTCCAGGGAGACCGTTTAGGCCTGGAACAATATAGCGTTAGTCCACATCTTCGAAAGAAAGAAACTGTTCAAGCATCACTTATAGTTGTTAGTTCACACACCTGGGAATCCTTTTTCTCCTGGAACTCCTGGGACACCAGGTTGGCCTGGCGGTCCTGGGAGTCCGCTTTCTCCTTTGCGTCCGTTCACTCCAGGAAGACCAGGTGAGCCGACATCTCCTGGCCTGCCAGGGAAACCAGCTTCACCCTTCAATCCTGGTAAGCCGGGAATACCCGGCTGTCCAGGAAGACCGTCCTTGATCAAGCTCTTGGGAGCGGGAAGTCCAGGAGGACCTTGAATACCTGGAAGACCAGCGGCACCAGCAGGACCCTGTTCTCCTTTTTGTCCAGGGAATCCAGGCTGGCCCGGCTGGCCATATCCCGCTTCACCCTTGAGTCCAGGTAGTCCAGGTAGTCCGTCTTTTCCTGGTTTACCAGGCATACCAGGCATTCCTGGTTCACCCTGCAACAAATATTTGAGTTTTTGAAAAAGTCCGATTATTAACAGCTCAAATCACCTTCTCTCCTGGAAGACCAGGTTGTCCAGCAGCTCCAACAATACCTGGTGGTCCTGGCAGACCGTCTTGTCCTGGTTGTCCGGGGAATCCTGATTCTCCCTTCATTCCTGGGTATCCTGGAGGTCCAGGTCGCAGAACGAGCTGAGTAGGTTCTCCCTTTTGTCCTGGAAGACCTGGGAGACCGTCAAGTCCTGGAGGTCCAGGAGCACCTGGTCGACCTGGTGGTCCGGGAATGCCATCATCTCCTGGATCTCCATTTGGTCCCGGCATGCCAGGAAGTCCCCGATCTCCTTGAGGACCTGGCTGTCCGGGATATCCCGAGTTTCCTTTCTCTCCTTTCATTCCAGGTGAGCATATCGAGCAAGTGCCACCGCGGTCTCCTTTAGTTCCAGGAACGCCAGGAAGACCTGGAATTCCGTCACGTCCGTCGTATCCTTTAGGTCCTACAGGTCCGCGGGCACCTGGTGGTCCCGGAAGACCGTTGAGAGAATCTCCAGGAGGTCCTGAAATAGAAATCATCAATCATATTTTCTAATACGATTGTTTTAGAGGACAATAATATTGAAGATAACAAACCTCTCACACCAGGCAGACCCTGTTCTCCCTTACGGCCAGGAGCGCCATCGAGGCCTGGGCGACCATCTTTTCCTGGTAGGCCAGGAATGCTTTGTCCAGGAATTCCGCGCGCACCGGGTTCACCTTTCGGTCCAGGTGCTCCGAATTGTCCAGGTGGTCCAGGAACTCCGGGTGCACCAGGTATACCGCTGTCTCCCTTGTCTCCTTTTGGTCCTGGTAGACCCTCAAGACCTGGTAGTCCAGGAGCTCCGGGTCCTCCGGCCTGTCCTGGTGGTCCGGGAGGGCCAGGTTGTCCAGGGAATCCATCGGTTCCAGGAGGTCCAGGGTTTCCGGGACGTCCGGGTAATCCGGGTGGGCCAGGAGGTCCATCGGTGAACGAACCGCCCTGAAAACAAATCGATTTTTAGATCTCAGTGTGCACATAGGAGAGTGTAGTTCTCACTCCAGGAGGTCCAGGTGGTCCAGTGTTTCCTTTTGCTCCTTCTCGTCCTGAGTATCCAGCTTCTCCTTTCTGTCCGGGCATTCCGGGGAAGCCTGGCACACCGTCGAGTCCTCGATCTCCCTTGAATCCAGGTGGACCTGGGTTTCCTGGTCGACCTTCTTTGCCCTATAACGTACTCAGTAACCATTGTATTGTAGTAAATGAAACGGAAGGTGACAAACGCAAGGCTGAGACAAACCCTTGGGCCAGCTGGTCCTGACAGTCCTTTCTCTCCCTTCATACCAGGCAGTCCTGGTTGTCCAGGAAGACCGGCGTTTCCGGTGTATCCTCGAGGTCCAGCCTCTCCAGGTTCTCCCTAAATTGTGATAAATTGCTGAGAGCACTTCAAATGTTTCGTATTAACCAAAGCTTTCCACGCAAACAAAAGCTGGACGGAAAGGAAACTTAGGAAGATGTCGGAGAACGACGCAAAACGGGATATGCGGATGAGAAAAGCAGAAAAAAGCATGCGTTCGAGTAAAGCGAAAGGGCAGCGAATTCAGTTAGATAAGGTTAGTTTAGGCGACTTCTTCTGTCTTGCCTTCTCTCCTTTCTCTCCTATATCTCCCTTGGGACCGACTATCGTTCCCTTCGCCATGGTGGATGCAATGGGACCAGGAGGTCCCCTGGGACCTTGAGCTCCCACGTCTCCCTAAACAAATATATGTAAATACCTTGAATCCTTTTTCTCCGACGTTTCCTCGTGGGCCCACAATCGAGCCACTTCCCGTAAATTCTCGAGGCCCTGGTGGACCGGGCGGTCCCTGCTGTCCTATATCACCCTAGAAACAGAAGTCCAACTTCGCTTCTTACAAATAACAAAGTGACTGTTAATATACGTTATTAAGTAGAAGAATGCGTAAGCCAGCAGCTTGTTGCATAAACCCAATGCACTCAAAATGGCACTACCTTAATCTTGTCACCTAAAAACAAATAATGAAAAACGATTCATCAATCACTATTCAAATTTCTGAGTTTGTTTTGAACAGATGTGTAACGTGTCACAGTCTGGCACGCTCTGATAAGAAAATCGAAATTCCCTAGGTTCTTTCGAAAAAAAACTGAACAGCTGCTATGCAAACTAGTAACTTCTTGATGAAATACACGCATACAGAAACGCTAAGAGCTTCTGTACCTAATTTACACTACTCACTACACTATAAAATTTACACTGTTCACTAAACCATTCATTTCTCAGTCGTATTTTTCCTTCGAAACCTTTTTAATGAACTATAACACGCCTAATACTAACTTGTGTCGTACTATAATGAATTAAACTAGTCTTACTGGATCTCCCTTAGGTCCAATACTGCCGATGCCAGGATTACCCGGAATTCCAGCTTCTCCAGGTGGTCCACGTGGTCCCTGAAATTGAACTTGGATGATTTGTGCTTCCATAGCAACGAGTTTTTGATAAAGTAAAAAAGCGTACCACTGGTCCGATATCTCCTCGATCTCCCTTTTCTCCAGGATAGCCGTCTCGTCCGGGAGGTCCGGGCAGTCCAGGCATACCAGGCATTCCACCGTCTCCCTAAATTTCTCGTTATGTACTTCTATTCTGTTTCAAAAGTACAAACTGGCAACCCAAAAAGGACCGACCTTCTCTCCTGGAGCGCCATCATATCCGATAGCCGGCTCTCCTTTCGCACCGTCCATACCAGGCGGGCCGGGGAAACCGGGCATACCAGGTGGTCCTGGTCGTCCGGGAATTCCCGGAGCTCCATCGGTACCGTTGCATCCATCCCATCCGGGTGCTCCAGGTGGTCCTGGTTCTCCTGGTCGACCGTTCGCACCGTCGTTACCAGGGAATCCGGGCACTCCGATTGGTCCTCGATCTCCTTTCGGGCCTTGTGGTCCAGGTGGTCCTTGTGCACCTTTTTGTCCTTTTGGTCCTGCTAGTCCTTCAGGGCCAGGAAACCCTCTAATACCTTGCGAACCTGGTGGTCCTTGTGGTCCGGGAGCGCCCTGAAAAGAAGAAAATCTGTTAATGTGCAAAGTCGATGGAATGAATTCACACTGTTCCTCTTTCAAGATGATGTTCTCCTGGATGGCGCAACCGCGGAGGACATTCGTCATTTTATTCTTTATCATCTTCATTCAGAATACGGAGAAGTAGGGGTTGAAATAACATAATATCGTTTTTTCTAGCTGAAGACGCACAATTCAGTTGTTTCAGGGAGGGATGCAGCAATGAGTACGTATTATACGTTATGAATCCGTAACGATGATGAACGATGATGAACCGTATGAGTCATTCTACGCCGGCCATTCTTTACTGGAAACCCTTCGTCCAAACAGTAAAACGTCAGCAGAACACCAACAGGTGTAAAGCACACCTGCCTTCAATGCTCCGAAGTTTACCCAAAAACTTTCGGAAGTGATGGCGGATAAGGAATCGGAGTCGACGACTATCTTGGTGTTTTCGAGTTTAGAAAATTTGCCCAAAAATATGTCATGATCCACTTTATACATCCGTTTGTCTTCCACTAGATGATCAACATAAACAATCACAAGGGCCGAGACAGACGCCCAGGGAAATCTGCAGAACTAATGATCGTAATTCTTCCAGATTCTACACCTCTCTATATGCTTGATGGTAATTTTTTGTCTAATACTGTCGAGCTCTACGGGACCGCGTCGATGAAATGTTTAAAGGCTTCTTCAATTACTCGGCCACACTTACCTACTTACTTAAAGCATTCAAAAACATTCTGTGGTTTACTAACCTCTTGGCTTCTACAATATTTCCTGTGACAGTAGTTAACACAAGCCTGTCAGTATTCATAGAAATACTAAAACAAACCGTTTTATGTATTTCTTCTGCCTTTCGCGGCTATTAGGTGGAACAATGCTCTATGCAGGCGACGAGCAGGTCAAAATGTCAGGCCGTCGAATAAATATTGCACCTAACAACCTCAAAAGGCAGGAGAGTTGAATAAAGCGATTAGTTAAATGAAGTCGAGGTCCAAAGAAGAAAGAACTTGGGAATTACTACCGGAGATATCCTCAGCTGAAGAAGAACTGCAGCAAGCTGAAGTTGTTAGTAGCCCATTGGGCCTAAATTTTGCGAAAATAAACGCCTAGGGGCATGTTCATATTCAGCAGCAAAGCACTGCACCAGCTGAATTAGAGCTACCGTTTCTACATGGTATGTGTCTGCTATTACTCAGGATTCTGCTCTAAACCTAACCATTTCTGCGCTGCTTCGCTGCTGAGTATAAATTATCCTTGACGTTGTCTGCTTCCAAGTGTCCGTACTAATAGCGATTTCAACGTTCACTCTCCAGATGTTGCAACGCATTGAAGTTTCTTGCATGACTGATACGTCTCAGCCAGTCCGCCTGTTCGTCAACATTTCTCCGACGACTTGTATTTACGTCTGCTTACCTGCGTAGTGTTACAAAGTGCAGGTAAGCAGCAGCAGCGGTACCAGAAAACAATTGGAGACTATGGGTATGGGAGAAAGTAGTGAAGAGGGGTGTTGGGTGTTGGCTGGATGCTATTTGTTTTCGTGCGTCTCTCTGGACTTTCCCTAGAATGTGCCGTCCGGCAGCCGCCTGTTTCTCCCCCCTCGTACGATGTAACACAGATCGCTGTATTGATCATTAAACTCAATCCCAACCACACAGCTCCAGCACTAGCCGGCTAGAGCATCGCCGAATCGGCTAGAAGTCGCAGCTTCTTGTGGGTAATCGGTACCCGTCTGGGTACGATACTATGAGGCATCTACCTAGGGCAACCAAACCCCTCCACAACATCGTCAATGGATAGATGCTTATCGAAAACCAGACCTTTTCCACTGATTAAGTTTACCCCGGAACTCCGCCGCATTCTCAAACTAGTGCGTCCAAGTGAAGCTTTATAAAGAAGCTTACAAATGATGTCGTCCAGCTGTGAGGTCAACTTCGGTCATTGTGGGTCAGACCGGCCGTCGTCGTCAGGGTATAAGGCTGTTGCGGGCAAAATTTGCGCCAGATTGTTACAACAACATCGATCCCTTTCGTCCTGACGACGATAAAGGTGCAAAACTCATCTATTCTTATCGCGCCCTCATTATGCTCGATCCTATTCTAGTGAATTCTGATGCAGCTCAATGGAAACCCATTAGTCACAAAGTCCATTTTCTTTGGTTTCTAAGCTGATCTATGGGAAAATCTTAAAATCCAAAAATTGAGTTCCTCGTCTGACATTTGAGGACCGGATGAGTCATTTGTGGAGTGACTCATCAACGGAGCTCTCATGGATCTGAGCACTTGCTGCAGCTTCTTCTTCGGCAACATGTGTTCATTCTTATTTTAGAATACAATGTGCAAAAAGAATGCACGCTCTCGTGAATGGGCTCAGATGGGAGGACTCCATTCATCCATTCGTCTGTCTGAATTTCTCTTTTTGTTCTGTTTTTATTCTTATATCGGCTACCCCATAGATCAACTGGGTCGTTTCGAACGTCCCCGTTTCCAGTGATGAGTTACCGTAGGAAATCATGCTGGGGATTACCCTAGATTACTGTATGTATACTTTTCCTCGCAATATCTATAAGGAAAAACACTTTTTGAAGGAATGTCACATACCATGGATCCCTTCTCTCCCACGCAGAAACATCCTCGGTTCGAGCAATCTCGACACGTCGTTTGCTGAAAAAGTAGCTCATAGAAGACTCACTATCGATTTCCATAACAATTCAGTAGTTAAAAGCATATTTTAACTAAAATGTATAAAAACGCTAGGATAACTGTGCGGATGAGTGACAATAGGCAGCTTGCTCAGAATAAGAAGGAGTAATGATTATCAATGATTTATAGAGCTATAAGAGTAGAAAGAAAGCTTCTGGCTCAAGTCTGCTTGGTTCACGGATGTGAGGTTGACCAAGTAAAGTTCAACTGAAATTTGAATGCCGTTTCTAAGCCGCAGATCGACCTGCATTAGTTAATAAATTCATAGACTATTTCTTGGCGCTACGATGCCGAGACATTCGGAAACTGCCACTCAAGCGGGGTACGAACTAGCACCTGTGAGATTTGTGGCACTTACCCACTGAGCCACTGAGCCACGGACAATTCTAACCACACTGGATCGTTAAAGTCTTAACATCCTCTCTTAAACCTAATGTCTATGAACAAAAATCTTTCCTTTTTTTGCTACGACCCGAATACCATTTTACGGCCTTTTTGGCGTCTCTGTATAGGGGTTACGAATGCCTAGCGTTTCACGTAAGACAAATATTCCAAAAAATGGGTCAAACGCGAAGTGCCAGCTTTTTGTTGAAGAAGGACTGTGCCTTCACAATATGAAATTGTTTTGGGCCGATATCCAATAAAAGATTAAAGGCTTTCAGGTGAAGGTCATGTTAGACTAGAACAATTGTCATTGTCCAAAAATGATATCTTATTCTGAAATCAGGCCTTATTATGATGACTTAAGTGCAACGAAATATTAAATTATTACTAATAAAACTATAATCAACTAAGTACTGCAATTTGTTTCGAAGAAATTCTGTGATTGTTGTGAAGGATGTACTCGCGAAGACTCCATTAGCGCCCGATAAAAGTAATCCATATATGATCGCTCGCTTATAAACACAGTCCGAGTGGATATAAACAAATGTGCTGTGCATATGCAATCTCAGCATCTTAAGCTAATGACCAAGGAGCGTCTAGACCAAAATAGTTGTGAGTATGATCAAAATAGTACTGGTATATATGTATTTGAAACAGTAGAACATTCAGAGGTAAACACGGTGGAAGAGCATTCATCTTGCATAGCGACACATTTGGGCGGATGACATAGAAATAAAGAAGAGTGGAAGAAAAAGATTTGAAAAAAGTGCCGCCTGTTGAAAAACTGGCAAGGAAAGTCACAATTCGTTGAAAAATGTCGGACTTGCGCCGTTTGACCGAGCATCAGGAAGTTTTCAAAGGCAGAAAAAGGAACAGAGTTCAAGAAATCGTCCACACAGTTTCGTGGCGAATATAATCTTCCTTCAGTAAAATGCTAAGCGATGATCAAAAAATTTCAACGAAAAAGATTAGCTCACCGAATACACGTTGACTGCGAGAAAAGCGCATACAGCCAGTAGCAGAAGAGGCCTGTAATTCGATTGTAGAAAGGTAGAAATGTTTTGAAAGAAAAAAGCGTTCTAGCCGTGAAATGTGCACATTTCATTAGCACAATTTTATCCTTACGATTTTTTCATAATGGACTTTCACGCTATATAGGAAGCATTATATAGCACGCAGGAGCGTATAGTAGTGCTTGTTGACAAACATTGAAGAAGTTGTCAATGTTGTTGTTATAGAAAAACGTTAGTTATGCGAATCGGTAAATTGGCGGTATACGGTATAGTGATGGAAAATCTTACCATAATGGCACTCTTTGCCTCATGGTGTAGGCAATGGACGGGTGCCTGCTAGCAGGAGGAGAGAATGCAAGCAGCTTCCTATAGGAGGGCGGAGCAGGAAGAGCTCCGCCAGACACCACGATGATAGAGTGTGCCAGTGTAAGACATAGCAGACTTGATCGAACTGAAGCTCTAGAGTGTACGGCATTGTCTAGAGGTGCCGACACAATTTCTCTCTCTACCCTTCAGATGGTGTAAGGCAACAGGTAGTTCACAAAGTCCAACGAGGTCGGGATCGAGGTCAGACATCGAGCGCGTTGCAATGTCCCAACTCCGACTCACCATCTCCACTCTAATACCCTCACCCTCGGGGAAGACCAGGAGACTCTTGTAGACCTAGAGGAGCCCTTGCGGCACTAGGAGCCCAAAAACCCGTTGGAACCCAAAGAGACTTCGAAGTCCTTGGAGGTCTGGAAGTCTTGATCCCAGATCACTAGCGTTTCACATGTTTTTTCAGCCAACGGGATCCCCAAATTCATCTTCTGGTTCAGGGAAAGGTGGAGTGGTCGGCCTTCATCAGCCCTCTACGGAATTGCCATCGCGTTCGAGTTCCATTCCGTATCGCTGGAGGCATTGTGACCCATGCAATGGCTTGTGGAATCCCCTATTCTAGTCATCTTCTCAGACCGAAAGAACCTTCCCCTGAGAGAAGGACAGCTTGGTGGACGAGGATCAAACTCTGCATCTTCGCTCATCTTCCGACTTAGAGCCTATAAAATCGATGTGAGGACTAATGTAAAGGGTGGAGGTAGGCTACAATCTTATTGAAGCTGAATGGTGACAGTATTCCTGGAAGTAAGTCACATGCTCTCCCAGTCGATGGTCCCGGTAACTGCTGGCCTATAGCGAAGGAGGCAAAGGATGGTTAGATCTCTTGATGTATAATTTCATCAGTGATCATGCCAGCTCTCAGATATGTTATACGGGATATGCTTTCTTTCTTGTGATATGAAAATCGGCCGTCTCCCAAACGATTTCACCACGAGCTGTGTCTAGGCCTTTGAACCTAAAAATGCAAAAATCAGTTGGACAGGTCCATTCCACAGAAGAAGAAAATTTCCCATCCTGGATTTTGACCGTGGAGCAACGGGAGAGGACATCCACAAATTTTGAAACACAAAATCTCAGTTCAAGACAGACGTCACACGAGACCTTTGGAAATTTCTACGTTACTTCGAATTCAAGACGAAATGACCTGTTTTTACCCTGCGTGGTCCACCTGTAGAAGTACTACTATGTTTTTATTGTTAATTTTTGAGTGGCATTAGTTTTATTGTGTGATAGATGTTCATCTACAAATCTGTCATTTTCATGGTCACATCGATCGAGAAGGACCTGTCGATGACAATGTGAATGTGTAGGTGGAGTAATAGCGACGTGAAGGTGCTCTCACATGCTGTAATCTCTGCGACGGAGGTGTTTTGCCTGCCTGAGGCTATTATTTCTGGCAGTAAGCGTGTTCGGATCAGAAAAACCATTTTATTTTGCTGATTCTGTGCCTTTCACTCACTTGAAACCGTCGCATCGCTTGCATGTTCACAGAAAAATGAAAAATGTATTACAGACATTTAACAAAAATAAATAAACACATTACAGTAAATGAGTTTCAAAATTTTTCGAGCAACGGAGAGCGAATCTATTTAAGATAGAGCTTACCGAAAGGAGGTTTTCAACAAAACAGGCAGCCCCATCGCCCTCAATAAATTTTAGCGACTTCCTGTAAAGTTTCCTCGGACCACCACCACCCATCCATTCTTCATGCGTACCAGACCAGATTTGACCCCAACTCGACCCCCGTCCTAATTTCTTGTGTAAAGTGCACCCAGTTGGAGCGCCAAAGCTCCACAGCAGTCCGTCTATCACTACGCAAATGCTGGAAAAACGTGTGCATCATAAATTATTTGAAAAACATCCGCACGTTTCCTTCGAGCGGCGCATTGGCTGGTCAGCGTGTTGCAGTTTAACGTTTCGAAGAGCTTTATAGCCGCCCGAAATTCGAAAGAAAGACGATACAAGCGTCTATGTACGATCACTGACAGAAAGCAATAGAACAGAGGAACTAATTGTGGTAGCCCATGACCTAGCCCACTTCATCAAGCTTTTCGGTATTGAAACGGAACGGGTGACATGATCTTTCCAATTCGGCACTTCTTAACACTTCCGACCTACGGGCCGGATTTGGGTTAGGTCTGAAAAGCCAGTAACAGAAGAGCCTTCTCGAGAACTTCCTCGAAACTTCGTCTATGGTGTTACTTGAATCACAAATCTGATGTTCGCCTTCCGAATTTCGACGGAGGACCATCCATGTAGTTGAATTTGGTGGTCGAGTCCAAATCATCAATTCGGATACAACTTCGAGTTGTCAAGCTGCTCAGGGTTTTGATTACCAGTCTGGTGTACTTTTCTCAGATTTCATTAATTCTGGCACATTCAGGTGGGCACTCCTCAGCGCCAGAGCTTTGACCGAGACCCCATCCCTAAGCACCCGAATCTCTCCGTAATGGCCGAAATCAGGGAAAAATTCGAAAATCCAACAGCATGATTGTAATCATCATGCAAAATGACCTTCTTGGATAAAGTTTGAGCTAAATCCGAAGCTTTGACATGACCACCCAAATCGACAACGTGAATGGACCTTGGCCGAAATTTAGAGACGGACATCAGATTCGTCATCAACGCCCTTAATAACCCACGCAGTTTAATTTTTTGACCTAGTCTGTGGTGTGGAATTTTTAACACATGCCTGGAATTCATAAGAATTGGTGCGCCGTTCCGCTAACGGCATTTGAAAGATTTCTCACCCACCTCAGTCGTTTGGCAATCGCAGGGGTTATCAGAGACATTCACTCCGATTTATAGCGGTTCTGACTGTTGAATATCACGTTCTGCAAATAATTTTGCGATTCATCATCACGTCATTCTTTTTTCTTCTTTATTCCAAAGATTTGGGAGCAAAATTGTGGCTTCTTTCTGCACTTTCGGAACCAGACCATTGGAGAAAACCGTTTATGGTTTTCCTGTGAGGCTGTTTTGGACTTTTTCTCATAGTTTTATGTTTTTGCAAGGATTGAACATCAGCCTAGTTCCTTGGCTTAGCTCTCGCCCACGACCAAAGTCCGATAGGACGGGGTGAACTCTGCAGACTAAAGGTCTCCTCAGTCAACTCGTACTCGAAATCAAATGAATCGACTAAAACGGAGAGCCTCTTCTGAAACCTGAAGAGCTCGAAAAGTTAAGATCGCGTCAGTTGAGCTGTAGACGCCCTTCAACAATCCAACGCCTGGTTGCGATGAAGACGGATCGCCCGATAAAAGTTTTTTACGAACTCGCCAAAGTTCAACGATCATCTTGTTGCGTTGTTGCGTGCTGGTGATCCTTAACTGAAGAGCATATGTTTTGATACCGGAACGGTTCAATATTTAATAGCAATAGTCCATTTCTGACGGCTGCAGTGGCTTTTGCTTCAGCATCTGTTGGCTGTCACATCTGCTCCCGCAGGCAGAAATCAGATCTCGACTATGTGTCATAGCGCTGAAACGGTTCATTTCCGAGTTTTCCTTTTCCTTTCGGATTGCGAAAGATTACATTATTAAATACGAGTCCTGAAACGTTGAACAAATCTATCGATTGACACTGATAGTGGGAGTTTTCCTTCCTGTGAAAGGGGCACATGAGGGATGAAAAGGTACTGAAATACGTTGACAAGGCGTTCGCTTCTCTTCTCTCTTGTTGCAGTCTGTTGTCTCAATGCCTGAATCATTTGTCCTTTTTCCTGATTTTTGTACTATTATTTTCTGCCGGTTCCTCTCTTCTATTTCCAACTGCACCCAGCGACAACTCTGGATGTTGCGATGAACAGACCAAGGAATTCTCTGGAGTAGAAAGTAAGGAGAAATTCTTGCTTCATTACAGAAATTTTTAAGGTACCACGAGTTTAATAAAAGTTGACTTTGTAATGGTGTTGTAGTCGTACGATCATTGCAAAAAAAAAAGGCGGCTTAGGCAAGATTCGAACTCGTGCATCCCGTAGCAATCTCCGAAGTGAACAATGGAAATAATGTGAAAAGATTCCCGGTGGATGGAACTTAAAGATCTCTGACGGCTTGAGATTCGAATGACGAATTATCGTAATGTTCAAAGAAATCGGCACGCCTAATAGCAGGCATCGTACCACCGTAACGTCGGACCGCCTCATCGTTGACGAAATAACAACATTTAGAATGAGCACACGTGCATCTATACGAATTACGACTCAATGGCCATCAACGTTTTCTAAACAAAACACTCGTAGTTTTTCCTCGATCCTCTGCCCATCACCTGATTGGCAGCGTAAATTTACCACGTGACAATGAATAAGTAAATAAATTTTTATATATTCATACTCACACACTTCCTCTAGGCGTGATTAGTTGAAAAGAAGATAGTAGATTTCTCTCTCTTCTTCTTCTTCGTCGTCGTCGTCTTCTTCTTCTATATTTCAAACCATAAATTCTCCTAGCCTGGTTTGCCACCTAGTTCTTTTCAGAATTCATAAAAAATTGTCGAAATTATTTCCAATGTATGTTTGACTTTTGCTCGAAACAAACAAAAACAATAAAGAAAGAAATATATTTAAGGAAAGATGTGCAAGATTCAATTATATTTCCTTTTTATTTGCATCTAATCTATGGTTTTAAATTTGCAGATGGAATCGTCCTACAGCTTCATGGGAAAACATGTCAAATTGTTAACATGTCAAACAGGTTCATCGCCCATGTCTAATAGTCCGTGTTAGCTCCACAGCTGAAGAAATTCTTGTTTCAACGGGTTGTTATATAGAGCTCACAGAATTTGTGCAATTGCTAATGAGAGAAAACGAAGATTTACGATAGTCCGGAGCTGATTTTTCTAAAAAAAAAAAGATCATCACTAATAAACCAGTGCATTTAAGTGGATTTAGATTTCTGGAGTTTATTTTCAATGACCAAAAATGCAGCCGTAGGCGACTGCATGGATATAAAGAAGTTCTTAATTACCTAAAAGGAATATAGAAGACTGAGCTAAACTTTGTATGATTTTCATCGTAGTTGTTTAGAAAGCTGATTTTATGGCATAAGAAAATTCCCCTATTACTGCATGCTGAAAAACATGAGCCACATGTCAGTGTGAAAGTACGACGTTAAAAAAGAATAATTAGCTAGCCTATTGACGACATTGAACTCTTTCACCGAACAAGCCACCGAGTATTGAATAAATTCCTTAAGTAACTGTTCTAAATTTAGTGCCGCAGCTAATGTGAGGAGCATTGGGTTCACCACCAGTATTCGGCTAGATGTATCAAGTTCTGCTTTCAAAAGAAAACACAATAAAACTGACTTGCTTCAGTTTTTTAATATTGACAATATTACCCTCTATCTGACATCCCTATGCGCCCTTTTGCTGTGTGATGCCCATCACACTGTTTATTACTAAAATGGTCAGTTATGGCCTGCCCAGATTCCATTATTTTATTGCTTTATTCGTTATTGATTTTTATTATATACCGATATTTTATTAGCGACTCATTTCCATAAGACTCTTACCATACCATTAATATACTCCCCAGGACCAGTATCCAGCGTAGGTATTTAGTTTGAAAAGGTGGCAACCACGCACCCACGTTGGGATGACTTTGTCAGTTGTGCTGGAGCTCCCGGCGAAATGCATACTTGATGTATTGCCAATTGATATTGATTTTGATCCATTCATGAGAAAAATTTGATGTGATATCGTTTCCGGAATAATATTTTATTTTATTTTACTATAGACGTCAATAGACGCGCCGAAAATTCCAACTAAACAGCAATAAATGAAAAGAGAAAATTAAACAATGTCAAGGGTTTACTCAGAAAACACTTGTAGTCACAACAGTCTTGTAACCAAGGAAAATTTCCAATGAAGGAAACGAGCGTCCCCTGCCTTTAGGAGCCTGAAGCTAAAAGCAAAACAGGAAAACAACTCAGTAGCCAGTGAAAGGTGCAAGGTAGAGGGAGAACGAGCAAAATTACCAATTACCAATAATGAGGCTGTGAAGTTTAGGAAGCAATAACAAAAAATCCCAGCTAAAAAACGTGTATGTAAATGATGCTCTGATCAAGACATTCTACTATATACGGCGAGGGCCCACGAAGCCGCATGTCATCGATGCAGTCCCGTGATATGGGCTTTTATTATTAGGCTTTTATTAGGCTATATTGAACCACTACTTCTTACACGCGATGGGGTGGGCAGTAACAGTGACAGATTTATTAATTTTACCTTTAACAGTGATGACGTTCCAGCGATAGGCCGCACTTGTGGTGATATCATAAATACTATTTTTTGTCATGGTTTGTTTGTTCTCGTTTTCGTGCATATTCCTCATTTTTGCTGTCTCCTTCAAATTTTTAAACTTAAGTTGATGTAGTTTTGCGCACGTTAACTGCACGGTGAATAAACGAATAAACGTATACTCAGATATTGATCTTTTGCTTTTTTGTAAACAGATTCTCATGCGTTACACGTTCTCAGAGTTCGAAATAGTAGCGAGATAAATTTCGTTCGTTTGCGAAGCAATGGGTCTGCCATCACAACCGAACAGTTGTCTCATATTGGACGCCTTTGTATGCGTACGTTGCCGACGGACTCTGAGGTGAGGGAGAATCGCTACGCAGGTATAATACTAAACGATGAATCACACTTTACAAAACTCTTCTTAAATGTTTCATATATCGTACACATAGATACCAAAACTTTTCCCTCGACTATCAGCGCTGCCTATGTATTACCTGTGTTCGTCGTCGGTTTTTAAATTTTTGAATAAAAAGGAAGAGGATGCATAATCATTAATTTTCTGTACAACGTCGAAGAGGAGAACAGATTGCGTTTTACAAAACCTTAGTTGTTTATTTGTTCATTCACTTGTCAAATCAACGGAATACAAATGCAAAAAAGGAACAATGTCACATGTGGTTGTTCGACCTAAAATTATAATATCATTAAATATATTACCTTTTTTGCGAAGTGACTGCATTGTACAGTCCCGCCGCTAAACGTTGGCCAAAACGCTGTCGGCGGCACCGGATGCTGCCGCAAGTGCCGCTTCGTCATAACTCTCTCCGATTTTACTTAATTTGAATAAAAAACACATGGATGGAATCGGAATAACGTGATCTGTCTTCTGGTTTAGCAATCGTTGGAAAATTTTGAAATTTTTAGCTCCTCCTTCCTGCTCATTAAATTTTCCAGATCCAACCTCTCGAAATTCTGAATTCGTTAACTATTTTGTGTGCAAATGTCAAAAGTTGCGTTTTCGTGCGACAAAAATCGCGCCAATGTGCGTAGTTAAATAAATAGATCAATCAATTAATAAATCCCAGATCTCACAAGCACAAGTCTATGCTTGATGCAGATTATTGAAGTACTGCTGTCGGATCCTCTTATGGCACAATCATGTGAGACCCAGTCCCAAAATGTTCTATTCCTATTTCAGCGCATCGTGAAAAGTCTACATCTACCAAAATTCTCCTGAACGTCAATTTCATCTGAAACATTTCTCTGCTGTGTTAGATATTTTAAAATTTAAAAATTTTCAAACGATAGCTAAACCAGAAATCATATCACGCTCTTCCAATTACGACTTTTCTCAGTTCCCAATTTTTATTCAAAATAAGTAAAAAAGGGGAGGCGGCAGCATCTGGTGCCGCCGACAGCGTTTTGGCCAAAGTTTAGCGGCGGGACTGTACTGATAATAGCACGATATCCTTCCTCTAAAACGAAGTGGAACTTCATATCCTATAGCCAAAGCCAAAAAGAACAACCGCCACGACTTTGTCATGTTTCAACAGCATAACTGATAATAATTATTGGGAAGAACGCGGTGAAAAGCATTGAAAAAATGTATTTAGCAGGAAATTTGCACCCGATCAACATCACTGCATAAGCCCTATATATAAGGGCTCTAGTTTTTGGCTAAATAAAGGCAAAAAAGCTACATTTTTTCTAGACAGATCCAAAGAACACCCGCAACACCACTGCCGTTTTTTGACCCGTATTCCATTTTAGTTTGGTGGTTTTAGCATATATAAGACAGATATTAGGTTCGTGCAAAAGTTCTCGGACATTTGGGATACAAAACAGTTTATTTTATAATAACTGAACAATGGCAATGAGTCATCTGAAGTGGGCACCTTTAATATCATTGAACCTCTCGTCTCTAAAACATTTTTTGACTGGAGCCGAAAATAGTGGGGAGATCCTTTTCAAATTCAAGAAGTCGCAAATGTCCGAGAACTTTCGCACCAACCTAATACTAACTGACTTCTAGTCCTGACTGATACAAATATGCATATAATCAATAATATAAAAATTGCAATACATTTGAGCTTTCAGGAAACGTCGATCATGGCGTTTTTCCCTCACCTCCGCATCAATCGTTTGCAGGCAAACGTTAGGAGAGCACTTTCACAACAATAAAACGCGTTTTTTGATTCCTACGATGCGCTCTTTTTGAAAAGGAAATAAGCATTTTAAAGGCTCTGCATCAAAATCAAAAACTTTTCATTTGATTAACAGCGCCGCCTGAGCACCATCTACTTGATTGATGTGAGTTTTAGTTTCGATCGTAGTAAGAGGATGAAGCGGAACTGCATATTCACTAGAGAAAACAAAAAACACCCACAGCGACATCGTCATTGATTCACATTTTTCTTCCACGAAACAAAACTAGCGAAACTTATATATGAAACGAGTGGTCGTAAGAAAAAGTCATAGATGAGTAGGAAACCATTTTTCAGCACATGAAGCCTTGAATTGCAGATAATTTTATTTTGGTTCATGCTTGCTCAGCTAACCCAATCACATTGTTAGATCTTGAGAATGCAAACAATGCAGTAAAGAATGGAAAAATGACCTCGAGTAAAAAGGGAGATCCTTGGCAGCTCAATCGCCAGAGGAATACTCTTCGAAAATCGAAATTATATCCAAAATCGAGCCCTTTCGTTCTTTTTATTTTTGAAATTTAAAGAATTCTCCATATTTGCTACCTCTATTTAGACAAAATAAGGGGAATACTATAAGCATCTCATTTCTGACTGGAATTGAATGAATATGAAAATAATTTGTGATAAATCGTTAGTTTCGAACAGGTGTACAGCGTATCCGGTGTGGAGAAAAATTGTGACGGATGATGTTGGAAAAGTTGCCGTTGTCATGTTTCCTCTTAATACTGCTACAATGCATTACGTTGAATCGTTTTACACAGAAGAATAAAAAGAACATTATTGCAAAGGAAAGAAGGAGAATACAGCGCTCTTAATAATTAGTGTAGAACCCTGATCAACGTACTACCACCACTACCAGCACTCTGATCATGCTGTTCTTCTCTATACCTCTAGCCTCCCTCTGGTGACAGCAGTCCATTTACGAACCCTGCAGATAGATCCAGACCCTCAAAACTTCACACCTCATTTACTCAGTGCTAATTTTTCAGGATACATACAGACCGATCCAAATCATGGGATGGAATTTTATCAGAGCGAACAAAAAACCAGAAAGGATAAAATTCACTGTCAAATATTTACTAGATACCTGACTTCTGTTGATAATTTAACAACTATCTGTTTAAATATTCATTCTTCGAAAGGTAACAATAGCAACTTTTAGTACATTCAGAAAAGAAACCACTCGAATCATTTGTCTAAAACGGTCCACGTGACGTCAGTGGCTCCTTCTTTTCTTTTTTTTCAGGATAAAATTCACTGTCAAATATTTACTAGATACCTGACTTCTGTTGATAATTTAACAACTATCTGTTTAAATATTCATTCTTCGAAAGGTAACAATAGCAACTTTTAGTACATTCAGAAAAGAAACCACTCGAATCATTTGTCTAAAACGGTCCACGTGACGTCAGTGGCTCCTTCTTTTCTTTTTTTTTCATTTTGCTGGTAAAAATGAATCAAAAAGTAGTTAAACAGTTAATGGAAAAAGCGCATGCACTGTACAGTATCCCTAAGGAGAGTTTGTTGTGATTTTCAGTAGTCGAGTCTCTCAGCACGCTGGTCGCCGAACGCCGTGGCAGCTGAGAATGAGGGACCGACGAAAAAGTCAGAAATAAAATCAGCTGTACTACTAAAACTATGTTAGAGTTATAAGAAACGAACTAATTTTAAGCAAATTGTGAAGAATGCCAATCGTCTTACAACCAAGTTTCCTCCCTTTTCAGTCCTTTTCTCCTTGTTCTTTTCTCCTGTTCATTTTACAAACTCTCATTATCACTTTCAATGAACACATATTTTCGAAGGTTTTATTCTCATGATTGATTCTATTTTCTGAGCAAATAAACCCACAGCAGCGATTGACTTATGCTGTTTCATGCCTCCCTGAAGAGCTGCCCAGACCCAGTTGATTCCCTCACATCCTAGCCGTGTGCCCTACTATTTCAATCAATAATCGGTATTTTTATTCATTTTTTAAATTTTCAAGTATTGTATATAATACAGCCTCTCCTGCCGGGGGAAAAATATTTGGAGTGCCAAAAACTCTCATCTGGTAACATGTCAAAACATGTTCGACAATACAACGCCCAAAATTCTGACTTAGCTCAGCATTTCGGAAAATTTCCCGTTTCAGCGGGTTGTTATATAGAGTGGATTGGTGGCGTACTTTTGCTAATGTGAAAAGCATGGGATATTCCACCATAGCCTGAGAATAACTATTCCAATGGAAGCAAAACAGTGGTATCGGTGCATTGATTAGTTATCGACCGATTTCTTCAAGCATTGTTTCGATTTTTTTTCTTTTTTTCCGACATAGTAGAAGCCTGAACATCGGACCAAGGGAGGGAGGAGCACCATAACTCACTTTCTTTTATTGGTTTCGGGTTAATTTTGTGTCAGCTTCATGTTGGCAAGATGTTTCATCTCAACTTTATTGTTGAAGAACTTTTCCGCTCATTTTGTCATTTTTGTGCATATTCATGTATATAAATAA
Source organism: Nippostrongylus brasiliensis (assembly GCA_030553155.1). NCBI lineage: Eukaryota > Metazoa > Nematoda > Chromadorea > Rhabditida > Heligmosomidae > Nippostrongylus > Nippostrongylus brasiliensis. The sequence goes on from CP130737.1 coordinate 16,055,006, forward strand.
ACAAATGAATAAGTACAGATAGTTCATCAAGCTTAGGATAGGATTATCGTACAATCACACTTACAGGAACGATTGAGCTTTTGTACTCGGGAAGACTGGATAGTAAGAATTCCCAATTACTCAGATTTTTGTGGTAAACTCCTATTTGATTCTAATTCTTTCCTCAACCCACAATATTTTACATCACCAGCACCTTGGTAGCTATAATATAAATTAATAATAATTTCCCTCAAGTAATATAGCACCCCCGGGCATCTCCACCCTACTGAAACTCCCTTCGATTCCTTACGTGAGGTCAGTACCGCGAATCCACTCTCATTTTTAAGTATCTAAGGTAAGACATGCCTTCTTACGTACCCGCGATTTGAACCGGACGTCACTGACGAAAATATTTATTACTGAGATTAATTACTTGTCAGTAGACTCATAACACCTGACCTGTTCGGTCTCTATACACTTGTCAAAACAACAATAATAAAAAGCAATGATTCTATTCTAAATTTATCATCACAGCTCATCTTATTTGTGAGTAAGAGAGTGATCTGTTTCGAGTAGTGAGCGAGCGGTGCCAGTCGTCCGTCGCGTATGACCCAGCGACACAACGCAGCTGATACGCCACGATACGGATGCAGAGAATGATCGAATGACAACAGATGCGTTGGCGGTCGGTTGCCAAGCACTTCGGCTCGGGTCAACTTATACGAGCAACTGCAACCCGTCGAAACCGGGAATACCAAAAAGTCGCACAATGTCCCCGACAGAGATATTCGTGATTTCGTTAAGAAAAATTGACTTACAATTCTCCAAATCTTTTACTCCCGTAACCGCGGCATGGTGCCATTCTTATACTGCAGTGCCGCAAAATGATCCAATGAAAAAATGATACGAGGTTTCAGCCAAATCGATTGTCGCAGTTGGAGCTCTTAGCTAACAATATCGCTAGCAACCGCGCAGAATTAGAAAAACCTGATTGGCGACCAGCAATAAAATAACACAGTAGGCGGAGTTTAGGGAGACTTTGGAGGTTCTCGAATGGTCCTACAAAATCTGCGAAATCACGAAATTCTCCAACGGTTGCATCGCAAAACTGATTAAATTTTATTTAAATGAAACAAATGACAACTCCCACATTTCCTGCTTTGCATTTTCAAATAACTGGATCTACAATTTAGCTTACCAACATTTATTTATAACCGCAAAACGTTTAAAGGTTATCAAAGAGAGCGTTAATAACTGGGACTACCGATACTTTATCCATACCCGTTATAGGAGTGATAAGTAGCACTAAGCTACATCTATAGCACAAATGAGCAGTTTCTATGGGGGACTACCCGAGGATGAGAAAATGTTGCACCAAGTGGGAGATACTTTTGAGCATACCTGCCCCATGGAGATGAAAGAGTGGTTAGCTCAGGCGAGAATGGATCGCTCGACCATACGGGTGTTAACAGCGCCTCTTACCACTGCATCACACGTGACGAAATAGGAGGGACCCAAGCAGCAACTAGTTAGGGAATGTCATGGCTGTCGCCTCAAATTGACGCATAAAACGAATTCCACTGGCAATTAAGATATCTACAAGATAACACGGTAAGCTACACAAAGCTACAACTTTAGAGCGTCAATTTTTGAAAGAAACAATTGACATGAGGTAAATAGAAGGGAAAGGCAGAAACAAGAACAACAGGCAAACAATCACTGAGTATAATGAGAATCATATGTATAAGAACTTAGCGTTTTTAACGGTATCGACTCGACACGTAGTGCTCTTCAGGTTTCCAGTCAACTTTCTTCACTTCTTGTTCGGCTTTCTCTCGTTCGCGAATTTCCTTCCATATTTCAATATCACGCCAATCAGCCTGAGAGGTGATATTAATGTGACAAATAAACGGTAATGGATGGAAAGCGAGGTTACCTTTTCAAAGTCCGGACGTGGATTGTGAGTAGGTTCCTCGGGTGCTTCCGCTTTCTTTCCGAAATTGAAGTGCGAACTGTGACCATAAAGCTCCTCTTCCTGTTAAAAGATGAAATTTAATTATTCAAGGTAAATGTAACACTTGTGGGTAATTTCGTTGGCTTCTTGATAGAAACATCCGACTACATTGAATTAGAAATGTAGTTGCAAATACAACAGAGAACTAAAGGGACGGAAACGTCGAAAAAAGAATTCAGTCATGAACGTGATATCACCCACTGTGCTATGAAGAGATTTGAAAAATTGATGAAACGAATGACACAACGTATATTTTCTCAAAAAAATTCAGAGCCTTTATTACCCCAGAAACAAATCGGCACCATAAACCCAATAGAAAAAAGCAAGAAATAAACTACAGTAGATACCTTGACAGATTTCTCCAGCAGCTTAGATTGAGTTTTCCAGTCCGAATTGACCTCTTTTTCGGTGTGTTTCGACATCTTCTTCAAACGTTTCTCTTCCTTCTTTGCTTTCTTCTTCTCCTTCTTCGCCTTTTTCTTATCCTTTTTGATTTTACGTTGTAGCATTTTCAGTTCTTCGTCTTCCTGGAAATAGAAACCACTCGTCTATATTAACCTTGGGCACACAAAAAGACGTACCTTCAACGACAATACTTTGTCCTTGGCTGATTCCTTCAATTCTTCCAATCTCTTTTGTTGAGCAATTTCTGAATTACAAATTCAACGGGTTGACAGGAACATAACACACAACCTCTAAAACCGTATCGAAATAGAGATCAAGAGAGCATTAGATTTGTGTAGGTAAAAACGTATCCTGGAAGGAATTAGTGCCCGCAAAGCATGCTTAAACACATTATAATTATAGTGGCCAAAATTACCAGCGTCGAGAAATTTGTAGGATAAGTGCTCCTGAGGGATTGGCAGGAGACAAACGCTCATCAAGAATGGCAACATAAGTCCCAATGAGAATTCAACTTCAAAACCTACTGCAAAACATAGAATGTAGTAAAGAGTTACTAGCATACCTGTTTCCGATTTTCGAATAGGCTTCGGAGCACAACCTTCCTCCCACAATCGTTTCGTCTCCTCATCGGCGTTCTCCTTATATTTTGGCACTTTGTACGACTCGACATGATCCACTCTTATCATTCGCTTCAGCAACTACAAAATAAACATCATTGGTGAAATTATTCTTGGTAAAAAATTCTTGTCAAAATTTGGTAAGATTATTTTAGCCACATTTAAAACGAATTACGAACCGTAATACCATTGAAATTGTCCACAGCAAGAACGGTACTTCTCTGATCCTGATAACACAAAAAACAGAAGCCTTTCGATTTTCCAGTGTCAGGATGCCGGACCAGGTTGATATTGATTACTTCGCCGAATCTGAAACAATGATCTCAAGTCACAGGTAACAACATAACGAAAGAAAATAAACATGGTGACGAATGCATGGATTAGCTTTCTGCTCATGAGCCGCAAGAACGACAACTAAAAAAATAACGCATTATGAGCAACAGGATAAACCCACATATGAGAAGAAATCGTGCAAGTGGTGGACTACGCTAGTTGCTGGAAATTATAGCAAAACGTTAAGAACACGAAGGTTAAGAAGAAGAAGCTAATGAGTAGTATGACAAGAAACAGGAAACAAAGATGAGTAGATGAACAACCGCATTAGCAAAGTAAAATGAAGGTAGGTAGCACTAAATATGAAAAAAACCGCAACAAGAATTATTCTGGAAGCGCATAGAAGGAAGGTCGATAATGAGGACAATGAAATCAAATAAAATCCCAGCAAAAACATTCTTTTGTTCAGCGAAGTAGTGAAATTGCATGCTGTGGAGCAGTGGACAGTTTAAAAAGAGGCACGGTCAAACAGTGATTCACAGACAACATAACATATTGCCAGCATAGTGAGAAAGGATCACAAGATTAACAGAAGGAGCAGTTTTACATAACTAATAGTATATTTTCACAAAAATTTTTCTTTCTCTTCGTTCGGTATTCGTGGTAGAACCGCTAACCAACCACTACTGGTGACACGTCTACGAACAGATGCTGGATAAATAAATCAGAACTTTTCGTTACTGAGGATTAAAGCTCATACCTATGATGTATGAGTAACGAAGGAATTACGTGTCTATGAGAAGCATCAACCTTCCCTCTTTTTTTAAGATACGGCAAGATCATATCAGATGAAAAAGGCCCGTAATGAAGAACTGGGTTTGACGGCAAACGATCCGAAAATATTTAAAAGCTCGAATATTCGAGGAAAATAATTCAAATTAGACAATAAAACAACTCACTGTGAGAACACGGTGATTATATCGCCTTCAGAAAGATCAAATGGCAATCCACCAATATATATCCACGCGGAGTCTTTGTACTGTTGATGCCAAGACTTTTTCAAATCGCCAGAAATGCCAAGATTCAGCTCACGGTCATTTAACTTGTTCTGATTCTTTATATTCGTTATGGGATTCATCCCTGAAAATAGACCATAAAAGGCACAATTATTCAATCACTAAAACAACGCATGTGAAAGATACCACTGCATCAATATCGTATTCCTATAACTGCAATCAATATCGCTATACTACCAACGTAAAATACAACAATAAAGCGGAAGTACAACTTATTTCGAAAGCAAGAACGTTAAGAATAAGAAGAACTGATGGTCCAAGGAGAAAGTAAGATTCACGAGAAGACCTCCCAATTGAATTTGGGAGGGTCTTCCCGCATATTTTCCAAAAAAAAGCAGAATATCACCTTGAATTACGCACAACAACTAAAAAAAGACATTTTGAAAATCACAACGAAATTCTCGCCCGCACCCGACCCACCGCAGCGCCTCACGACGAATGCGATTGGAGCAGCTTTTGTTCTCGCGAGCGCAAGAATATTTACACTATTGTATGTTGTAATACTATATCATTACTTTGCAGGCTGAATTTCTCATTTCTAGGAAACGGTTGCGTCTGCAGTCTGTTTGCACATCACTTCAGCTATTTATAGTGAATAAATATTCGCAAGGAGGCTTTGGAAAAGTGAGCGAGGAAATTTCTGGAAAATTTCCATGGAACGACCAAGTTCGCATCTTTGGTCACAACAAGATTTCCTTTGGAAACCATCAGATTTCGAGTCCACAACGCTTCTCAATAAAGGTTAGGGGGTAAATTTAATACTTTTCCGACCAACTTATAAAGGTGATAGGAACCTTTCTATCATATTTCTCTGGAATATATGGAATTTTCCATAAGACCATCATGCATTCAAATAGAGTATTTTTATAATCCACTTTATAGAGATCATCGAATCGCACAACATTCAGTAATGGCTTTTTCTAACAAGGGAGGTCAGTGAACTTCCCCCGACGATTCTTAACAAGACCTATATGGTCTTATAGAGCTTGAAGCGTAGATCACAGATATGTAATTCATTTTTGCTGAATGGCAGTGGATGGTCCGAAAATTGCAAAAAAAAGTAAGCACTGCTCTGACTACACTGCTGAGGGGCGCTGAATAGCGCCTGAGGTGAGATGTCTATGCGTTGTGCTTCGGTGGCGCAGCGGTACCGCAGTGGACTGTTGCTTAGACGGTCAAGGGTTTGGATCCTGTGGTTGTGTTTTCGTTTTGCTTCAATCGCATTGATACCAAATGGTGCTCATGTTGCGATTTTGTCATGGAGATTGAAGAAAATCATGTTTGGAGCACTCTAAACCGCACAACTTTTAGTAAATGACAACATTAATATGGGTAGCCAATATCTTCCGTAACTTACCTTAAACAGACGCAAATTCAGAGACTAATGTTGGATTCGTGATCAGCGACCCAAATAACCCCCACATACGAAGTTTGGACAGAATCGGTTATTTTGACCTTGGCACCTCACCTTGGCACCCTTACCATTGCAAGGGCTCACCAGCCCACACACAACGAAACCCGTCATTAGATACCCTCACTTGTTTCAGATCACAAAACTAGTGCTATATTCGTGACCAGCGTCTCAAATAGTCTCATTAGCAAAGTGTGGGCGAAATGGGTGACCATGACGTCTCGAGCCTCATGTCAGGTGTCGGTAGAGTTGCCCAAGGTTGAGTCTCTGATGAATTACTGGTAATATTATGGCACCATTCAGACTCTAGCTGTGAGAAATCGTCAGCATCCACTAACTTCGTTCCAGAAATTGCCTAGGAGTCTCACCTGGATTGCTGATCACGAATTTTACTTTTGCTTCTGGATTTGTGTCTGATGAGCGCTTGCTATGGGTAAGTAAGGTGCGCGGGTCAAAATCGCCGATTTCGTCCAAACTTCGTGTGTAAGGGTTATTTGGGTCGCTGATCACGAATCCAACGTTAGTTTCTGAATTTGCGTCTGTTTAAGGTAAGTTACGGTGGATATTGGCTACCCATACTAATGTTGTCATTTACTAAAATTTGTGCGGTTCAGGGTGCTCCAAACATGATTTTCTTCAATCCCCATGACAAAATCGCAAAATGAGCACGATTTGGTATCAATGCGATTGAAGCAAAACGAAAACACAACTGCAGGATCCAAACCCCTGACCGTCTGAACAACAGTCCACCGCGGCACCGCTGCGCCACCGAAGCACACATGGGTGAACATCTCACCTCAGGGGCGATTCAGCGCCCCTCAGCAGTGTAGTCAGAGCAGTGCTTACTTTTTTTTGCAATTTTCGGACCACCCACTGCCATTCAGCAAAAATAAATTACATATCTGTGATCTACGCTTCAAGCTCTATAAGACCACATAGGTCTTGTTAAGAATCGTCGGGGGAAGTTCACTGACCTCCCTTGTAAGTTTCGGTGGGTTTAAAGAAAAGCAAAAGCATGGATCTGAACTCCCGAAGAAGAATAACTTAAACATGGTGAAACAGCTTTAACATTTCAGAGCCAAACAAACGGAGAAAGCCCATATGTTACACTCGTTCACAGGTTAGGGTCTATATATTATAGAACTATTTTTGTGGGAACTATCAGAATAACCCTTAAACAAGCTTTTGGGATTTTTTTAATGTCGTATCTATACGCTTTTCCGAACGATCGAATGTGAGCATTAGGCTTTTCGCTGGGATGCCGAAAAAAGCGATGATTTGAAATTTCCAGATAAAATTTTGAAAAGCCGGCAGGTTCTTCAATTATGGTTGGTCTGATACCTAGCTAATTTTTACTACGGTTAAATTATGCGAAAAACTGTTTGATAATATTATATACGATAGCTAGGCGATCTTCTCGAAACTCGTTCCGTAGACGCATATCCAGGTCAGCTCATCTTATCTCGTTCTCTGCAGATCGCTCGAATGTACTCCTTTAGCGCATTGTTTCGCCGTATAGGTTTCACTATGTACCATCTGTTGTTCGCCACGTAACAATCTCTACGCATCTTCTTGTTTATTTAGTTTTTTTTTTTTTAATTTTTCTCTATTCCCTATTGAGGCGAACATCGAACTTCAATGAGCTACAGCCGACTGAGATGTTGTTGTTGATAACATAAAAAAACACTGGCACTACAAAACACTGACAATGTAAAAAGTCGGTTAGTACCGATCTAACTAAGTGGACTCGTTGAACCAATCCTTTCCAAAGGTCTTGAATGGGGAATGATAATACAGAATTAGGATTGAGATGGATTCCGCGAGGTTTGACACCATAGGTTTAGCAAGAGATGATTCGAATTTCGTCATTTATTTATTTATCATTTTCAATAATTTATCAGCTATCAACGTTATCAAATTAACAAAAAACATAGGGTAAAGCCATAGTAACGTTTCAAAGACTGAGAGACGACTACTATGTTAGGATTTAGAACTTTCTGCGCTGCTCTCGATAAAAATAAGCAGGGAACAAACATTTATCACAAATCTAACGGACGGTTTAGCTTTCGTTGATATTTTCAGATCTGTGATTTATTTATCATTTGCTTTCACATTTATTGTTGACAATTTCATTTTCATTTATTACGTGCAGTGGAACCACTTGTGGCGGTGACGTGATACGGTAATCAAGAACAGCCAACTAAACCATAGAAAATAATGTAATTGTAAGCAAGCCCGTGAAGACAAAGAAGGAAACAGAAAGTGAGAGGAAAATATGCGGCAAAAAATTTGACTGCAGCGAGGTGATGAAAATGGGTTTCGCTTTTGAAGAAGTTAGGAGAATTTTCTAAAGATAAGGAGAGCCTCTGGCAATTGTTCTGCGTCGCTTCCTCCCTTACCGCGTTGTCTGCGTCTCTGTCATACGCTTGCCTACTTACCGCTTATCTACTTGCTGTAATGCTAGATGTGAATGTTGCTCAAGTAAACTTACAAACCTATGCTGCAGGCCGATATAGGCGCTTTGAGATCTGCAAGGATTAGTTTCTAGGGCCAGTGTTATGAAATTTTTTGACCGTACCCTCACTGACGTTTTCCCTCTGCGAATAGCACGCGTAAACTAACGTACTTGATATTATCAAATAGTTTTCCACCGGATTAGTAAGAAATAGTTTATTATTAGGCCAACCATAACTACGTGACACCTGAACTTTCTTGTTCACAACTCCGTAGACATAGCTGACAGGTTCCGAATTCCTCAGCTGACGATTAGTGATCAAGAATTGCTAGAGCCTTTGACAAATTTCAAATCTTAATAACCCGTTTATTCAGTTGATGGTTTAAATCGTCAAAGAGATGACTCTGAGGGGCTAGACTATTAACGTCCGAAATCTGGAGGGTCGATTCAATGGCCGGAGTACTCGTTTAAGTTTCAGATATCGTTCGATCATGATGCTTCTGCTAGCTGTTCTGTCTACATGGTTCACTCTAGTGTGTTTAGAGCCAGTAAACTTTTGTCGCGATGCGAAGGACTGTCAGACGTGTGCAGAATCCTTCACTCATGTTCTAGGATTCCGAGAACATTGCAGGTAATTGGGTCATATCTCGTCAATTTGTCAGAACCCCGTTATTTAGAAAATCACTGACCGAAAATTGGATTCCGAACATTAATTTGATATTCAGTTTGATTCGTTCCATTTAATGCTGCCACCCTCGCAATTTGAAAACGAAATTAAGTAGCGTCACTACGTCTAGGAGAATGCGTAGTCATATTGCTGAGTAGATTGAAGACATTTACTTTTTCCCTGCCGTGCGAGTTATTTATTTTGAAGGCGCATGACAAGAACGAAATGAAGCAGAAGCTGTGCAGTAGGAAGCTTTTTTGGATCTGGTCGAAAGCTTGACACCAGTTACATTTCCAATTTTTCTCTTTCCGTTAAATTTACTTAAAGCGGAATCCATTTGTCTTCGCAATTCCGTCCATAGGATTATTCAGAGTGTTGGTCACCAGCCCTGCATTTGCTTTTGATAGTTCGCCCGATTTCGAAATCGTTTAATCTACAATCGGGGTGGAGATCAGTATTTCGAGTAGCTCACCTTATACGTGATAGCGGCCGAAGTCCCATCCGTGATCTCCACTCGAAGGCCATCATTTACTTGTACCTATCCACGTTACTATGTATTGCATTGAGTTCTGGCGCACCCCCGGCTGTTTAAAAAAATGAATAAAAGACGATCATCCTGAGTCTCACTGGTGCTAAAGAAATTACATGAATATCATCAGACCCGCGTCTCGGGCGGCTCACCTGTCACCACGTCCATGCTTTTCACTGCCAAGCCGCACTCACCCTGATACCACGTTTCATTATGGGCCTCTGTTTACAGACTATCTCCTTTTGACCGTGGCATATCCTGCTGTTTTATTAGGCATCACAAGGAACCAGAAAAATAGTTACTAGACCTCTGGGGGGCGGGCACCATGCTTCTGTGGTGTGTACAGTCTGAGGTAGGGATCACCATGATTCTGGTCTCTATAACGGCAAGGAATTGCTCTTTTTTCTGAACACTGCCTTAATGCGGCTCTTGAAACCTGTCCTTCAGAGGTTCGGATGGAGCTAACGGCCTGCAGCCGATGCGTGGCTTACCTTAGTTTGTGCTAGTGTAGTTTAAACTGACCGCCGGGTATAACGCATTTCTATATTACCACTGAGGCTCAATTGCTCACATGATTTGCTTATTTGCTTATTTGAGGTTTTGTTATGAGCTACTGTTCCGAGTTTAGTGTTACTTGTTGCTTTGTTTGGTTCTCCCAACTGGCGCGCAGTATGGCGCATAGATAAATAAATATTAAGTGGTACATACATTCGTCGCTCAGGTCTTCGTTTATTCGGTCAGATTATCAATATAGGAAATGAAAAATGATTCCTCATTCCTCTATGCGCAACAGGAAGACAGACTTTATGATTCAGATGGTGCGTTGAGGCGAACCTTTGCGTTGGCCCACTTTCCTGTCCTATTGGGAAAGCAGTTGTACAGCGAGATCCGTTTCGATGTCCAGTCAAGGTATTTTCAAATGTTCATCATTTTTATTACAACATTTTGGAGACTTTGTGAATGCGAGCCGCTGAGATCGTTGCAGCAATTCACGTGAATCTCATAACAATACAAGTAAAAGAAAATAATAAATTAGGATAGCAAAAAGTTACGATAACATTAGTGAAATAGCCATCAACTTACTCGCTTCGGGCTTTAACTAAGATGGGCAAGTTATAATGTAATATTAGGTCATCTTTGGCACTCCTTAGCAAGGAGGGATGCTAAGGACGAGCTGTTTACAGAGTTTTGCTTTTCTTTATCAGTTGAGAAACAATATTTGTGCAGGACGATCAGTTGATAGCTAACTCGTGGTAAGGGTATATTTTGGGGTGAGGGACGTTTGGACCGGTTGGCAGTTAGCGGTCCGCCGCCTGACCGGGTGACCTTACCTACGGATACGGAGCCGTGGCTTACCGTATCAGCTCGAGCCACCGCACCCGCCGCGCCACCTCGCCGGACGCGGAGAGCTGCGCTAGGCATAGACGCACGGTGACGACGGTGACCCGAGAAACCAGAGTGCTCAACTGAGCCACTAGTGACCCGAGAAACAGATTGATCAGCGCAAGGTGCCCCTTTGCAATTACTGTTAACAACAACCGATTTCGACGGCTTCTGAGACTACTTTAGAGAACTTCTAGGGCATTGAACCCCATGTGTTTCTTTGTCAGAATTTTATGCTCTTTCTGATAAGCGTAACCGGAACGTGGTCGGAACAAACATTAGAATGCAACTTCTTAAGAAACGAAACTGAGCTCTGTGAATACCAGTTGAAACGAAGTACAATTAATAAGTATAAGGTAGAATTGTGTCTGGACTATCACAAATTCGTAGAGATACTCCCATTATTTCTCCGACTCTAGAAATAAAATCGAACGCTGGTAACAAAAGACGAAACGACGTACAATTCATCAGTATAAGGTAAAGTTGTGCTCCAAATGTCATGAATTCTTCGGACACTTATGGTAATTCGCGCAGGTCAGCTGTCTATGAAGCTTCCTATTTCAATATTTCTAGACCTACTAACTGAACTCTGTTTCAACTTGCATTCACAGCGCTCAGTTTCATCTTTATCTTTATCTTTTTGATTTCATTTCTTATAACAAGAAACTGCACTGTAATGTTTGTTCTGATCACATTTTGGTTACGCTCACTAGAAAGAGCATAAAATTCTGACCCAGAAACATATGGGGTTCAATGCCCTAGAAGTTCTCTAAAGTAGTCTCAGAAGCCGTCGAAATCGGTTGTTGTCAACAGTAATTGCAAAGGGGCACCTTGCGCTGATCAATCTGTTTCTCGGGTCACTAGTGGCTCAGTTGAGCGCTCTGGTTTCTCGGGTCACCGTCACCATGCGTCTATGCCTAGCGCAGCTCTCCGCGTCCGGCGAGGTGGCGCGGCGGGTGCGGTGGCTCGAGCTGATACGGTAAGCCACGGCTTCGTATCCGTAGGTAAGGTCACCCGGTCAGGCGGCGGACCGCTAACTACCAACCGGTCCAAACGTCCCCCCCCCTATATTTTGGGACAGACCGTCTCCTTCGGTGATATGTGTCACCTGCGGATGAATCTCACCTGCGCGTACAAAGCAACATGGACGAGTACTGAATAGGTCATGACCTTGCTATGGGACTAATATTTCTCCAGTTTCGGCTACGCCGAGTTACTCGAAAAAAAAACTGCTACCGAAGTGGGTTTCTTGCATTACAAACTTATCTTGGCTACTATGGTACTAGGCACGGTACGGTATCACTCGCACTTCTGAAGAGTCAAGACGTTCATTTGCCACTTTACCTCAGAAATTATAGCTTTCATTTTTTATCGATATTTCTGCAATTCACTGAAATAACAAGTGAAAATGAAGTGAAGTGAATGAAGTAACAAGAGTAGAACATCGCAATAGTAGCAACAGACTTCACCAACTTTGCTGGTTCGACGCTGAAATTGATCCGCTTATCCCGCTGTATAAGGTTGGTGTTAATGGAAAAAGCCGACCCTCTTCAAAAGAAAAAAAAAAAGAAAGACAAGTAATTGGTTCGGTCGCGTAAACGAACGTAGTCTAACCGAAACATCAGTATATTTTCTGTACGTAGTTATAATCCTAAAAATTTAGTAACAAGGTTAGAATATCGTTAATTTACGCGGCAAAAGGCATCGATAATGTGTTTTTTGTATTTACATCTGTGAATTTTTTTAGTACACTCCTGCTAAAGGAAAGCGATACACTGATGAATTGGGGCGCTCTGTCTACGCTTTTATTCTCGCTCTTAAAGCTGAAAATGTAACAGCATGTCTGACCAACGTCAGACCAGATATCAGGTGAGCTTTCAGGTTACAAATAACATTTAATGACGGGTGTGGTGTAGTGAGTGGTAAGAGGGGCTAATGACAGCTGCATGATCGAGCGAGCGATCCTCGCCCTGGCAACCAAAACCTTCCACTTCTCTGGGGTTGGGTGAAGTGGTACCACATTCGTTTGGGAAGGTGAAGACACTGACTTAAACAGCGGCTCGCCTGGTTATGGTGTAGGCGGAATTCTCATTCACTATGCCTCTACAGTTCTGAATGGAACGCGAATGCGTGGCGCGCCCTTTAGGAGCGATCGACACCAAGCACTGTACCATTTGCTTTATAGCTAACATTTAATTACGAATGCACATTTTTTCTACGACGAGTTCCACTTCAGTTACGTACGAACTTTCACAGTCGACTGTGATTCATCTGGAAATAAATGTTCTGGAATGTTGGCTGTTTCACAGGAAGCCAAGTCCATCTACCTCGTTTTCAAGGACACCGCCACAAAACAGCAGGTAAATTTTTAATTTATGTGAACGATTTATGCTTCTGTGTAGCAAAGTCCTTACTCACTCTTTCTTATCTAATTGCAATGTAGCTGCAGTACTTTATTCAATTTCAGCTTACTTCGGAATTGGTCAATGGCCTGGGGGCACAGCTCGGAGCATGGGAAAAGTTTGAAAGTGAGAAATCTGGTGTCGTTTCGTATTTCCACACCGCGTTCTACAAGTAAGTAATGCCATTCATTGTAGAAGAAATACAAAAATGTTTTGAATCATGAACTGTGATTATAGTTTTTTATTGATAGCAGTCTGTACATTCTTTCAGTTATGAAAGTTTTCAGACAGATCTTTATATCTCTCGAAAATCGACTTCAACTCGAACATTCAGGGAGACTCTCAAGTGATTCGAATATTTTGTATTCAAGTATTAGGTTTTTTAAATAAAAAACACCTTCGTACAAACGACCGTTCATACTACATGCCATATCGATTAAGAGGTCGAAGTTATGAAAAAATCCCTTACAGAAATCATTCACATACATATGTCTTCCTGAGCCCAAATTTTCTGCTCGCAGCAGAGCGTGTTAGATTTTCATTCCAGAACATTCATCGACAGCAACATGAAAACTCACCTCGTTGAACTAGTGAAGAAATACCCAGGTTATCGAATCTGGGTAAGTTTTTTTGATAATTTCCCCTTGCAGTGGCGAACAAAAACCTGAACTAAAATCCAAACTCAGATTTGCAGATGACCGGCTACTCGCTGGGTGGATCTCTTGCATCGATGACGGCAGTCTACTTAGCTAAAAAGGAAATTGTAGACAAAAAGCTTGTAAGGTTCAGTTCCATATTTTAAAAGTATTCTGTGAGGAAAGGATCCAGAAAGGGGAAAATAAACATTGTTTGTTTCAGCTACGGTTGTTGACATTCGGTGAGCCGCGCACAGGAAATGTCGCCTTCGCAAAGGATGTCGAGGAAAACATCTCATTTCGATTTCGAGTGGTGAAAAAGAATGATTTTGTGAGTTGGACTATGATTCACGATCAAAGGGTTGGCCGTTTCTAGAAAACTTACGAGACGGGCGTGGCGCGTGCCAAATCGCGCGGCGTCGCGATCGTCGCGCGACACGTCATGCGACGTCGCTCTCGTTGCATGAATGATCATGCAGTAACGGTGTGATTCCTCCAGGATGTGATTGAATCCACTACCATTCAGATCTCAAGCATACCAAGATCCGTCGATCCAGCAACTTCTCTAATAACAGCAACGAATTTCGAACGACAACCGCTCTTTTACCGCTACCTTGTTCACTACAACAACAACATGAAAAAGGGAGATAAATTCAAGGTTGGTTAGAACAATGACTGTGTTTTCTGATTCCTTTTCTCTATCCTATTCCTTCGCTTTATGAAAAAGGATGTTACCCATTCAACTTTGTCTTGTTGATGCGAACTGAGACACTTTTCATGTTCCATTACAGATCTGCGAGCTTTCTGACGATTATGGATGTCGCAATACGAATTTGGCATTTGACATGAATGATCACAATTCGTACTTCAATGTGGACACTGATCAGTTCATAGAGGGAAGATGTCCACGAGGAATGCTGTTTTAGCCAGTTCTCTCTTTACGCTCTCGTCTTTCTGCATCTTATTTCATTTGATACTCAAAGCGTTCTTTTCACTTTGAATTGAAATTCCTTTGATGTGTCATCTCCTGTGCAATTTTTATGTCTTTCGGCGAGGGCGATGTGTAGTCCTTGCAGCGCCTCCAGTGATAAATATGAAAAAAGTGCGTTAATTTAGACATGAAGGAAGTATAACTATAAAAACTGGAAAGTTAGGAAGTACTGTTAATTCTCAAATGAACGTTGTTGTAATTTTAACTCAGATATAGCATTTATTGGGCAGATAAAAAGATATGCATATTTTTTCGACATAGACTAACGTGAGCTGGGGATGGAGCCTCCTTCTACAAATATTCTTCTTTTGAATGCAACCAATACCAATCAGTCTACGGGTTGTTGATCCGCAACATACGCACCTCCTATCATGAAAAGAAAATGAATTGATAATGAATTGATACACTTTTGAAAATACATGTTCCTGAGAAGTGAAGGGTGACAAAACCTTTCGGTTTGAAAGACTACAAACTTCATAACTTCATGCTACTATAATGTGTGCGAATGTTGGAAACATACAGGGTGTCTCAAAAAAAAATGTACCTTCTGTTTGAAATGCCATAACTGGCGAAAGTGAACCAATCGAAACGAACCATAGCTTAAACGAAAACTAAGGAAAAAGAAAATTTTCCGGTATGTGTT
The DNA here is from genome assembly GCA_030553155.1 of Nippostrongylus brasiliensis. Classification (NCBI taxonomy): domain Eukaryota; kingdom Metazoa; phylum Nematoda; class Chromadorea; order Rhabditida; family Heligmosomidae; genus Nippostrongylus; species Nippostrongylus brasiliensis. The sequence continues at coordinate 16,070,486 of CP130737.1, forward strand.
TGGTGAGGATTGCTCCATGAACTCGGCTGAGGCCTAGGATTTTTGGACCTGACTGATAGTGCTAGGGTTATATGCTTGCTCTACTTTGGTCGTAAACAGGTGATATTGCTGCTATGAGTCACTCTTGAGGCAGTGAACATGTGTACTTGCCGCAGATTTTGCTTAAGCATGGAACAACATCAATATCGATCGATAATTGTAACCACTGCTTGAGAAGCTAAAACTCTTTCACTACAGTGATGCAATCATAAGTAAGGGATTAAGAAGAATGTAAAATGTATGAACCATGAAGATTGCGCCATGCACCTGTCCGACTCTTCGGATTCTAAACCTGATTGAAAGTTCACGGATAACGTACTTGTTCTACTTTGGTCGCAAACAAGTCATATCTTTGCACTGCACTTGGGGCAGCGAACAAAACAACTCAGCTTTCGGTTAAAGACGGATTAGCATCACTCTCAATCACTGAGTGTTCATTTTGATCTGAATAAAAAACATTGTCGTATTGCGCGAATGCACCTTGAATTGCATGCTGAACTTGTTATTTTTTGCTGTTTTTATGTTTACTGCATCAAGAGAAACGCGTACCAGCGATATCACCTGTTTGCGACCAAAATAGAACAAGCATGTCCGTAAGCTATCCGTGAGCTTTCGATCAAGTCTAGAATCCGGCGATTCGGACAGGTGCATGGCGCAATCTTCTTGGTTCCTACATTTTACATCCCTCTAAATTCTTTTCTCATGATTGCATCACGGATAGAAGAATCTTTGTTTCTCAAACGGTGGTTGCAATTATTGATCGATATTGATGTTGTTCCATGCTTAACCGAAAGCTGCGGCAAATCGATATGTTCACTGTCTTAGAGGTAACTCATAGCAGCGATATCACCTGTTTACGACCAAAGTAGAGCAAGCATATAACCCATGCACTATCAATCAGGTCCAAAATCTGAGGCCTCGGTCGAGTACATGGCGCAATCCTCACCAAACACATACCGGAAAATTCTCTTTTTCCTTAGCTTTCATTTAAGCTATGGTTCGTTTCGATTGGTTCACAATTGCCAAAGTTATGGCATTTCAAACAGGAGGTACATTTTTTGAGACACCCTGTAAATTGAGAAAGCTGAAGTAACCCTGTATCTAGCTCCACCTCTAAGCCCTACAGAAAATAAATATAAATGCCAACGTGTGAGAGATGAAAAACACTAGCTGTCGCACTATCGCAACTATGAGAAATGAAAACTGTGTGTCCCTCTTCTCACAATGGAGAAGGCGAATTCACCTGATCGGAAGAAAATACGATAACGCAGGAAGAGGTGGAGGGAAAGTATGTGAAGAGATGAAATGGGAAACCAGAGTAAATACAAATATCAAACATGATGCGACACGAGAGTAATGGCATGAGGTGAAACATGATAAAACATGATGCAACAGCAAAATTTAGAAAAAAAAACAAGTCAATGAAAACTTTGTAAAAGTGAAGAAATCGAAGGGTTAACAAAAAGCATACCAGTTAAACATTCAACCTGTATTATATATGAAGAACATATTTGAACGAAAATATAATAGTAGTGAAACCAGCCAAGGTAGATCCATCCAACGATGTTGTTATGTCCACTGACGCGTATGCACATGCGAGAAAATATTAGCCATTTGTGAATCTTCCTTTTCACAAATGACTGGTAAACTGCAGCGTCCAGTGCTTTCGAACCACTCTGGTCAGAACGAAAGACGTAACGTTAGGTAAAGTAGATACAAAATTCCTGTGCCCAATTTTTTTTTGTTTTCGAAAGCTTTCTAAAACCTATTTAGTTGGTTTGAACTGGTCTGATAAGAAATGATGGAAAGGTTCGCCTGTGGTTGTTTGAGTTGCTTCCGTTCTAGCGCGGAAACATGAAGATGTTAAAGTGAAGATCTCATAAGTACAAGAGTTATCTCTTTCTTGAACATCGTCAAAAAGAGGTGTGCACTTCTGATCCGGTATAGACGATTTAGTCTGTCATTCTGTCGCTTCGCCTTAACTACTTGCAAATCTTGCCAATTTAACTATAAAATGTATGGTTTGAATATTCCGCGATCTTGGCTCTGGTTTACAGGACACCTGGACTTTTGGAAAACTTGGAATTGGGATGAGCGCCCTCAGATCTCGCTGCAACGGCGAGCTAACGGCTTTATCATCCTTATCACCGGCTAATCTACCTCAATTGAATAGCAGCAAACGTCTCAGATCAACGTCCCTCTCTGTGCAACGATGAAATGTGTCAATTAGAACTTCGTTGAAGAGTGACGGAAAAAATCCGCCGCTCATGTTCCGCTGTTCCGATCCTAACATGTCTACGCAAAGTACAAGCGCATTGGTCACCCAATTCGGGTCATCCCAGCTCCACCTCTATGATCCTCTCCATGTTCTTGATTTCGCCAATCTCCTTGTCATCGATTCCCACAAATGTAGTTTATTTGCATCTCAATAGACTTTAATTCTACAAGCCATTGATGTAGCATTGCAACATAGTTATTAACTTCCCTAGGGAAAATAGGGGCCATTTATAGACAAGAGTAGCATATACAGCAAAAACCAAGCGCAACTTGTAAGCTACATACTGAACCTCGCCAGGGATCTTTTTATCCACTTTCACTTCCTTATCCCGGGAAGAAAGCCTTAGAAAGGATCTCGAGATGAAATGGTGTCATGAGAGCGGTCCTGAAAGTTACTGTCATGTCGAGCTCGTGAAAGGGAACCCTGAAACCATGGTGACAAAAATCCTTCAGAAAACGATTGATGAGGAATATATTTGACGATTAATACTGTACGGCAAGAGATTGCATCATTTTGCCCAACTAGTTGAGTAACGGATTGCTCCAACGCATGAGTACTATACCAGATAGAGTGTAAGACATTTAATGCGATATACATGGGGAAACAGGATGGATCTTAGTTATAGGTATGAACGAACATCTAGCTGGTGAAAGACCGTAATTCGGAAACCCGATAAGGACACAACTGAAGGAGATGATGGAAACAGTAAAAGCAAGACTATATTTTTTGCGCAACGAAGAAGTAGGATTTACTTCCCCATAGTGCGTCAGTACACTCGTCTATACCGCTGTCCGCGCTTCGGCAATTTCTTGAAAATGAAGCAGAAGTCCACGTGTCGCGTCTTGCTTCTTCACCGTTTCCACTTTGTACTGCCGGCTTCGCTGCAGTCAGAGCTACCGTTGCTCTGCTACGTACAATGCCAGCTGCAAGCCAAGGTGTTACGATCAGACTCTACTACGACAGTAAACCAAAGTAGGACAGTAAAAAGGGAGTAGCTGCAGCAATGGCTGCGCCCCTTACGGCCGTGCATTTGACTGATGTTGGTCAGAAGACTGTTTACTAATATGACGATATGGGTGGTTTTCGCAAACAAATTTGAAAACGAATGTCACATTCGTGATCGTCGCCCCTGATAACCGTAGAAAACGAAATTTCAGCGGAAAATAACGTGATCAAGATGAGATCCGTTGAGACGCATTTCGCTGTCGCAGCAGGGAATGACTCGGGGCATTCGCTGCTGTAGCAACGCTGCCGTAGTAAACCATGAGAGCGTCGGCAGTGCTGCCGCTGCTGCGCTGCTGCCGCGTTCGCCGGCCGTCCCTATGTTTCACCATTACTGCGGCAGCAGCGCAGCAAAGTATGAAGGGGACTTTAAGCGTAGTTCAACTGCTTTGGAATGTTCAGCATCAAAGAGAAGAAGTCTAGTAGAAGACGGTCCGGCCGAATGAGCATGTAGGCTTGTGGCAGCAAGAAGGCAGTCTGTAAGTAGCATATGGGTGATGCCAAATGTTTGCAGGTTTTACGTAACACTTCCTATCGCTCCTTGAAATGAAGCGGCTGAAAGTACAACATTCCATGTGCGATGTGCGTTGCTTAACGGACACCAGTACTCGATTTTTCAGCCGTCGAAATTCGGTGAAACTTCGACTATAGGGTTATTTGGGGTCCAGAGCACGAATCTGCTGTCCGTTTTTAACGTCGGTGGTCTCGGACCACTCATACCGACGACTTGGGTGATCCAGTCAGGATCACCAATTCCGCTGAAACTTTGTCTATGGGGGTCCTCTGGTGTCCCGAACACGGTGGTGAAGTCCGTTTTGCGAATGATGGCCGAATACGGTAGTTATAGGTGAGTACCTACTGACCCTACCTGGTGGGGCTCACCAATAACTACCGTATTCGGCCTCCACTCACAGAACGAACTTCACTATCGTGTTCAGGACATCAGAGAACCCCCATAGACAAAGTTTCAGCGGAATCGGTTCCCCTGACTGGACCACCCAAGTAGTAACTTGGATGGTGCAAGACCACCCTCGTGGAAAACGGACGGCAGATTTGTGTTCTGGACCACAAATAACCCACGTAGACAAAGCTCAGCGGAATAGGTCATCCTGACTGGACCACCCAAGTAGCGATTTAGGTTGTCCGAGACCACCCACGTGAAAAAAGGACAGCAGATTCATGATCAGTGCTCTCAATCACTCCCCTGTGCAAAGTTTCAGCGAATTTCGACGACTGAGAAAATCGGGCACTACTGTCCGTAGAGTTGAATAGTGCCTTTCAATGTTGTTAACTGTTGAGCAGATAACCGGGAATGATGTAACACTTCGTTCGGCTAATATTGCATTCGTCGGATCCTGTAAGGCCTGATCTATGCTACGCTTGATCTCGGTTATCAGTCAACATCACTAGGAGAAAAGTAATCTTGCCAGGATGGATCGCGTAGCCTCGGACCCATTCGAGATGGGGCAGCGAGTGATCTGCAGGAATCAGCTTTGTCGAGCAGAATTGTGATGCAGAACGAGAAGAGACATGTACGACAACACCTCACGAGTGAACCAATATCGTTGCTCATGTTTTTGGAGCACAAACGATCCGTTCGATGACATGGGGTCTAGACCGCAATATAGGAGTGCAACAACAGTAAACCATCTTCTTTCTGGAACAGTGTAATCATCTCACTGCCCAACCAGTGGAGGAGAGTTGTGGCCACGCCTGAAAAAAGTATCAATTGAATATTGTTATAGCGTTCAGAATTGATTTTTCTACAAATTGTATGGCAGGCCAGATCATAATGGGTTACCCGAATAATTCGCAAAAAGACCACTTCGTATTCTAGGCCTCACTCTTCAATTTCAGAGAAGTCTTAGCAATCGCAATGATTGAGATAATGGGGAAAGGCGAACGCCTATTTCAAAAAGCAATATTTTGTTGTAGTACAACGCTTCAAATTTCCCGCTCTTATGTGGTCATTTAGGAAGATGTTTTTACTCCTGTTCTTGGCGTCCGTACTGTCGCCGACACACAGTTCTGCAGTTGGTTTTTGTCGAGAAATCAAGAATTGTTCAACATGCGCCAAGTCCTACACCTACACGTTAGGATTTCGAGAGCATTGCCGGTGAGCACATCATGATGACCGTGAATTCAGCAACTTCAGATGATAAATTATTCTATTTTAGATGGTGCGTAACTGCTAGACAATGTGTTGGTCCACTGTCGTGTCCATTTGGGAAAGCTGTCGTGGAACGAGATCCGTTTCGGTGCCCGAAGAAGGTTTACCTTTGATTTTTGTGATTCGTTCAGATGTGGCGGAAGTACGCTCTACAAGTAGTCACTTCAACTTAACAATGCACCGTGAGCGACAAACTATTAAAAGTGTTACATTATAATTTTGAATGAACTATATAGGCTTGATATCGGTTCAAACAAGGACGCCCGTTGACGCGGCTGCGCTCTCTGGAGTCTGGCATGTATTTGACCATTGCCGCCCTGACGCCGAGTACGAACGGTGTTGGATGGATGGCTTGGCGATTAATAGTCGTAGATACATACGTACTTACTCTACCTTATATGCCTGATCAGGAAGTTCGGTTGATCTAGCTCAATGAGAACCCCGCCATAGCAAACCATTCTCCGTGGAGGCTTATTTATCTATTCATTTCTCCTTTTGGGCAGTGTCTCTGTAGATCAACGTTACATATTCCGTGGGATCGGTATTCATTTGAAAAAGAGCCAGTTTTTTCACCCAACGATGGTGGCCTTATATAGTTCCGGGCATGCCTTTTGATCCCTTCCCAGAAGAGCCGCTTAGTGGCGCTCCAAAGCGGCTTTTTTCAATAACTTTTTTGAAACTCAATTGTTTGTACGAATATACACATATTTGAGCTCAGCAGCTCGAGCTCCATCGACCGGTATTCAAAGGTCGGTGCAAATACAAAATATGGCCCCTTTTGAAAATGTGGTCCCTTTTGCCGTCCCCTCAAATCTCGCCTTGGGGGTCGACCAAGCGAAACTTGAGTGGTCGGCAAAAGGGACCACACTTTCAAAAGGGGCCATATTTTGCATTTGTACCGATCTTTGAAATTTTACAAATAATCGAGTTTCAACAAAGGTACTGAAAAAGGCCGCTTTGGAACGCTCCAAAGCGGCTTCGGGAAGTGATTAAAAGACATGTCCGGTACTGTATGTCAACAACCATTGAAATCCCCATTTCTCCCCCTAAATGCCTTGAAAATTACTTGTGCGATATGATAAAACATTTCGTTTCACTTACTTAAGCATCCTGCTGACCAATTTAACAGTAAGTGTTATGTCATTAAAATCTAAAAACGCTATTCCAGAACTCAGATGCGAAAGGCAAACGTTACACTGACGCACTTGGACGATCTCTATTTTCAATTATTCTTTCAACAGCTGATGAGAACCCACAGTGCTTGCTTAACGTGCGGCCAGATATAAGGTCTCTATTTACTTTCTGAATTCTTCTACTTAGTGGAGTTAGAGTTTACAATTTTAGTTACGTGAGGAGGTTCTCAATCGTCTGCGACATCTCTGATAACACCTGCAGAGGCCTATTGGCTGTTTCTCTGGAAGCAAAATCAATCTACATTGTATTTCAAGATAGCGAAACGCAAAAACAGGTGGGTTATGAATGAATTTTTTCTGTAATCGAAGCAATCGAGCTCACGATATTCGAATTTGAATAGTTGACGGAATGCACATCGTTTAAATTAGGATGCTGGAAATATTCAGCTGTTTGTGGACAAAAGTCCCTTATCCGAAGAGCAATCAACATCGTTATGATGGGAAGTCGATGTATCGCACCGCGGATACGATTTCTGATCATTTTCGTTGCCTACGTCGATTGCATGTCGTAAATGTGAATGACTGAAAAAATCGGGAGAGTGAAATGTGTTCTTTCAATTATTCATTTTTCTTTGAAACAAGTTCCAAGTTTTCTTCAGCATCTTCACGAATGCGAATAATTGTCCATTTCATTCTCTTATTCCTTCGATATGACTTCCAAAAACGATGAGCGAGTAGATACGTCAGAGATGATATTCAAACATATGACTAGGGATTGAATCCCGCCTGAGCCGCGAAATTTACGATGAACCTAACACCATCACCACAGCATTAACTCTTTCTTTCTACCTCAGCTTGCTGCCGAATTGATCAATGGTTTGGGAGCACAGTTTGGAGCATGGGACAAATTTGAAGATCCAGAAATAGGAGTGATTTCATATTTCCACAAAGCCTTCTACAGGTAAGTTCCTTGCAACTTTTAGCAGTTTTTTTTGAAACAGTCGATGAATGTTCAGGACATTTATTGATACTGGAATGAAAGACCACGTTGTGGAATTGGTACAAAAGTACCCAGATTTTCGCATATGGGTGAGTCGGCGATCATTAGTTTCACTGAAAGTCAGCAAAGCGAATTTAGAAAGATCAGTGTAAGCCACGGTATCGAAAAGATAGGTAAACCACTGACTGTATTACTGTCCGGAAATGAACGAAGCACTTCACTGGAAAGTGTTACGACAAATTTCTTCGGTTGAGAGCTGGTCGTAGAAGGTTTGAAGAATCTAAATCTAAAACGACCAGCTTTCGATTGTAGAATTTCACCGTAATAACTTTTGCTGGTGGAGTTATCAAATATATGTAAATCGTTCTCCGTTTTCAGTATGAAAATGTGATTCTCTTCGATATCCTTCAAGCAAACAGAAATTTTGAATCAGATAGAGGAAATAAAATCCAACGAGGACAGGAAATCAGCTGAGATTCGATCAGGGTACCCTTACCTTTCAACTTCAATTCCGACCGGAGGACGGCAGAACTATTAGGTCGTCGGAAAAGTTTCCCGCCACTTTTGCCAATGTTTTCAAAATTGTTCCTCTCCTTTATTCCACTCGACATCCGACACATTTATGCACGATTAGCATCAACAACATCTTGTTATTTATCAGATAAAATTGGAACTCTCCTCCTCCAGAATTTCTAGAGTTTTCATGAAAAGAATTCGGCGAGCCACGTTTTGAAGTACTCTCACTCGTCGAGCTGGTTCTCTAGTAATTGAATGGAAAACGATTGGAACAAATATTATTTCGTTGGGGCAAGGTTCGACGAATGTCTTGGATAGGTTATCGGAAATGTCGGATATTTTTGAAATTTTTAAAGGTCTCCTTCTCAATAGGTGAATGCGCGTCATGGTGACTGAAGAAGATTTTCCCATGTTTTCCAGTAACGGCTGCTCCGTCCCCATCGAAGTGGTGATGTTAGACATCGTTGGTGACAGTAGCATCTGCAGGTAGCAGCTTCTATCGAATGCCTCATTTGCAGTTCAGCTGCAGACCGATCATCTACCATTTCGGGTGGAGTTGCGGTTTTGAAATTTTCGCTGGTTTGCTGCAAGTGAACAGCAGGAGACTTGGCGTGTGATTGGTGTACGCTACCCACTCTTTGATGCCACTAACCAAATTGCCGGGCGAACGAAAATTTCTTCGGAAAGTTGAGATGGTCGTGCATGCACCCGTCACCATCTGTAAATGGTGGCCGATAAAGCATGCTCAACTATGTCCCCTATTTCCTTGTCTTTTGAAGCCTCGGAGACAGACAGCCTGTGAGAGTATATGGCTCTCGAGTTCCTCTATCAACTCACGGCTACTACGCCGGCCATCCTCTGAAGCCAGCTAGAGAAGACCCATTTAAGCAACAGCAACTACCCTCCCCACTACTGTTGTTCTTTGAAGCCAAAATGAGACTTTTTGAGAACACGAAACCAAACTTTTGCAACATTAAGAAGGTTGATTGAAGGGCCTATCATAATTCATATGCCGTCAACTGATCTTCCTTCAATGCGTTGTTTTATGAGCTCATGAAGAAAAAGCAGTTCTAGGTACCTCCAATCAATATCGATTTCGTCTGCAATACCTGTAGTGCTGAACCAGGACAACTGAGGTATATGTAGCTCATAAATCAACCTACATAACGATTATAAAGATGAGATCTTGAAACCCGTTTTAAAATTTTGGTGAGCGGTCAGACTCAGTGGCGGGAAACTTTTCCGACGACCTAATATGAAGAAAAAGCCCAAGCCTCTTATATACTTGTGCGGCCATCGTTTTTGCTGCTATAATACAGCCAGCTTCATAATTCCTTCAGAAGAGTTATATTTATTATTTATCACCATTTTTGTTATATTTATATTTAAGACAACTGGATACTCCCTTGGCGGATCACTGGCGTCAATGGCTGCTCTGTATTTAGCCATCAAGGATCTTGTGGACAAGAAATCGGTGCGTTTCGTTCGAAACTGGCTGGAATTTCCTACACATTTTCTTTTCTTCCGATTTTATTCCGCAATTCGTTCTTGCATTTTTATGTTTTTTTGAAGATTCGCCTGGTGACCTTCGGAGAACCTCGAACAGGAAATGTTGCATATGCAAGAGCTGTTGAAAAGCATATACGATTCCGCTATCGTGTAGTCAAAGGAGACGATTTTGTGAGTAACGATCGCACTCTTCATAACTTCAGAATAAAAAAAATAGAATAATTCTCAGATCGCCAGCATTCCTCGATCACCTGATCCATCGGCCATTATCACCGGTCCGCTTTTCTATAGGCAACCACTTTTCTATCGATATTTAGTGCATTACGATAACAAAATGAAGAAAAACGATCCATTCATCGTAAGTATTTCAATTTAATAATGAAAGAGTTCGTGTTATATTCTTTTCGAGTTGAAACATTTTTCGCAACCTTTTTTATTCCTTTTCTAGGCATTATTCTCTTCATTCATGGCTAGATACAGTAGCGGTCAAAAAGATATGTCACTTTTCGTTTTCATTCAAAAATAGCTCAAATCGAAAAGAACCTGATACCAATTGATAGTTCTGAGTACTGTGTTTAAAAATATGTTGAAACATACCGCTTTTACTAATTCTCTGTTTTTTTAAAATATTTTTTAGTGATTTTCATATGCTATTTTGAACAAAAATATCTCAAAAATCGCTGGGTGAAGGATCAATCTGAGACGATATTCTGATAGAGCATGATCTAGTTATTATAATGTGCTACTAACATTTGATTCAAATCGCCTTTAAAATAAAGATTTTTTTGAGCAAACTTTTTGGTGGTCAAAAACCGGTCAAATTTTAGAACCATGTTTTAAACAAAGTTCTATATCTTCTCAACTTTTCGAAAGAATTAAACCAAATTTGAAAGTGTTGTAGAGGATGATATTCTCTTTAGGGTGGTTGACTTTGTTTCAGGACTGAATCCTTATTTTGGGAGAAAATTCTTTTTAAAGTTGAGTTTGCGTAAACTGTTGTATCTAAAAAAGTTTAGGAGGAACCGACTCAATTTTTTCCAAGTTAATAGTAGATTCGTAGTTCTTGCAATATCACACGTAAGATAGAAAAAATCAGAGTTTTAATAAAAATATAACGCTTTGACTGACGCGCGCTTGCCCACGCCGTACACTATACTGGTAGTGACGGCGCCTACAGCGTGTGTCAGTCAAAGCGGTATATTTTTTTATTAAAACTTCGATTCATTCTAACTTGCGTGTGATATTGAAAGAACTACAAATCTACTATTAGCATGAAAAAAATTGAGTCGGTTCCTCTCAAACTTTTTTAGATACAACAGTTTACGCAAACTCAACTTTAAAAAGAATTTTCTCCCAAAATAAGGAACCAGTCCTGAAACAAAGTCAACCACCCTAAAGAGAATATCATCCTCTACAACAATTTCAAATTTGGTTTAATTCTTTCGAAAAGTTGAGAAGATATAGAACTTTGTTTAAAACATGGTTCTAAAATTTGACCGGTTTTTGACCACCAAAAAGTTTGCTCAAAAAAATCTATATTTTAAAGGCGATTTGAATCGAATGTTAGTAGCACATGATAATAACTAGATCATGCTCTATCAGAATATCGTCTCAGATGGATCCTACACCCAGCGATTGTTGAGGTATTTTTGTTCAAAATAGCATATGAAAATCACTAAAAAATATTTAAAAAAAACAGAGAATTAGTAAAAGCGGTATGTTTCGACATATTTTCAAATAGAGTACTCAGAACTATCAATTGGTATCAAGTTCTTTTCGATTTGAGCTATTTTTGAATGAAAACGAAAAGTGACATATCTTTTTGACCGCTACTGTATGTATAATACATTGTTTAAACCATTACAAGTAGTCTTGCGACTACGTGAAACATTCTGGAACTATTGTTTTCATAGGTATAGGTATAAATAATTAACACTTTCTAAATTCCAGGTGTGTGGACTCTCCGACGATTATGGATGTCGTAATACACACAGATCTTTTAACATGCAGGATCATTCGTCGTATTTTAATGTCGATCGAGAACAGTTTGTGAAGGGCGGTTGTCCTCGTGATATGATATTCTAAAGTGACCATTTTCACCTGAAACATTTTCTAGAATTCCGAATGGAATATGATGATGGTCACTGAAACTCATAATAATAAGCTTAATAAAAACACCTAAGTGATTTCACAAAGAAGTTCGCTGAACCAGTGCAATTAAAATGCTTTTCTCAATTGCTGATAAACTATGATAATAACACACAGTTAAAATCTGCAGAAACACGGTAATAAAGTTCTAGCGACTGCATTCCAAATATGTTGTTATATTCCTGTACATCCTCATCAACACAGTGTTACTTTCTCTTTTGATTTCGTAGTACTAGACAAGTTGTGTTCCTTAATGAATCAGTATTAGGGAACTTTGCCCGCTCAATGTGACCATTCTTGGATCGTTCTAAAAACATGAACCAAAACAAAATGTCAGAACCAAAAACAAAATGCACGTATTGTCAGCAAATGAATCTCCATCAGCACTAAGAAAGTTACAAGCGGTTAGAGTGGCTCTTGGACGTGCTGGGATCTCTACGAGAAACGGCAACCAAACTGAAAGTATTGGAAAGGAAAAATGAAATCCGTGCACATGTAGATAGAGTGAAAGAAGTGAGTTTGCTATTCAAAAGCAAACAAAAAAAGACGCGGACGGAATATCTCAAACATTTTTCTATGAACCGAATAATTTTCGACAGCCGCTGACTCTTCTGAAAGGTATTTAAGTTGAAAGGTTGTGATTAACAACACGACTAAATAGCCGTTCAACCACCAATGCCGTTTCTGTTGGATAGCTGGCCGCGGATAAGTGTCAGTTCTAAATATTTGACTTTCCCAATTTGGGTTGGAAAATGAAATATCTACGAAACTGAATGTGAAAAAGTATGAAAAAGTTATGATATATGAAAAGTGGTAATCCAAATGAATAAATGCTGAGTTTCGTTTGTCACTAATCTGTGATCACCCTAAAAATCACCGATACCTAGCCAAATGACTGCCGTCGGACAATGGTGCCGGTGAGCCTGTCACTCCACGGTGGTCTCTCATTGTGCGCGCAAAGCTGTCAAATACGACACAATGAATGCAAAACACTGTCCACACACACATCTATAAAAGCATTCCAGAAACAGCTAGAAATCCTAAATTCAGCCCTCGAGAGCTAGCTATTTTTATCCGCTACACAAGAACCTATCCTTATACTAATTCTCCATTTTTTGGATCATGGTGTCGTTAGTGAACAATTTGTTTTCCTTTTGCGAATATTGGCGGCATTTGGCCTATTTTTTATGTCTTCCTCCTATTTTTATTGTTCGACGTACCATTTTTTGTGCGAAACATTTGAGATCGACTAGGAAGCGGTTCAGTACCGCTTCTACATTTTGTATATTCGGATGTTAACCCGGATCATTCCAGAAACTTTCACTGAGCGGGGATAATCTTAGAAAAATGTAATGTACTGTGATGAAGTTTCTGTTATTTATCAAATTGTACATCTTTCTCAGATGTTTCTGTTACGTGTTTCCTCGAAATTAGAACAGTGTTTTGGCGACAGTTGGTCTTCTTCAAAACCTAAAACTACAGTCCCCTCCAATAACACCCTAAACTGGGAAATAAAAGAAAATGTATAAAAGAGAGAAATGTAAAACATATGCTGTCGCACATAGTCCTTCTTCACATTCCTCGAGCACGTTCCACATTCACTTCTCTAAAAACGGAGGTCCCTCAATCACCGCATGGCTTTTCAGCTTTTAGACGGATTACTTCCAAGAAATTTTTTAGGCTTAAAATTTTTTCGTTTAACACTTTTACTCTTTGTATTGCCTTTGTTAATATTACTGCTGTCTCAGTGTACCTGTCGTATTGTACTCTCAACTCTTCGGTGCTCTATTTGATACTTATTGTTCTTTGTCACGATTGTCTTGAACATCGTTACAAATAATTGGATAAATAAAAAAATTCCAACTAAACAGTGACCATGCGTAGTGTGTTGTGTATTTCCGTAGAAATGGCTAATATTATTTTCTAACATAAATAAAGGCTAACGCATTTCCAGATGTACCGAACCGTCGTTCTTGGAGCCTTTCTAGCCTGTACCATCGTAGCCCTACCGACTGCCAACGTAGGTGTTCCGCCGTTTCTAATACCTATTGGCAAATATTGTTATAAATAGAACATACTGTAAAAAAGCCAATTAGCCAAGATTGATTCGAGGTCATTACGGCCAACTTTCCGGCGAATTCCCCTTCGCAACACAGGGCAGTAACAAACAGATCTGAGCTTGTAGATAAGCAATGAAAACCATTTGCTCCGGGGGATGGAACTATTAATGCTATCAGCCATTCAGCAGCCTGCCGGCCGACAAACGGCTGCTAAATACATGACAAATAAAAACGAAAACTAACCACTAATAGACTGAAGTAAAGATTTGAAATAAAAAAAGTTTTAAAATAAAACGATGGACAAATAGCAAAAGACGGCGAGCTGAACTGATGAAATGCGTCCCTGGGAGTACGGTAACAGACAATCGCGGCGGGACCCATATGAGCCACCCATTACAGACATCGCGGTCTCGCTTACTATGTAGTAGGATAGGATGGTGAGCCTAGCGAGCCTTGTGGCTTCCCTTCCGATATTTATAAAATCAATTATTTCAGAGTTCTGGCAGCCTTAGAACATGGAGAACAAAACGTCAGTGTAGTATGGGCCGATGCGGATCAACACCGCTCTGTTCAGCTTGTCCGACATGCTGTTCACCTCCACCGATGATTGAGATGCCGCCAGCGATGTCATGCTGTTCATCACCAAGACCATCTCCAATGTGCTGTCAGGAGGTTGCAGTACCTCGTCCTGCTCCAGTCGTCCCGGTGGTTCAGTGTTGCAAGGCGGCTCCGGTTCCGTTGAATCCGTGCTGTCAGGTATGAAAAAATACTGGGCTACATAATGCACTTATTTTTTTAACACGTGTAAACGCTATAAGCAGTGTGTAGAACAACCGTCTCTGAGGAAAATGGGTTACATATAAATCAAACTGAGAATCAGAAAGCTATAGTATATCACTTGTTAAGGACAACCAACTGCAAATCAGTTGATCATATTTCAGCTTGACCGCAGCTTAAGGAATGGCAGAAGGAGGTCACATCCATGCTATTTATTTATTTAGGATTGTTTACAAAACAGAATTCAAGCAGAATAATAAAAAACTTATGTGTCATGTGACCATCACCTGGTAAGTATAAGGAAATCTTTTTAAACATCTATTCGTGAGGTAAAGCGTATTAGATCGCCTATTATATCACGCTGCAATTGGGGTGTAAAGCCTTGGCTTTCTTTCCTAACTTAAGATAATGGAGCTTCGAAAATAGCAGCGGATCCGAAGCAACATTTTTTAGAATTAAGGACATCATGAGCACACTGGCCGTCATCGTTCTGTAACTAACGGGTCTAAGACTTCTAGGGCCAAGCATCCTATCTCTGGTAGCCCCATTCGGTAACTGCCAACGTTGGAGACCACTGCTTCTCCTTACCAATTTTGTTTAATGCTCAGTTTTTTTCATTCTCCAGTCATTTTGAACACGTTTCGAGATACAAATATCCTTTTTCTGGTGGAGTCGTACGTGCACCTCTACAGGGTACAGGGCGTACGTAGCTTTTGCATGCTCGGAGAAGAATTAATCGGTTGTTTTTGTAATTAGTGGTGTATTTTATTTATAAAATTAATTCTTTCAATTGCTGATATTTCAGGCTCTCGCTGTACCAGCTCCACCTCCTGTTCAGGAACAGTGCTGTCTGGCAGCTCCATCACCAGCGAATCCGTGTTGTCGTGAAGTTCCTACAACACCGTGTATTTGCCAGATGCCTAGACCTGTTCCATGCCGATGTGCTGCTCCAGTTGTCGAAATGGAATGCCCCAGTTGTGCTCCTCAACCACTAAGGTAATCGATTTCAATAATAGGAATTATTTAAATAAATAGTACAGAAGTCATTGACAGCTATCTTTGCAGATGCCCAGCGATGGCCATCTCATGTCGGCCAGTATTTCGAGTGAAAAGATCAGCTCAAAGTGCCCTGCTTCAGCATCTGTCCACGCTGTGATATGGAACACTTCCCATATTTATTTATTTATTAATTTATTTCCAATTGATTAGTATTAATAAAGAGCTATCGATAACATTCGAATCCATCTAACATCGATATTGAAAGGCAGAGCTAAAGCCGTTCATCCCATTGTCGTTTGTCTTCCGACTTCACACATGCATGGCTTACTCTCGAGGTGCAAGTATCAACATTTATATGAAGATTGAAATGAAAACAATTCCCGTGTTCAATAACGCGCTATTACAATGTAAAAAATACAATTCTCAGTTGAATTAGGACGAAGCTGGTTTTTGACATTTGAAATCAATCGATTTGCCGATGATCTGCCCAAGCATATATGCTACATGAGGAGTAGAAAAGTAACTCAACATTCACAACTATAACTATGAAAAAACTATAAAAATTATTATTACAGTACCACTGAAAATGGAATTTAGTCAACGATTAGAGTTCCAAATTCTTGTCAAAAAACCTTATTCCATGACGACGGAGATACGAGAACGTGGAGTCGACCAGTAGGTTCCGTCACTATTATAGTGGATCTGAAAAGATGTATCGATACTGACTTAGTAGAACTTAAAGGTGAAACGGAAGACGAAAAAGTAAAAAGTTGGAAGAAAGCTCACTCGTTCCATCTCGTCAGGAGAAAAATAATCGCCAACATCGGAAGCGCGGAACGGATTGATAACGAGCGTACCGTTTTGGAAAACGCTAGCTTTCGATTCAGGAGATGTCGGGGTGTTCTTCTGAAACTCCTTCTCATTTTGATCTCGAAAACAATATCAATCAAACGAGTGTTTTTTTTGAAACGTTCCTTTAGGGTTTCTTCGATAAGTTCGATCGAGGAGGACGATGGGTGTTTTCTAGCTGGTGGACAACTGACAAATGTCCAAGAAGAGTAACGAACTTGAAGAAAGAGCGCGTAAATTAGATTCCGCCTATCACTTCATATGAAGTGTTTGTATGTTGTTCATATGTACATGAGTTCTGGCGTGGTGCAGCTGTGAGAGGCGCTACATACTTCTACCCAAACGGTCGAGGGATCGATCTTCGTCATCGTCAACCGAGCCATCCGCCCCTCTGGGGTCGGGTAAAATTGTACCACTCCGTCTGGGAAGGTGCAGACACTGACTTGAACTGCTTCTGGAGCCGGCAATACATTGTAAAGACGAAACTCGACCTCACCATGCCTTTTCGACTCTGAATGTAGGGATCAACAACGTCCTCTTTACCTTTACTCTTATAGTTTCTCATGAGCTAGTGTTTTTTTATTCAAATCTATATAATAGGAAACCAGCCCAGCGGTGACGTCAGAATGTAGTTTCATTTCGTTCTTGATTTAATGATCCATGAGCTAATTGCTCACCCTTACATGATTGTCCCAACACTCATGTAATAAATATGATATATGACATTAAATTGCATGCAAAACGCATTTACAAGCCCTCTCCCCCAAAATACTGTTACTCATTGTAAAAATACCAGTGAAAAATTCAAAAATTCACAGTAACTCTATTCAATTTATGTCCCGAATAGCATCATTATCATTGAAAGAAATCTGCACTGTAGCATGCGTTCGATAGCAGAGAGGTTTAATTCTCACATTTTTAGTTGTTTTACTGACCACATGATTGAGTTTTTTAAGATTTTAGTTTCGTGTCACTTTATGTGTGTTTATGTGTGCTGTTGTTTACCTATAGCCATAAGTTATCACCCCACCCCTCGGTAAATGGATAATTAAATGAAATAATTCATTAGAATAAAGTCCATGTATTAGTCACGCTCGTCATGATCAGGTGATTAGGGGGGAAACAAAACGATCGTGTCGTTGAATGAAGAACTCTATCACCGCTCTCGTTTGAAGGTCATAAGGTCATAAAATTTCGTCTGCGATGGCGAAAAGTCGGCCACGACAAATTGTAGGTTGGACAATGTCGGACGTTTCGTCTCTAGTTGGTCAGAGCTCATTTTATGGGTAATTAACAAAAATAATGAAACGAGATCGAGAGGTCGATTGGCGATACCAATCCGTAGCGAAGGTGCACCTCGATCGAGTGATTTACATCTGTTGCTTCGACGATTCAAAAATGTAACTCTCACATCTCCCCGCATTCGAGGACTAGTGTTTTGCAGAAAACGCAGGCTTATTCCATGAATACTGTAGCACTTATGAAGAAGAAGAAGAATGAATTATGACATGGAATCGACTGCATCACAGGGCTACGAAGGCATCACCTAATGAAAGTCCCTAAAAGACCTAGGGCGACAATTTCATCGCCCTGGTATACCTATCCAATTTAACTATTTTTTATCGACTCTCAACCTTTACCGTTACCTATATGTCTTCCCGTGAGCATACATTGTACCCGACTCCTCGCGATAGCGAATCCACCTAAGTAATTGAAGACATTATAAATCTGAGTATAACAAATGGTTCTTTGATTACATTAATGAGTAACCTTAGAGTTGCTCGATCAGTTTTTGAAGGTCGTGTTGTTACATTTTTCCGAAGTCTGTACTCTTATTTTGTCAATTTCGTTACTAATTTTAGTTGTATTGCACATCCATGTGTGTAATGGTAGATAAATAAATTCCAGTCGAAGATCTCACCATCGTTCCTTCCTAAGCTTCCTTCTCATCGATCTTTCAGCGTTCTATCTCCCATCATTCTTTTAGTCATTGAAAATCGTATCTCATTTGGGTGACCCAAAAGTTCGTGTGCATTTCAGGTACAGACTTTCTTTATTCATAACTCAAGAAAAACAAATAAATGACTAATAAAATTATTATGGTTAAGCGCAATTCTTTACTGGATCGCTGACTATGAATTATGCTTAGCTGAGATGAAACTTTTGGGTCACCCTAATAGAATGGTGATTGTTGGAGTCCTAGTCTCCCTACCGCAGTCAGTCGTGTTTCACTACATATTATTTGTGTTATGTTAGAAGATTCATGAATAATCTTATCAGTCGAGTGATATTCATATAAAATACGAAGCTGAGAAAAGAATAAGGAAAAGACATTTCCCTTACCTCGTCCACAAATTGGTTACACCACGCCTTCTTCTCGTCCGGCTCACAATACCTGATGTACTCCACATCATTCGATCCTCTTTGTCTACCCCATGTGACGATATTTGGTCCAAGATCTAGTGCGACACGATCACCTTCCTGAACGATTAGAATGTGAATAGATTGGACTTTTATGTTTCGTTATCGTGTGGTAACCGTTTACCCAAATCATGATAAATGAACTTTCGATATCTGTACCATCAGTTTTTCAGCGAATAGGCAGTCGGTAAAATAAGCCGCTTTCAACGATGACAACTTACTAGAATAGGGCCAAGACTCGGAAAGAACCTTGCTCTTTAAATTGAATTGTTTGCAGGAAGGCACACTTCAATAGGAACTGGATTTCTGTTCAAAGATTTGGATCATTCGTCAACCTTTGTCACTGCCGTTAACATGAAAAACAACGGCGTGAAAATTAAAACGTGAATATTGACGCATCTCTGTTGTTGTAGTGAACAACATCCTCATATTTTTGCATTCTTTTGTTTTGGCTAAAATATAATTATAGCTTTTGGTGATTTTGAAATTTTCCCCACTTTTTGAACTTTTTTATTCTATTTCTTCCAGTTGGTTTTATAGGCCGCTAATTGAAGAAAACAAGCAAATACGTGTAAATGAACAAATTCAGTGGAAAACTGTGCGTTTTTGGAAGCGAAATTGAAAATCTTTCTATTGAACCACCTTGTCTTGTACGTGGGCCTAAGATGCGGTGTGGATTTTCACCAATAAATAGATAAATAGATCAAGCACCGTATTAGCAGCCAGATAGGAAAAAAGTAGGTAAATTAAGAATACAACATTGGTAACCCAAAGGGTATCATGTGATCACACATGAAAATAAACGGCAAAAAACAAATTATGGAGCAACTGATCATCAAGAGCAGTTAGAAATGAGAAGACTTAGAAGACAATATATATTAGACTGTATATTATAGTACAACCAGTATTAAAGACGATTACCTTAGCTTGATAAATCATCACAGCAGCGTAAGACACTCCGACGAACAACAACAACAGCGATGGATTTATCATTTTCGACCTATAAACACATTTCGACGATTTCAATCTCGCTCGACAAAAAATCCCCGAACATACAACACGAAGAAAAAGCGACAAGAATGAGAAGTTCAACACAAGATGGTTGTGCCTTGGTCATCGGAAATTAAAATTAAAAATTCTACTTCTCAGTAAATGAATGAAACTATTATACCTTTGCCCACAATCTGAGGCTAAGTTCAAGCGCGAATTTTATAGCAAATAAGTACTGTAGAGGGAGAGTTGCAAAGAAGCTTGAAGAAAGTTACAAGAGAATGTGAAATCACTGGAGCGGAAACGGAGAGGGTTGACGTAGTCCGGTAACTATGTAAGTTTACCAATATCGCTCAATTGTGAGTGAGGTGTTATGTTCATAGGCTTTATAATCCATTGGATCAGATTCTGAAGCAAAAGATTGATTGAGTTTAATGTTGAAGATGTACCAACTAAGTGCTATTGCTAAAAGAATACTACAAAGAACCTGAAACAATGGCAGCCGTCTCTTTGTAAAACGAGGTCACTTTTGGCGTCATTTCTATAAATGACCGAATCACCGACTGAATGAAGTTAAGTTGTGCAATAAAACTATTCTCCAGCAAAATTCCATGAGTGATAGATAGTCGATTAGAAACAGAAACAATTCAATCGATTGCTGATGGGATGTGAAAAAGTTGGTGTGTTTCCGACAGCGATCGTAAAGAAAGAGAGCACAGGTCGACGACGACCGTTCACAATGGGGTTGAGCATTGTAATATGCGTGCACCTATGTTAAATGATCACCCGCCTCCTTGTTAGAATTCTTGTTCACAGTGCTTAAACAATAGCGATGACTAAACAAGAACTATTTATCGGGAAACTTCTTCAAGATGAGAAACGATCATTCATTTATACACAGATGAGTCTACTGTTTATTTATCAGGGTTGAGGTGTAACATGATACTTGACGGTTGACGTAATTGATTGGAAGAAAAAAGAGAAAAATAATTACGCCCGAACCATCAACTATGAGGCGAGAAAGAGAGCGGCTCGGATCAGCAATTGCAAGCATCGTGCGATTGTCGCGCAGTGACGCGTCGCAGCACAGCGACTTGAGAAAACAACTTTCTTGAAATCGGTCCACTTTTACCAAAATCTGTCGAGAAATCCTTCATGTCTTCATTTGTAATGCCGTTGGCTTTCTGGGTCACGACGCTTACAGAAAACCGAGATCGGCACTAAAATGGCAATTACTTCACCCCATTGATGCGCACTATTGAAGTCTCTCTACTGAATCAGGTTGAAGTCACTGATTTTTCTGAACATTGCCTACTTAGTATGTTGATCGGTCCGCTTCTTAAAATTTTTTTCTTTTTGTAATCTATCATTAAATCTTGAAAATCACGTGATCAGTTAGAGCTAGAGGGTCGTTTCTTTCGGAGGTTACTCGTGAAGCCAGAATCTGACAATTGCATCCAAAAAAAACAGAAATAAAAATTCATCAATGAATTTAAAAAAAAATTACGGTGCGAAGGCGGTAACGGCAATTGCACAAATTCGACAAGGTCATCCATCCAGTTTCAAATTGATCTTTCGAAATTCCATGACAAATGACAGCACTTTCTTATCATTTTCAGCATTTCCTAAATTTATCAACTCTTCCTCTTCAACAGTTCGATGTCCAAGGTCAGTCAACAGCGTCAAAATAGCACGAAAAGTGAAAGATCATTTAATGTTGCTCAGCTATGATATGACTGCAGTATGTTGGACAAATGTTCCAATTAATTACTAAGCTTAACGCTCAGACAATTGATGTAAACTAAGTGCTTACATGAAAGGGTAGCTAATTATTATAATATACTAACCGCTATTCGGATGTATTATGACTAGTTCGAACAGTGTTAATTTTTTACTGGGGAACAGTTTTTTTCAGAACAAATATTCCATGAGAAATAAAAACATCCTGAAATATTAAAAAGTGTTCACTAGATGAGAATGATAAAAGTATAAAATTTCTTCTTTGGAAACTGAGGAGCACCGTTGGAGTGACCAGACAGCTGGCGACACTTGTTCGGAAGTCTCAGTAAGGTTTCTTAAGTTCTGATCAGTGTTTTTATTTACTGACCATCAACTGACTACCGGAGGCTGTTCGGTGCTTCGGCGAACAATAGTCGTTTGCCAGTACCGACAACAACAAGTTGCTCGTCAACAAACAACGTTTCGTCCGTCACACCGCATTCGTTTCATAAACACATCAACGAAGTTGATGCTTACGGAAGACGTCAAATTTAATCCCACGTTATCACAACAGTACTCTAAAATCTATGAATGACTCTGCCAATAGATAATAGTTACGTGCACTTTTTATAAGTTTGCTGTTGTCGAATTTTTGTTATTCCGTTACAACTGTAATATTTCTGTTCTTGTACGGCACGATAGAAAGGCGTTGTTTCTCGTGCCTAGTGGTTTGCTCTTGTGACCTCACAATGCCTAAACAAGCCAGGTGATACCAACAACTAAAAAACTAAATAAATAAATAATACATATATGTGTATATATTGTTGTTCAATAAGGGCCCGCGTGGTACAGTGGTAAGAGGCGCTGCTGACGCCCGCACGGTCGAGCGATCGATCGCGGCCCGGGCTAACAAAGCCTTCCATCCCTCCGGGGTCGGGTAAATTGGTAGCAGACTTGTCTGGGAAGATAAAGGCAGTGACCTGGTATAGCGGCTGGTCCCCGCAGGTCACTGTATAGGCCAAACACGCATTCACCAAGCCTCTACGACTCTGAATTGAACACGAATGTGGCGGCGCGTACTCAGGGGACTGATCAACGCCGGCACCTTTACCTTTACCTTTATTGTTGTTCAATAGTCGCTTAAGTAATTCGAGAAATTTGGTCGCTACGATGGTTGGGAAGAAATCATATACAGTCATGTAGCTCTGCTTAGAAAATTGTCGTAGTAAAGGTACTAGCACGTTGGAGAGTCATGAATTTCCGCTGCCTGCCTTTAAGCGATCATGTCCTGTAAGAAATTGCCTTTTTGAAATTGATTCTGCTGATAAACTAAAACAGCCCATCTGTAATAGGGTGCTGTTGTGCTGTTCTGCTTTGGCATGTTACAGTTTTCAATAAATAATTTTCACAGGGCGGAATAAATCTAGAAAATGGAAATAACGGATCTCCACAAACGTATGTGTAATAGAATACAAATTAAAGAAAACGGCTGCAGATTTAGCTGCTGAAGCACGCTGTGTTCTACATATGCATGGAGTCTGGAGAAAGTGCCCTGACGATACATTAGGTTTGATATTGGTTCAGGGTATAAAAGAAGGAGAAGGAGTATGAGTGGTGATGAAAGTAAGCTGTCGTTTCTAACTCCGAACGCAATATACGCCGGGAAAAAGCTCCGCTGTATGTTTAGTGGAGCACAAAAGGTGTGGTATTCGTAGAAATACTGAGTCCTAGTCAGACCACCGTCCCGAGAGAACTCTTCTGTCAGCAGTTGTTCAATGAATGGATGACTAAAGGAATGAAAGTAGCCCCAGATTAGGCCGTAATCACGGAAACGCACCTGAGATGTGATTGGCATCCCAAATTATGTACTTCTACAACAGATAGGTATCTACATCTTTTCCAGCCTGCTTAGGTATAGCAGGCTGGAAAAGATATCTTGAGCAGAGGATCAGAGAAATTAAGTAACGCCAGAAATGTTTAGTTCCCAACTTCAGCTGTTGGTCTATCCATACATAGAGGAAAAGGTATTCAGTTGTTGTTCGTTGATGTCAGTTGTCAAAGCACAACGCGGAGAGAGAATTCGCTTATTTTCAAGGTTAAAAAGTGTAAAAGTGGACGTGGGTCTTTTCCTCTTCTGAAAATTGAAAAGATATTAGACGGCATATGTTGCAGTCCAACCAAAGGGGTAAAAGTATTCAGTTGTTGTTCGTTATCATGGGCTTGTTGAAAGTCGTGGCAACATGTACTTAAAATTCAAATCCGAAAAACAACTGTACGATTGTGTTCTACAGGCTTTATATCACAAGCCTATCATAACGTGGCACGGTACCTTCTATCACGCCGACATTGAATTCCCCGTTGGAAACATTCACATTCACCCACATTTTCTTATTTCAGGCATTTCTTAGCATTGCTGGCAGTTATAAAGCATACGGATATGCTTCGTAACTGCCAGCATTGTCAGGAGATGGGAGAAATATTTTCTTATTTTTTGTGGTGGGAGCACCAGTATCAAGGATAGCCTAAACGGAAGCAGTATGTCAGTGTCTTCTGTCAGCTGGAACGGACACCGAAATTATCGAGCTTGCCAAACAGTGGACAAACAATAAAAAGAAACAAAGGCATGTTGAAAAGTGCCGCACAGGTCTGTAGGTTGACGTGGTGTTCTTATATTGTATAAAATGGATAGTACGTCTTTTCCAAAAATTTCTCATGAATTTCAGTAAGACGCTGTAGGGGTAAACGTGGCTAGCATTACGCTCAACAAGGAATTCGTTCCTTGTGACGTACGGGATCTGAATAATCCATGGAAATTTACTCAGCTCAGTCCTTAGCCTTTATTGCAATTTAGTGCCTGTTCTGGGGTCTCTGTTGAGGATTCCATTCAACTGAGGCTACCAACACACACTTCTATGCTGCTGGCAATGTTATATGTATGTACATATGTAGTGTCATTGCTTTTTTAACTGCAACGATACAGTGCTTACTATAGAGTGATGATAAAACCCAACTTCTGAATTGTATCCATAATCTAACATGTGGTAGTTGTTAGCCATTCACGAATCAGCGCTACGATGGGTTCAAATAGCCAAACCCTATTCTTTAACTTCAGATACGATTTGTCATTTCCACAAGAGCATATTTGAGCACCCATATTTAACGGACGGTAGCAGAGCACTGTAACTATTCGCATCATCACCGCTGTATTCGCAGAAGACACCACAACACTCAATACAGCCGAGATCTGTTTATCTTATTTTACAGCTCGCGACACTCGCTCCGAAGACAACCCTTGGTTGGGACGCCCTCCTACGGTAGAAAATTCTACCTTCCTCGAAGCTGTCGCAGCGGATCCGGAAAAATACACTCTTGCAAGGGGACTATAGGACAATCATACTACAGTTGCCAGTTGGCTCCATTCCCTCGTTACAGAGAAACGCCGAGTGGACTGAGCTCGGCCGTCCTCACTTACAGCGCGTGATTCACCTGGGCACTCTCTGGTCACTCTCCCCTACTCCGCTTCCTTAAAAACAGGTTTGAAAAAGCCTAGGTAGATAATATAAGAGGCGGAAACCTTGTCCCTTCAAATCACGCAGTGTTATCTTGCTGCCCATAGCACAAGCGGTTTTACGGAAGCGAAATCGGAAGTACATGCCAAAATGGTTCTCCAGGGCTGCTTCTCGCAAGAATGATGCACAACAAGATTGTCTCGAGAGAGCACATGTTCTCTGCTGTTGTTGCAGTAATTTCGCTTTGGAAATCCGCGGGAGCAGTTCGAGAAAAACGGCCGAGAGTGCATTCGATGCACACTCGTAATGATGCAGCAGAACCCTATGTCGATAGAGAGACCGGTAAATTTCAGAACAATGCGATCGGCTTCTCCTATCATCTTGTTATATCTACATACGTTGTGCCCTGTAGCCATCAAATATTTGCCTCCCAGGTTTTAGTTGAGGAGTCACCAAAGTGCAAGGTGTCCCAGGAAAAAAAGGAAATAGAAATAATACACCTGAGAAGGACCGAAAGGAAGCTGGTTGTCGGTAGAGACACACTGACTACAGTGGATAGACGTCTCATATGGAGGTGCACGAGACGGCTGGAGGATAGTTTACAGCTCATACGAAACTGCTCGTCTCTGTTGTCGTAAATCATAACTGGCCGCTATGCGTCCCGTTCGGTTATCACATGACAGAAGGAGGTTACAAGTTTCGGTTTCTATAAGATTATTCGCTATAAACCCGTACATGCATGTGATTACCTAATAAATGTGAAACGTGTAATACTAAATGTTCATCCACAACCTAGGACATCACACATGTATTTCATTTCGATTTCACATGAAAGCGTATGAGCAATTTTCAAGGGCATAGATGGTGAAGGTGATTAAATTTCATTTTCAAACAAGGTGAAGATTTAGAGTTTTCAAGCGTAAATCTCAATTTTTCCAGCCTATTAAATATCGTGAAGAATTTCAGTGCCAGCTAGCTATGGACGGCTAGCCATTGAGTTTCAGTAAGGTTCACTGACAGGTAATCAGAAGTGGACAAGAACCAAAGCGGGGCTCAAACCCGCTTCTTCAAAACATTCAGAGCAACATGGACAATTGCGCTACAGATCCGCCCTTAGACGATGGAGTTTTAAACATACATAGCTAGGGATTGTAGGCGCGGAGTTTCCCGAGACTCTCTTTCTGAAGACAGCCCATCACCATTGAAAACATCGAACTTCTTGAAATCCATGTATATCTGGATCTGGATCTACGGTAGTTCGCGAAAAGATATGTCATCTTGCATTTTTGGGTGGAGATCTCTGAAATCGGAAGGAATTTGTTTCCTGTTGACAGTTTTGAAAACTCTTATTGAAAATACACTATTATGTGCCCTTGTTGAAAATTCTAGATTTTTTTAGAAATAATTAACGACATTTCCATATGCATTTTTAAACGAATGTATCTTAGAAACCACTGAGCTTCCGCTTGTCTAGTAGTGATATTCTGATAGAGCATGATTAACTTATTCTTATAGGCTATGAATTCTAGTTTCACGTCATCAAAAACCATACATTTTTTGCGTGAATTTTTTATGGTCAAAAAATGGCAAAATCTTGAGACAGTGTTTCGTATGAAAATCCTACATATTAGTAACTAGTTAATAAAATTGCATCACATTTTGATCTATGGTAGCATAGGATTTTCTCTTCCTAACACATATTGAAGTTTTGAAAACTGCCTTCTATTTACATAGAAAATGCGCGATGACATGTCTTTTCGCGAACTACTGTATGTACACCACATACATGGTACTTCAAAAATTTGTACCCCATAATTATAATTTATCAAATAAAGAACCAGCAAAAGCCGCTACTAAATATTCAACTCGACTACAGCAAGGTTACCATAAGCTCTCTAAGTTACCATAAGATGAGAGTGGGTGAGAGCCGCACAAGCTGACGCAAAATAATACCGGACAGACCTTTAGTGTCGTATTTCGTGTCACTTCCCGCACCATCCGACCTTATCTGAGGGACATTGTGAATCAAAGATTTTATAACGGAAACGCAACTCTCCATCAACGCCCGGTGATGAAAAGGGTCCGAACGTGATTCTGAACAATGCCGTGGAGAAGGATAATGCTAAGGCTGGAGGAAACCACTAGCCAAGGAGTTTTGCTGCCGTATGAACTGTCCTCTGGAGGTAGGAAAGTAAAAGTCGCTCTGGTTGCCGGACAGGTTCGATGACGTGCAACGACTTTGACCATTCAACGTGAGCGTTGAATCAGCGACGGAAAGATCACAAAAAGAACAGTTTGCACAGTTTGCTGCCGGCTGAACCTGTTTGAGGGTAGTCATTTGTCCATCGTCAGAACAAGACGGCTCAAAGCTTAATTAATTTCCACTAATGTCGTATTCCTTCGTCTCAGAGCAAAAACCGACTGCTGGAGCTAACAAGTTTAAGGCCTGTCAGACGAAGAAAGTTCAGAAAATATTGCGACAAGTAGTGAGAAACTATAACTATTAGGTTGTAAAGAAAGTTCTGTCCTTAAGTTTAATACGCCATAACGCGACTCAAGTCTAGCCGTTTTTCTTGATTCAAACATCATTCGAATGAGCCCAAAGGGCCCAAAGCACATCTTTCTCTAAAGAAGCAGTATAAAGAGTGCCACCATCGCAGAAACATGAAGATCTGAATTAATTAAAATATTCGATATCAAGTTGGTATTCGGACCCTGTGCTCCGAGTGAGAGTGCGGGTCGTAGGTTCATCAATTGGAATGGGTTTTTTGGAGCCATTTTCCCAATGGTTTCTAACCTGCGACGAAGAATGGATTTGATACTATGGGAAGAAGAGCTTTTCACGTTTTTCACACAACGACGAAGCCTCTAAGACGTTTAAGAAACCAGATTTTCACGACACGAAGATAATGGTGACGTTATGATGAACTGCAGCGGTACTAGTGTGCCTTTTGTTCCATACCCCATGCCAAACGATAAAGAAGAAAGTGGACTTCGTGGATATATGTAACATTCTAAACGATACAGTGAAAGCTAGGAACCACAGAGTCCTGCTACATTTTACAACAACGCAAATTCACGTGTTTTCAAATATCATCTCCAGAATTCAAACCAACAGCACATTATTACTCATCTTTGAACATCATGATTGCCAGACATCGTGCTAACTATCTGCCATTTCCAAACGTTCACATGGCTTTGCAAAGAGGAGAGGGTTCGAATGCCAACACGATGTCGAATCAGCCTTCGAACATTTGGCTTAACTCCTATCTCAAGACTTTCGCGATAGTGGCACCCTTTATACTGTCTTCCTTAGAGAAAGATGTGCTTTCGAATGGTGGTTAAATTAAGAGAAAAGGTAAGACACGAGCCGAGTTATAGCGTACTGAATATAAGCTGCAAAAAGGACAGAACTTTCTTTACAACCTAATATTCTGAAAACTATGACTTGTCCGGATTTCTTTTGTTTGATGAGCAACATGTCAGAAATAGACAATCCGCTGATCAGGTGTGCCTGAAAAGTGGGCGAAACCAGTCCTTGCACTGGTTTTCTATTTCACTGTGCACGAAATGATTTAGCGCTATGATCGCTGATTGTAGTGACGTTATTGTTGCAAGTAGCATTAGGTTGAGTCATGAGTAATTGCACGTTTGCGTGCGTTCGGATTCAAGATGGAAATTCTAGTCAATGAGGACACCTATCAAAATGAGTCAGGTATCATTCGATAGAGAGAGAAAAGCGCTAGAAAAGTTTTTGCCACATTCGCTATAGTAACGTTGACTACTGTTACAATGATTCTGGAATTCGTTCCATTCAAATAGCGTGTTTGCAACGTCATGCTTTCTTCTCCCTATCTTGTCACTACTCGAACCAATCTTCTTAACGCTTGAACCAGGTTTGTAAAGAAAATGCTCCTGTTCGAAACACCGCACTACACTTTTTGTTGTCGAGCTTCTGTATCGGATACTACACCGTCGAGAACAAGTACAAATCAGGACGCTCGTGGAGTAAAGTCGATCGGTAAGGTCAGGAAACTTGGTCGACGGATGCCTCAAGCACTGACCCAGGGAACGCGGGTCGTACATAGAGTAGACGCGGCAGTTTCTCCACTCATTCTCAAGCACAGGAATGATTGACTGAACAATCTAATCATTGGTGATGAGAAACGAGGGGTCTACATTAACAATGCAGCCGTGTCCAATTGGTCGACAAGGGTAGAAAGGCACAAGACGTTCCAAAGCCTAACACGCACAACACTTGGTGGTAATGTGCAATTTCGGAGCCGTTGTAACAAAGAGCAAGATCACCAAAGGAATTGTCATAAACAATTTCGTAGCGCTCTTCTCCCTCTATCGAATGGTACCTCACCCATTTCGAGAGGTGCCTTCATTTTCGGAAAATTTGATCCTGAATTCGGGCACATACAGAAATGTCCGATTACTGACATATGACCCAACCTAATAGCTATTTGAAGATCAAATTTGTTCACAAATCAACAAACGAACTTTTCAGAGATCTTTGCCTTTGATGCTGAATTTGTGCAACGAGATAGGTTCCATCAGAGCTTGAACTGTCTTTTTTACCCAGGAGAAATTTGGCTTGCACATGGACCATAGACAGCAGCAGGAATTCCCATTCACAAATGACCCCTGATGAAGGCCCCGGTGACCCGCTGTGCCATTGCCTGGTTGGGTGTCTGACCTTCACCCTTTTGGCTTCCTATGATAAACTCAAAATATAGGGAAAGCGATTAATTGGTGTGATTGAAATCTCATGAATGCCATCTTCGTTCACATGTCATGCCAATTACAACATCTTGTTGTCAAGGCGTAACCTTCGTCAAGGTAGATAAGACGAAATTTGGCATTCAGTTTTAGTTTTTAAGCAGTCATACGCAGCTCTTCCGCCTAGTGTGCTGATCCCTATTCCCATATATCTGATCGTCTCGTCAGATCCTCTACGACGAATCGTTAACTTAACGTTTGTAAATGATTCTTCTGATTATTCTCGGGATAGTCTCGAGTGTAAGCGGACAGAACGCATGCTTTTCGTCTAATCTTACAGTACCGCAGAACCTCGTCTGTAATCAAATCAAAGCATGGGATGCAGCGTCAAGAGTTTGTCTAAAATTTCATTCGTTTTCAGTTTGCTGGTGCAGAAGCTCTTGTAGAAGCATATTTCGTTAATTTTAGAACCAAATTGTGCCAGCTGGAGACTCACTCACTCCAGGTCATCAACCATTGAGGCTCTCCGCTCCAGCAGCCACCTCTGGAGCCACCTCCAGCTCTCTTCCCACTGATCGTTATCAGTGCTTTAATTTTCAATGTCTTTGCCAGTTTTACACTGGAGGTACGACGATTCGGATTTTTTGAAAAATCTTTTCATAAATGAGCAGGCCATTCACAGCCTAAGGACGATGATAGGAATTAATTGGCCTCCTGTTTCAAAACTTTTCTTCCACGTTCAATTTTTTCCTCTCAGAAAGAAACTTTAAGAAATTCAGCTCGATGGAATGGAACGTTCTGCAATCTGGCCGACGGCACAGTCCTCCAGAAGGTCGTACGAAAAGAATACAGACAAATGACACCCGCGGAGAGAGAATTGTACCGCTTTTTGAGCTTATTAGATTGTTTATAAATGTATTGAGACGCTCCATTGAGTTCCTCTTTTCAGATTTCGTCAAGGATTCCTCAGCGTGCGAAATTCTATTTATCAAACATTGTCGACAGCTCATTCGAATGTTAATCAATCACCCGGTGCACATTCAGGACCAAACTTTCTTCCATGGCATCGAGAGCTCCTGAAAAGGTCAATTTCAGAATTTCGCACTAAGCTTTTTTAAATTTGCGATGGAGCTGCCGATATGCAGAAAGCAAAATTGGTCACCTTTACTTTGAACCAGAGACGATTTATTGCAGAGCACTTCCCTTAAAACCTCCCTCAAGCCTTTGAAGGATTGGTTAGCATTGTGATCAAATAGGAAGTGGTAAAGCGTGACGTTACGAATATGATATTCAGACGGAATGGATAAATGGAATGAATTGTAACAGTTCGCAACTTCACCAAAGTTCTAAATGATTTTTTACCACTATGATCGGTATTTTACACGTTTTGCCCACTGGCCTCATTTACGGTAAATTGATCTTGAATCCGAACAATTGCAAATGCTCGATTACTCATTCTAATTGATAGACCATCACAGGTAGTGTCTTAATTCAACCGAATATCAACATTTGAAGGGAAACAGAGCTCTATCTCATGGAAGAATTCAAATCCAAACTGAATTCTGATTTTAGACTCGAATTCGGTATTCGAACTACTGCAGTGACGGTGAACGGACAAACAGCTTACCCGTACGCGAATATGTTTGTGCCATATTGGGACTCAACACTGGACGACAATATTAATCTCTATATGGGCCTTTCATCAGACACGTCAATGATGTTCAGCTCCAATTTGATGGGATCAGTGATCAGCGGCGATCTCGTTGATGGACAGTTCGCCAACTTTGTCGGCACGATAGTGAGTGACTAATATAGCGAGTGGTTTTAGCACAGAGAATTCCAATTAGAAAACTTCAACTCGTATGTACGAGAAAGTTCTCATGCTCATGGCAAGATACTGCTGCAAGTGTTTGCTGCTGAAGATTCTGCTCTCTCTGAACTCCGAGCACCTAATTTTTGGAAGTTTCCGATGTGAGGGATCACCTAACTGATGCCGGCACCTCTACCATTAGCCCCACTCTGAAGTTTCTTCCCTTGAACCTCCTAGTTTCGGAATTTTTCGAACGAGTGGATTACCGTGTGAAGCCGGTACTTTACCTATAGACCCCAATGTAAATGTGGTAGGGATTGATATATCACATTGTATTTTTGAGTTCAAATAGATAAAGCGGGGCAACTACCTTGGCTTGGGTCAAGAAGTACGAGGTCATCGGTATGGCGTCACGTTATATACCCCGTCCACTTATGTTGTCTCACCCTTTACCCACTTCGTTATCTACCTTACACTAGTGAAGGTGTTAGTCTCGTATTTATCCACCTTACCTAGTCTCAGTATGAGCACCACTGAGCCACCAATCTCCTCGAGTGGTCAACTAAAGCGCCAGAATCTTGCATACCATCTGGCATTTTCAAAACTGCATATCCGCGACTGCATTCCTTACAAGTTCCAATTCGGACGCTCGTCGATCAAAGGGCAACGTAGCCTGGCCAGGTTTTTGGTGAACATACCTAAACCCAGGCAATATTCCTTGCCTAATAAGGGGAAATGATAGCAAGTCGTGAGGCTGTCATCAAACCTGCTCGGTTCGAATCCCCCGGCGCTTGACGATAACCGTCTTCAATTTGCTGTAGTTTGTGAATGACGATAGCATGGTTTTTTCGGGAGACGTGTTTTTTCCTTCTTTTCTTTACGACATACGCCCCGGGCTTTTGGTTAGTTAGGCTCGTTTGTCATAGGAGATAAGACGTCGAATAAGAGGTTTCATTGTGTGCAGGAGCCTCCTCCGCTTTGACGCCCCTGTGAATAATCAGGTGTACTTCTCTAATCAGTTAAAAAACTGCTCCTCACAATTCAAGCTACACGACCACGGCTCGAGAAGATTTATTTCCTCAATTCCAACGCGAGTCCACATCGTTGAAATTGAGCCCCAAAAACCGCGGCAACTAGCGTAGGAACATTTTCTGACGAAAAGATGGAGGGCAAAGATGGGCGGTACTTTAATGACTTACGAGGGAGGTCAGTGAACTTCTCCCAAAGATTCCAATCGAGACCTATATGGTTTTGTAGAGCTTCGAATGGCGATTACAACGGTATGGTTTGTTTTTGCTAAATGGCAATGGGCGGTTCAAAGAAGGCGAAAAATCTTGATCATTAACTAGTGAAGAGAAACTAGTGGCGAGAGCGGTTCTAGGTGTTAACCCCCTGAGGTGGTACTACGGTGGCTCAGTGGTTAGCATGTAGGACTTGCAATCTGACGGTCGAGGGGTTGGTCCCTTTGCTAGGCTTTTCTTTTGCCTTCATGCGCTACATACCAAATTACGTTCCTTTCGCAATTTTGCAGCAGTTGCGGGATAGAATCGCGTTTGGGACGAGTATGGCCAGCAGAGTATGCACAAGGGACTAAATCTACTAGCACTTATTTACGTGGCCCATAGTTAGGGCAACCAACCCAAATCGATCCAAAATTCAAAAACAAATGTCAGATTCGTGATCAGTGCCCCGAATAGCCCCCGTGGACAAGGTTTGGGCTAAATCGGCGTTTTCGATCCAACCAGCTTTACTAGTGTCGGGTGAGTAGTTGTATGAACGTCCAGTTGCTGAGAATTTCATAAATCTATTGTTCCACTTTTTCGACTCTAAAGAACAGAGACTCTATTTTGGATGTGTTTCTTTCCCTATCAATCAAAAAAGATCTTTTGGCTGCTGACAAATCCACAAGTCACAAATCTAGCATCAGCTTTTCGCACTGTGTCTGACGTGCGCTTGCTAGGGTCCGTAATAACAAAGTAGGGTGGTCGGGTCGAAATTGCCGATTTAGCCCAAACTTTGTCTACGGGTGTTATTCGGGGCGGTGATCACGAATCTGACATTTGTTTTTGAATTTTGGATCGATTTAAGTTGTTTGCGATAGGTATGGGTCACATACATAAGTACTAGTAGATATAGTCCCTTGCGCGTACTCTGTTGGCCATGTCCCTCCCAAACACGATTCTATCACGCAACTGCGACAAAATTGCAAAAGGAGCCTATTTGAGTATCAAGTGTGTGAAGGCAAAACGAAAGCCCGACAAACGGTCCGATCCCCTGACCACCACATTGTGAGCACTACATGCTACCGACTGAGCCACCTTTTTCGCCTTTTTTGGACCGCCCGCTGCCATTTAGCAAAAACAAACTACACCGTTGTAATCTCCATTCGATGCACTACAAAAACATATAGGTCTCGATTGGAATCTTTGGGGGAAGTCCACTGACCTCCCTTGTTAGACTTCCTTTGGTTAATAAAGTATAGTATATGACACAATGGACACAATGCCACAAAAGAGCAAATAGCATATAACTTACCGTAGCGTTAACAACCATTGAGTTCGAGTTTAATCTATGGCACGTTCCACCGTTGGGCCGATCTCCCCCCCTCCGGACATGTTGCCAGTCATTGCACAACCGCTCTGGAGCATCCGTACCGCTTGCTGAGATGCCGCACCCAGGGGCCGTACGCGTATGAGTCCCGGGCTGGATAAATCCATCTGTGATCACTGCTGCGCTGCTCTTTTGCCTAGTAGCGGTGCAGTCTCAAGACTGCTAAAATTTTTTATAAAGCGTTTACACCCATTTGTTTCATATAATTTGAGAAGAGGGAGATACCGAGAGAAACCAACGAGGATTGTTGCCGCCCTAGATGCACTTAATCGAGTTAATCGGAACAGATTTATAAATATTGTACATTCCAAAATTCAAGAAAAGCAAACAGAGTTTGAGCGAATATTTTTCTGTTAAGGGTGAAGTCACACAACGCTCATTGGATCAGTATCCCAATCAGCTGTACTTGTTCCAAGCCGCCACGGTCAATACAATTGTCACTCAACAGACGGTGAATCAGGTGTTGGCTGCAACCGCAGGTGATTCGGTAAGTGTGATCCTTCATTTGATCTTGAACAACTACGCTTTTTGTAATTTTTGAAATTTTTTCGCAGCTAATTTATGATTTTCCTATTTGAGGGTTGCCCAGCGGTGCCAAACTCGAATATTGAACTGCGACACGGTGATGTACACGTGTGGATGGGTGGATTTATGCAGACCATCACCACATCAACCAATGATCCAATATTCTTCCTCCATCACTCGTTCATTGACAACATCTGGGAACAATGGAGGCAGAACAAACAGGTGGTTCTGTTACTCATTTTTGCAAATTTCTCACATTCTCTCGACAGATCTGACTACCCTACTATCTTCGACCCTTAGTAGAACGCGAGCATTGTAACCAAATTCGAGTTGAAATTGACCTGTTAGAATTCAGTCGCGGGGTTTATAATTTTGAGACATCTTCAACCGTTTTCGATTAGTTCCAATGTCTCGTAGAATGATGGATGTTCATTCAAAATGTGTGATCAAAGAGGTTGTCAGAACAACGGAAGAAAAAGGGAGGAAATCCAATGGAATCATCGAACAAATCATTTCGAATCTAGATCTCCCTACCTGACATATTGCATCCAGCCAGGTATTGAAAAAGCACATTGAGGTGCGGTTTCCTATCAGTGGCTCAGGGAAACTATTTCTCGTTTGTTCTTGTCTCCGCAAGCTTGGATTCTAGAAGAGATTGAATGTGAAAAGGCTATTAACCCTATTCATTAGGTACATAAATGAATCGTCGAGTACCTCCTCTGGACTGGATTCCACTCATAATTACTATTATGACTTGCTCCACTGCTATTTTCTCGAAGATGTCACGACTTGAATTTGTGAAAAATTAAGAAAATAACACGTGTTTATGCTTCACATGTGAAGTTCAACGACGACAGTCTCGTGAGTAATCCTATCTCCGACTAGTAATGCTTCAGGGCCTGTTTAGTGTGCGCGCCGCGCGCGACGCGAAGACATGCAAAAGATGCAAATCGACCATAGCGTGGGAATTCTCACGCTGTGGTCGATTTGCATCTTTTGCATGTCTTCGGATCGCGCATCGCGCGCACGCTAAAGGGGCCCGTGGTTAAAGCGCCAGTGTATTAAAAAAACACCGTAGTGTACTGGTAAAGAATTCTGTAGGATTCTTTTGTAGACACCAACTCAACGTGAAACACAATGGAACACTGGGTCGACGAGCTGCTACTCGGCAGCGCATCGTATTACGGCTACAATGGTTCCCTTTACGTACGTTTTTCTCGTTCTTCTTTCCTGATCTCTTTGGTTTGTTACCGACATGTATAAATGGGCTGCAAAAAACTTCTAGAAGGAAAGAGGGACAAAATCGAAGAGCAAGAAAGATGAGAAAAGTGCCGCAGAAGCAATGGGGTACTTCAGCTCCAAAGCGAAAAATTCATATTATTCATCAGGAGTTTTGCTGTTCCACATCTTACAAAACCATTTTGTGTCATGGTATTCTCCATTTCTTTTTTGACAATATATTTCCAAGAACCACAAACAGCTCCGAGAAAACGATAATTTAGATATCTTCGTGATGGCGTGATAGGCATGATTTTTCCCTAATTTTTTTCACCTGCAGTGGAATGATAAACAGCGGCGGACTGAGCAACCAATACACCGACAACCTCTACTCGTACTCACCTCCAGCAACCTGTTCATCATCGAATCCCAACGGTTGCAATTCAGAGTGAGTTCGTCAACACAAAATAGCTTCCAATTCCGTTTTTCTTTCCGTCGCTACAAACTCTTTCTCTGACTATGAACCTATTTTCTAATCGCCTCGGAAATTTTTCTGTGAAGGGGAGGTTATCCAGTATGCGAATTATGTACGATATCGATATCTGTTTTATTAAATTTCGGAGGTGAGGAATCCACTTACACTTTCTCTTGAGGAGACATCAGGTATGCCGATGACGAATCTGATGTCCGGCTTATTTACTACAAATTATTGAAATGCTAATTATTTTTTGTTTCTCAAAATTGAATCAGTTGAGTCGTTTCATAGCCACACTGATGTTTTTCGAACATTCGTAAAATTTTCAGCTATTTGTTCTGCAACACCCAGGCAAATGTCTGTGTCGCCCGTATCAAACCGGGTACCCAGTGCTCTCTCATCAATGGTTTGTCGTTTTGCAGTTGCAAACATGTAAAGGAACATATTCTTAATTGTAAATGTATTTGTTTTCGGTATTGATCCGTGCTATGGTTCATGTCAAGGTGGAACATGTGTCGGTCCAAGCGTGAGTCCCTTCTTTTTTTCATTTTCTGTATCTTTATCATGCAGTTGCTGAGGTTTGACATGAATAAGTTTACCACCTGTCTTATATGTGGGAAAGTCTTTCACTCTATTACTAAAGACTGCTTCAGTCTTCAACTCAACTCGAACAACTTCAGCATTTACCTCTCCTTTTCAGTTTTCTATTATCAGGAAGCCATTATAAGGAATCCTGACACTTGATTATCTTCTTCGACACATCGAATACGAGACCCTTTGAGTCCAATAAATCACCTTCTCGGTGAAAATCAATTTGAATTTTACAGTCCGATGCGCCACGAAACTATCCAACTCCGCTGCCCCAGCCATTGCCAATAGTGGACGAAGTAAGTGATTTTCTGAAATGTGATATTTCGAAGTTTCGTGGCAAATTAATTAGTTTCGACCCTTTTCGGGTGTGCTCAAAAGTTTCCTAAGGACGCGCCTCGCGCTCGTCTTCCACTCGGTATTGTAGAGGCATGGTATATGTTCGCTGTACAGCCGCTGCAGAGGCTACCGTCCTCACCCTCCCTGGCAAGTTTGGTACCAATTAGGTCGACCGCGAAGCGATAGAAGGCTTGGTTAGCCTGGGCGAGGAGCGACCGCCCACATGAGTAGAAGTAGCGCCTCTTGTCGCTGCGCCCTGAGAGCCAATTTATAGCTCGTAGTTAATAATGATAGATTTTCTGGTACTATTGTACTTTTGGGGCCCCACTTTTTTTCGCTTAAAATAGGTCTATTGGGGGTAGTCGGCCATAAGAAGAACGATTCTGATACTCGTTAAGTGCGGAAATGCCTTATAAGCCCGTTATCTTAGGTTTCAGAGGCGAGGAAACCTACGAAATAGCACGCGGCGGCGTGAGACGCAGACAGTGCACTCCCTTCCCCTGCACGTTTCGAAGTGCTTCCAATGCTGAGTCCGCGTTCAGCTCGCTCCGACTGGTCGGAGAGTTTTCAGTGGAGGCTCGGACAACACCACCAAGGCCAACACCCAGACAATACTACCATGATACTGTCCGGGAATCGTGGGGGACGGGGACGAATTCTACGGCAACCGCGCCCAGATAACCCTTGGTGGTGTTGTCCGAGCCTCCAATGGAAACTCTCCGACCAGTCGGAGCGAGCTGAACGCGGGCTCAGCATTGGAAGCACTTCGAAATGTGCAGCAGAAGAGAGTGCACTGTCTGCGTCTCCCGCCGCCGCGTGCTATCTCGCAGGTTTTCTCGCATCTAAAACTTAGGATAACGGGCTTATAAGACTTTTCCGCACTTAACGAGTATCAGAATCGTTCTTCTTATGGCCGACTACCCCCAATAGACCTATTTTAAGCGAAAAAAAGTGGGGCCAAAAAAGTACAATACAGTACTGGCCATAAGAATTGCCATTTTCACGAAAAAGACGAAAAAAATCGGCTTTTTCGTCTTTTCTGAATAACTTCCTTAGAATTCAACATTCTGCGAAACCGAGCACATGGCTGAGCTCAGCAGCTCAAGCTCTATCGAACGGTATAGAAATCTTACCTGAAACCCTTTTAGTTAGCCGAATATGACGATTTTCGCGACGCGACGTCGCATTGCCGCGGACGAGTTGCCCGTTCAACAGTGTTCACCGTTATCCTCTTGTTCTTCCAACTTCGGACTCCTGTATCTCAGTTCCTAAGCGATGCTATTCGAACTGCTCTTTTGATTCTGGCAGAGTAGTCACTGGAGAATACCACACTGTTGAAATTCCTCTCCAGATTCTTCTAGACTCGTCCAGAAAATCGCCCAAAGTGGGCACCAGATCGACTTGTGAACAATTTTTTGGTTAATAACTCGTGAAGATTTCAATGTTTTGGGAAAGTAAACACACTGTTTTGTTCAGCAGCTCGAGTTCTATCCAACAGTATGCAGCTTATCTCGATTTCTTTAGTTTTCTGAAAATCGGATTTTCATCGATTTTCCAATTTTCGAGTCCCCGTCTCCCGATTTACAAGCGATCTCCGGAGCCTATCTTCTCTTGTTTCAATAGGGTAGTCTGTTGAAAATAAAATTCCGTAGAAAACCTTCTCTACATTGTACTGGATGTTTCCAGAAACTCATTCAAAGTAGGCATCAAATCCACTTGTGAAAAATGTTTCGCTGAATAACTCGTGAAAATTACGGTATTTCAGGAAAGTAAACATACTGTGCTGTTCAGCAGCTCAAGCTCTATCCAACAGTATACAATACGCCCCAATGTATCGAACACGGTTTTCACCAATTTTTTGCCAAGTCACAACCCCCCCCCCCTCGCTCAACTGTGGTCATTCGAGTCAACGATCTTCTGACTTTGAACCCTCGTCTCTCAATATTCGAGAGAGACACGACGACCAGCTTTTCTCCTTTCAACAGAATAGCCGCTGTAGGAAAGGAACGCGTAGCAGAACTTGGCCATATTGTTTCGGATTCTCCTAGAAATTCTTCCAAAGTCGGCACTTCGTTCACCTGGCATTGGTAGTGAGTTTTTGCCCAATAACTCATCAGAATTTCAACATTTTAGGAAGGTGGACATACCGTATTGCTCAGCAGCACAAGCTCTATCTAACTGTGTACAGCTTATCTCGATTCCTGTAGTTTCCCGAAAATCGAATTTTTATCCATTTTCCAATTTTCGAGCCCCCGTCTTCCGATTTACAAGCGATCTCCGGAGCCTATCTTTTCTTGTTTCATTGACTGCTCTCGATAGTTGGCAGCCCCTACTGCCAAGAATCGATTGGTTGATTTGACTCGATAGTTGGCAGTAGGGGCTGTTGTGTTGACCTGTTAAACTTGTTTGACCATGTCAAACCTCACTCGTCTAACACGTGTTCGCGTGTAGTAGGGGTAGGGACTGCCAACTATCGAGTCAAATCAGCCAATCGATTCTTGGCAGTAGGGGCTGCCAACTATCGATCGGTCGATTTTGCTCCGCCTACCACGACAGCTCTTATAAAAGGGAGACTCGGTGAGCACGCCATGCCATTTTTCATTCCTCATCGGCGGTTCGCATAGCGCTGCTGCAGCAATTCCCTGCAGCAAGCGGCTAGAGCGAGACGAGGTGGGTCTGCGGCAGTGAATGTAGAGGATGCAGCCCTATCGTGTGGTACCCCCAGACAACCCACGACAAGCTACACGACTTACGAAGTAGAGTAGCTGTCTCTACATTCACTGCCGGGGACCCTCGCCGTCTGATCTACATTCCCTACCGCAGACCCCCGTCGTCTCGCTCTAGCCACTCGCTGCAGGAATCGCTGCTGCAGCGGTATGCGAACCGCCATTCCATTTTTCCGCTTTCTTATGCGGCATGTGCTGATTCCCCCATTAGGAGGCACATCCCCCCATTAGGGGGCAGATCCCTGCGTTACGTGGGGCAGATCCCCTGTGTGTCCGCTGTGCACTTGTCCAGGGGTGCACGCGGAAATTTGGTCTTGGTTAGTGTACTGCACCCTATCTTACTCGCAACAGGACATTCGTCGTTATTCAACTATTTGGGACCCAGAGTTCGAAGTTTTTTTCGCTGAAACTTCGCCCAGGGGGGTTTTTGGGGGCGCTTATCGCGAATCTGATACCCAAATTGCGTATTTCGTACAAGTATGGCAACGACGAATGTCCTGTTGCGAGTAAGATAGGGTGCGGAACACTAACCAAGACCAAATTTCCGCGTGCACCCCTGCACAAGTGCACAGCGGACACACAGGGGATCTGCCCCACGTAACGCAGGGATCTGCCCCCTAATGGGGGGATGTGCCTCCTAATGGGGGAATCAGCACATGCTGCATAAGAAAGCGGAAAAATGGAATGGCGGTTCGCATACCGCTGCAGCAGCGATTCCTGCAGCGAGTGGCTAGAGCGAGACGACGGGGGTCTGCGGTAGGGACGATAGGGGCTGCATCCTCTACATTCACTGAGTGAGGTTTGACATGGTCAAACAAGTTTAACAGGTCAACACAACAGCCCCTACTGCCAACTATCGAGTCAAATCAACCAATCGATTCTTGGCAGTAGGGGCTGCCAACTATCGAGAGCAGTCAATGAAACAAGAAAAGATAGGCTCCGGAGATCGCTTGTAAATCGGAAGACGGGGGCTCGAAAATTGGAAAATGGATAAAAACGATTTTCGGGAAACTACAGGAATCGAGATAAGCTGTACACAGTTAGATAGAGCTTGTGCTGCTGAGCAATACGGTATGTCCACCTTCCTAAAATGTTGAAATTCTGATGAGTTATTGGGCAAAAACTCACACTACCAATGCCAGGTGAACGAAGTGCCGACTTTGGAAGAATTTCTAGGAGAATCCGAAACAATATGGCCAAGTTCTGCTACGCGTTCCTTTCCTACAGCGGCTATTCTGTTGAAAGGAGAAAAGCTGGTCATCGTGTCTCTCTCGAATATTGAGAGACGAGGGTTCAAAGTCAGAAGATCGTTGACTCGAATGACCACAGTTGAGCGAGGGGGGGGTTGTGACTTGGCAAAAAATTGGTGAAAACCGTGTTCGATACATTGGGGCGTATTGTATACTGTTGGATAGAGCTTGAGCTGCTGAACAGCACAGTATGTTTACTTTCCTGAAATACCGTAATTTTCACGAGTTATTCAGCGAAACATTTTTCACAAGTGGATTTGATGCCTACTTTGAATGAGTTTCTGGAAACATCCAGTACAATGTAGAGAAGGTTTTCTACGGAATTTTATTTTCAACAGACTACCCTATTGAAACAAGAGAAGATAGGCTCCGGAGATCGCTTGTAAATCGGGAGACGGGGACTCGAAAATTGGAAAATCGATGAAAATCCGATTTTC
This sequence comes from Nippostrongylus brasiliensis, assembly GCA_030553155.1. Classification (NCBI taxonomy): domain Eukaryota; kingdom Metazoa; phylum Nematoda; class Chromadorea; order Rhabditida; family Heligmosomidae; genus Nippostrongylus; species Nippostrongylus brasiliensis. The sequence continues at coordinate 16,112,308 of CP130737.1, forward strand.
AGAAAACTAAAGAAATCGAGATAAGCTGCATACTGTTGGATAGAACTCGAGCTGCTGAACAAAACAGTGTGTTTACTTTCCTAAAACATTGAAATCTTCACGAGTTATTAACCAAAAAATTGTTCACAAGTCGATCTGGTGCCCTCTTTGGGCGATTTTCTGGACGAGTCTAGAAGAATCTGGAGAGGAATTTCAACAGTGTGGTATTCTCCAGTGACTACTCTGCCAGAATCAAAAGAGCAGTTCGAATAGCATCGCTTAGGAACTGAGATACAGGAGTCCGAAGTTGGAAGAACAAGAGGATAACGGTGAACACTGTTGAACGGGCAACTCGTCCGCGGCAATGCGACGTCGCGTCGCGAAAATCGTCATATTCGGCTAACTAAAAGGGTTTCAGGTAAGATTTCTATACCGTTCGATAGAGCTTGAGCTGCTGAGCTCAGCCATGTGCTCGGTTTCGCAGAATGTTGAATTCTAAGGAAGTTATTCAGAAAAGACGAAAAAGCCGATTTTTTTCGTCTTTTTCGTGAAAATGGCAATTCTTATGGCCAGTACTGTAGTACCGATTTTCTTTATAGTTATGCTACAACATGAATCAGTGTTGCGGTCCTTGGACGGCTCGCGGTGAATGTCAACGAAATCCGGGGGTTATGCGAGTTGTTTGTCCAGCATCTTGTGGATGGTGTTCACCTGCGTACAATCTCGGAGACAGTAAGTTTTTCTAGTTTTTTTTTTGTAATTTGAATTTTCGAAACGGCATTAGGAGCATTATTCTCCCTCATATTTTCTAACTCGCTTTCTAGATTGTGCCAATCGATCGCAGATGTGCAAGATCTTTGTACTCGCCGGTGAATGCTCTAAAAACTATCAATGGATGGCAGAAAACTGTCGAAAGGAATGTGCTTTCTGCGCAAATACACGAGAACAAATGTGCCCTGGTAAGGAAATTCTTATGTGATAAAGTACAACAAAAACCATATAGTGAGATATCCTATATATTGTACCGCTTCCCTCCATCTCACGAAAATTCGAAAAGTATTGTCGCCACGGTAAGGTCTGGCTTGGACAGGGTTCTGCAGTAGCTGCTATGCCACATCCTCCTGCGTCTCTGCTCCATGTGGCGGCGCTCTTTCGCCGTATATGAATTATGCAGGCGCAATTGACGTACCTTCTTCACCTTAACATGTGTAATGCTAATTTGTTCAGCATTGTTGATTAGCGGGATTTCAATATAATATTTGTAGTCAATTTTTTTGAAAAAAAAATCGGTTCCGAGCTGAGGCTTACATTACAGACACCACAATGTCAGATGCTGCGAACGACTCACCGTCTTCGAATAGCCTTGGGTGAGTGATGTTATACAAGATCATGGATGTTATACAAGATACTGTGTGATTAGTAGCAAAAGTGTGGGTCCTCCTCGCGGCAGCTGCTGTCGACATTGCCGACGAGTATATACAGAGAAAAGCGCCGCGGAGATCTGCTCCCATATGGGACCCAATAACTATGGAAATGTAAAATTTGTAACATAAAACATCAACTATCCAGATCATGCTCAACGTTACCAGCACTAATCGAACGCTGTCGAACACCACCACCCCAACAAGAGACGCCAGTAGAAACGTATCCATAGAGAAGAGCAGCCGAAGCTTGCGTTATTCCACAGCTAATTGAAGAGATTTTAAGATATCTCCATTGAAGCTATGTTATATCTGTAGTGTTGTAGTTTTCTATAATACTGCGTTGCCCTGTTTTGTGTGTCTATGCATCACTGGATGTAATTTACTTTCTAGAACTCTTGAAAATCACCATGATTTTGACTGCTCCTTTTACTATGTCCTATTTTCTCGTTTCTTCTGTCAGGAACAATGTATTAATACGCTCGTCTGTATTCTGCTTTATTCTATATTCTGTGATTCCCGACTGTGTATGGGCTCCTAAAATGAACAACTTTGACTTGTTGCTTCTATTCCAAAGGCGCATTGTCAAGCACGAAGGAAAACATTTGAAAAAGAATAACATTGATGAGTTGACAATGCTGGAGGTTGTTACTAGGACCTAAATCTCTGAAAGACCTAGCTACAGTTTAGGTACAACACTAATAATGCAACGGCGCGTAGAATAAATTAATTGAACAATTTTTAAACAAACTATAACGTATTCCTACCAAAAAAAGTCTCGATGAAATCTAATTTTTTATAGGACGTAGTGCACGCTGTACGCTACATAACATACTGTTATACTGGTCAGTTTTCTAAAGACGCGCCGCGCGCTCGCCTCTCATTCAAATTTCTAGATGTACATTGTGGAGGATGGCTACTGAATGCATTTGAGTGTCCGCACAAACATTGTTTCTCGCATTGTGCGACTCAGCTTGCTTTATAAAATACTTACAAATATGGGAAATAATAATGTCTGCAATAGTCTTCCGATGTGCTCTCCTTTCATTTTACCCAGACCTTCAAACATAGGATGGAATGTCTCATGGTGTTCCTCTAGTAATCTTTGTCCAAATCGTTATAGATTCAGATGATTTCATCCGAGCTGGAGCTTTTTCGGATCACCAACTTGTCATACATGGTTTCATTCTATCATCACAGAGAAATCGAGTAGGTGTGAATTCCGACTGTTGGGAAGCCACCCATTTTTGTTAAGGAATCCGTTCGAGTGTTGCCACAAGAAGGCAGTCGACGCTCCAGACTATATGCCGGCGTCCAATTTTACTGCAAGATCACGATAGCGCTTTCATACCCGGGATCACTGCTTTTTGAGTCCCAACATGTCGAGGTTATTTCCATTGTTTGCTGCTCTGAACTAATGTGAGCGGAGCTTTAAGCTTGCATAAGTTGGCTGAAGTGTGTGTGGTGAGCTAACGATGTTGATCACTCAATTTCGGATTGAATATAATTGCATTAAGGTCCCCTTCACACCCTACATCGGAGGAAACCAAAGTAGAGCGATTAAGGTCCTTTCAGACTTTACTGTGTTTCTGCCGCAGCAATGATGAAATATAGGGACCGGCGGCGCGCCCGGTACTAACGCAGTAGAGGCAGCGCTGCTGCCGCCTTCATGCTTTTACTGCAGCGGTGCTGCCGCAACAGGGAATGCCTCGGGTCATTCCCTGCTGCGGTAGCAAAATTCGCCTCAACGGATCTGACCTTGATCAAATTATTTTTTTTTGCTGAAATCTCAATTAGTAAGGTTATTAGTCGCCCTATCACGAATCTGGCATCCGTTTTCGAATTTGTCGGCAAAAATCATCCATGTCGTCAACTAAGTACAACCCACGACAAGCTACACGACTTACGAAGTAGAGTAGCTGTCTCTACATTCACTGCCGGGGACCCTCGCCGTCTGATCTACATTCCCTACCGCAGACCCCCGTCGTCTCGCTCTAGCCACTCGCTGCAGGAATCGCTGCTGCAGCGGTATGCGAACCGCCATTCCATTTTTCCGCTTTCTTATGCGGCATGTGCTGATTCCCCCATTAGGAGGCACATCCCCCCATTAGGGGGCAGATCCCTGCGTTACGTGGGGCAGATCCCCTGTGTGTCCGCTGTGCACTTGTCCAGGGGTGCACGCGGAAATTTGGTCTTGGTTAGTGTACTGCACCCTATCTTACTCGCAACAGGACATTCGTCGTTATTCAACTATTTGGGACCCAGAGTTCGAAGTTTTTTTCGCTGAAACTTCGCCCAGGGGGGTTTTTGGGGGCGCTTATCGCGAATCTGATACCCAAATTGCGTATTTCGTACAAGTATGGCAACGACGAATGTCCTGTTGCGAGTAAGATAGGGTGCGGAACACTAACCAAGACCAAATTTCCGCGTGCACCCCTGCACAAGTGCACAGCGGACACACAGGGGATCTGCCCCACGTAACGCAGGGATCTGCCCCCTAATGGGGGGATGTGCCTCCTAATGTAGAGACAGCTACTGTAGATCAGACGGCTACTTCGTAAGTCGTGTAGCTTGTCGTGGGTTGTCTGGGGGTACCACACGATAGGGCTGCATCCTCTACATTCACTGCCGCAGACCCACCTCGTCTCGCTCTAGCCGCTTGCTGCAGGGAATTGCTGCAGCAGCGCTATGCGAACTGCCGATGAGGAATGAAAAATGGCATGGCGTGCTCACCGAGTCTCCCTTTTATAAGAGCTGTCGTGGTAGGCGGAGCAAAATCGACCGATCGATAGTTGGCAGCCCCTACTGCCAAGAATCGATTGGCTGATTTGACTCGATAGTTGGCAGTCCCTACCCCTACTACACGCGAACACGTGTTAGACGAGTGAGGTTTGACATGGTCAAACAAGTTTAACAGGTCAACACAACAGCCCCTACTGCCAACTATCGAGTCAAATCAACCAATCGATTCTTGGCAGTAGGGGCTGCCAACTATCGAGAGCAGTCAATGAAACAAGAAAAGATAGGCTCCGGAGATCGCTTGTAAATCGGAAGACGGGGGCTCGAAAATTGGAAAATGGATAAAAATTCGATTTTCGGGAAACTACAGGAATCGAGATAAGCTGTACACAGTTAGATAGAGCTTGTGCTGCTGAGCAATACGGTATGTCCACCTTCCTAAAATGTTGAAATTCTGATGAGTTATTGGGCAAAAACTCACACTACCAATGCCAGGTGAACGAAGTGCCGACTTTGGAAGAATTTCTAGGAGAATCCGAAACAATATGGCCAAGTTCTGCTACGCGTTCCTTTCCTACAGCGGCTATTCTGTTGAAAGGAGAAAAGCTGGTCATCGTGTCTCTCTCGAATATTGAGAGACGAGGGTTCAAAGTCAGAAGATCGTTGACTCGAATGACCACAGTTGAGCGAGGGGGGGGTTGTGACTTGGCAAAAAATTGGTGAAAACCGTGTTCGATACATTGGGGCGTATTGTATACTGTTGGATAGAGCTTGAGCTGCTGAACAGCACAGTATGTTTACTTTCCTGAAATACCGTAATTTTCACGAGTTATTCAGCGAAACATTTTTCACAAGTGGATTTGATGCCTACTTTGAATGAGTTTCTGGAAACATCCAGTACAATGTAGAGAAGGTTTTCTACGGAATTTTATTTTCAACAGACTACCCTATTGAAACAAGAGAAGATAGGCTCCGGAGATCGCTTGTAAATCGGGAGACGGGGACTCGAAAATTGGAAAATCGATGAAAATCCGATTTTCAGAAAACTAAAGAAATCGAGATAAGCTGCATACTGTTGGATAGAACTCGAGCTGCTGAACAAAACAGTGTGTTTACTTTCCTAAAACATTGAAATCTTCACGAGTTATTAACCAAAAAATTGTTCACAAGTCGATCTGGTGCCCTCTTTGGGCGATTTTCTGGACGAGTCTAGAAGAATCTGGAGAGGAATTTCAACAGTGTGGTATTCTCCAGTGACTACTCTGCCAGAATCAAAAGAGCAGTTCGAATAGCATCGCTTAGGAACTGAGATACAGGAGTCCGAAGTTGGAAGAACAAGAGGATAACGGTGAACACTGTTGAACGGGCAACTCGTCCGCGGCAATGCGACGTCGCGTCGCGAAAATCGTCATATTCGGCTAACTAAAAGGGTTTCAGGTAAGATTTCTATACCGTTCGATAGAGCTTGAGCTGCTGAGCTCAGCCATGTGCTCGGTTTCGCAGAATGTTGAATTCTAAGGAAGTTATTCAGAAAAGACGAAAAAGCCGATTTTTTTCGTCTTTTTCGTGAAAATGGCAATTCTTATGGCCAGTACTGTAGTACCGATTTTCTTTATAGTTATGCTACAACATGAATCAGTGTTGCGGTCCTTGGACGGCTCGCGGTGAATGTCAACGAAATCCGGGGGTTATGCGAGTTGTTTGTCCAGCATCTTGTGGATGGTGTTCACCTGCGTACAATCTCGGAGACAGTAAGTTTTTCTAGTTTTTTTTTTGTAATTTGAATTTTCGAAACGGCATTAGGAGCATTATTCTCCCTCATATTTTCTAACTCGCTTTCTAGATTGTGCCAATCGATCGCAGATGTGCAAGATCTTTGTACTCGCCGGTGAATGCTCTAAAAACTATCAATGGATGGCAGAAAACTGTCGAAAGGAATGTGCTTTCTGCGCAAATACACGAGAACAAATGTGCCCTGGTAAGGAAATTCTTATGTGATAAAGTACAACAAAAACCATATAGTGAGATATCCTATATATTGTACCGCTTCCCTCCATCTCACGAAAATTCGAAAAGTATTGTCGCCACGGTAAGGTCTGGCTTGGACAGGGTTCTGCAGTAGCTGCTATGCCACATCCTCCTGCGTCTCTGCTCCATGTGGCGGCGCTCTTTCGCCGTATATGAATTATGCAGGCGCAATTGACGTACCTTCTTCACCTTAACATGTGTAATGCTAATTTGTTCAGCATTGTTGATTAGCGGGATTTCAATATAATATTTGTAGTCAATTTTTTTGAAAAAAAAATCGGTTCCGAGCTGAGGCTTACATTACAGACACCACAATGTCAGATGCTGCGAACGACTCACCGTCTTCGAATAGCCTTGGGTGAGTGATGTTATACAAGATCATGGATGTTATACAAGATACTGTGTGATTAGTAGCAAAAGTGTGGGTCCTCCTCGCGGCAGCTGCTGTCGACATTGCCGACGAGTATATACAGAGAAAAGCGCCGCGGAGATCTGCTCCCATATGGGACCCAATAACTATGGAAATGTAAAATTTGTAACATAAAACATCAACTATCCAGATCATGCTCAACGTTACCAGCACTAATCGAACGCTGTCGAACACCACCACCCCAACAAGAGACGCCAGTAGAAACGTATCCATAGAGAAGAGCAGCCGAAGCTTGCGTTATTCCACAGCTAATTGAAGAGATTTTAAGATATCTCCATTGAAGCTATGTTATATCTGTAGTGTTGTAGTTTTCTATAATACTGCGTTGCCCTGTTTTGTGTGTCTATGCATCACTGGATGTAATTTACTTTCTAGAACTCTTGAAAATCACCATGATTTTGACTGCTCCTTTTACTATGTCCTATTTTCTCGTTTCTTCTGTCAGGAACAATGTATTAATACGCTCGTCTGTATTCTGCTTTATTCTATATTCTGTGATTCCCGACTGTGTATGGGCTCCTAAAATGAACAACTTTGACTTGTTGCTTCTATTCCAAAGGCGCATTGTCAAGCACGAAGGAAAACATTTGAAAAAGAATAACATTGATGAGTTGACAATGCTGGAGGTTGTTACTAGGACCTAAATCTCTGAAAGACCTAGCTACAGTTTAGGTACAACACTAATAATGCAACGGCGCGTAGAATAAATTAATTGAACAATTTTTAAACAAACTATAACGTATTCCTACCAAAAAAAGTCTCGATGAAATCTAATTTTTTATAGGACGTAGTGCACGCTGTACGCTACATAACATACTGTTATACTGGTCAGTTTTCTAAAGACGCGCCGCGCGCTCGCCTCTCATTCAAATTTCTAGATGTACATTGTGGAGGATGGCTACTGAATGCATTTGAGTGTCCGCACAAACATTGTTTCTCGCATTGTGCGACTCAGCTTGCTTTATAAAATACTTACAAATATGGGAAATAATAATGTCTGCAATAGTCTTCCGATGTGCTCTCCTTTCATTTTACCCAGACCTTCAAACATAGGATGGAATGTCTCATGGTGTTCCTCTAGTAATCTTTGTCCAAATCGTTATAGATTCAGATGATTTCATCCGAGCTGGAGCTTTTTCGGATCACCAACTTGTCATACATGGTTTCATTCTATCATCACAGAGAAATCGAGTAGGTGTGAATTCCGACTGTTGGGAAGCCACCCATTTTTGTTAAGGAATCCGTTCGAGTGTTGCCACAAGAAGGCAGTCGACGCTCCAGACTATATGCCGGCGTCCAATTTTACTGCAAGATCACGATAGCGCTTTCATACCCGGGATCACTGCTTTTTGAGTCCCAACATGTCGAGGTTATTTCCATTGTTTGCTGCTCTGAACTAATGTGAGCGGAGCTTTAAGCTTGCATAAGTTGGCTGAAGTGTGTGTGGTGAGCTAACGATGTTGATCACTCAATTTCGGATTGAATATAATTGCATTAAGGTCCCCTTCACACCCTACATCGGAGGAAACCAAAGTAGAGCGATTAAGGTCCTTTCAGACTTTACTGTGTTTCTGCCGCAGCAATGATGAAATATAGGGACCGGCGGCGCGCCCGGTACTAACGCAGTAGAGGCAGCGCTGCTGCCGCCTTCATGCTTTTACTGCAGCGGTGCTGCCGCAACAGGGAATGCCTCGGGTCATTCCCTGCTGCGGTAGCAAAATTCGCCTCAACGGATCTGACCTTGATCAAATTATTTTTTTTTGCTGAAATCTCAATTAGTAAGGTTATTAGTCGCCCTATCACGAATCTGGCATCCGTTTTCGAATTTGTCGGCAAAAATCATCCATGTCGTCAACTAAGTACAAAGTAGTTTTTGACCAGCGTCAATTTAGTGGACGGCCGCAGAGCGGCGCAGCTATTGCGGAAAGACCCACACCCCGTCTACTGCTCTTCATCGTTAAATGCCGCAGTCGAGTCTGAAGAACCCCTAAAAGGGGAGGTGGGTGTATTTGCGCAATAGCTACACCCCTCTGCGGCAGTCCACTGAACTGACATTGGTCAAAACATATTTTGTACTTGGGGCCCTTCAGACTCTACTGCGGCAGTAAACCAAAGTAGAGCAGTAAAAATGTGGGTGCGCGTTTTTCCGCGATAGCTGCCCGCTTTTGCAGCCGCCCGCTGGACTGCCGTTGGTCGAAGAACAATTCAGTGTATAGTTGACGATATGGGTGATTTTCGCAAAGAAATTTGAAAATCGATGTGAGATTCGTTATCAGTGCCCCTGATAATCATAATAAGCAAAATTTCAGCGAAATATAGTTTGAGCGAGGTTGGATCCGACTTGCTGCTGCAGCAAACTATGACACGGGACATTCCCCGCTGCGGCGGCACTGCAGCAGCGCTGCCACAGTAAAGCACTGAGAGTGGCAGCAGCGCTGCCGCTGCTGCACAGCTGTCGCGCGCGGCACTGGTCCCTATATTTCATCATTACCGCGGCAGCAACGCAGTAAAGTCTGAAAGGACCTTTAGTTGACGATATGGGCGGTTTTCGACCACAAATTCTAAAACAGATGATGAAAGAAATAAGTGGACAAAGTCATACATATACGTTGAAACGGAATATGCTGCCGCGGCAAGGAACGATCCGGGATACCAATCCTTCATCATTCCTGCGTTGCTGCCGCAATAAAGTATGAAGGGGCCTCGAGTGTTAAAGAAATCACTGACCTTTCTTATAACGTCCTCTATTTCGGTGAATTTTTCGTAGCTAAGAAAATTTTGGGGTTTGCGTAAGCGAAATAAATGACAGCCACAGGGGCTAAGTCTAGACAATAGGTTAGTGCGGAAACGTACTCCAGTTCAACTCATTCATTTTCTCTGCGCACTTTAGCTACAAATGTAGAGCATGAGAATCAATGGTGGAATACGTACATACGTGTAAGTAAACTTTTAACCCCATCTTAACTTGAAAATTGCTGCGAGAATGGCTAAACATCACCACATGTCACGTCATCGATACCCATGATCAGAAATTTGTATACATTTCGTGAACAGGTGATAGCAAAAGCAAACAAAAGAATCAGTGATTTTTGAACGATGACTTCTTGTTACATTTATGGGTTAACTATCCGGAGAGATTCAAAAAATGTGCGCACTTTTGAAACATTTTAAGATGTGAGATGTTTACTATGAGAGCGTGACTATTAAGGGCTTGACGCCATCGTTCACTTCGAGCTGCTAATGCAGTATTACCAGTATAGGTGAATCGTAAATCTGAACAGGGAAGGTTCATCAACCTCCGCGGAGCTTTTGTGTAATGAAATGATTAAGAACAAGGTTAAGTAAGATTCCGCAAAGAGCCGCAAAACACACGCTCTGATACTGAAATGTGCTAATCATCGCAGCTAATCACCTACCCTACTTCACTATTTTACAGGCGTGATAGCCGAGATAACCTTCAAAACTATATGTACATGGTGACAAACACTAGACAAGTTTCTCACACCAACCACCACCATCATGTGGTGTTCCCTTATCCGATGATTTTGTCATACTAAGCTTTTAATCTAATATTAACACACATTTCATAGTTTTCAGGATGAAAACCTTACTTCTTCTCTCGCTACTGATAGACTATTCGGTCGCTCCCAATCCCTGTCTGTTCACCGATCTGAATCCAGGACGTCAGATTGTTTGCGACCAAATTTTCAACTTCAATGAATTTTCTATGGTACAGTCAATTACTTGTTCATAAACTTCTGCTCACAAAGAACAGGGGTACTTCTCACTGAGTTGCCCTATTATTCAAAAGGATGGGAAACATAGCAAACGCTTCGATTATCTATCTGCTGCTCGAACGCACTTGCATACTTTTGCATTCCTTAGCGAATGTCATTTTTATTTTTTTACTGAGTAGGATGTGGCCAAAAACGGGTGACAACCTTAATGAGATCGTTTGATACCTCACCTTAACTCTTTTCCCAGACTTCTCTCTGAGGAATGAAGCTTTAAATTCAATTTTCAGAAAATCGATGTCCCAAACTTGGCTTCAACGATCCTAACGTTCCCTGGCATTCCAACAACATCTACTGGCGGTATAACCATGGCCGATGCGATATCCGGTGCACTGCCGTCGGACAGAAATCAGTGTCTCAGTATTGAATGTGCCTGTGGCTTCATTCAAGGTTGGGAATAAAAAAATAAAAATTATGTTTCAAATTGAAACGAAAAACAACGAGCTTCATTCTTCAGGAGCTAGCTATGACGGCCGTGTTTGCAATTTGCCGGATGGAGGACAAATGGGACAGGTAGTGAGAAGAGAAATTCGAACTCTATCGCCTGCAGAGCTGAGTTTGTGAGTCATCACCCCAATTCTCTCCAAGTTCGCTTATCATTCATTTCTAAAACCTTTATAGGAAAAATTTTCATAGAAACGCTCCGGCGTTTCGATCTCCCTGCCCTCTTTAGAGGATATTCGAGCATTCTTGATGGTATAGAAAGTAAAATCACGACTGTGTACAGCAAGAGGTCCAAAGATAAGGAAACGCACGCGTATTCCATATTTGATCACGTTTTCAACACAGCGAACCTTATTAGATTCTTAGAGTATTTAATAATAAGTACGTGAAAAATTCTGAATTGTGGTGGGAACTGTAGCTCTAGTTGAAAACGACAGCTTGAAAATCGAACTGATCCAGAATCGAACTGTTTTAGAACTGATCCAACTTTGGGGTTACTTACCTAACTCACTGCCACACTTACATTTTGCCTAGCCCATTAGCTTTGATCTAAAAAGTTAAATTGAAACTGAACCTTCATTACAACCTACTCCTCCATTTTACCGATTTCACTTACTACCAAAAGTAGTTCAGATATCGTCAAGCATTCCTCGCTGTCAGAACGACCATGTACAGGGACTTGGGAATCATTCACTCCGATTTCAACCGCTCTCCTGGAGCTCACTCGGGCCCGAATTTCCTCGGATGGCATCGCGAGTTTCTCAAGAGGTTCGAACATTGAGAAGGTACTGAGGGCATTAAGTTGTAAAACAAGGTCATTTTCAGATTGGAGTTGGCAATGAGAACTACGCCAGTGACCGTGGGCGGTAGAACTACATATCCATACGCAAACGTGTTCATACCGTACTGGATGTCGGCTATGGATAACGAAATTATCAGAACTCAACGTATTTCACCAGAAAATTCTATACTCTTCTCGAACACTTTCATGGGATCAGTGATTTCGGGCGCTGTAAGGGATGGAATTTTCGGTAATTTCGTCGGCTCACTGGTGAGTTTTTGCTTTCGGAAAGAGAAACGAGAAACCTCCAGATGATTGATACCCAAATCCACTGTGAAGTCAATTTCTTTCCAGGGAAGAGTAACACAACGCAACTTGGACCAATGGAACGGCCAGGTATCGCTGTTCTCTTACGCTGAAGTCAGCGACATCATCAACAACCAAGGTGTTAACGATCTTCTTGCGGCAACAGCTGGAAATCAGGTGAACCGCTTTCACACTAGCTCTAGCAAAGAAAGACGAAAATATGGGATCGTCCGGGGGCTAGAAAAACACATTTCACTGCAAACACCGAAAGTGCGAATTGGAAGGTAAATTAGGTGAAAATTTGACTCATTAATACTGAATGACACTGGAAAAGGACTATCAGACCGTTTTGTTATCACCACCCTTTTCTCAACAAGTAGCGAGAATTCAGAGAAACCACGAGTTCTTCAGAATTATACTTCTCAAATAAACTACGAATACCGCTAAGAATAGAATCACCGAGCCATCCCCTGATCTCATCGCCTGGTGCGATTGCGAGGTGGCCAGGGAATATCGATCGATCGCCCGTATTCTTCGGGCTGTCGCGTCGTGGTGCGACCGAGCTCATACTCAGACTGGCAAGATATACTGTTGGAACAGTGATACTGAAGTCATATGGAGCCGTGTTTGAGTGCACCACCGTTTTGTTTATAAGTGAACTTCGGAGTAAAAATCCAAGGCGAAATTGTTTTCATTGGACCACAAGCCCCTAAGGTGCAAACTGGAGCAATGAAATTATATTTTTCTGAAACGAAGGTGGTGTTCAACCACTTCTGCGTTGCGATTAGCATCGTCCGCTTGAATACGAGCGTTACCAATAACAAATTTTGTTCAAGGGTTGTCCGAATGTACCCGTCAACAACATCGAACTGGTTCACGGAGATGTTCACGTGTGGGTTGGAGCCGATATGCAACAAATTACCACATCAACGAACGATCCTATTTTCTACAACCATCACTCATTCATTGACAGTATCTGGGAACAATGGAGGCAGGCTAGACAGGTCAGACTGTTGCAGGAATTTTTTGAACTCTCAAGCCTTACCCTTCATATGTATTTTTAAGCCGAATTTTCCAGACTCGAGCTCAGCGTGAATCCCAATGGAACTCGTCTGCCCATCAATTCAACGCTGCTATGGTTCCGTTCACGTACGTAATTTTAATATGAAAAATCACAAAACGGTAGGGAAAATGTTGGGATCGATGGGGGGTGGTCATCCATTACAATGTCCTTGGCATCCACGAAACTAAGGTCTAGTTCGAGCGATTTTTGCAAATATTCAGCACGGTAAAACATGAGTATTCATATTATTTCTCGAGAAATATGAAAATATTGAATCATAGTCAATAACACCATCCATGTACATTTCCCTTTTATGAGACCTGCTTTAATCTAGTAAAAGCAGTGGCGTCGTAGTGATAGAAAACAGCAGAACTCTTTTTCTTTCTAATGGCCGTAACCTAAATAAGGTGCGCGCTTAGGGACCCAATATTATTGAAATATAATTCGATACATCATTAACAAGTGCCAGTACAAGAGACAGATAGAAAGCAATAAGGGAACGATGCAAGAACTTATAAAACGATATAGCAGACACAACTATTCTTTGTTTTAGAAGAGTGCTGTTAAAACTGTTTTTCAACGTTCATCGCCTACCATAGAAGAATGACATTACATTCATACTTTGCTTACAAGAAATTCCTTGCACACTTTCAGTGGGCTTACAAACCGAGTCGGTCTCAGCAATGCGTACACGGACTACCTTTACACATACGCTCCATACCCATCATGTAACAATGGATGTGGAAATTCACAGTAAGAGAATCTGGCAGATTGTATTTTTATATTTAAAAGTCTTTTAGTTAGGTTTAAAAATTTGACACAGACAATTTAACACTAATGTTTCACTCAGATATCTGTGGTGCGACTCATCACGAGGAGTGTGCGTGTCGCGTCTTCGACCCGGTTCTCAGTGTTCTCGTTTTAATAGTGAGTTTTGTAATACTTTGAAGTATTTATTCGGCGATACTTTGAGACCCATCATGAACACTATCACTTTACTATTCTATCTTAATCTCAAAGAATCATTCACGTTGAAGCAGCACGGTAACGTCGCGGTTAAGTCGGAGACGCAGAGGAAGCGACATAGCGGTAAGCGACAGGGATCAGGGAGCTTACTGAGGTTGTGGGATGTAGTGCTAAAAAGTGAAACTCATCTGCGATAGAGTAAAGGCAAAGCTAAACGGATCGGTGTTTATCAGTCCCCTAAAGACGCGCCACGCATCCGTGCTCCATTCAAATCGTATTTGGCCCATACAATGAAATGCGAAACGGAACCGCTGGACCAAGTAGCTACCTATGCCTTCCGGACAATTCTTCTATTTAAGATGTCGATCCTTGCTATGGCACGTGCTCAAATGGCAGATGCGTCGCCCCAGCGGTGGGTGCACATTATTTCCTTCTTTTCTTTCTTTTCTACAGCAGCCACTCCCACTTTTATTTAACATTATGCGGTGGATTTGCTATATTGCACGAGATGTCGTAGTGTCGCGTCACCCTTCGCGACGACGACGTGACGACGACTCTTAGCTCTGTCAGCGCAAAGTATAAACGAGTCGTTAGCCAAGTGCCAATGTTTTTCATTAAAGGGCGCCCAATCTGACGCACCTGTGATTGACAAGACACCTCCAGGTGATGAGACCCTGGACGAGGTAACATCTTTCCCATCCGTTATACCAAATGTTAACCGATGCCAAAGTTCAAACTTTTTCAAGGGTTGCGTGAATCTTCACGAATGTTGCGGTTCATGGGCTGCTGAAGGTAACTGTGACAGCAATCCTCAGGTTATGAACACGATCTGTCCGGCTTCTTGCTCCAAATGTATTCCAAAATATAACCTCGCCGACGGTAAGAATAGGACCTCTTCTATGCGTATACCAAAAACCGTAGAAAATGGATTTCAGTGTGCTCTGACAGACACAGATTGTGCGAGAAGTACACATTAATGGGCAAATGCAAGACAAATCAATTCTGGATGGCGGAGAACTGCCGAAAACAATGCGGAATGTGTGAGAAGTCCAGGAGGGAAACCTGTACAGGTAAGGCGACGAAAAAATGGAAAATATTCATTGACCAATGACGACAAAACAACAAATACAGCGTATTTCGACGCCAAAAAACCCCGCTCTTCCATATTCCCTTGAGAATTGACAACTTGTAAAGATAAAACTTGTAAAGATACAACTTGTAAAGATATATATAGATAATAACGCTCAGCATCTCACCATCCGCTGCTCCATATTTTTCACAAAAATCGACTTCCATACAAGTGTAGGGTCGCTTGTTGGACGTAATCACGCCAATTTACGCTCCCCCATCGGAAGAAAACAGATCGGTAATTTCGAAAATCGACCAATTCGAAAAATGTATGCATTTTTGCATAGAACTCGAGCTGCTGAGCTCAGATATCTGTTTGTCCCATGAATTACAGATTTTTCAAACTATCAATTATAAACGGCGGTTAATGAGCGAGAAAGCGCCGCAATCGCCAGAGAAAGCGCCGCGACCGCCGCAATTTTAACAGAGGGGCATGTCGGGTACTGTGAAAAAAGTGCTAAATGCCTCTTCAGGTGTCTCCATGCCACACGCAAGTGCTGAGACAGCAAACTCGGCCACCGGCGAAGAAGGCGGTGCTACTGATGGTTACGGAGGGGGAGAAACGGCCTCAGAAACCCCTGAAGGCGAGATGTGCGTGAACTCACACACGTGCTGTAGCCGATGGGCTTCTCAGGGCAGGTACGTCAAATTCGTCTGTTTCCAATAACAAAATTGCCAAAAAAACATAGAATTTCTCGCCTGCTCCGATAGGCATCTCTGACTCTTGAAAAATCATTATAGTCAGCCTTAAAAGAGCTCGAACACCTTTGATCGTGACAGATTTCAAGGCGAACACTGCATACACAAATAATTATTCTTTTTCAATGCCAAATTTTGAAAACTACCGCACTGCTCATTTGTTCTCATTCTACAGATGCAAATCCTCAAAAGACGTTATGGATAAGATTTGCGCTGCCTCGTGCTCGTGCAAACCAACCCACGATCTTGCGGGTAAGAGCGAACAAGTTTCAATCCGACTTTTATGACCGCGATTTGTATATTCAGCATGCGAGGACGTCATCGATAACTGCTCCGAGTTCAATAGCCTTGGTCTTTGTTCTGTTGACTATTTCGCAGAAAACTGCAAGAAAACGTGCAGGTTTGTTTTCTTGGTTTGTTTACTCTTTTCCATTTCAACGAAATATCAAAGTCGTAAAAATAACTGTCTTTGTTCAACTAAACATAAAAAAAGCGACATGAGCATAGGTTATTGCCCTGTCGCGCCGCGAAACGACCATTCGGTTGTAGACGCGTCGCGGGCCATAAATCATTTTTCCACCACGTAATGTAACGATCTAATCTAAAATAGGCTCTATGGCTTGTGACGATTTTGCGCCTTCTAATAAATTTGAAAGAATAAAAAGCCGATTCGAATAATCTCGTTTTGAAGTTCATGTCGGTCGAAGTCCGAGCTCGCCGCTATGTGTGATGCAAAGGAAATGAAACCAGAGGAACCTTCAACTGGTGCAGAAGAAAGCCCATATAAACCACCACCCAGTCCATCACCACGACCCATCGTCAAGCCACTACCAACAGAAGAATCGGTCTGTTACCGTTGAAAAATATCGACTTTCCTCACGTGTAGCACGATTATTCCAGGGCTACAACTAACGTGCAGAGCGGACTGGCAATCTTCACGTACTCTGGGAAATGCAATGGAAATTGCTAATTTTTCGTTTAATAAACATTAGTAACTACTTGGTTTATCTGCAGAGATTAACCTTTTTCAAAGAGGCAAGAGAGCTATACTGCGAGTAACGGGCAGAATGTGACAGAGTTAAGATGAAAGCAATAGAATAAGGGCCCATTCAGAGTTTTACTGCCGCAGTAAAGTAAAATTAGCAGCAAAAGGGGGGATGAGCGCATTTTCGCAACGGGTGCGCGCAACCGCTTTCAGAATTTTACTGCGGCAGCGTTGCCGCGGCACTTATTCAAAACAACATAAAATGCACAAAAAATACAAAAAATAAACGATGATGAAACACGAAATGGATCCTCTGTGTAGTGAGGTGTGGTGTATGCCAAAAATTTGGCAGACATCGCCATACACCCCACGTCCCTTTCCGGTGGCAAACCTGCTGCCGCAGCAGGGAATGTCCCTGGACATTCCTTGCTGCGGCAGCAATGCAGCAGCGCTGCCGCAGTAAAACTCTGAAAGCGGGCGCAGCGCTGCCGCTATTGCGCAGCTGCTGCGCGCGCCGCCGGTCCCTATCCTTCATCATTACTGCGGCAGCAACGCAGTAGAGTCTGAAAGGGCCTTAACACTTGTGCAACTTCGAAACTATTGTTATACAGTTCAACTCGGAACACGAAACATCAACAAGCGTCCTGAAGCCCCTCCACGAATGTCTCAGCAATGCTCTGGAAGCCAGCGCAGAGTCGCAGAAAGCACTAAAGGCCCACTCAGAGTGCTGCTGCGGACAGCAGCAGCAATGATGAAGGATAGGCCAGCAGCAACGCGGCAGCGCTGCGCAGCAAACCCGCAGCAGGGGAGGGGGTAATTCACAGTGCTGCTGCCACAGCTAGCAGCCAGCAGTAGGCCGCAGCAGCAGCACAGAATGGTCTCGATCATTTTTTGCTGCCGCAGCAAATCGAGCGGTAGGCCACGCCAGTCGGGACGTCATTCGTGCTAGAGGTTCTAGCACAATTCACCTGAAAATGACGTTAGCACACGTCATTTTGCGAAGGAGTGCTGCTGTGGCGTTGCTGCCGAACTCAGCAGCAAATCGCCAGCAGAGCGGTGGTCCTCGGTGGATAGGCGCTCCGCCTCCTTTTCGCTGCTGCTGTCAGCAGCAACACTCTGCATGGGCCTTAATGCCACACTTATGGCTCGGCAGCGTATAATTGGAAATTTCGAAAGTAGCTTCTTCTCTTAATTTCTAGGACGTTCTAGTGCAGCAGCCGGGACATTAGCTAAATGTCATGTCATGTATATACAGTGCCGGCCAAAAAGGTATTCGTTTTCACTTTTTTGCATGTAACTCCTTAGGGGCTGAGGCTTTCGAACTGATTTTTCTACAGTTAAAGGACAGTGGTAAAGGTTAGCATACGCTAGTTTCGTTTCGATGAGGGCCTGAAATTTAGTGAATTTTTCCATCGGTAAAGTAAAATGCGCACATTTAGAAAAGCGGCCTCATTGACAATAAATATTTCCTACTCTTAAACAGGTAGAGTTTTTGCAACTGCTTATATGCCGTTTGAAAGACGATGATTTTTCCTACAAAATGATGTATTGAAGTTTTTTGTTTTCTCTTAGCTTTTATTATTTTTTAGGTGGTCCAATGGGGGGCGTGGCGCATTTGTTTCTCTTTCAAACGGCATACAGGACTCTGTGAGAGCCTCTGTATACAAAGCACCAGTTGCGTCCAAAGGTAACTCACACCTCTTGGACAAGCCCCCATTGGATCACCTAAACAATAACAAAAGCTAAGAGTAACAAAAAACTTCAATACATCATTTTGTAGGAAAAATAATCGTCTTTCAAACGGCATATAAGCAGTTGCAAAAACTCTACTTGTTTTAGAGTAGGAAATATTTATTGTCAATGAGGCCGTTTTTCTAAATGTGGGCATTTTACTTTACCGATGGAAAAATTCACTAAATTTCAGGCCGTCATCGAAACGAAACTAGTGCATGTTAACCTTTACCACTGTCCTTTAACTGTAGAAAAATCAGTCCGAAAGCCTCAGTCCCTAAGGAGTTACATGCAAAAAAGTGAAAACGAATACCTTTTTGGCCGGCACTGTATGTCAATATATATGTCAACCAATTAGCTAAATGCTAAGGCATCAACCCTATCCAAAAAGTTATTTTCCGCTGAAACCTCCCCTGACAGGGGTAACCCGGGTTACTGAGCACGAACCGGAGGTGTCACGTGCATCACCTGTGTCACTTGTCCCGTTCATCGTCGATTTGCTCAAATATCTGGGTGTGAGTTCGTTTAAATATTGCGTTGAACTGATTTTCTGTCCCTCCAAATACATTAGTTGTGATTCACAAAGGTTCTACTTCATTTAAAAAAAAACACATCTGATGAAAATCTGACAAACCTTTAGAAATCTCAGGTCCTTCCGTATTTTTTTCGTAGGAAGATTATCAGCCACAACAACAGATCAAGTTGGAGACCTGCGTTCTTTACAGTGATGAGTTGTATGCTGCAAAAAAATACGCAAACCAACATTCAATCCAGACAGTTCTTAATTACATTCCAGTAAATAAGTAGAAGTCAACTCGACCAGCGTTGAGCACTCAAACAGGCTGTTTTCAAGAACATTTGCTCCGTTAGAAGCCATAGCACATCACAACAAGCTGCTCTGTAGCAATTACGAAATTTTTTTCTCATCTTTATTCGAGACAGAAAAGGAGAAATAATATTGGTGACGAAACAACACGACAAGCTTCTCAAATATTTGAAAGGATTAACTTCGTGCTTTACTACGGATACATTACTTCAAAAAGCATACAAAAAAGAGAACAACAAAGAGAACAACATCAACATCTAAGCAATGAACGTGATTGAATTACTTCACCACGTCACTGAGATTAGCCGACACATAGTCGTACACACTCGCAAGACGCGATGAAGAAGGTCCGTCTACCTGAAATCGCAAAAAATCTGATTTAGACGAAGAACTGCACGACAAGAAGCAAAATGACAATTTGTTGGAAACATTGGTCTAAGAAGTATTGCCCCAATACCGTGTGATATTAATGCAATTTCTCAACTGGAATTTTGAATTCTAATTTTTTTAATGACATAAATTCATCGACATCTTTTGAATGTACGGCGAACATGAGTTTGCGAGCTTCACTGTATTTCTTCTTGACAGAAAGGCTGTGATCCCAGCTAGCTTCGAGGTGGATTCAAATGCTATAGAATTGGCCTAAGTGTTCCACCAAACAATCTTGTTGTGACAGGCTTCATTCACAGTAGAGCAGGAAAAGTATGAAAAAAGTCACTCACTGAGCAGAGATAAATCATTCCATGGAACGCAAAGATACGCGCTTTGACGAAATTATGGAATTCATGAAGACGTTCGTCAGGAATGTTGCCATACATTGCAACAAGCTCCGCGATCACTTGAGCCTATGAATGCATCAGGTAATTTATTTAGTTAATTGCTACGGCCGTGTAAACCAACCGTGAGAAAATGAAATTCAACTGATAACTACTTAAAACACAGAATTAGCAAGTACCTATCTAAATTAATAACCCTCAGACAATCCGACGGCCATGGGCTTCTAATATTGGAGAACAGCATTTTTAGAAATGCATTGTTATCTATAAATTTATATATGCTAAATGCAAACATGTACATCACCCACCCTGCTGTTCAGCTGAGCGGCATAGTCAGCGGCACATAGCGGAGCAGGACGGACCTGAGGAGTCGAACGATCTGGACGGGCCAGACGTTCCGGACGAGCCTGACGAGGTTGACGAGGCTGACGAGCCTGACGAGGCTGACGGGCCTGACGAGGCTGACGGGCCTGACGAGGCTGACGGGCCTGACGAGGCTGACGGGCCTGACGAGGCTGACGAGCCTGACGAGGCTGACGCGCCTGACGAGGCTGACGACCCTGACGGGCCTGACGGGCCGGACTTTCCAGATTTTCAGGACGTTCCTGACGGGCCGGACTTTCCGGACGTTCCGGGCTTTCCGGACGTTCCGGACGGGCCGGACTTTCTGGACTTTCCGGACGGGCCTGACGCGCCTGACGGGCAGGAGGAACAGGAGGGAGAGCACTGAAAATACGATATTCTTCTGCACATGAATTTACAAGCACAGTGGTCAGTGCGGTCTGCCGTAAACAGAAACACGCTTGTTCAATTCCTTTCTGATGTCAGCGTTTTGCGAATAACCTAGCATCTCCAAATATACTTCTGCACATTTGGCAATTTCTCAATTTCGTCCAATTTTAGTTATCTCAATCACCTTTGCACAACAAATTTGCATTTGGCATGGGGCTGGCAGCATGACTCCCACACCTATAGAATGTACCCTTGTTTACCATCCCGTTTTTTAGGCAGAATCCTAGGATTCAATTCAGTCGACACACTAACACTGTCGTTTGCACGTTTCTCTTAACTCAGTTTTCATTCAGAACGACCTTGAATTTTGTATAGAAGAAGGTTGGCCGCCCCCCCCCCCCCAAATATGGGTAGAGCAGATAGCTTAATGATTTTACAAGCTTTCTGAGAAGGTTATCAAGCTCAGCTCACTTAAACCTTCTCGTCCATCTATTCAACTCTACTTTTCCTCTTGATTCGTAATTCCATATGGAGAAATTGCTCCATGAACGAGGATATTGTAGGTTCAGCCAACTGTTGGAGGCTGGTTCTGTGTCAGATGTCTCCCCTGCTAGACGACCAACGAAAGCTGTGCACCTTTACATGGATGATACGATAGAGGAAAAGCCGAGCAATGAACAAGAGCAACCATGGGGAGCGTTCCGATGAGCACAGCGTTTGACAGAGACCTCGGCAAAGGTGAAGCAATTACAAATAGAAAATTTTGAACTGAGAAAAAAAGAAAGCATACTTGTCGTTTTTCGAATCATAGATCACCTGCACATCATCGCTAGACACCGAGTCGTCGAAGTCTGCACAGCTCTGGCTTGCAGAAGCGGGCTCCTGAGGAGCGGGTTCTACTCTGCAAAAAGGAATTTTTTGAGAAATAAGGGCTTTATCCAACTTATGGCACTCCACAACTCGGATGGAGGTTTCTCTCCTCATTTCGGTTGTCAAGTTTCCTTTCTCGACGGGTTGATCACGAAATTGGCGTAAGTTTTTCAAAGTCCTCCCGAAGACAACAATTTATTTTTGTAAGGGTGTGTAGTCCACCCATGATGGTCGATTTGGCTGTGTCTTTGGCCCTTGTTATACGTTCGCTCACCCCCAGCGTAACTCGTACATTCAGTATCAGACACCGTGGGGCCAGACACGTTTGTACGAGTTCACCACGCCAGCGTCACCATGATAACTCGTACAAACGTGTCTGGCCCCACGGTGTCTGATACTGAATGGACGAGTTACGCTGGGGGGTGAGCGAACGTATAACAAGGGCCTTTCACTGAAATCATTATTACTAATTCGATGTCTGTATCCCAAAGTTCGACCGAATTCTGAAG
The DNA here is from genome assembly GCA_030553155.1 of Nippostrongylus brasiliensis. Lineage (NCBI taxonomy): Eukaryota > Metazoa > Nematoda > Chromadorea > Rhabditida > Heligmosomidae > Nippostrongylus > Nippostrongylus brasiliensis. Next base: position 16,134,515 of record CP130737.1, read on the forward strand.
ATACGGAATGTCTAACGACTGTCTTTCATAGTCGTAATAAATTAATTGATTGATTGATTGAATAGATCTGGAGTGGTGAAAGGGGATTAAAACTTGAGAAGCTGAATTAAGCATCGTGACCAGCATACTAATTCATTATTTATTAATTCTTGTGAATATGTATTAGTCCCATATTTTTCCTTATTTTTTCCTTATTTTTTTCTTTTTTTTCTTATATTCTCTTACTATCAGTTTTTGAAAAATCTATATTCTTGAGAAGTAGTTACAGTAACCAATTAATGGTCATGCACGTCCAACGAGAACGATGGCCAGTCGGACACAGGTCTTACATGATGGTGTAGCGATGAATTCCGTCACTTGTCAACATCCCCTGATTTAGAGCAACCTAGGACCTCCTAGCAAGTCCAGCTCAGGGTACGTACTAGTTTAAAAGAACCTTACAAAACAGGGTCTGCCCGGGCTCCTTGCTTGCAGTAGTATCTTAGGCCAGCTCGCCATTGACGTCATGTTATCGCGTTTTACGCTTGTTCGATACGCACACCGCACTCATGTGTCCTATGCCTTCTAACCAGAATTTATAGTGCTCCGACTGCCCCTCTTTTTCACACGTCCATGGCCTTTCCAAACTGATTTTTATCATTTTCTCCATTTTTTTTCAATTTTTTCAATATGACTCATAAACTGATCAAATTATTGCGAGACATTTTTTTAAAAGTTCACCTGCTATTTTACTATCGCTACTATTACCCTAATCCAATAGTCACATGTTATATGAGTGTTTTCATCTGTTTGAATTTGTTGATTGGATAACCATGAATAAAGAATACTAAATAAGGTTTCTATATAGAATTTGTGATTCCTAACCACGGACCACCCTAGCGACAACATTTGCGGTACGGGTACCCCTCGATCAAAACACGAAAGGCGGTACCACAGCCATGATCAGCACTCTAAATATTTAACTGCAAAAAGTTTGGGTAAAATTGATGGTAAAAAGTATCTTCACCTGTAGCGTGCCATTAGTTGTACAGCGATAGAAAAAAAATTTGAACAGCCAAAGCAAAAAAATACTTCGACAGTCAATGAATACTGTTTTACAACTTTCTAACTTTTCCCGGTGTTAGGTTCAATACCAGTGATCATATGAGAACCCCAATTTTTGCACACTCATATTCAACAAGGTACATCGAATAGCCAAATGAAATTCCGAACTTATTACAAGAACTTTTTGAGATCAGTTCTCATGCGACAAATAGGGTTATAAAAGGCTATTATAAAAGGGGAATAAATGTTTCTATAGATGGAATTCGAAACAAAAACAAAAATAAACCTTATGGATACTCACACAACCTTCTTCCTCCCTCTGCCGCGCTTGGCTGGCTGTTTACGCTTCCTTCCATTACCTGGGTTCTCAACGTCGGACATGCTGAAAAAGTTCACAGAATGAGTATATTATAGTCGTTCTGATGGGTATACAAACGTATACCCAATGGTTACCAGTGTAAATACAATAAGATCAAACACAATTGTACGACGGGCAAGATTTGTTGGCCCTATCCCACTTCACGGACTCCACCCCTTAAATTTTTTTCAGACAGCGAATTTCCCTGAAACTTTGCACATCGGTAATCTGGGGCGCTGATCACGAATCTGCGGTTCGTTTTCACGGGGTGGTCTCGGACCACCCTCTTTGCTATTTGGGTGGTCCAGTTGGGGTCACGGATTTCGCTCAATTTTTGCCCAGGGTGGTAATTGGGGACGCTAAGTGTGATGGTGGTATCTGTTTTTCACGTGGTGGCCGGATATCACCATCGTGTTCAGGACCCCAAGTAACCCCCGTACGCAAAGTTTGAGCGAAATCGGTCGCCCTCACTGGACCACCCTGATTTCCTGTATGGGTGGTCTCGGACCACCATGTGAAAAACGAATATCACCATCGTGTTCAGGAAACCGAATAACCTCCGTAGACGAAGTTTGAGCGAAATCGGTGACCCCAACTGGACCACCCAAGTAGACCGCAGATTCGTGATCAGCGCCCTCAATTCCCTCCCCCCCTATACAAAGTTTCAACAGATTTGAGTGACTAAAAAAATTAAGGGCTGGCGTCCGTGAAGTGGAATAGTGCCGAATTGTTGACCAAGAACGAAGAGGGGATGTAAGCTCAACATATAAAAAACAAAACTGTCACTAAAGAACAGCATTAAGAATCGATGTGTTGTTTATCACTGACAAACACCTACTTATTGCGGACTTGAAAGCGAAAGAGGAGTTACATATTGGGATAAACATAACCAGTGCAAGTGTTGGCAATCAGCACCGTCTAAAACAATAAAGGAAAGGTGACGGATGAAATTTCACAGAATTTGATTACAGAAACCTTAGGCAGTGACACTTTCAAGGTGGGTACACACATCTGTCCAAGTGCCATTGAATTCTTGCAATTGAATTCGTAGTGCTCTATCAAGTTCTAATCAGCTGTTGGGACTTCGAAGATACTCAATGAAATCAGAAAATATATAGAATTCACAAGATCGAGTTGCCAAACATGGATGAAGCCGAGGTCACGTCCACCGATCGATTTCACTCTAGAGGTCCGTAATTACACCACAAGCACCAGGATCACCGTCTGTAAAAATAGGTGAGGCGGAGAGGCCTACTGAGGGGATTTGATTTCTTTATTCCTTCCATGAGTTCTTTGGTAGCTTACGAAGATATTATTGAGTTTCATGTACAACTGTCGGAATGCCTTTTCTACTGAGATTACGGAAATGGGAACAGTTAACGTAGAGGGGTGCTATAGCTTTATTTCAAGAAAAGTTTGGCCGTTTCGTAGAGATGTGCTGCAGCTTTATTGCAAGAAAACGTTTGGTTGAAAATTCGCCCATTAAAGTTGGTTGATTTAGTAGTCACGAATGACAAAGGCACACTCAAATTTGGACAGCGATAGTGTTAACTAGCGTGGTTGAGACAACATTGCTGATTTCCTGATTTCTATAAGTCCTCGTCCACGTGATTAGTGGATTCTGGAATTTTTAACGTTCTTAAGAATGCATTCGAGGGCCACCCATATTGTTAACCAAGTTGATGGGTCAGAATGGTGTGGACGATCTAACATACTGAATTTCAGGAAAAGATTTTGGCTTTGTGCTGGATCAGGATCGCGGCTATTTTCTGCCGGATGGCGGCGAGTTAAATTTCGCGGCTACCGTAATCCGCCAGAGGATCGTAGTGCGTATGCGTATGCGAGCGTGCGCTGTGAGCTGAACAATCCGAATTTCTGTGAGGACGCTAGGTGTAGCGACGAAAGAGCCAATTGGGTAGCGAGATGGACTATTTGTCTAGCAGTTGGTGGTTCGGATCCTTTTTGCGTGGCTAAGCCACGCGTGCGCGACACTACATAAAGCGAAAGTTGGCTCGATGACTAGGTTTTTTCAAGGATATCTGTCTCGAGATTAGGATCACTAATGCCATGGAAATTTCGCCTGACATGGTTGAGTTTGTACTAGAAACGTATAAAACTACGACGAGTCGTCCGTACTTAGTGCTCACTTCAACTCAATTTGTCTTGGGCCTTAAATGACACTTACATATGCACTTATCGCACCCCTCATTGTGGTCGAAGGTAATTTTTCCACCCCATCATACCCGAACTTCGTGGTAGCAGTTATTTGGGTAACTGAGTACGATTCCATCGTCTGCGAATTCCACCGAAAACTAGTCATACGTCGACTAGAGTCGTCAAGTCAAAATGCCAGCCTGGATGAAGTTCGCTCATGTACGTAGTTTGTTCCGCATGCAGTTTACAATTTCGATGTTTGTTTGTTGGAATTTAGCCATTCGACGGTATGTTCCTAATCAGCTTTCCAGAAAACGCTCAAGGTCAAGTGCGACAGAAATTGAGTACTAAATTTCCTACTACATGCCACTTGAGTGCAATAACTGGAACAGCGCCCTCAAAATTAACATTCATCTAGTTGGGACACAGAAAACCGCTGGTAACTATGTTTATTAAATAAGACGCAGCCGAAGCATCATGAGAAGCCGTTGATCGAAATTCCTATGCGAATTATGTCGGGCAAAGTTCCATGGCATTAGTGATCCTAACTGGACCATCCTGGTTACCGGTATCAGCAATTTATGTATGTGGGTGGTTTCCGACCAAAATTGAATAAGAAAACAAAAAAAATAGAAAAAGGATCATCGACTTGGTGATCAAAGCCAAAAGTAACCCCATGGACAAATGTTCGGCAAAAACATTCACTTATCGATGTAAGTTCCGTGGGGACGGAACTTTTAACCATTGCCAGAGGAAGTTTCACTTAATTCTACTTAGGGTTTTATCTTGAAGAGTTTCTATCTATAGCTCTATCTAATTCTATCATGAAAAGGCACGATGACGCATTACAACTATGTATCAATTCCATTTCAGAGACCCCGACGAAGTACGATAAACTACGATATGTAGATTTGATAGCAGAACGCGGGGTTTGTTTATACTTGTCAGCGAATCAGCAATAACGAAGCATTACAAAGGTATAGAAGCATAGGAGGGCCACACGTGGTACACGAGGGGCGAGCAACGTATGCAGATAATTTGAAATTTCAAGTACACGTCATTCGACGAATGGGTCCTAACACGATTGATGGTCAGGCGGGCGCGTAGCCTAACCTAGTGGCTTCATTTTTCAAATGCTACCTATTTAGCTAATTAGCAGGTTGCCGTTGACACTCACTATGCTCTTTTCAAGAAACCATAATCGGCCTAAATTCAAAAGGTCTAGGCCTCAGTTGCCTCTCTACGTATTTTTGCAGTTGGTGGTCGTGTCGCTTGTGGGTCACTACGGACCAGAGCTAGTGGGTCTATTATTCAGATGTTCTCTATTTTGCTTGTTAGTAGGTTTCTGCTAAAACTCATCAGAACCTCCGTAGGCTACTACAATTCATCAAAGGGACCGAATCTGTGGCCTAAGTCTCATTTGACTACCGCTTTTTCACAGTCGGTGGTCCAGGCGCTTGTGGTGTCATTACGGACCTCCGTGATCATTCGGGTTGATATCGATTAGTGGACGTGATCCTTGCCTCATTTGATATTTCAGTAATTTGATCTTATAAAATCCGTAAATTTCCCGAATATTTTATTCATTATTCTCGCACATTTATGAACTCCTAGCATTGACTAGAACTCGCTGAAGGATTCAACAACAGGCGGCAGACGTGTGCCCTCACCATCAACATATCGCTGCCCACTGTTAATTCAGTTCTATGGAATTTCGTGTAATTTTGAATTCTAGCTCGCTACGAAGTATTTTTCTATATTGACTATTAAGACTTACGCTGGTTATGATTTCGTATCAGTTTTACTATTTTATTTTTAAGCCTTTGATATAGGTGTTTAGCAAGTGACAAACATGAATGCATTGTCTCACGAAAATAATTAATGACAGTTCTGCTGTTATTCTTTAATGACAGTTCTTTTGTATGCTCATGAGCTGTACATTTTATGTTCGCTCTTGGGCAGCAAATGTCATACGAAACGCGTGATCGTATTGTGGAATGACCATTGAAACCTAATGAAACCTTCTGCTTGGCTTTCAGACTGGGTGAAACGATGAGAAATTCTGCAACTCTCACTCGTAGACTATATAAGGCCATGAAAAGTCAAAACCCGTGGATGGCGTGAGTATCAATTCTGTTTATGTTTGTTGTACGTGTGTATATTTTATGCAGCCATCCTTTCAAATATGCTGGAAATCTGTAGATGGCAGACAGCTAATCTCGCTAAATATGTACGTGCAATTACACATCCGTACATCCGAATTCTGATGTTATTAGTAAATTCATAGGTCATAGGTCTGCGTTCTTATTAAATCTCTTCTCGTAATCACTGAATACATGTTTGTATGCTGATCGAAACGGCAGTAATAGCTTCTGAACTTTTGCTTATTTTTTAGGGTGTATGACCTCGTGAAAGAAATTGTGAATATTCGTAAACGACACAATTGTAAACGACGCCATTGTAAACAGCGCCATCGATCGAAAGATCTAATCAAAATCACACCGAAGAGGAAGTGAGTATCGATTTTGCTCATTTTTGTTGAGAATTCTGTCGACTACATACACCCCCGTCGTTCAACAATTACATACCACCTGATTTTACAATTTCCATTTTGCTCGAAGTGAAAATTCTGTCAAAGACCCAGTGCATTCCCTTCTTCATTTAAACGAAGAATTTCCTGAGGCATATGTACCTTTTCGACGTGTGGGCACCATTTGAATGGAGATGTGTTGTGAAAAGCAAAAGTAATTGTTGAGGTGACGGAAATTGGTTCATTCAGAAATTGAGAAGGAAGTTGAGAAACTCAGGTGGAGAGGCGATCACAGTCCATCAAGATGCCAAAAAATACACATAAAAGTACCGGACCAACAAAATCTACTCGAAAGGAGCGTATCTCTCAATCATCTTTCATGCTGATGGGAAAAGAGAAAAGGGAAAAAACGAAGATGAAAAGACGCTATGACAAGAACCTGAAAACGTAAAGATTTTTTGCTCGAAGTGATCGAACTAATACAAGGGATGGCGTCACTTGCCCTATTCAGCATATAAACGCCGGATTCGAATTCCCCTGATATGCATTAATATCATAGCCTAACATCTCGGGAAGGTTCAAGTAAATCAATAGCATCAATCAACACATCGATTACCTATGCCGCTTTGTCTGTGTATTTTTCTTGTAAATTTCTTCTTTCAGGCGTAGCTGCCTCGACTCTTCGTGGATCACTATAGCCTTGGGCGGAAATAGCTCACCGTCTGCCAGTGATGAACATCAGGAGATTTCTCAGAGACAGCAGCAGCAGAGGTGCGCATTCTCACTATTCTACGTTTCGATTCCTCTATTTCAGCTTCGGATGGTGATTCCTTCACTGTTTATGACCCCTCCCTCAATTACTGATATGGTCGGAACTGGTATAGCAACTGATATAACACCCACCACTTTTCCCCGGAGCTAAACGGTACACAATGCGGAACGCTGAACCCATTAGAGTCTCATCTATTGAATACACAAAAAAAAACAAATACGAGAATTAGAAAACCTCGTTCCGTCCCCTAACACGTCCGAGCTAGGAAAGAAAACGTAAAGCCTCTCCCAGGACTCATCAACATGTTAGGAGAGGCTTTATAATGCAATAAAACAAAAAGAATAACAAAATTAATTAATCCTCTCTTCTTGTTCCTGAAGTGAAGTAGAATCCTTGTGTGAAACGTTGAATAGGGTTGTAGCAATCCTGAAAGGAAAAGAACTAGGCATGAGTATGCATTGGCGCATCGTATCTGGCAAGACGAACAGTGCACAAACGAACACAAAAGAGTATAAGACGGTTGAGTATAAGACCAGTCAGTGGAAACACCGCTTGAAGAAGACTGTGTTTGTTGGAACCTATAGGGTTGCACAGAAAGCATTACATTGTTTATTTGACTGTTCCGTGCAACAAGTTAAGGACAAACATCTGCCATTTTAGGAAAATTTCACCTCGTTGACACCTTTTTCTGAAACATCTGAACATTTACCTAATAGTACAATACCACCCCCAGACCTTGATAGAAAAAACGTCGGCGACGTGCTCCGACGCTCGTTAGCGTCCAATTACTTCACAGTGAATTATTCGGGAATTTAAACATATAGTTCGAATCGTCAGCTCGCGCTGAGTACGAAAATGTCTTTAATAAGTCTTCACCGATAACTTGTATCATAGTTATGGACCATTTTCACTGAAGCATTGATAATTGTTTTACGACCACTCGACAGATGACATTGGAGACTTCTTAGGATATGTGCCACAAGGCGAACTGCAAATTTCAGAATCAGGAGATTTGAGTGCCAAAATCGACTTGAACGTATCATTCCCATCTCTTTGACACCAAACAACCTCCTTTTAAAGCAATTGGAAAATTATTTGGTCAACACAAAAACTGAAAATTTTCTCGTTTTTAGTTATTTGAGGATTTCAGAGCGATTGGTGTCGACATTCCTCATTGTTTCACATTGAGGGTGAGACGAAGTATTTGATTCAAAAGAAACCAAGTTGACGTGAAAAGCTTTCAAGGAGACATTCAGTCTCAAACTTTGCTGTACATAACATTAGCAGCTACGCTACGTGTTTTTTACTGCTTTTGATCAGTTGTACAGTGACCATGGAACGAGAAGACACCTCAAATTCTCAAATTTAATCTCTAGATCTTGTGTTTTTTTTAACATGCAGTAGCCGAGATAAGCTCAAAAGCTTTACTAAATGTTTTGTTTGATGTTCTAATTGTGCCAAAATATGGGACAATTTCAAAGGGCAACATACTTATTGCAAATTGTTTTACGACCACCCGAACCTTGCCACTGGAGTGTGCTAGGGACACCTTGCCTGCAGGAGACTGCAAATTGTGGAAATTCCCAATTTTCTCATCGGATTTGGCTTTTTCACGTCATTATCAACATTTTGGAACCAAACATATCTTCAATAAGAACTCCAGTGAAACTTTTGCTTGATACAAAAAATGGGATTTTCCTAACTTTGAGGACATATTCCAAGATCGGTTTACCAGCTCCAACAGAATAACTTAGTTTTTGTGAATAAATGAGAATCGTCCTACGCAAATCTAAAGTAACCTTTGACGAAACGCAGAGAGTTGTGGAGATTTGCTGCCTCAAACTTCACTGTACATAATATTCTCGCTTGCGCTATGCGATTTTCCCCATTTTTGGCGAGCTGTAGCGGGAACGTGGTGCCAGGCTAATGTGAAATTCTTTGGATGCCAGCAGAACACCTTACTATCCTCAACTGTGACCCGATGAAGCGAAATTCAGATCCACGCGCTTCGTGTAATCCGGGGCCAACTTTGAAGCAAAATTCGCATGTGATTGTTCAGTCCCTTATTTCTTGTCTACGGAAGATTTACATCAATTTTCACTTCTACAGCGAAAACCAGCGCAAAACCGTGAATCCAACGGTGTATAGCTTTCGCGTTTCGGTGGAATTTAATTTTTCGTGCATGTATAGCTGTTCATATGGTAAGCGCGACTCGAGTACTAGCCGTCATGCTCGCCGGCCGGCGCTGGGCCGTAGGTCGGTGAACCGTCTTCGACCTGCGACGACACCGCTGCAATATCCAGTGGGGGTAATTAGCACCTGATGCGACTGCTGAAAGGTCCCTTCCTTCCCTTGGAGTCCTCTGTCGTCCATTAATGGCTGTCGTAAATCAGCACAAAATCTAGACGTTAAATTTGAAAATTTGAGGTGTCTTCTCGTTCCATGTTTACTGTACAACTGATCAAAAGCAATAAAAAACACGTAACGTAGCGCTAATGTTATGCATAGCGAAGCTTGAGACTGAATGTCTCCTTAAAAGCTTTTGGTTCCTTTTAAACCAAATACTTCGTCTCACTCTCAAATTGAAACAATGAGGAATGTCGACAACAATCGCTCTGAAATCCTCAAATGTGTAACTGAAAACGAGAAATTTTCATTTGTCGTGATGACCAAATAACTTCCAATTTCATTAAAAGGAGGTTGCTTGGTGTCAAAGAGATGGGAATGAGACGTTCAAGTCGATTTTGGCACTTAAATCTCCTGATTCTGAAATTTGCTGCTCGCCTAGTGGAACATATCCTAAGGAGTCTCCAATGTCATCTGTCAAGGGATCGTAAAACAGTTATCGATGCTACTCGGTGGCGGCTCGGCGTCGACCCAGGTCTTGTCACCCACAAAGATATGTGGTCGAACGCAAAACTGTTTGAGTTACACGAAAAAATCGAATGCGATTGAGTTCTACAAAATTCACATTTTTGGAAAGCTGGAACTGATGGGGTAAATTACACATAGGTGATTTTGAATATTTCATGGCACAATTTGAACTTCAAACCAAACAACTACTAAAGATTTTAAGCTCATCTCGGCTACTCCATGTTAAAAAACAAGATCTAGAGGTAAAATTTGAAAATTTGAGGTGTCTTTTCGTTCCATGTTCACTGTACAACTGATCAAGAGCAGTAAAAAACACGTAACGTAGCCGCTAATTTTATGTATAGCGGAGTTCGAGACTGAATGTCTCCTTAAAAGCTTTTCATGTCAACTTGCTTTCTTTTAAATCAAATACTTCGTCTCACCCTCAATGTGAACCAATGAAGAATGTCGACAACAATCGCTCTAAAATCCCCAAATTCGTAACTGAAAGCGAGAAATCTTCATTTTTTGTGTTGACCAAATAATTTTCCAATTTCTTTACAAGGAGGTTGTTTGGTGTCAAAGAGATGGGAATGAGACGCTCAAGTCGATTTTTGCACTTAAATCTCCTGATTCTGAAATTTGCTGTTCGCCTAGTGGAACATATCCTAAGGAGTCTCCAATGTCATCCGTCGAGGGGTCGTAAAACACTTATCGATGCTTCAGTGAAAATTGGTCCATAACTAAGATCAAGTTATCGGTGAAGAAATATTAAAGACATTTTCGTACTCAGCGCGAGCTGACGAGTCGAACTGTATGTTTAAATTCCCGAAAAATCCACTGTGTAGTAATTGGACGCTAACGAGCGTCGGAGCACGTCGCCGACGTTTTTTCTATCAAGGTCTGGGGGTGGTATTGTAGATCTTCGCCGAGGGTAACCCTTCGGAATACATTTTGTTGTTTTCTTTCGAGTAGTTTAGTATTTCTATTTATTATATTATCGACGCACTACATAGTACACGTCCTGTGGGGACGTCTCGCAGAAGTGGCATCTGACACAGATCTGCCGCGATGTTCTCGTAGTCGCTTGAAATTTATTCTTTGTATGAAAACTGCCACGAATACATTTTCATGATTTATGCCATTTGTCTGTATACAACAGATTACATACAACAAGAAAATCGTGGCTCCACCCTTTTTATCCCTTTTACTTACTGCTGTAGGCAGTAACGCATTTCGATAGAGGTTAAGTTAAAAACCGTTTGCTCGAAAACGGTGTTTATGCCCCTTTTCAATCAAATCGGAAGAAGCCCGTCCAGAAATTGGAATCTTCAAAGTTACGGGAAAGTCCAATCCAAAACCAAGGAACTTATATGAGCCTTATATGAAACTAATCTTATATGAACAGCGGACAATTCAAATGGTCACATAACAGTACTGTAAACCTGTTCCTGTTCAGAAATGTTTACGTTTCTTTGAGTGTTGCACTGAATCCCATTTCAGGGTCGACCCGCCTGGGATCATAATGAACAATCTTCGCCGGGTACGTCACATACATACATTTTGAAAACTGGCTAATAAACTAGCTAATAGGACATTTTCAGAACGAAATCATGGACGAAATCCTGCACATATATGCATGCGTGTCGGGCAGCAATCTTAACGATTTTCACAGATCGGTAACGAAGTACGTGTTCCAATCCTATGGGCCATCAGCGTTTTATATGGTGGGTGATGTTTCAACAGTTCTCGTAGAAGTTTGTCCCTTTTAACATTTCCCTATGATTCTTCTTGGTTTCTGTGTGTTTTTAGGATGACAACTACAAACCACCCCAGTGACGTGGCTGTTCTCTTGATTTGCAGCATGCTTATTTGTTGCTCATTTGTTTCCGTTTTCTTTCTGTTGTCTAAATAAAGATAAAAAACGCAAGCGTTTCCAAATTGTGTACATAAAAAATAAATGGAAGGCGATCATAATAGTGTTTATTACCACTGCCTTCTCTTACAAGGAGGGTCGTCGAAGTGATGGTGAGCTCTAGCGATGCAGTTTCTACGGGATGTAGGGCTCCTCATCGGGTATCCAAAAACGTGAAAAAATTTTCGGAATCGCATTATATGTTACTGAAAAAGGCCTGCAAAAACGAGAGACTCATCAGAGCGCTGATCTCGTCCTTGATATGTGTTCGGATGCGCAGTGGGTAAGCACTTGGACTCTCGTTCAGATGGTCATGGGTTCAAATCCTGTTGATGCAGTTTCATTTTGCTTCATTCGCATTGATACGAAATCGTACTCATTTTGCGATTTTGTCATGGAGGTGGAAGAAAATCATGTTTGGATCAGCGGAAAATGCACAAATTTTGGTAAGAGGCAAGATTAATATGGGTAACCAATACCTACCGTAACTTACTTTAAATGGGTACAAATTCAGAAACTAGTGTTAGATTCGTGATTAGCGACCCAAACAACCCCCGCAAACGAGGTTTGGACGAAATCGGGTATTTTTACCAAGGTACCTTACTTACTCACCCTTACCATAGCTAACGCTCATCAGTCGGAATTCCAGAAGCAAAAGTAAAATTCGTGGTGAGCAGTTCAAGTGAGACTCCCATGCAATTTCTGGATCGGAGGTAGTGGATACTGAAGATTTTCTGACAGCTAGAGTCTGAATGGAGGCATAATATTACCAGTAATTCATCAGAGACTGAACCTTGGGCAACACTACCATCACCTGACATGAGGCTCGAGAGGTCGTGGTCACCCATTTCGCCCAAACCTTGCTAGTGAGACTATTTGAGGCGCTGGTCACGAATATAACACTAGTTTTGTGATTTGCAACAAGTGACGGTATCTAATGGTGGGTTTGGTTGCGTTTGGGCTCGTGAGCGTTAGCTATGGTAAGGGCGGGTAAGTGAGGTGCTTGGGTCAAAATAACCGATTTCGTCCAAACTTCGTCTGTGGGGTTCTTTGGGTCGCTGATCACGAATTTAGCATTTGATTTTAATATTGCGTCCGTTTAAGGTAAGTTACGGTCGAGATGAGCGCTTCAATGTGTAGCGCTTCCTCGTTTTCGCAGGCCTTTTTCAGTACCGCACAATGCGATTCCGAAAATTTTTCATGTTCTTGAATATCCGAGAGGAGCCCTACATCCCATAGAAATTCCCTCGCTAGAGCTCACCATCACTTCGACGACCCTCCTTGTTAGCTCCAGATGATCCTTGACGTTAGAGTTGCGGTTTTGTGAGAAACGAACAATAATTTGTTCCTTACCAGTTCAAAACGGTTATGCACACGATCACGGCAAGATGTAGCATGATGTCATTTCGTTCCGACGGAAAGATCACGAGAAGCAGCTTAGTGTGCAAGCATTGTAGCTCAAGATGAAGTATACATTATCAAATGCCGACCCGTAACATTCTCGTAGAATTTCGCTGTGCAAAACCAAAAGGGAGGTTTTCGATAGATTCTTCAACTTCTATCACTTCCTTATTTCATCTTGGCAGTACCGTTCTTTACACGGCAGTGGACCTCATTTGAATTCTGACCAACAATTTTGAGTTCAATGTACTCCACTCCGGATCGCCTCAGGCGGGCGCCTCTCCACCATTATCTGCCATGTCACTGCCGTCTCAATCTTGGGTAATGAAAACCAAGTCACATTCTAATCTTCTGAGAATTTGAAAATACAATTTAATTCCATGAAATAGCACTTTGAAAATCAGAAGATAAGTACCTTCCTGTTTACATTTCAAATATCCGTAGACGGCATGACGTTTGAACGAATTGAGATCCCACGACACTATTTTCAATCTGAGGGAGGCAGCATATGGACATACGAATATTGTAAACACGAAGGAAAATTAAGTTCACCTGAAGCGGTCTTCATGAGAGTCATACGACAACGCTTTCAAACTCGTTTGAAACCGTATTTCTCCGCACTTAAAGCACCGAATGCGAACGTTTCTGCTATCAGTGAATGAATACCTTTTATAAATCTGGCATTAAATCTGGTCATTCCACAAAATTATCAATTGCAAAATGGTAAAGGACAAGCTCCAGTCAAAGTATGGTCGACCATAAACGCTTCAGGACTCCCAGGCAGCTCTGTTCCACTTTTTCAAAACTTTTCACTTTGGGAGGCAATCTATTAGGTCGTCGGAAAAGTTTTCCGCCACTCAGTTCGACCGCTCACCAAAATCTTGAAACGGGTTTCGGGATCTCCGTCATGTAGGATAACCGTCATGTAGGTTGATTTATGAGCTACATATACCACTGTTGTCCTGGTTCAGCACTACAGGTATTGCAGAGAAAGTCGATATTGATTGTAGGTACCTTAAGCTGCCTTTCCTTCACGAGCTCATAAAACAACGCGTTGAAGAAAGCTCAGTTAATGGCTTATGCACAATGGTAGGTCCTTCAATTGCCTTTCTTAGTGCAGCAAAAGTTTGGTTTCATGTGTTCAGGAAGGCCCATTTTGGCTTCAAAGAACAACAGTAGTGGGGGAGGGTAGTTGCTGTTGCTTAAGTGGGTCTTCTGGAACTGGCTTTAGAGGATGGCCGGGGTAGTACCGTGAGTTGATAGAGGAACTCGAGAGCCATATACCCTCACAGGCTGTCCGTCTCCGAGGTTCTAAAGACAAGGAAATAGGGGACATAGTTGAGCACGCTTTAGCGGCGACCAGCCACATTGGGAGACGGGTGCATGCACGACTATCTCGACCTTCCGAAGGAATTTTCATTCGCCCGGCAATTTGGCTGGTGGCATCAAGGAGTGGGTAGCGTACACCAATCACACGCCAAATCTCCTGCTGTTCACTTGCAGCGAACCAGCGAAATTTTCAAAACCGCAACTCCACCCGAAATGGGAGATGATCGTTCTGCAGCTGAACTGCAAATGAGGCATTCGATAGGAGCTGCTACCTGCAGATGCTACTGTAACCAACGATGTCTAACATCGCCACTTCGATGGCGACGGAGCAGCCGTTAGTGGAAAACATGGGAAAACCTTTTTCAGTCACCATGACGCGCATTCACCTATTGAGAAGGAGACCTTTTGAAAATTTCAAAAATATCCGACATTTCCGATGACCTATCCAAGACATTCGTCGAACCTTGCCCCAACAAAATAATATTTGCTCCATTCGTTTTCCATTCAATTACTAGAGAACCAGCTCGACGAGTGAGAGTACCTCAAAACAAGGCTCACCGAATTCTTTTCATCAAAACTCTGCAAATTCTGGAGGAGGAGAGTTCCAATTTTATCTGATAAATAACTAGATGTTGTTGATGGTGATCATGAATAAATGTATCGGATGTCGAGAGGAACAATTTTGAAAAGGTTGGCAAAAGTGGCAGGAAACTTTTCCGACGACCTAATGTTATTACAGGTCCACTTTGACTCACTTCGTATTGACGAAGACTAACTCAACCCTTGCAGCCTTGCTGCTCCATTGGTGCAGCAATGTCTGAACGAGCCCTAAGTCGTTTTCAGGCCTGTGAATTCAAGAGTAAATGAAATAGATGATTTCGGTGCATAATACATACATATATGCAGTAACGTACATGAAAGACTCCCATTTCACAACCTCGATATTTTGAAGCGTCCGAAATTTGGTGCCATCTACACTCACACTCAAAGTTATGGAATTAAGTCGTGCGGCATGCATTTGTCGAGTTTCATTGAATGTCAGAACAATTCGGATCAATTCCTATTGGAGTATATGAACACCATGCCGTTGAGTGCCAGCATGCGGTTGAGGGTGCCGGATTCTCTTCTAATTACAGCTTTCTGATCAAACTCGGTGGGCCGTCCGAAGTTTTGTTTTAATGCTGCTCTCTCTGACTTTCTGGATACCATCACTCGGCTTGCCTCATCATCTGCAGATGTAGCATATGCACTTCGTCAGGTACCAGTTACCGAGCTGGTGCTCATGGTGAAGGCCTTTGACAATGCAGGCATTGTGGGTGTTTCACTTCACTGCAGAAGCTCCGAGTAAACGAAAGCAGGCACTACTATGAATGTGTGCACTAGTTCAAAATTCCTTCTCAGCCGAGCAAGTCAAAATTTTCGCTTCGCAACTTGATCGATCGGAGTAATTTGGGGCGCTGATCACGATGTCCGTTTTCCGAAATTCAGCCGAAAACCACCCATCGTCCATTAGTGCGGTCAGGTCAAAGTTTGAGATTTGTCTCAAAATTCGTCCAGGTAGTTTATTTTGCATCTAAGTACGATTATGATGTTTTTTTTTTGAATTTTCCGTGATCTTGGCAGTAATGGATAGATTGAAGTGAGTAGTGATGGCATAAGGTCAGGGTGATGGCGCGGAGTAATGCTTACCTGAATCTGCCGATGTCGATCGAAATCTGAGAGAATGGCATCAGATTCGTAATAAGCATCCAGAATGACTTACCTATACGTTCCGCCAAATCGGCGATTACGACCCGATCACCAAATTATCGACCAAATTGGCGGTATCGGTGGTCCTCGGTGGAAATTCAAAAAAGAAACATCAGCATGCAAAGTAACCACCCTAAACGACATTTCAACCACATCGGTGAATTTAGCTGGACTATTCTGCTAGCCAAACGATCTGGGTGGTCCTCCGCCGAATTTCGGGAAGCGAACATAAAATTCGTGATCAGTGTCCCAAATAACCCATCCATAGTACGCCAAGTTTTAAGGGAAAATTTTCGACCCAACGATAAGTCCGTTCCGTAGAGTCGAAACCTTTAGCTGATGGCAATGTAAAACGAGCAAGAAATTTGGTGAATATTCAAGCGTTTTGTGATTGCCAGAAGCACTGATATAAGTCCACTAAATCAGCTGTCAACCATGGTTGCCGCTGAAATCACTGGTAGCTCCACAGGCTACCAGAATCAGTCCAAATCCATTAAAAGCATCGGATCTGTGGTTCCGGCCTAAGTTGGGCGCACCGTTTCCATTTTCACAGTCGGTGGTCCTGCCGTTTATTGTGTCATTACGGACCTTCGCGATCCATCGATTTGTGGACGTGATCTGTATTTTGTTCAACATTTTAGTGTCTTGATCTGATAAAATCTACATGTTTGCTGTATTTTTGTCTAGATGTGGTACGGCGTCTGACTGCAGACAATTTGAATTATCAACACCGCACCCACCAGGCTTTGAAGAATGAGTCCTAACACGATTGTTGGTCAAGCGGGCACCTACCCAGACCTAGTAAGACCATTTTTCGAACGTTGCCTATTTTGCTAGTTAGCAGATTCTTGCATAAACTCATCAGTACCTTCGTAAGCTACCACAATTCATTAAAAGGACCGAATCTGTGGTCTAAGTCTTACTTGACCACCGCTATTTCACAATCGGTGGTCCAGGCGCCTGTGGTGTCACTACAGACCTCCGTGATCATTCGGGTTGATATCGATTAGTGGACGTGATCTCTGTTTCATTTAATATTTCAGTTACTTGCTCTTATAAAATCCGCATGTTTCCCGTATTCTTTGCATATTTAGAAACTCCTAGCGTTGACAGAAGTATTCAATAGCATTGCGGCAGACGGGTGCTCCCACCTTCAAATTAACGCCGTCCATGAATTTTGTAATTTAATTCTATTCTCTCCTAATTTTTTTTATACGCTTTCTACTTCTTTTCGCTGCACTTTCCGTTCCATTACAAGGTATGTACATATGTTAAACAATACTGTTCATCAACACTTTATCCTGAGAGGGGTACTCCTCCTTTTTTTTTTCAAGACTGCGATATCGGTATCGCGCTAGTGAAAGAAGTGAATAAATTGTTCCTGAAGATTGTTCTCTAATGACATCTCTGTTGTTTGTTTGCTAGTTATACGTTCTGTCTTCATTCTCGGTCGGCAAATGTCACAATAGTTTTTAGCTTTGTATTTGATCTTGTTGTATCCCTGCTGGTTAATATTACAACTTTTTATATGCACCGGAACGACCATTAATAACTACTTCAATGAACTTCTGTTTGTCTTTCAGGGCGGACAAAATGATGATAAAACCTGCAACTCTCAGTCGTACGCTGTATGTGATAATAAGAGAGGAATACGTCGATCCGTCCAAGAAAATCAGGAAGGCACCGTGAGTATCGATTCTGCTTATTTTTGATGTAGATTCTTATTGCTGCGTAGTATGTACGTTCTTCACCTCTGTACTTCTCCTGACCTCAGGGTGTATCAACTCATGACAGACATTACGAAAGCTACGTTATACAATCGAAGGAATTGTCTATCCAGGATCATGAAGAAGGCCTCCGCGACAATGGCTGCGTGAGTATACAGTTTACTCATTTTTTGTTGAAAAATCTCCAGGCTAATAGTTACATGTCACCTGCTGATTTTATAGTTTCCATTGACAGTGAGAGCTTCTTTCAAATACTTAAAAGAGCACGAGTTCAGTCCGGACATGGATTAAATGAAGGATACCTTCTCTGGGTGTTGCTTATGATTCTCAATATTTTTGGTTTAAAATCTCAGCGAATTAGCACCAAAGCAGTTGGACGTTAATTCTTGAATAGCGATAAACAAGGGTTCAATAGCGAACTTTTTAGCTGGAGTTGTATAGTAAGAGATACGGCCAGTTGTTGAAGTTATGGGCATTTGGTTGAAACATTAGGGAATTCATATAAGGCATAAATGTGGTGGCCATCACTAAAGAAGAATATTGGTGAAAATAACAGACAAACACTTCTATTTCGAAGATGATGAAAGAAGAATCTAGGAAAAAAGAATATCAAAGAGGGTGAGAAAAAAAGAAAAAAAGAAGAATCTGCGGTACAAGAAGTAGAACAATAGTCATTTATTATCGAAGTTATCTTTGCTGCATGTTTTCCTATAAATTTCCTCTTTCAGGCGTAGAAGGCGTTCTTCAAGAAGGAGCACTGTCGTTTTAGATGAGAGCAGCTCGCAGACTGAACACGAACAGCAGCAGCAGCAACAACAACAACAACAACAACAACAACAGCAGAGGTGCGCATTCTCACTATCCTTAGTTTCGATTCTTCCATTTCAGCTTCCGATGGTGATTCCTTCACTTTACACTTCTATCTCCCCACTCAATCACTGATGTGGTAGCGACTAGGTAACGGTTTTCAACTGCCACGACTTTGATATCATGTGTAATCTGTCTGTACGGATTTAATACCCACCGGTACACAATGCTAAACCCATTAGAGTCTCATCCATCGGAGAGCAGTCAATGGAAGCACCGTTCGCAACTGACCTGTACAAATTTGTTGGAAAGCAGGAGACAATGAGACCGCTATAAGAATTGTGGATTGTTTATTTGACTTTTTCGCGCAACCAGTTAAGGACAAACACCTGCCGTTTCAGTAAATTTCAGCTTGTTAACACGTTCATTGTAAACATCTGAACATATGATCAACCCACTAGTACAAGGTCTAGGATAGACGTCTTGCGGATATCTGACATAGATTTGAATGGAGGTTCTAGGAGTCACTTAGAATTTAGACTGCATGGGAGCTGCCAGGTCCAAATTTATCATGATTGATATCATTCGCCGCATACGAAATACATATTTGGTTGCAAACCTGCCGATTGAATATTTTTTCATTGCATAGTAAAACTGCCGCTGATGCTCCTGCATCTCTCTTTCTTTTGAAATATTCATTGCCCATTCGATATCGTTACAATACCTTTAAATCTAAACCATAGGCCCCAACTGCATCAGTTCATTGAGCATAGAGCGTTCTTCTGCAGTGTCCGAGCACGAAATTTCGTAGTCTAATCGAGGAGGGTGTTCTGCATATGTATTCAGAACAGTTTGGTCCTAGGTAGTCAAAGAAGCCTACCATGGGGTTGAGAAGGAAACGCTCTGCTGTCACCTTGCACTGATTAGGATAGGTTGAAAGCCGCCATAGAAGTCGAACCATCAAGCACTATTCACCACGTTGTAGGGAAGTTCCATTGCTCAGAAACCGTAGCCGCAAAGCGTGCCACTGCATTGGGAAAAGTGCGAAAGTATGGTCGAAAGTTTACCCACAATATGTCGCTCACATATCGAACTTTTCGCACGAATTACGAATTTTCGAAATTTCGAAAGGACCTTTAACTAACAAAATAACCGGCTGTAGCAGGTGAGAAGTGAACGGAGTAGGTTACTCATGGTCGGAGCAGTCAATGGCTTGGTCCTGGTAAACAAGGAAAATCAACACCAGGTCTGAATTGAACCTCAAGAATGATATTTTCCCATTTTGTGGAGTTCTCCCATATTTATGGAACAGGAGCTCCTGCCCAAAGATGACTCTCAAACTAATCTGTCAGTAAATCGATTGTATTGCTTGTAAACCAAATGGTAAGCAGGGCTGAGTCCGCTACATCTCAAAACGGAGTGTGAAAGTTTCTCGAGAATAAACCGACACGCTTCCACGCGTATAAGGTAAAATAATTACAAGCAGAAAGGCGACACGCAGTAGTCCAACAATGTTCCATGCATATCTCAACCAACCATCCAGCGGCCTGCAGGCCGCCAAGTGAACTAATGAATAGTAGGAAACATAAATAAGACATAAAAACAAAACACAAAAGACAAACAAAAGAACAAAAATCATGCAGCAAAAGACGGCGAGCAACTGTTGAAGTACGTCAGAGGGAGTACGGTAACGGACAATCGCGGCGGGACCCTAGATTTGACAGACGGACATCGTGGTTTCGCTTTTTATTAGTAGGAATTGCTTCTTTTTCAAAGAAATGAATTTGAAAAATTAACATGTAGTAAATATTCAATTTGAAGGTCTACACAAAATTCCACAATAATAATAGCATAATAATATGACTAGTCTAGCTGAACAAACGAACAAAATTTCCAAGTTCCAACAAAGTCCCATCCGTAGGTGTGGATCGGTGCTAACGTTATATGAACAGCACGAACTTCAAATGATCACGTAACTGTACCGTAAACCTGTTGTTGTGCAGAAATGTTTACGTTTATTCGAACAACACATAATGCGTTAATAAACTAATCAGAAGTGCAATGCCGGATTCTATTTCAGCTACGACCTGCCCATAAATGGGTTTGTCTCCGATCGCCGGGTATGTCACGTACAATTTCGAAATATGCGGAAAGAAAGTTGCATATACGTTTTCAGGTCAGATTCCTGGACGAAATCCTCTGGATATATGCAAACGTGCCGCACGACGCTCTTAGGGATTTTCACAGATCGGTTACGAGGTATATATTCGACTCTTATGGGCCAACAGCGTTTCATGTGGTGAGTGACATTTTCACAGTTACTGTAGAAGTTTCATACAGTACGCTTCCGAGAGCTTGTTCCTAGTTTGAACTCTATATGCACTTTCTTCGGATTCGTTTGATTGAATTGGTATCTGGATATTTTCAGGAAAATGATTACAGAGGACCCTACTGACGTGGCCAACGCTGTTGTTTTCTGATTGGCACTATTCATATGCCTATTTGCTGTTCATTTGTTTTCTTGCCGTTTTCTTTCTGTTGTCTATATAAAGATAAAACCGGAAACCCTTCGCAATTAGAAAATACATTTGAAAAAATCACTGAAAATCGCTCACATAAGTGCTTATTACCACTGCCTTTTCGTAGTTCCAGATGCTCCTTTTTATGGCTCAGATGAACATACTTATCTGCTGAACGAGAGCACCGCTGAATTTGGAGGTGGAATTCAGTTCAGGTTGTGCAGAATTCTAAAGCTTAATTGTCCGCATGAAGCTGTTAACCTCTTAAGACATGAAAAATCAAGAAGCCACCGAGCTCAGTCACACGTCTCACTATTGTTAATGAAATCGAACAACAGTGACAATGAACTCATCGCAGAAAAATCCACTATGCTGTATACAGTGCGTTTCAAAAGTATGTATCCACCTTATGTTCGGCGATTTCACGCTTCGCGTTCGTTTTTATGAACCGGCGTTTGTTGCATTAGATTCCTCGTGGTCAAAAATATCTGGGCTGCTCTTCCTAGTAAAAATAATCATCTCCAGCAAAAACAGACCGTTTTTGAATTTTTTGTTTGTTTCAAAATATGTATCCACTTACAGAAAACACAATTTTATCTAATTTTTAATAGTCGATTGGACCACCATTTTCTCTTATGAAATCGAACACTCTATCACCCATGCTACCAACAAAGTTTCGGATAACCTCGTCGCTGACTTTGTCCCAAGCGGTCACCACTGCCCTCTTCAGCTCTTCAACGCTGCCGAACTGCTCGTTGTCCGCGTAGATCTGCCGGACAACAATCCTTTACATGTTCTACATAGGGTTACAGTCAGTAGAACAAATTGGCCAGTCTACCGTCCGGATGCGGTTTCGCTGAAGCCTGGCAGTAGTCGATCTAGATACATGCACCGCAGCGTTATCTTGCTGTGGAACATGTGTCTGCTTTCTTCTACCTCAAAAGAAGGGAAGAAGACTGGACTCTAGCACACGTTGGTACTCCTGACGGTCTATTCGACAAGGTGGAAAGCTGAGCTTCAGCTATCCGCTGATGCAGAAGCCGTACCATACCGTTAACCAGCCGCCTCCAGAATTTCACCGAGAGCACACCATGGGAGACTGTCGCAGGTCTATCCAGTAGTGCCGGGAGCCATCCGAACCATCTAGATTGAGCTTCTTTTCATCACTTAAGATCACCTGAAACTGAAACTCCGCCAAAACTAACAACGTTAATAAGACGAGGATGTCCCCACATTATCTCACGGTGTCACCATTTTCTTTCGCGCAAAATTCGATCTCGCCCGCTAAGAGAAGTCCATGTGGCGAGCTGCCTCTTGCATGGTCCGTCAGCAGATGTGGTCGTTCATCCGCATTGAGCCGTAGATCGTGGTTCGCGATGCAGCTGGACCCGTGCTGGAGCGAATTTTGTTGGCACTCCATGTCGAGTTTGACACCATGCGGCCAATTCTTATATGATCCTGACTCGAAAGCAGTCGTGGACGTCCAAGTGAAGGTGCTGGTAGATAGCCGTCAGGATTCCGAAGATAACAGGCCACGAATCCATGCGGAGGGCCGAGTTGGAGAGCAATGCCGCGATTTGACAAGCCCGTGTCCTTGAGGGCTCGGATCTGAGCTTGTTCCTCCAATGACAACACGGTTCCATGAATGTGCAATCGTGGTTATTTTGTAGTGTTGGACAAGAGCACTATTAATATTCCTAGCTTTCCGCCAAAACGAAGCATATCGTTTGAGGGGGAAAGTAAAAGCGCGTGGAGTCTCAAAGTGGATACATATTTTGAAACAAACAAAAAAATTCAAAAGCGCTCTGTTTTTGCTGGAGATGATTATTTTTACTGGGAAGAGCAACCCAGATATTTTTGAACACGAGGAATCTAATGCAACTAACGCCGGTTTGTAAAAACGAACGCGAAGCGTGAAATTGCCGATAATAAGGTGGATACATACTTTTGAAACGCACTGTATACCATTTTCAGGCGAAAAGCAACATTTTTCAAACCAAATTCAACGTTTTTCAAACCAAACTCATCACTTGTCAAACCAAATTCAACACTTTCCAGACTAAATTCAACGTTTTTCAGCCAAGCACAACATTTTTCAAATCAATTTCAACATTTTTCAGATCAAATTCAACGTTTTTCAACCAATCACAACATTTTTCAAATCAATGTCAACACTTTTCAGATCAAATTCAACAGTTTTCAAATCAAATCCAACATCTTTCAGACCAAATTCAACAGTTTTCAGAATAAATTCAACACTTTTCAGACCAAATTCAACACTTTTCAAAATAAATTCAACACTCTCCAGACCAGACTGAACGTTTTCAATTTATGTACATAATACAGTACTTGAAATCTTCCACAAAATAATCAAGAAACAATAGCATTAATTTCAATGCAAGCAGAAAACTTCAAGTTACTCTTACTTAGGTATAAGATACAGATACAGGGTAGGCAAAAGTGTATACCGAACTAAAACAAAAGTACAACCTACAATACAATTGAAAAAAAACAGAACATGAAGGCTGAACTTATTCATGTATCAAATCTCTGACCTGTACCTGCTGCTGTAATGTTGGCCATCATATGTAAGACAGAGTTAGCGCAGTCCTGCTGAGTAACTGAACTAACACTCTCTTCGATAACTTCCACGAGCGTCCTTTCCGTTGAAGAATTGCTCAAAAGGCGTTTTGTTGTCGCTTTCACCTTTGAAAAGACGTTTTCGGCTGGATTGAGCATGTAAGAATACGGCGACAAGAACTTCAAGGTGTACGAAGGTCCCATGATTGTCCTTAGCTCGTGGGCCCTGTGGATCTTGGCGTTGTCCATGACAAGCCACGACCCTTCCATTTCTTCACGATCGCTCACGATCGCGAATTCGGTCTAAAAGCGAACTTGCAAAATTCTGCACCATTACAGGTGCCATCACTGATAATTTTCCAATGGAAGATTCCTGTGTTGTTCACAGCAACAATCAATGTAATCAGGCGACCTTTTACTGTGGAAACGACGACATGGGCTCGGGTTCCTTCCTTCGAGAGAGCTTAGCTACGCCTCAGGTGTAAATTGAAGCCGCTCTCATCAATGAATACACACCTCTGCTTGTCCGATGGACAGTTTTCCACAAAATCGAGAGCATAGGCTTGACGATTAGCAATGCCTGGTTCTACGCGGTCAAGTTCACGGCGGGCCTTTTTAAGCGTGTTCCGAAGTTTTCCTAGTGCGTTGAAAACGGAAGAAACTGACAAATCAACGTTCTTTTCATCCTTTAGCGATCGTCGTACTTGTTCCAAGGTGTACTGGGGGTTCTGCTCGATAGTCTCTTCTATGAACTCCATTACTTCAAGAGTAATCTTTAGTGCGTTACAACCCATAGAGAAAACGTTGAGCGTTGAAATAAGGAGTGACTGGAGACGATGTGAAGCCTTACATATCTCCACGATTACGTTCAACGAGAGTGTTGGATTCATTTTGAAAAGTGTTGAATTTGGTCTGAAAAGTGTTGAATTTATTTTGAAAACTGTTGAATTTGCTATGAAAAGTGTTGGATTTAATTTGAAAACTGTTGAATTTGATCTGAAAAGTGTTGACATTGATTTGAAAAATGTTGTTATAGGTTGAAAAACGTTGAATTTGATCTGAAAAGTGTTGAAATAGATTTGAAAAATGTTGTGCTTGATTGAAAAACGTTGAATTTGGTCTGAAAAGTGTTGAATTTGGTTTGAAAAATGATGAGTTTGGTTTGAAAAACGTTGAATTTGGTTTGAAAAGTGTTACTTTTCGCCTGAAAATGGTATATTACGGTTGCATGGGAGATGACCTCGTCCTATGTACTTCACAAACAATTTCCATAGCATTTCTCAGGCAGTAGCTTCGTCATCCACTTGCTGACGCTAATGTGACGCGAGGACACGCAAATAATGTAAATCGATCATGGTGTGTGAATTCCCACGCTACGGTCGATTTGCATCTCTTTCATGTCTTCGCGTCGCGCGTCGCGTGCACACTAAAATGGCTCTCGCGCAGTGCTGCGCGACAGTGTAGTATTTGGAACCAAGACGAAAGCGCTTGTTAAGTTCTCTGTTCAAATGACCAAAATAAGTTCAGAAGCAATTGGGACTAGCAACGAACTTTGTATGAAAATCCAACGAATGATATTCACTTTCTCTTTTTTAATCAGCACACGGTAACTATGGATAGTCTGAATACAACCCAACCAACAAAACTGGCTACGTTCGCTGCATTTACTCCTTATCCTGAATGCTTCTTCGGTTATTCAGGTTCGGTTCAATAGGGATCCAAGCAGTTGTTCTCCTTGCCAATAAATGTTGGTCTGATCGACAGCAATACGAAGGAGGTGACAACAAAAAGTCATTCTCAGCTGACTTTAATATATTAGGTCGTTAACTAATTATTTGCCGTTTTTTTCAAGCTTCTGTTGTGCGCCTGGTAGAGAAGCTTCCAAAATCATCCAGACAGCGTTCGATAGAGAATTATTTGCTCTTTCACGAAGTGTACTTGATATTTACGAAACATCAAAATTTTGATAACTTTTTGACCATTGAAGTTGAAATCAGAAGTGAGAAAAATTGACCCCACCGACAGTGAATTTTCTCTGCTTTGTTTCGAGACTTCTTGCAAAACTGTATATATGCTCTAAAAGTAGAGGAATTTTTCTACGAAACACTATACAGCTTGTTTTGATTTTCCTTTGTTTTTGTTTACTTATAGAGCGTCAAAGTGGGGTATCTCAAAGAGAACAATAATTTTTGGACACTTGTGCTGCCTTCCTGCCGAACGTTTTCAATCAGCTCCAAACACGTCACGAGAGAGCATTTGGTGCTCTATCAGATAGTACGTTTATTTTTACATGCCAGCCGTTTTTTAAAAAAAATTTCATGAAAATGTTTTTAAAATTCCTCGACGTGTAAAACTTTTCATTGGAAACCTTTTGCAGAATTTCAAGTATTGTTCGAAAGAAGAGGATTTGGGCTATAAGGAGATGTATCACACTTTTCCAATCGCACTAGGTTTTGTTAACTTTTGGGTCGTCAAAGTGCAGAGTTCGACGGCTCGCGTAGCCGCGCGCGCGGCCAACGCGACAGCCGCGCCGCCACGCAATTACTGAGGCGCTGCCGCGTTGGCCGCTCGCGCGGCCACGCGAGCCGTCGAAGTCTCCACTTTGACGACCTGAAAGTTAACAAAACCTGGTGCGATTGAAAAAGTATGATGCATCTCCTTATAGCCCAAATCCTCTTCTTTCGAACAATGCTTGGAATTCTGCAAAAGGTTCCCAATGAAAAGTTTTACACGTCGAGGAATTTTAAAAACATTTTCATGAAATTCTTTTTAAAAAACGGCTAGCATGTAAAAATAAACATACTATCTGATAGAGCACCAAATGCTCTCTCGTGACGTGTTTGGAGCTGATTGAAAACATTCGGCAGAAAGACAGCACAAGTATCCAAAAATTATTGTTCCCTTTGAGATACCCCATTTTGACGCTCTGTAAGTAAACAAAAACCAAAGAAAACCAAAACAAGCTGTGTACCACTTTATAGAAAAACTTGTCTACTTTCAGACGGTATATACAGTTTTGCAGGAAGTCTCGAAACGAAGCAGAAAAAATTCACTGTCGGTGGGGTCAATTTTTCTCACTTTTGATTTCAACTTCAATGGTCAAAAAGTTATCAAAATTTCAATGTTTCGTAAATAGCAAATACATGACGTGAAAAAGCAAATAATTCTCTATCATGTGCTATCTGGACGTTTCCGAAAGCTTCTCTACCAGGCGCACAACAGAAGCTTGAAAAAAACGGCAAATAATTAGTTAACGACCTAATATAATACCAGTATTGAGAAGCGAGCTGTCGAAGTTCTTCAAAACAGAAAATCTTCGACTTTCGTATATGGAACAGTCACATTTGTCTTTAGCAATTTGCATGCATTCTGTTGGCGAAATTGGTATTGTGAGCGATGGTGTCACATTCGCGTCTATCGCGCCGTCCCTCGTGACAGACCAGTGAAAAATTGCGACGTCTTCAACGTGTCAGAGCCTGTCTTCGCGTCGCGCTTCGCGCTCACTCTAAACGGTCCCTTAAGCTCCCCTGGATGCTGTTTACATGTGTATGTGTAGGTTAGCGGTGTTTGTTGCACAAGCACCATTCCACTTGTTGCAATCCAGTGGTCGAAAAATTTTCTCCTTTCAATTTCGCTCAAATTCATGAGGGATTTGAAAAGCACCTGTCACAAATCTAACATACGTTTTCCGACTGGACCAGAACCACTTCTCTCCTAGCAGAGTTATCCAGCTATTATCACCGGTTCGGTTGGAACTTTGCCTAAGAACGCTATTGTGCATGCTAATAACGAATCTGACGTCTGTTTTTCGACTTTCAAATTTTCGAAAAAGCACTCATATTGTCAAATTGGGTGAAAACTTAAACTTCGTCTGAGTAGGTGACTTGAGATACTGATTGCGAATCTGTGGTCCGTTTTTCGAAATCCGGCCGATGACCACCCAAATCGTCGTTCAGGCGAGGGGGACTGGTCAGAATCACGGATGGCTAGATTATTTGGGATGCTGAACACGAATATGACGTCGTTTTTTTTTTGAGTTTTGGTCGATTTCGCCCGTTGCAAGCAAGTACACGTAGATATGCAATGATGGCAAGCGGGCGAGGTTCGAGCGGTGGCGCGATGGTACATATGTCTATTAAAATCTGCCGTAATCGATATGAATCTGCAACAAAGACATTAGATTCGTAATCAGCTTCCTGAATGACCTACCTAGCTGAAATTTTAGTGGAATAGGTGATTTTGACCTGCCCATTCAATTTGACGACATGGGTGGTCCCATACCGAAATTCCACCAACGTGATGTCAAACACGTAATCAGAACTCCTGAAAACCCTCAAGGGCGAAGTTTGAGCAAAGTTGAAAAAAATTAATCCGACCCCTGAGTGCCGTACGTGGAATTGTTGGGCCGTCGATCGTCGGACCACAAATCAGCCTACGTATTGTCAAACACTTGTTGGCGAGTTTATATTATCAGAGGATTGTTTTAGAAGTTCTGCTTCGCCTAAGGCAAATTTTCGTCCCTATCACCCCCAATTTCGGTCGGCAGTTCTGCTGCTTGTGGTGCCATTACGGACCTCCATGATCACCTGACTACCAATCGATTCGTGGGCGTGATCTCAGCTATTAACTCGATCTCGCAAATGTCACCTATGTATTTTCTCCTCTCTTTTTATACCTTTGACGTCCTAACTCTGCATAGAACTTGCTGAAGAATTCGATAGCATTCCGACAAATGTGTGATCCCCCCTTGAAAACCTTAAAAGATTGTCATAGCCTCTGCTGAAACAAGAGATTTATTCTCTCTATGAGGTTTCATGTGACTGATCCTTTTATTTCACGAAAAGGTATCTCGGACCATATGATCATCAACACTTACATTGGTTAGGTCTGTGGTACCAGGTTTTCTCTTTCATTTTCAAGCCTCCGATATAGGTGTTGCACAAGTGAAAAATGTGAACAGGTCGTTTCTCAAAGTTGATCTTTAATGACGGTTCTCGGTTTCATTTATCAACTCTGCATTTCTTCTTTGATCTCGGTTTAAAAAAATGTCACCCGTCATAGGTTTGTTTTCTATCTGATTCTGTGGCACTATTCCACTCCACGGACTCCAGCCCCTAAATTTTTTTCAGACATCGAATTTCGCTGAAACTTTGCACATGGGGGTGATCAGGGGCACTGATAACGAATCTACCGTCCGTTTTTCACGGGGTGATCTCGGACCACCCACATTGCTACTTGGGTGGTCCAGTTGGGGTCACCGATTTCGCTCGAACATTGCGTATGGGGGTAATTGGGGGTCGTAAACACGATGGTGAAGTCCGCTTCCTAAATGGCGGCCGGATACGGTAGTTATAGGTGAGTACCTACCGACCTTACATAGTGAGTCTTACCTATAACTACCGTATTCGGCCGCCATTTGGGAAACGGACTTCACCATCGTGTTCAGGACCCCGAATAACCTCCGTAGACGAAGTTTGAGCGAAATCGGTGGCCCCAACTGGATCACCCAAGTAGCAATGTGGGTGTTCCGAGGTGACCCCGTGAAAAACGGACCGCAGATTCGTGATCAGCGCCCTCAATGAGCCCCTATACAAAGTTTCAACAGATTTGAGCAGCTAAAAAAACATTAAGGTCTGGAGTCCGTGAAGTGGAATGGTGCCGATTCTGTCCCTAACGTAAACCATTAAATGTAAGCTTGTATGTCGGAACTATGAAATACCTTCGCCTACAAATTCCTTTCGTATTTCAGGGTAAAATATGAAGACGACAGCAACAGTGACCCGTATGCTATACAAGCATACAAAACGACTTCAAATCAAACGAACACCGAAGAAGAAGGCTCGGTGAGTACCCATTATGTTTGTTTTTCTTGTCAAATGTCAAATTTCTTTCAATGGAATCCAAATTTCTCGTTCGTCCATCCGAACGACTATGAGCACCTTGCATCTTAGTTTCTGGTAACATTTCAGAGTGAATGAGCTTATGAAAACAATCGCTATGACTCGTATGCCATATAAGCGAACAAGACGTCTAATCAATATCAAACGATCCACGAAGAAGAAAACTCAGTGAGCATCTGTTGTGGTTTTATTTCTATTACTACCCAATCCCCAGGAAGGTATAATGGGTATCGCATACTCCGCAGCGTCGTCGTTGGGCTGGCATTTTCGTTTTGGCCACCAGCGACGCATATCCGGCAACTGTACAAAACCCTTAAGTAGTCATATATGCGGTCAACAATTATGAAAGGTATTTGTGTTGCTTTTCCTATGGGTTTTTCTCACCAACTCCTTCTTTCAGGCGTTCTAATGAGCCGACAGGTTTTTCAAGTCAGAGCACTGCAGTCTTGGAAGATAAAAGCTCGCTCTCTGGCAGCGACGAAGTGCAAGATACCGCCGAGAACGAAGAGGAAAGGTGAGCGTTCTCACTACGATCAGTTTAAATTCCTTTGCTTGAGCTTCGAATGGCCACTTTTCTTATTTTTTGTGGTTTATCTTAAATACTTATTTGGTAGCACCTACGAAACCGTTTTCAACTTGATTTTATTTGTAATCTTTCTACACAAATTCAATCGCCACCACTTTTCCCTAGAGCAAAACAGCACACAGTGCGAGTCGGTAAGCCCGTCAGAGTCTCCTCTGTTGAAGAGCAGTTAACGGAAACACAGTTTTACCAGAGCGGAATTTCCTGGAAACCAGTAGACTAAAAGTCGGCCAAAGCGTTAGTTGAGAGTAGTTATTTGTTGGAAAGCAGGAGACAGTGCGACCGCTTTAAGAATTGTATGGAAAGCTTTGGATTGTTTATTTGACTGTTTCGTGCAACCAGTTAAGGGCAAACATCTGCCGTTTCAGGATATACAGCTTGTTGACACCTTCACCGTAAACATCTGAACATCTGATAGTAGGAGGATAATCCTTCCGAATACGTTTTATTGTTCTTCTTATCAATTGTTCAGTATTTGTACGCAGTATGAACGACTCACTGGCACACAGTCTTGGATGGACGTCTCGCAGAAAGGCCATCTGACACAAATTTGAATCGATGTTCTAGGAGTCGCTTGAAATTTAGGCTCTGTTTGGAAGTTGCGAGGACCAAATTTATCATGAATGATATCTTTGTACGAAAAATACAACAAGATAGTAGTCCAGAGTAACAGATGAGCGAAAAGGTTAAAATTTGAACTGTTTACTAACCTTGATAGGAGACCCTTATGTACATAAACCCTCGAGTAGTGACTTTTGTTTGAATACAAGACGACTCCGCCCTTTTGCCCCTTTTACTGACTACTGTAAGCAGTACAGCATTTCAGGTAAGCTGAAACGTTGGCTTTTCGGAAACGGAGTCCATGCTACTACTCAATTAAATCGAAAGAAAACCGTCTAGAATACTGAATAGCAGAATTTTCCAAATTCTGGCGAACTGTGATCCATAAGGCCCTTGTTATACGTTCGCTCACCCCCCAGCGTAACTCGTCCATTCAATATCAGACACCGTGGGGCCAGACACGTTTGTACGAGTTATCACGGTGACGCTGGCGTGGTGACGCTCACAGGCTATTATGCACACGCTAGCGAACCTTCCACGCTCTCGTCGCTGCGCATTGCACTGCGATGGACCCTTTCGCTGGGGGTGGGTCGATCACCTCGCGCATTGTTCTGTATGCTTCGGGCGTGTGCGTGCGTGCGTCGCGTGCTCAGCGTCTGAGGTTAGCGGCGCACGCGATCACCGCTCGCAAGTCGCAGACGCTCAAAGCGAGCGAATGTATAACAAGGGCCTAAGGCCTTTATTGTGCGCGCGACGCGCAACGCTCGGCGCGAAGACATGAAGAAGATGCAAATCGACCATACTGTGGGAATTCCCATGCTTTGGTCGATTTGCATCTTTTGCGTGTCTTCGCGCCGCGCGTCGCGCGCACATTAAACAGAGCTTAAGTGTGGAATCACGAACGCTTTTAACTTTCTGAGGAAGTCTGACAGTTTTCATACCTACATAGCACTAATGTAAATCTGTTCTGTAAGAATGTTGGAAATAATTGATTAAAATGCTACAAACTTAAGAATCAGTCTAATATAGTACGAAGTTTTTTCAGCACCAGCCCGTCTTCGTCGAGTTCTATGTTGTCTGCTCCCACCCGGGTAAGCCAAACATATTTTCGTATGCTGGGAATCTGAGTTGGATGGAAGTTGTAGGGCGAAGTCATGAGGGAAATTTTCGCCGTTTACGCAAATGTGCCGGACGAGACTGTATTGGCATTCCACAGATCGATTACGGAGTACGTGTTCGATTTCTATGGATCGAAAGCGTTCCTTGTGGTAAGCAAACCCGCACGTTCTTTCTGTTTTGATCTTCTTCTGTATCTTCCTTTCCTTTTTCCTCTTCTCCTATCATTGCGTTG
Organism: Nippostrongylus brasiliensis; assembly: GCA_030553155.1. Lineage (NCBI taxonomy): Eukaryota > Metazoa > Nematoda > Chromadorea > Rhabditida > Heligmosomidae > Nippostrongylus > Nippostrongylus brasiliensis. Next base: position 16,166,648 of record CP130737.1, read on the forward strand.
ATTCTAAACCATGTGAAGACAAATAACGAGCAATATTTATCAAGCTGGAGAAAGACACGCAAAAGATACAAATCGACCAACGCATGGGAATTTCCACGTTTGTTCGATTTGCATCTTCTTCATGTCTACGCGTCGAGCGTCGCTCTTCGCGCGCACACTAAAGGAATTATGGATCACAATTCGCCAGAATTTGGAAAATTCTGCCATTCAGTTTTCCAGGCGGTCTTTTTCCAATTTCATTTAGTAGCAGCATAGACTCCGTTTTCCTGAAATTCTATGCTGCCTACAGTAGCCAGTAAAAAAGGTAAAAGAGTGGAGCCGTCTTGTATCCAAACAGAGCTCACGACTTGAGGACTTTATGTAAGGGTCTCCTATCAACGTTAGTAAACAGTTCTAATATTAATCTTTTCGCTCATCTGTCAAAAAGCCCTCACGATTTTCGCACCCATGTCATATTTGAATAAGTGAGCAGTAGTTGGCCCGACGGATGCTGACGGGGCGAATTGTTCAATGGTTTCTAACCTACGGCGTGAATTGGATGGTAACGAGGAACCTTGTTCTCTTGCAGCCCATGCCAGTATGTAAGCCCCACCAATTCGCAAAGGATTATAACCTGGCCGAAAGAAATTCAACATAGGGCTTGTCTGCAACTGCGCCCCTTTAAGATACATAAGATTCTTCAGAATTTGAACAAACATTGACTCAAACCCTATCTCTTTTACTATGTTAATCTGACCTCGGGCCTGCTGACTACCGTTATTTTTAGCATCGGCGTAGTAAGAAAAAAACACGGCTCAAAAATCAACATGATAACGTAGCTCCGGAGGCTTTATTCCATCCACAACTTCCAATTCTTGACCTTGCTTCGCGTATAGAGGTTATCGGAATGATGACGTTTTCCGAATAAAAAGAATGGGTTGAGTTACACCTTCTTAAAGATAAAATGCGAAAAACTGCAGAACCTTCTTCACAACCTAATAGGTTATGTTACTACGAGTCGTTAGTAAAAAATTCTAATCCTGCAGTCACAGCGAAGTTATTGACCCATATAATAACGTTCTCAGTTTTGTGTGTCGCAGAACATTAGCTGAAAGGGAGCACGTCGTTGAACTTAGTGGTTTTCAATGCATCAATCTTTCGATCGTGAACTCCCATTGTTGTTCAATCGCGTTTTCACTATTTCGCATTTTCTATTGAAAGTCGTGGACTTTTCCTATAATTCTTTGTCTTAATTGGTTTCAATGTACTTTCAGGAAGACGGACGCAAACCGTCCTCGTAAACTGCATCTTCATGTCTCGTTGCTTCTTGGAAGAGTTCTTATGTTTATTTGTTGCTCATTTGTTCACATGCTTTCTTCAGTACTGGAAATAGAAGTCGAAAATGAAGATGTTTCCCAACCATAAACAGTGGTGAGAATTTGTGCTGCTTATGTTCAACATATTCGTTAGTTCTCCTACACACATCTGGTGAAGATCGAATAAATGATCTTGTCAATAAAAGATCTCCTGTCACTCGAACAGCTTAACTTGTTTCGTAGGGTGCATGAACACGACGCTACGAGCTCACCCATTCGGTATTTTCTTAAATAAAAATATGAACGTTGTGCATGACTGCTGCAATTACGAATGACAGGTTCCTAGAATATAACACCCTCGCAGGACCACCAAGCTGGAATTATTAGCTTTTCGTGGTGATGATCGCACTTAAATGTCGGTAGCGATCTCCGTTTTGGTTTGGCTGACCGGCTAGAAAGCCAACGATTACTCAGTGATATTCACTTCTATTAGGTTGTTGCAAAAGTAATTTCCGAAACGGACGTCTATCTTCAAACTATCATATCTCGGCCTAAACACAACTTTATTCATCGAAATAAAAACTATTCGATTCTACACATCTTGCCCAACGATTCTTCAACGAGTATATGTCTTTATGAAAGAAACTGACATCACAGGAATCAAAAAACTGACGGAGCTCTGATTCGAGGTGGTCAAGAATATCAAATTGCTGCTGCCGCAGGTGCCCCTCTAAAGCCCGGAAAAAGTGATGATCAGTTGGGGAGAGGTCTGACGAATAAGGAGGATGAGGGAGAACCTCGATGCCCAACTCCTTTAATTTTTGCCCGGTGACTTTCGAAGAACGAGGCCGAGCGTTGTCCTGAAGTAGGACGGGCCCCTTTCTATTCATGACGGCCGGCCACATTTTTCGCAGTTTTTCCAACATTACTACCAAATCACAACAGTACGTTTCTGCTGTAATTGTCTGACCAGGTTGGAGGATTCTGTACTGGATCAAATCTTTGCTAAACCACCAGACAGTTAGCAGAGCTCTCTTAGGGTGGAGATCCGGCTTTGGAAAGCTTGTTGGTGGGCAATCCTTATCCACCCAGACATATCTTCTCTTCCTGTTATCGTACATGACCCACTTCTCATCTATAGTTATTGATCGGTCCAAGAACGGATCGATTTCCAGACGGACGAGAAGGTTGGAGCAGCTGTTGAATCGGGTGAGGCGCTGCTCGTAGGTCACTTCGTAGGGTATCCACTTCTGCTTCTTCTTCACCATGCCGTTCGAATCCAGATGTCTTGCTACCGTGGCAGAGTGGACACCAATATCTGTCGCTAGCTGGCGGACAGTTGTGTCCGGCTTTGAAGCCACGGCTACTCTCAAAATCCCACTTTCAAGCGACGTCCTCCGACCAGGCTTGGTCTTGTTTTTGATGTTAAAATCTCCGAAGGTAAACTTTCCGAACCAAAGCCGTACTGTGCATTTGGTAGGCGATTCTATCCCGAATGCAGTGCCAATATTGCGTGCTGCCTCGGCTACAGAATGTCCGAGCTTGAACTCATACAGCATAAGCACTCGAAAGTCACGTGTGTTCATCGTTTATTCGGACCCCTATAATATTGCCCACGATGAAGATAGGTGAAATTTGAAGATATATTCTGAAAGAGGAGAAAAAAATCTACCTTATAGTAGTTACAGTTTTATTGGAGCTGGTAAATCCCCACGAAAATTAGTTGTCTAGTTTAACATATCCCGAAACGGAAATTACTTTTGCAACGACCTAATATTTACTATACTTGTGAACAAATGGTTTCTGTTCATGACGGTCGGCTGTTTTCATGTGACACCCACGCCCATCATCTTTGATGAGGTCAGATCGTGAAGCTCCGATCTAATAGATTCTACAAAATGCCTGAAATGATGCAAAACCTTTTTGACTAACATTTGTGGTCATGTGTTATGGAACACTCAAGGTTATGTGGGTAAGTGAAGCCCAGCCAAGCCTACATGAAATACACCGACTTTTCAAACTCTATCTTTATTCTCGCTAAATATGTTCAAAATAACCACCGCAGAAAAAAGTGAAATCAATGAGTTTGCACAATAGTATCACAAGAACGAATACAAGTAAATGCATCATAAAATCACGTGTTACATTTCAATTTTGGACAGGTTACCGGAGTGACGGAGAGGGAAAAGCAAAGTGAAATGTATCAGACTACCAGATCGTAAACTAACATCCACAAACAAGGATAGGTAAGATAGGCGCTAGGCGAACGAAATGAAAGAAAGCCCAACTGAAATGAAAATAAACACTATATTCATTAAGTACAACTGAAGTCCACTGGCAAAAATTGCACTCCCCCAGTTCAGAAAAACAGAAAAGCAATTGTTCAGAATGAAATGCTTTTGTCATGTACAACATTAACAAATTTAAGAATAAATAATTACAAACGCGGAGCAATGAACAGCTCGCGAAAATTTCTCACAGTCTATCGACGAGATTTTCAAGAAACCCATTATACCTACAGGTCTCACTTATACATATGACTAATGAGACACTAGCAGATAAAACCTTAGCGTTACCACAGACTATGAACTAATTACAATAATAAACAGTGAGACATTGGCACAGAAGCACACGACTCAAAATAAGTAGTAAGCCCATTCTAGAATTCCAAAAATGTCACAGGCTTGGGCCTAAGAGACTATCACAATGACTAAATGATAGCAGAATCTTTTACCGAAAGAACTCAGCGCTTGTTGACATCTAACCTCTAATTTTCAAGCTGAAGTTTAAGTAGTGGATGAGCCTCAAAAGGCTGTGTACTAAGTAGCCAAACTCCGTAAATAGTTTCATTTTTGATAAGAAGTTAGCCGAAAAAACGTCGCTGATGCCGATTCAACCTTGATTCTCTCACCATGTGAAAGCCCACCTGAACTGTCACATCTACAACTACGTAGAAGTGAGTAACAGTTCAGCTGCTGCATTGAGATCCCAAGCTTTGGATGTCAGAGCTCGCATTGCCGCTTCTCTACTAGATGCAATTTGCGTTTCGATGAGATGCTCAATTTTCAGCTCCTTCAGAGCGGCTTCTATATTCCCTTGACAGCTCGCCACCATTCGATCGCAACGAGAATGACTAAAATGAACATATCTATAGAAGCGTAACCGCCTGACTAACTAGAGAAGCACATACTCGGCAAATGGGGCATCTGAGTACAGAATCTCCATTTCCTGAGCACGGCTGATCCCAGAAATTCCATTTGTTGCCTGCTGCCCATTGGTGCTTCGTTGAGTACGTGAGCTCGACTAAATTGATTTCATTGGCATTTATAATTAACAAAACTGTGTTCATGAATCCTATACGGCAGAACACTTTCTTCAGTAGATGAGATCAAGTACAGAAATGGTACTCTTTTCCGCTACTGTGGTCAAAGATAGGTACGGTATCAAATTAATGATCTAGTGGGTTCGGCTTCAACTATAACAGTTTCTCAAAAATACAATAATATTAAGTGGCTGCTACACTTACCAGGAGAGGATCCAGCGCCTCTATTATATCCTCGTTTTCTCCAATTCTAAATGGAGTTACCGGATCAAGACGAGGTGGCAGTGTACTACTACCCCAAACAGGTAAGCCATTACCATATGGAGTTGCAGCGTACCCTGAAAAAAAAACTGAGTAACAAACAAATGTTGCGCACGAAAGACATAAGTACTATACACAAAACGATTTGCTAAAGGCTGCAAAGACGTGCTCAATCATGGAGCCTTGTAGCCTCCAAAGTCTGCTGTGAATGAGCTTGAGTACAATCTGCTTGTTTCAAATTGTATAGGAAAAATGAGGATGCCATAGAGGATGTCACTAGGCAACATGTCTGCCATATCCTTAATTTTTTTTGGTGTGAAATGATAAAGCAAAGTTAGATATTGCAGCTGCAAGGGACGTCTACTAGCATCACGAAAAGTAAGATCGATGAAAACGTTACTGTCGACAAAAACAAAATCGCGAACAACGCCAACCTCTATTCGGCAATGTCAACGGTCCCGTTCCGTACGTCGGAGGCATGCCAAATCGTATCGCATTATTCGAAACGCTATACAACGGCAGCTGCCTCTGCATGGATACCGGCGTATGTTGAATAGTGGCTTGTTGAGGTATGACCAATGTAGGATTCTGAAAACGTGTCAGTGTACAACAAAACCGACTTAGAATACAGTCCATACTTTGCTGTAGCAACAGAACCGTAGTCAATCAGTACGGGGTAGATGGCCTTAACTCCGGAAGAGAAAGCTGCGCACCTCGCTCACCTTCCTTAGTTTAAGGACACTCCCTGCCACAAGAAAGCAGCGTCGCCGCGGCAAAACCATGAACGCACTTCACTCTTTACTGCGTTGACGCATTTCACTCTTTACTGTCCTATCACTTGTCCGTATGAATGCGAACTCACACCTTTCTGCAGCAATAAAGCAGTAATGGTCAACGATAGGGAAGAGACCCAGACGCAACAGCAGGGCAGTTAGGGCAGTACTACGGTCGCGTTCACGATTTTATTGAGGTGCGACAGTACGGTAAGACAAAGAATATTTCTTGCTGCTGCTGCAGAAGGATGAACTGTACTCATAGCCATAGTTCACACAAACGAACGGCTGACCTGAGGATTAACTACGGACGTCGGGCGGAACTCTGCTACAGGGGCTGCAGGCGGCCTAGTTACCGGATTGACGCCACCAATTGGCAATCGGATGGGCTGTAGAACGCCTTCAATTGACAACGCGGGTTTGGACGACGATGATGATGAGGATGAGGATAAAGGAGCGTCCGACACAGTGTTGTTGTGAGATTCAACCTAGTATCAGGGAGAATCCATTAGCCAACGCATAACGTATATTGAATATCCCAAGTGATTAAAACACACCTTTGGCTTCGGAGTTGATGTTGCTGTTGTCACATGATTTGCTGCTATATTAGTTGTACTGCCAAAGAATAAGCTACTAGGCGGCGGTAAAGCGTTGAAAATCTCGCTTTGTACCCGTGATCTCCGATTTTCATCCAAAATCGGCTGAGATGACACCCTTCGATGAACCAGTCCGACGTCTGACTCGTTAGGAACATTTAGCTCCTGTGAGCGACCGGGTGCCGATACATTTGGCATAGGCTAAAATAAAGAAAATAGGGAGAAAATCATGAATAGTTAACGAAATCGTACTTTCACCACCGTCGTCCCGTTTTCTTTTGGTTGTATGGCAGCTTTTTCAGCCTGCTTTGCTGCCGCTTCTGTGAAAAGGGCACTAAAATCCTGAGCTGAAGGTGCATGATGACTTTGGGTGGTTCGCGATGATGATGGCAGGGTTAGTTGCTCTATGGTAGTAGGATTGGTAACGAGGCGTGGCTCCACTTTCCCTTGAGGACGAGGTCGTACTATGGAGGAGCTGGAAGCACCAGCATTTGGTTCCATTCTTCTTTCAGCAGGAGGAATTGGCGTCGGCACGAGACACCCCTGCTGTTGTTGTTGTTGTGTTTGTGGCACCAAAGTGTTCTGAAAAACAAACATTTTTTCATACTACGCCAAAGATCGGGACGTGACGATACTTCAAAAGTATATAAGTTATTTGATAAGGAAACAATAAAACGTGAACCACATAGACCAAAAGATAGTCTGTGCATGTGACCGCCAGAGGATTCCTGTTAAGCGGTATCTAATTGTGACAGATCCCATCACTGTTTTTGGAACAGAATCCACTCTCAATCAAACCCACATTAATGAACCGATGCTATTCAAATCCATGAAAGGAGCCTATAAGGAAATCAAAATACATTTTAATATGTTGTGCAAACTTTGCAGAATTCAAAGGAAGATAAATAATAGAGTATCCTCACCTTAGTGGTATCAACTCGTAGCTGCCCCATAATTGAGGCCATAATTGAGGTACTGCCATTTTCCTGTTGAGGTTCTAGACAACCGGGGATTAAAAGAATAAAAAACATTAATATAGATCGATTAACATACTGCTAGGTACGGTAGAAGATGAAATCACAGGTCGACTTGCAGAAAGATTTGACGATGAAGGCAATGACTGAGGCGGGTAGGATGAGGTAGACGACGCGAGCCCCAGTCCTGCAAAAAGAGCACCATACGATACAAACAAAACGACAAACGAACTGTAAAGATGAATTTCGTATTGTTTCGTATTATATTTCTACTAAAAATAATTACATAAGCGAAGAACATCCGAACAACTGAAAATAAGTTGTTGGATCTCACCGTGATTATAATTAACAATACTTGGCGGCGTTGGAACAAAAGAGCGATCAGTCGGCAGTTGAACGGGCGATGGCAAAGGTTGATGGGACGAAAACGGAGTTGCAGTTGCAGGTATAGAGCCGTTCCCTTTAAAAATTAGACCAACATATCAGCTCAATTCCTAACTGACAATGAGGCCGATACATAACAAAAGAAGAGCACACAAAATGTCGATTGTGGAGCAAAAATAACGACAACCTGTTTGAGGTAGTGTAATTCTGCTCGGGGAGAAACCTTCATCGAACGCAGCGGCGTCGAAAGCGTCGCTCCAGTCTACCGCTAACGGATCTCTTATTTTTGATGATGTCGGCACACTACCTTAAATTGGATCAAATTACTACCGATCGATCATCACCACAGAGCTCAAAAGGATCGTGGAGAGAAGGGTGAAGGAAATGCTGACGACGAAGCGGAGCACTAACATCAACTAAGAGTTAGCAAACCACGTCTGACAATTCAATTTTATCGCGTATAGCAAATAAATTAAGATTTTTCCAGCCAAGAATTTTTACAATTACTCTAAATTCGCTCAGATAATCCCGGATGGTGCTGCGCGTCGCGCAACGCACTGACGAAGCAAACTGGCACGAGCTGCCAGCGCTGCGTGCGACGCGCATTTTCTTCCAGCCTTGTCAGAGTCACATAAGGTACCTTCGGTAAGACACGGTCCTATTTGAGCATGAGATGCTCAGAAAGATATTATTTTCATGAAACTGGCAAAAACATTGGAAACGACGAAAAACCCTGACTTACAATGTACATTTGGAGAGGAAAAATAGGGGTGGCTGACATCGGCAACAGAAGGAACGAGAACAGGAACACCATTCATGGCGCTAAAAACAATTCATAAAGGAGTATCGACATCACATGCACACTGGAATTTTCAAACACAAAGCACAGAAGGGGGAACGAGATTTGCTAGATGAACTCCGCACCTAGAAAGCCCTATTTCTGGCATCGAACTTTCGGAACGGAAACTAGACGAGGGACCCCCACTATCTCGTAAACGTAGCCTTTTTCTTTTCTTTGAACGAATGTACATACAAATACAATCCGACAAGGCGATGGGGCAATCGACAACTGTTTTTTTTTCTCGCCACTGAATGTAGGTACCGACATGGCTCGTTGCAACAAGATCGGCGACAATGTTCCAAAATTTTCAAAAACGTTCCCGGATGCAAAAGGAAACATGAGAACACTACATAAACTGGAATCGAGACAGGCATCCACCAACAGCTTTGGACATTATCACTATCACCACGAACAGGAAGAAAGTTAACGACTAACCGACAAAAGGTAAAAATTAATAAAATGTGACAGAAGACTCACAGACTGATTGGTTCTCCACGCACAGGATTCTTAAGATAGATATCGTCGATTTTATCGGGTGTACCCCACGACTCTCCATTCAGAACATCACCATGGGCCGCATGGATAAAAGATCCTGACAAAACACCACATACGCCCAACGCACACATCGGAATAACAGTACATGCACATATACCCTCACGAATCAGGGATGATTTCACAAAGGGATGTCAATCAAAAAAAAAAAGAAAAAAAATCGGCTAACATGATGCAAAAAATAGAGGCTCGTTAGCCTCCGAAAAAAAGCAATAGTATTCAAATAGGAGATCGAACTATCCTATGTTTGACAAGATCTAGTGCAGAGAACTCTTCGTACGAGCATCTGGGGGTCAGGCGCCACAAATTGACGCAAAGTTCGCACAGGCGTAATGTCTCGGCCAGTATTTCGTGCAGCCACATTTCGAGTATAAAGCAACGGACATCGCGTAAAAGAATAAAATGGTACCTAATTGACTGGAATTATTACGACTCGCAGTTTAGATGAACTATTGTACACGAATGTTGAATATGAATCAGAAGAAACTCCTAAACACCCAGCGAGCGTAGAAATATTTTACAAATAATATGACAAACAAACCTCTAACAGGGAGAGAAATTCTACTGTTTCCCACTGGAACACTGACATCCTGCTGCTTAGGAGTTGCTACCGATTTTCCATGTACGAACACAGCAGATCGTAAAAACTTGCCAAATTTCCTGGTGCGTTCGTTTTGACCGTACCACAGCAAACCACTAAAAAACAAAAAAAATGACGACAAACCAAGCAAAATTATTGGGTAAAACATTGTAACTGGGAGGAAAACTCCAGTATTATCCTACCTATCATCAATTACTATTATTCTGTCTCGAGGAGATAATTGAAGTATATCGTCACGTTGATCTGATTGGGACGCATCGCGTACTTCCGCGATATTAAACTCTGCCTGAATTTCAAAACGAATACAAGAAAATTCTAATATGAACAGCATAATAACGAAGTTCCAACAAATGACAATAATTACCCCTAGCAGCAGGGTCCTCAACATACTGAACTTTGGACGAAGATCTGGCTTGATATTCCAACACAAACTAATCAAATCGTAAATTTGCCGCGTGCAATACTGTGGTTTTTCGAGACGCTCTCCAGCATCGAGCCGCTTTAAAACCTGGAAACAATGAAATTAATTGCAATGTAAACATATTGCCGACTTCTAATAAAGAGAACTCAATATTCAACAACTAAAAGTTCACCTCTACAGCACGGCAGCCCACCCATGGATCTTCTCCCAAAGTAAATATCTCCCATGCTGTCACTCCAAAAGCCCAGACATCTGAAGCATGGGAGAACCGACGATGTCGCAAGGCCTCCGGTGGACACCTAAAGATGTAGCCATTTAAACAAATTAGGAACAGAATAATCGAAAGTACTAGGCACAGAAAATAAGGAAAAGCACAGCAAAAAAGAGATTTTTTCATTGCAACCACTAGTCGGAAATCTAACTCGCACACACACTCGCACGTGCCATTTTATAAAGACTGTTGATGAAATTATGATACAAACAAATCAGCAATGGTAGCGCTGCTAACGTGTTTTTTCGTTGCAAGAAAGGGGCATCTAAGAAATGTGGCAGTTGGATGCAGATTACTAAGCAGAAGAAAGTAAGAGAAACGCGTAAATTCAAAACGAACCATGAAAATGGAACCCTTTTCTGCGCATGCATCACGTAGGCTCGTTCGTTCTCCTTGAGGCCTCTCATCAGCCCAAAATCGCACAGTTTGACCACCTGGAAGAATAAAACCGATGAATAGATAATCAATTCCCTCACCATTTAACCTCATCCCTGACACTGCTGATTTTTCTTTAATGCACTATACCATTTGAGGTTGCTAGGTGAAGCACATTATTTGGGTGGATCGACATTTCGGCCCACCGTTGTCTACAAGGCGCAATCGAAATTCGAGGTCGATCTGTTAGAAAGGTTACCCTACGAAAAAACCAAGCCCAACACCGGACCTCTGATAATCTATAAGTAGAAGACCGCTGAATGAACTTTTCCACTCAACACCGCGAAATTAATAACGAAGAGGAACAACCGGTAGCAACGTATAAGTACTACGTAAATTAACACCCCAACTACAACGACACACAAACAACTGCCCTTTGAATACCTCCTCGCATACGATGAGAGTATTTTCATTTCTTTCTCCTCTTCATCCTACCCTTTCCTATTCATTCGATAGCCGCTTATTTTCTGACGAAAAGCGTAGTTCCTCGGTGAATCACTGCAATGATTGGCGCAATGACGTAGCGATTGCTGTGTCAGAGCATTTTCTGCATAGCCCAGTACATCGACGATGTTTCACAACAATGCTATTTACTTGGCTTCACGACAATGAACAAGGCTGCAGAACGCATACCCACTTGTGGGTGAGGGACGTTCTGCACGGAACCCTAATTGCCAACTCATGGCGTGCGCGAGGTGATGGTACCTGCGGACCATTGGCGAGTTCACCGCGTGCACCTGCACCCTGACCCTCGCCGCCCGCGATGTTGGCCACGTCCGAGCTGCTCGCTATCGCGACGGTGACCCGACGGACAAGTGGAGCCACCAGATCGACCAGATTGGCAGCGAGAGCTACGACACGCCGATGCAGAGGGCGCGTAAGGCATTGTACGCAGTTGGTCATGCACAACACCTGCACGTGCTTTTATCAGAATTTCGAGCTCTATTCAATGTGCTCAATCTCATTTAGGGAAAACTGTTGAGAGCACAATTCTGTGGTAAAATTGCATATGGGTTTCAATTAGGATATTTATTTTAGCAAGTAAATGGAATCGAGTGGAGAAATAATGGCGATATTCAGCTCATATTGCGCTCCCTGTGACGCGCGTGGGCATCTTGATACGAAATACCGTTGCTTCTCTCATGCTAACCCCTCTTCCAAAGTATCGACCAGCGAATATATAAAGCAATATTATTCCAAAAATTAATTTAACTTGTAATTTATACAATACGTCGAAGCTTCTCTATCGACCTTTGGTTTTCTATCCGCATCCCACCTTCTAAGACGTCTCATTTCACCCGGGGTTTTGAACCCAAATTAGGGGAGCTGAATAGTTTCCATGAAGGTGACGTCCTGCAAACTTTATCATTATTTTCCGTTGCAACGTGCAGTTTACGGACAGAACTGCGCTCTCGACAGTTTTCCCCAATGTGATTGAGCTCATTGAATAGAGCTTGAAATTCTGATAGAGACACGTGTAGGTGTTGTGCATGTTTGATTCCTTACAGTGCTTTACGTGCCTCTGCATCGGCGAGTGATAGCTCTCGCTCCCGATCTGGTCGATCTGGCGACTTCTCTCATTCGACGGGTCACCATCGCGTTAACGAGGAGCTCGGCCACGGCCAAGATCGCGTGCGGCAGGGACCACTGTGCACGTGCACGCGGTGAACTCGCCAATGCTCCGCAGGTATCATCTTCTCGCGCGCGCCATGAGTTGGCAATTAGGGTTCCGTGCAGAACGTCCCCCTCCCCCCACTTGTTTGTCTATTTTTGGCGTTCGCGGAGCTGTTTGCTCAATATTTGACGCCAAACAACTAGTTAGACGGGAAGGAACGAATGATTCAACAATGACTGGCATTCTCTCACTTCTTACGAAAGAAAATCTCCAAATCTACATATAAACTGTAAAAACAAAATAGAATTTTAATAAAAAGATAAAACCCACAAATATAGCTGAATCAGCTTATATACAAAACATGCACGATTATATGGAGTGGTCTACACGTGACCTAACTTGCGGACGTCTCAACTACGTTCACTAACTATGACATTAAGGGTGCTTTAGTAGTTGATACTTTGGTTGCTTTCAAATTGCTGCCTGAACTGATCACAGCTGAGATGCATAAAGAAACAAATGAAAGTAAAAACATAAATAGCTAAATGTGCACTCACACCTTAAACCTCTGCAGGTTGATGGGTAAAAAATGAATAATGCTCCACCCGACAACCTCAACTAAGTCGGCATAGAAATGTAAAGCAAGAGCGTTTATATCAACGGCGACCCGTGCAAGTGAGAGAGCTTCAGACCGACACAAGTAATTATGCTTTAAACAATGAACAAACAGTTTCACCTACCTTCTCGTCTTTGCTCAACAGCACGTTTCTTGCCGCGACATCTCTGTGCACATAGTGTTTACTTTCCAGAAATGTCAGACCTTTGACTACTTGAAGACAATAATCCAAAAGTGTGGTGACTAGTGGAACAGGTTTACTAGTATCTCGCAAACGGATGAGAAGTTCACCACCTTCGCAGAGCTCGAACACCTTGAAAACAAACGATTGTTAGGTAATGGGAGAACAATTTTGCATTATTAATTTTATTAGGGAAATAATAGATAAAATATGGTTCACAACAAGATTAACGCCAAACTGAACGAAGAACTAACCATCATTGCCGGCTGTTGAACGATACCGAACAATCGGATCAGATTGGAGTGTTGTAGCTTGAGTAGATGACTAGCTTCAACTTGTAAATCTTCCATAATACACGGCGAAACATCACGCAAAATCTTCACTGCCACGTCGATTTTTGTCCCATTCGGATGATACCAAAGAGCTCGTTTCACTACCGAAAACGTCCCTTCTCCAATAGATTCCATCAGCTTAATCTAAACCATACCGCAGTTCAGTGAATGTTCATTTCTCAGGGCACGTTTATTATGACGATAATAAAACCAAATTACCTGGGTTTTTGGAATGATGGCACCGTTCGGATCAACAGCACCACTGTCTACGGTATTCTCGTTTCGTATGTACACTAATTCTGGTTCGCTATTTCGCCACAAAGCTCTCTGTTTCGCATCAGTAGTTGCATCTCTCAGCGATCGAATTTGTGATAAAGATAAGCCGATATTCTGCAACCGAAACCAAATAAGTCAAGAATTTTGGTAGATCCAATCAGCATATAAGCAAGTGATACATGCTCCAATTTAATTAATCTCGATTAGTGTGTCCGTTTTCTAAGGGAAGGGAAAAGCTGCAAGGAAATATTAAAACAGGTGTTTGAAAAACAAGATTGCTGGTAGCGATGCGAACACTTTTGTCGTTTATAACCAACCCAACGCTGTGTGACAAATTTCAGAATTTTATCCACGACTTGCTGGACAAACCCAACCACCTTCAACTACCGAGTCCTTTATCTGAATATTCAAACACTAGCAATTTACCCTAAACGATTTTTGCTTGTAGTTTCACACATTTTGAAGAAATCGAAATCATAATCACAGATCAGGAACGAGCCACACTATTGCTACTCGAACCTAATCAGTGATTACAAATGGGACAGTTAGCCCAATTTAAAGGAATTTGTACCTCGTCGTACAAGTCGGTTTCGATAGAATCTGGGCTGGCCAGTAAACGCCTACAATTTGACTCTATAACCAAATAGGCCGCAGATGACGAAACTAAAAAAGTTCTACGTTAAGCTCTATTGCAAAGAAACTAAAATCAGTAGATTTGTTACAACATTAGTACATAAAGCTGTTCTCAGAATAAGGAAAAAGTTGTCAGTACGTGTTAGCCAAACAGAAGATGCACGCATTGCTCACCGGGGACGATAGAACAGAAACAAATAGCAAATTTGAGATAGAATAGCCACGCTTGCCTTTTCTCATTTTGTTGAAGAAAATCAAGGTATACAATTACACAAGTCGCAATCCTTCCTTTCTCAATCGTACCGGCCAAAACCACTCTTTAAAAGATTATCACCCCAAAACACGCCATCCACCTTGTCATATTCTTTTCTCTATTCGAATAAGAAGAGGGAAAACTCAGCAACATTGGTCCAGTTAGAAATATTTTGTAGAAGCCAAAGACATTTCATAGGAATATTTGCGACCACAGGGAAAAGGGCCGCATATTATTGCAAGCTTTTGAACCACACTTATCACACATCATCGAGCAATAAAAGACTCACACTCTTTACATCAGCCAAGCTATACATGCACCAACAAAGAAGAAAGCGAAAATAATCAAAAATAAAATCAAACCGCAAAAAGTACCTGTAATTCTTTATCCCGCACATGATTGATGTGGTCCAGCCGTCGGATATTCAATGCGAATATGAGTTTCTGTTGAAATTCCTCCACATGAGCAGACCTCAGAACTTCTAATAGATCCGATTCGACCGAGGCCCCAACGCCAGGTAATAACATCTGAAAGCACGAATTCAGCACGTCAACGATAAATTTCCCGCCTATGAATTTTCAGCCACGAATATTCAAGCCTAACGCTGCAAACAGTGACGAAAGATCGTCTCCTAAGCGTGAGTAAGAAAAATGGCGATCCGTATCAGTCTGAAGCATGCATTGTTCCATGATGAGCTCCGCGACGCGATACGCACGCTGCTGGTGGAAACGTCGGCAGAACGGTTGGCTGTGGTCCATCAGACAATTTGTGACATTTTCAATATGCTGCTACAATATGCTGCTGGGTCTTAAGTCACACACAACAGCGAAGGGATGCTTTAACAGTGATGGAGCAAAGAAAAAGAAGAGAAGAGGATGACTTCGAAGATGTTTTCCGAAAACCAGCTTTGTCCCGTTTTCCCGTATTGCTTCGTTCCATGTATAGGGTAAACGTATGTGCACATGAAACTTTTCTGGCTTTTGAAGACCCGCTCCAGATGAGGAACTTTTGAACAAACATTTGGCCCCAGAAGGTTGCTGGATTGTGTAAATGATTAACCTGTTCGCAGACTTTCTGTCGCCAACGTGCTGCGGCGGCACGCGTGTCAAAACGGCCGTGAGGGTGGAGGTGACCACCATTGATTAACTATTTATATATTGGAAAGGTGCTGAAATGTACTGTGGAACATCCATTGAGGCCGAAATGTCAGAAAGAAACTATTAACATAATAGAGACATTATTTTGAGAAAACTTGAGTTCAAATTTCTTGGAAAAAGACAGTTTCGACCATTGGGAAGAATGCGGCTATCATATGCGACGCACATTCACCGCATGACGTTCAGATATTACACCGTCGCTGTGGATGTTTTCTGCATTCTGCAGCAGACATTTGCTTGACGGCATTGAAAGCAACAGTCAGTAGACTATGAGAAAGCAGAAGATCTTCGCCAAAAACAGACACGCATGCTGCTAACAGTATTTTCATGGAGAATTTCAACGCTTTCGACTCGTCGTCTAAACCATTCTTGCTATCAAAGGATTCAACAATAGACAACATCTATCAGCATTTCGAAGGAGGAGAACGGCAACTGTTGCAATTTTCCAAGATGGAGCACTTTGCAACCTCAAAGATTAAGAATGAAGATATTTACAATCGCTCCCAAAGAGATCTCAAAGTTCCCGCAGAAAGAACCCTCCCTTTGTTTCGTACACTTTTTGATATTGAAGGGACAGAATTTTAAATCAGTTTTGAAAGTTTGAAGGTGCTCGATGAGTCCAAAAGTTGTTTTGTGAAGGTTTATTTTAAATTGTAGAGGACCTCAAGAGGGAGGGAATCATTCAACAGATCAGTAGGTCCGAATATGAATAAACATTATCGTATGTAGTAATGGTGGTGTTCCATGGTGTTGAAGAAGACGTGACGAGCAAATTTTAATGGAAAGACACAAAAAAAGTTGTTCCTGTAATGGAGGACACACAGCTTCGAGGGAGTGAAGAAACTATTGGAGTAGTTTCGTGCAGAATTTTCCGTTGGGGGAGCAGTCTTTCATATAGTTTTTGAGGGATAAGAAGTATTCGATGAAGCTGAGGAAGACGATCCGCGATGGGCATATCAAAAGAAACGGAAGTTCATGAGATAAAACCTTTCGCTAACTATCTCTGGAGACAGAGTGAAGGTTTTCTGCTTTTCAAAAAGTTTTGAAGAGGTGAATGACTTCGATGCTAAGGAAGTATGGTCAAATTTGATTCGGAAAATAAACGTAATAGCAATATTTCATTTAAGAAAAGTTCCACCCAATGACCTGAGTAGACAAAAAAAATATACATTTTAATTGATGAGTAGGTTCGAACCAAATTCCTTTTGGATTTCCCAATAGATTCTTGAAGGGTTAAAATGGTCGACAGAGGAGGAGAAGGCGCTCGGTGATGGGCGAATTCTAATGGAAGGAAATTAAAGTCAAAACCAATATCCAGAAAATATAAATCATTGAATATTCAGAAGGTTCGAATCAGATTTCCTTTGTAGGTACAAATTACCAAATAGTTTCTTGAACAGTTTGAAATGGTAGGCGGAGGAGAAGAAGGCGCTCTGTGATGGGCGAATTTTAATGGAAGGAAATAAAAAATCTCACTCGGCATGAAATGAAATGACAGAAGACGTCATTGAACGGATCACTAGATTCAGATATAATTTCTCTCCCGTACTAATTTTAAGTGATTTTCTGAGAGGTTGAAAGTGTTCGTTGGTGGTGGTGAAGGTGCTATGTGCTCTGTGCACTTCATGGAGCCTCGTCATATGCCGTCACTCCTCAATTTGTCTAATTACCGGCTATGGGGCTGACCCGAGACAGTGGTTTGGGGTCGATCACGCCTCATCAACGGGTCTCCTCATATCTGGGATGCCGTTCGCTATCAGAACGCCCGTTCGATGATATTCTCTAGTGAGTGTGTGTCGTTGGTGTGTTGTCCTTTTGTTGTCACTTTCAATTCGACATTTCACACGGAAAGCATCTGTTTTTCTACGAATTCCACTAATGAATTGTTTCGAGAGAATGTCAATTACTGACGGACGGACGGATGGATGGGAGAGAACAGGAGGAGAACGTTCCCAGAGTAAAGCCGTTTTTCTCCCGTCTCAACACGCTCACCCCCTCATTATCGATTAATGTTGTTCCTCGACAGCGGCATGAGGATTGCGTGTTGTAGATGAGCTGCTGCACACGTTCCACACATTCCCTCATTTTATCTTTCTTATCCCGACTGCTTTTATAGCAATATATTTTTATTGCCCTCACAGCTGTTTAACAATCTCCAAGTTCTCTCGTCTTTTAACCTCGCTTTCGATGCAATTAATTTACGGTATTATTCTCTTGGAAATTCTTGGTGGGCGCGTCGCTTTCATTTCAAATTTCTCCGGTTTCTCAGAAATGCTACGATCGAACGTTCTTTAGTAGGCCAGTTTGGTACGCCCTTACTCCGGATCGTGTTCAAGCATTCGAAGACGACGGAAAGATCGAAATGTTAGGTCGTTAAGTAAAGCATTCCCACCTAATAAACTTGTGAAGTAAAAAAATGATTCCATGAAATAACTTTACAGAGGGGTCGTGAAAGGATTATACTAACATTTCGGGGGGAAATCGCCTCAAACTCAAACCTCAATCAAACCCACTAAAACGCCCCAATCAATCGCTAGATTCTGCTCCTTCATATAAAACTATTTAAAACAAGATCGGCTTCGCTCTACTGAAAATTTGCATTCAATTTCAAACTCATTCATTGCTTACCAAATCAGTCTCATTATTATTATTGTGGTACAGTATCGAAACGTCCTTTATGTGTGCTCTTCCAACAGTAAAAATGAACTCATTGAGTCAGTTTTGAGTAATACTTTTGCAAAAATTCGAAGCGGTTAGAATTCTTATCTGTGTTGCACAAACTGTAGGATCCGCCTTCTAGTTAACCTTTAGAAATAAATTAAAAAGCTTTTTGAAACGAAATTCAAAATAAATCTGCGATCCGTTCACGAAGTATAACCGGAATGTTAGGAAAAAGCCAGAAAAGAAATGAATTGTTGAGGGAATAGCAGAGTCTTGTGATGATATTGCACCAGCTGATTAATACTTTTCAATTTCCGAGATGTTTCTTGAACCCGTCGCTCATTGCTTTTTGCAAAAGAGATTATATGATTACGAAAAAGTCGGGATTTGAATTTCAATTTGTGGTGAAGCATGCGAAAAGTAGAGAGTATCACATGGTTTTTTGATGAATTTCTATCCCTTGATTGATTTTATTTCAATGTTTGAACGCCTTTCAAGCGGATCACTTACATTTGAAATTCAAATCTCACTTAAAATTTTATAGCTGTGATGCTTGTGCTTTCATTTCCAACTTTGACACATTTTTTGCGTCGCACTCTTGGTTTCTCCTCTGTTTTTTTCGCTTTTCCGTCTTCCTCGAAACATGTTCATACTCGGCAGCAAAGCAGGGCTGCAGACGGACGGTTTGTGCGCTGCAAACAGTGCTTCCTGAAACCTGAGTTTCCCTTGCCAACTAGTCCACAGTTGCGATGCGCCCGTGCTTCCTCTGCGTCTCCGTCCTGTAGTTACAAGTTACGGCGCTGCCGTGATGCCGAGTATGAACCGACTTTCATTCTGTCTTTAGTAAGTCTGTCCTAAATAAGGTAATGGAATTATTTAAAAAGGCAGCCAACCGTCAACATGTCAGTGTGTGTAGAGAAGTCCAACATCCCTCTCAATCTGCTTCATCGTCTATAATTCATCTGCTTGTTTGTATTTTCAGAAACAAGATGGCACAGATTGCACGTGAGTCACATGTTTGGAGACGTGCGATAGTTCATTGAGGCTTACATGTTTCGCCTAGTGTTTGTTGCTGCTCAACAAACAACGTCAAACGATAATAACATCTCCAAACGTATCACGTGTCCTTTGGCCTGCTATCACCACACAAATCTCGTTTAAAACTCGACACCGCTAAACTCCGCCCCGAGTGCTACTGCCGCTATTGCGGCGACATTCAAAATCCTGTCTGAGGTTTCATTCAGCTCTTTGAACTCTTCGAACGTATTGACAAATGTCTGGTTTTCTGTTCCACTTTTACCGCGTGTGGTTCACTCTATCTGACGACCTGTTTCGCCTGTCACTTTCTCCCGTGACTTTTTTTCGGAACTGTGACTTCCCATTGACAGGTTCCCCTTTTCAATATCATTTTCCCACTTATCATTGTCTTCGCACTTTTGTGCCGCTACATTTCCATTCGTTTGATTGCAGCATTCTTTTTGAACCTTTTTCACTACATTGCTCAGACAAATAACTTTTTAATTTAGAAAATTTCATTTTATTTATCTACGTATTTTCCATTTTCTGATTTTCTCGTCAATGCAAGTCCATCGCGGTTATTTTGAAACAATGTTCATTCTTATACAAACCATATTTCGAAAAAAAAACACCGAACTTTCACAAAAATGTAGATCAGCCACTAAATGTCAATTGACTTGAGTTCTGTATAGTGTTCACTTATTTATTTGTTCGCCAAAATTTATTACCTCGAAGTTAGTGCAATTATTTGATTTAGTAACTTGACTTATAGACGATGACAGGACTTGCCGTGGAAAACAAAACAATGAAAACAAAAAATACAAAATTAATTTCCATAAAAAAGGTTCGGATGATCGAGGAGTCAATGCATGTAAAAAAACAGCCTGTCTATGTCACTTTCTGTGCCATATACCAGATTTTTTAAATCTCAGATGGTGCTTGGTGTTTCAATTTAAGTGGTTAAATCTGGTGTTTACCAGAATTTGTCTAAAATTTTCTATTTTGTTCCTGATTCGATTCATGAGGCTGTCCTTTTGCAATGGTGGTTTGTGTTTCCTCAGTTGTTTTCATCATGTTTTTGTTTTTCACCTCCTTTTCATCTTCCGTATGCACAAGAATGGAACAGAAAGTTCTTCGAGTTCCAATTTAGTTTGTTAAATCTGTTTCTCTTCAAAATTTCTTCAATTGTTCTCTTTTGCTGTTTGTTCCGCTTCTAATTCTTCTATTTGGTGGCGGTGTTCTGTGTATTTTTGAAGTCTTTCACTATGCTTGAGTTTTTCACTCTTTATTTCATTCAATAAAAACACAAGCGACGAAAAAAAGCACTGGACCTTTGTCAGTCTATCTGTTGCCGATCCCATTTTTGTAGCCTTCAATGTCCTATTATTCCTTGAAAGTTTCGGAACTTTATTCATATTAGTCGTATGTATTATTGCTATTTCAATAATTCTAATCAACCCCAACTTCGATTGATAACAGTGCAAATAATTCCAACGTTCGTTGCACTTTTCGTTTATGGCTAAAAGCAGATTTCATTGCACGAATACTAACAATGTTTGCAGCTGTGAATAATATTTGTAGTACATGTGATTCCCTGGCATAAATTCGACTGGTTTTCGCGCGTTCATGACATGTGTACAGTTCAATGCTGTTCCGACCTGTTATTGCACTTGAATCTCAGATTTTAGCCGCTGATATTGAGTGCAACTTCAAGCCGCGAACTAGGTGTGGTGTTGAGGAACAACGTTGGCTATCGTTTTCTACAATCTCGATCGCAGACGTTTTACACATTACACCAATAAACCGTATAAATGCATCGGAACAGTTTCAATTGACACGCGTGACGTTTCGCTTTCGCGCTTTTCAAGTTGCACCTTCATTCCTTTAATTTTTCGTCAGTTGTTCGAGATTTGCGCAATGCTACCGATTATGAACTTCTTCGCATACAAGTATTTTTTCAACTTAAATAATCAATGTTGGGAACTAGTTAAAAGTTGCTACTCCATTCGGGTCAATGCTTTATAAATGTAATATTTCTGTTTGAAATTGCATATAAAGTCATTGTGAAAAATTGCTAAAAGTTCCAAAACTACATGAGGATCATTTACCGACGTGTTTTAGAGTGAAATCATGAAATTTGTACATAAAAATTTATTCATAGTTCTATCACTTGTCATTGTTGTCCTTCCTACTTCTTACTCAATTTTAATTTGTCAAATCTAAGAGCGGTTCACTCTTTTTCCGCTCCTGTTTATTGCCCCTCTCACTGAACATTTGCTTGAGTTTGTAGGTGAAATTTCGTTGGTGACTGCTAATTTCTGCTGTATTTTGTTACATGATTTCAGTGAAGCTGCACATCTGATTCCAAGTAATTTTCCATTCGAATGCGACACAATATTTGCTGACTGCTAAAAACAGAACTGCTGAGTGTCAACATAGGGCTTATTTCATCCTTTTTCGACTTCTCAAACACGTTGTAGTTTGAGACTTCAATTGATCGGTTTTCTAACAATTCTTGTTTTTTTCAGACAACATTAAAGTTACCTTTTCAAAGTCGAGAATTTCCTCGTGAATCGAAATTTATCCTTTTGACTTTTCAAAAGTCGCTGGTGTAGAAATTTGGACTGGCTGAGAGGTGTCACAAATGATTTATTTTATTGCTGACAACTGTCATCGAAAACGTTATCTTTGACAATGAAAGTGTCCATCAGAATGGTATTTCTAAAAACAACTGACCGCTGTCCGCTCATTTTCTTCCGTGGATCTTTGCTTTACTAAATGGTGCACTTGGAGTAATTTCGCTTTCAAATGATGAAAAGCATCGCATTTCGATCGCTCGACGTCAATTCGGTTGTGTTTGTTATGGTCTAACTTAGTCTCTAGTTAGTCAAATAAATAAATAAATTTCTTCATATGGCGTTTTCAGATTTCGCATGTGCGAGTTCGCTTCGAGCTCAACTTTGAGACAATTTAAGATCAATCTTGCTGGCGGGACTCTATATGTAAATGCTCATTGGCTAGCCGAATTGTCTCCATACTTTTACAGGCAAGTTTCAAAAACTATAGTTGGATTTATATTAGCTTTTTAAGTCTAAACGTTCGTCCTGAAGTCGTTCAATTTTCTAACGACAATTTCTGATCTGTAATGTTTTATACTGAGGTTATATAATGCATTCTAGTTTTGCAGGGATTCTTCATTTATCAAAAAAAAATATTGTAAAAAATGATGAAAACTGAAAGAAGTTGCTCTGATTGCACCCTTTTCGAGGCATTTAGAGTCTTCTTTATAATTCTACAAACCGTAAATCAGTGGTTCTAGTTGAATCAGTAGGTGACCTTCTTTCTGCCTTTCTCTTTTTTGTTTTTTCTTTTCTGTAGGATATCGGATTGGAAATCGGAGAAGTACAGTAGCGGAGGTGCCGCAACGATAAAACGGCGCCAGCGCTGCTTTCTTGCGCGGAAACCGCCTGTTTTCTAAATTCAACTTGAAATTGATTTATTCGTAAAAATAAGTATGTTTTTGAACTCAGCAGGCCAAGCTGTATCTTTTCATGTACATATATTCCATATTCGTGGAACTTGTTAACAATTTTTTTGGCCTTTCGATTTTCGGTCCCTTGCCTCTTCGATTCCTCGTCTAGTCACTCATCGCTCTACGAGGCTCCACCACACGAAGACCCACGTTGGTCATGCGGCGTAAATGAATTGGGGATAGGGTCTGTCTGGGTCACCACGTGTGGACCCCAGAAACGGCACCTTTCAGTACTTAAAACCGCTACTGCTGCCGTTCTATGGTTGCGGCACGTCCGGTGCTGTATGGCTGCCCATAGTGGTTGATCTTGATTGTAACTACTGGAATAAGAAAATTCCTCAACTAAAAAGTTTCCGAAGTTAAAGCTAGGTGCATTGCTACTATGTCAATAAATGGAACGGAAATACCATATCCGTC
Organism: Nippostrongylus brasiliensis; assembly: GCA_030553155.1. Taxonomy (NCBI): domain Eukaryota; kingdom Metazoa; phylum Nematoda; class Chromadorea; order Rhabditida; family Heligmosomidae; genus Nippostrongylus; species Nippostrongylus brasiliensis. The sequence continues at coordinate 16,190,064 of CP130737.1, forward strand.
AATGAAACGCTGATTATTTCTTAGGATATGCTTTGACGAGAACTTCACCGAGGCCCGAACTGGTTGCGTAAACATAAAGGACGTTGACTACAGCGATGTTGTTACGATGTTGGAATACATATGCCCGGATCACAATTATTTACGTCAAAAGAAAATTTGTGGTAAGAAAAAATGATTTCTACCTCGTTTTCTTCTGCTTTAAAAGAATTCTTCTACCCACAGAAGACAACCGCACACATCATAGTGAATGTACTGACTGAAATCGGAGAAGAAGCAGAACCAAAAAAAACGAAAAAAATCAATAACAAGGGAAATCTACGGAAAATTGCATTTAGGGATAGGCATGAACAGAGAACATTTCCGGAGATGTAGTTTGCAACACACAATTGCATTCACATGATAAGAACCAAGTGCACTTTCTATTTGTTTAATTTGCTGTCGTTCTTCAACTGCTTGCATTGGTTGGCAAGAGTAGCCCAGTCGTCAGTGGACGGGAGAAAGTCCCTAAATTTTGACCGAGTATCAGTCATACTGTCGGGCTACGACCCTTGCCTGAATAACTAAACCGTCGGCCTTTGCCGCTTCGATAAATTGGTACCCTGGCTAGTATGTGAAGGTAGAGACAATAAATTGAACGGCTGTTCAAATTAGTGTCTCTGCCTTCACAGAGCTCACAGAGATGTTCCAGTCAGGCACTATAAATGTCAAACACCCATACAGCGTCCCAGTACGATTTTCAATGGAAATTTTTGATGTAAAATGCATGGCCCGGCTTTTATGGTCTGATCCACTTCACAATTTGGAAGCCACGTGTAGTTCGCATTGTAGAACGTGCACATTAATAATTACTTCATACTCACTCGGAAATGAAAATTATTCTCCTGCAGGATTATGCTTAAGATAGCTGCGTAGGTATGCGGTGTGAACGGGATGAAACCGACCGATTAGAGTGATATTTTAAGGCAAAGTTATTGATCATTTCAGAAACAAATCTCGCTGCTCTGATTCACTGTTCACATCGGTTTCAAATTCCAACGTTGCAACGCGAGTTGTACCAATATTTGGAGAACGAATTATCGTCAGACAACTGCAGTTTCAAACCGGAAGCGCTAGCAGACGCAATCGCTGAAGCTCTGAGTGCTCATTTCAGGTTGGTATCGAACATAGCTAGTCAATTCGTTGTTGAATGAACTTTTTTTAGCAGCAAAAATCTATTCAAATTTCTACATTGGTTAGTACTTTTGTGTTAATAGGAGGAAATTGCATTTGCAGCCCGAAATACCTGGCCTACCTGTACAAGAAATTCGGTGAACACGGTCTTGAAAAGATGGAAGAAGCCCTGAAAAACGCTCCTGATTCGTTAGCTCAATCGATATTAGCGGAAGCCCGCAAATATACAGTGAGTTGAATTCATTCCTATTTAAATAGTGCACACTTTTACGCAAAGTGAGGAATTCGTTTGGATTTCGTTCCTTTTAGCCGGTAATTGCTCAAGAGCCCGTCTCATCATCCTACCACTGGAACGACTTCTCTCGACGGATGTTTTTCTAGGGCACAACTATCACATCGAAGTGTGTCATTAGTGTGTCATTATGCTTTAGCTAGGCGATAATTAGCTACTTCGTCAGATCCATGGGTAAATTGCAGAATTCTTGTTATGTAAATTTGTATCTAAAACGGATAACGATGTATAGATGCTTCAGCGTATTGCTTACAAAGCGGCGTACTGCTTAGTTTTCCGATGTACACATTTGAACTCGTCGTCATCATTGCTATGTTTTTTATTTGTTTGTCAAAGCAGAAGAATCTAGGAATAAACGATTCTTTTAGTGCACGTGAACCCGACGAACCCCAAATCTCGCATATCCGACGAATCGAATTATTTCAACCGGTGTACGTCCAGGGCAAATGCTTTAGATGATTGTTGGTGGTTCGGTTGTGCTTCGACCTTGTGCGCAGCATTTAGACCATTATGAGGTTATTATTAGGTTGGCAACTAAGTTCGTGGACTCTCAAACACCTTCAACAAAAGTGTTAGTTACCAAATAAAGAGAAAGGTTACCCAAACGACATATGAACCATCGAAACGAACAGGTAGTTCCTCACTCTCAGGTGGATGTCCCATTCCACTTCCCAAAAAATGCTGAGTTTTTGAGGAGAATTCTTTTCATAAGTGCATTTTGACCTACATCTCACTACTGGATCGTCTTCGCCCTAGAGAATGCAGGAAAAATCCAGAGTAAGTATTATTCATAAAGTGCTCTATCTGTACTGTAACAGGCATGAACAAGAGTCCTTCAGCTTACATCTTCGGATTTTTGGAGCGATCGAAACACAACGTGATGTTTGGCGGTGTCTTGATGAGTGATGACACAACTTTCAGAGAGCTGCTTAAACGAACTACCGCGTAGTTCAACCTTTACACAGCCAGGCTAAAGAGAGTAGGGCTTTAGGTGAATACTGAGACTACAATCGATTAATTCTCGAAAGGTAGCACCTTCGTAGAACCTCCAGACTGAGATCATCAGATTCTTATGACGAGGTGGATTTCAGGATCTGTAACGGCTTTCATTTTGTTCTGGGTGGCCGGCTAGCAAGTCGCCAATTATCAAGTAGTGTACACTTCCCATCGCACGATATCACTTTGTGAACAAGTGATTCGTTTTTAGAGCAAGCTCGACGTTCGATTGTGGCATCCGACCCACCCATCTCCGCGATGGGTCAAATCGCAAGGCACTTATTGGTCAATTCTACAGAAAAACTAGAATAGTGCAGGACCTTATCAGTTGAGCTATTTGAGCACCTGACTTCGAGTGTAAACATTGATCTAGCCGAGCTCTGATTTCTTTAGGAGGAACTAATTACGGCCATCCGACCGAGCTCCATAGGTCATCCGAAGTGCATTTTTTCTTTTGTTCTGAACTGCTTGCTCAAAATCTCTTGATATTTTTGAGTGCCATCAATCGTTTCAAGACATCATCACCAGATTCTGCACATACAAATTATAACGCTTCAGCAACCTAGTCGCTAAGTAGGTACTCTTGAAGAAGGACTTGGTAAACACTGGTTTTGGATGTTTTCATTTTAAGCGAAAAACGTTTCCCAGCAAAGAAAAGTAACAGGGTTTATGAGCGGTGTTTGAAACTACTTCATATGCGCTATCAAATGTTTGAAAGAACAATGAAATTGCTCAACATTCAAGCAAGTTGTGCTTGCTAGAAGTAGTGACTGCAAAACAGTCCACGAACTTAGTTGCCAACCTAATACTATGCGCTAGAGGCTTTTTGTTTATTTATTTATTTATTTATTGAAGCGCCCGTGAAAGGGCGCGCCAAATACAGTGCAGTGGTTAGTAGTTAACAAACCGCGACAAATTCAAAAACGATTAGATGAACAACAACCAAATAATGAAAATTAAACGCTTAGATAACTGAAAGCAAAACTATTCCGCTATTTGCCACTTTTTTGTTATGCGGTTTATAGACGAGAACTAGTTGATTGACTTATATATTTGGAGGTGCACAGACGACGCGGGTTCAATTCCCGTCCGGTGTCAGTGTTTTGCGAATAACCTAGCATCTTCGAATTTAAAAGTGAAAGCAAAACGTTTTCACAGGCAGAGAAGCAAATCATTCTGAATTCGTAGCACAGTGCACAGGTGGGTGTCTGAGTGCGGGTCATGCTCACTACTCAGTTGAAAATACAACAAATCTAACGGCATATAGTTTCTAAGCCTCCTAGAAAACGCATCACTGAGGTTCCATGTCTCAGAAACCCCTTTAAACTAGTACGCACCTCAGGATGGTCTAGGAAGCGGTCGGCAAAAAGAAAAAATATTCACAAAGATCACCCTATAGCCAATAACGCCTACATTTCAATGTGAGAATTCAGGAATAAAGGGCGGGGAGAACCCGAGAACTTTTTCTCCATTATACACATCCATCGGTGAAAGCTCACTAGAGGTAGATTTTGCTTACACCACTGTTCCAATAAAAGGAGAAATAACCTATACGGCATTAAGATTAGTAAACATGTCTATTCTTCTTTGCGCAACGTTCTTTCCAACTTGGTGACAGGCGTAATCACAGGAAAGCAGCAAATTTGAATTGGAATTTGTTCGGATCCAGCTTCAGTTACACCCTGTGTAACTTGACAAAAATTTTCGCCCGGTAACCTACTCACTCACTTATGATCCGTTCCTCAACAGTCGGTTCCAACTTATTTCTAACGTCGTTTAGACTTCAACCAACGCTAACCAGTAGAAGAACACTTCAACCCATTGACGACCGTGTGTCCCGCCGGTGGACACACCCTTTGGTCCGCGGTGGACCACGTGTCCCGCCGGTGGGACACGCGGTCGTCAATGGGTTAAAACAATTTTCTAGTTTTCTTGAGTCTCTTTTATATGTTCTTAGGAGCTATTCCAAGCTTTTGAAAAACTACGGTACTACTGAAGATAATGTGGACAACAACGTGTTTAGTACAGAAAATTTTGTATTTACCGGAACAGAAATTATAGATAATATTAAAGCGTACGTGAGAGCGACTGCTGAGATCTATGGTCATTTTGCATTCACAGAAAGACCAGACCAGGCTATTGCATTGCGTGAGATCGAAAATCATTTCATCAAGAATTTTGTAGTCGGGGCACAGAGGTGGCAAATTTCTGCGTAACAGTCTCTTTTGCAAAAGATATAATCGCTCTAGTATATCTAATAGTTCAGAGTATTCTAATGAGGTGACATTACCGGAAGAAGAATTTATCTGATACCTGAAATAGAGAAAACCAACTGTATATTATGGCCTGGCGCCTGACGCGCCGCTGAGGCACTCTCATCACTGTACGTGCGCGCGGTCCCTCGCGCCAGACACGCAGGGATCGCGCGGTCGTCAATGGGTTAATCGAGCTGATGTTATGAGAGCGCATTGTGTTCCGGTGAGCGAGTGAGTCTTGTCATCGAAGTGATCTGCAGACTATGGGCCCTTAGGCCCTCGCCATACTCATGACGGCAACGAAGCTAAAAAATGCATGGTTCGCCTCTATAAAGCACCGTAGCTGGGTTTTTTGTATGCTGCTGTGTGCGGGGACTCGGAGCAGTGCTGCCCAGCCGTCGCAGCTGGCGCCGGCTCGTCGCAGAGCACTGCGCTGCGACGAAGGCCACAGTACTGTCCTGAGAGGATTTGCACCGTCCTTTTTGGACTTGTGGTAAACTGTCCGAGTCCCCGCACACAGAAGCATACAAAAAAAACCCAGCTGCAGTGCTTTATAGAGGCGAGCCATGCATTTTTTAGCTTCGCTGCGACCGTTGCCGTCGTAAGTATGGCGAGGGCCTTTACAGACCCGACGACACGGCGACGAGCATTCTCGTCCAACGCGATCGATCGCGCGTTGCAACGCGGTATCGATTAGAGCAATGCGGCCGCCGCAAACGTCGTGTTGGACGAGAATGCTCGTCATCGTGTGTTTCGCTAAATTTCATGCTCAGCGGCTAATTCGTCGCTCAAATTGCACGTCGTCGGTCTGTAAGGGCCCTAACCGGGCGTTTCTTGAGAAGAGGCCCTCAACTTACTGTGGTGAATCCATAGCTTCCACTGATACGTCTCATCACATGTCCTGCGAAATGATGCTTCGCTTCGTCTGCGTAGAGGACAATGTTGCGGGCTTTGGATATTGCACTCATCCGGTCCTTATGCTTTACCGTTCACCAACTTTTGGATCAGAGAAGTGCCAACCATTTGCCTCACACGAGCTGTTCGTAGTCTTGAACAGTTGATTCTTGTTCCCCTTCGTTAAGGTCTATGCTTCACATGCGTAGCAGATTGTTGGCAGTATTGCGGAATTGAAGATACTAGCTAGTAGAATACGATCTCTGACGCTTTCGATGACGCTTCTCAAGGAATTGAACGCAGCCCAGACATTCTTTCTGCGGGAAATTTCAGGCTTGAGGTAGTTCTTAATGTGAAGCCGGCCAAGGTAGACCCAGTCATGGACGCCCTCCAAAGGAACTCCTTGCATTTGTTCAGCGTTAAAAACTCGATTTCGTGAATGTCAGTGCTCGACATGTTGATCATCAGCTCGGAATTCGCTTCTTCATTCATTGTATAGCTCGTGCAGCTTTCGAGATGCCTTTCCCGTGGATAGCTTAATGATCACAAAATCGTTGGAAAACTTTAAAGGGTCTAGTATTAGTGCTTTGATATCGATCCCAGCTCATTTCAATTGTAACTGTGGATAGTAGACTCAGGCATGCAGAGAAGCTATGGGTCTATTCTTTCTACAGCTACCTCTACGCCACGATAGAAAGGTCAGCAAGTCAGTGGCATATCACGTATTGCATTTGCTTAGAACTTTAGCACAGCGTGATTCGTTATCTTGTTCGTGGAGCGCTTTCCACTGAATCAAATGCTTCATGATAGTATTGTACTTATTACATGGAATACTTAGATTCCAACAATTATTTTTTGTTTGTGGTAACGCCCACCACAACCAACATGTACTGTTATCGATCTAATAGGCTAAAATAATGACAATTTTTCGAGGACATAAGTGCACTCAACGTAAACCTAGCAGAACAGCTCTGACCGGACCTATATGAAGTTACTACATATTAGCTGTAGGACACACACACTTCCCAGGTTAAGGCGCTGGGTCACAAAAAGAATGCCGACATAAGCTCATATGATTATTTAAAAATCGCCGGATTTCTGACTTGCAACTCATCATCCACTAGCGGCGCAGAAGTTCTGAGAAATAGCGGCGAATCGAAATAAAAAAAATTGAACAAAAATAACGGTAAAGTTTTCAACGCAGACCAGTCCCCTAAGGACGCATTCGACTTCCATTCGGAATGTGAAATGTACTATGATGAATGCGAATCCGCTCCGTACGAAGTCTTATTGTTGTCGTACTCAAAACCTTCACGTTTCCAGACAAGTTTGGTGCAATATACCCATCCTCGAAGGAATGGAGCGCCCAACTAACACAGACAATGGTTGGTCTTTCGACCAAAAAGTATGATGATTTCGAGCATAATGTTTTGAAGGATATCATAACATTTTCAAACCATTGCTATAACAATTACATCGCAAAAAACTTCAGAAAAATGTCATAACTTTCGAACTCCTAGCTTAAGATAATGAGCATGCGTTATTCGAAGCAGAGCTGAAAAAATGATGTCAGTAGTTCAAAGTTGATAAATTATGACATTAATAAGCAAACGGTAGAATAAATATGATAGACATCTAAATAGCGAGCCTCTTGATTGTCTTACCGTGTACTGAGCACGAGAGCTCCGAGCTTCGATGAGGAAAGTTTTTGTAGTTTATTCATTTTCTTTCGTTTGCTTCACTTCCTTATTTCTCCAGGATCCTCACACAGAAGAGATTTATGTCGCTTAATGTATGTATTTTTTTTTACAAAAAGAACAGCTCGTTTGGTCCTTCGCTGGACCACTCGTCAGTTTGCTGCCCTGCCTGGTGAGTCTGATCTGCTAGGAACGCTTTCTATGAGTCATCCGATGATTCTTCAACGAAAACAGTCGTGTCGTAAAATTATATCTATCAGTGTAGCCAGCCTATGATCGGAAACATTCCATATCTATTCAGGAAGAAGATTCCCAGAGATATCAACGTGAAGAAATCCTCCTGAGGACGAGGCATATGTAGTACCGACTACACGGTTATGTTTGTAGGAGGTCCACAGAAGATAACGGTTTTACAAAATCGTCGAGGACAAATATTATTAATATTTACCTCTCTAGTAGATCTACCGAAGGAAAAAGATTTTACTAAGGCTATTGAATCGATGTTGGGAGGAAAACTTCTATCGTTCCAAATCCTCGGAACACTGAAACACTAACCACTGGATTAGCACCAAATGGAACCCGAGCCTGGAAGAGAAGAAAATGATTAGTGCTCGGAATTAAATGTATCCAGTAGAAGCACCTGTTGTCTTTCTTTGGCTTGTCACTATCGGGTGTTCAGTTGGCTCGTCTTTTCCTTTTTGTGGTGAAAATACATGAGAAAGTCAGAGCGTTTCAGATAAAGGTGGATAGACATTTCCAAGATTTTCACCTCATACCGATTTCATCCACTCCAGTCACAGGTCAGAAGGAAAAGACTGAACACTACATAAGACCAATTGACCGACTAACGGACTACAATCAGGTAAATCAGGACACAGTTTCTTTGGGTTAGCGGAATTTTGGGAACCATCGAAATCATGTAGACTCGCAATAGCCGCAATGTCCATGGTAAATTTATGGACTACCATCAGGTTAATTGGACATACCATTTGGAAATAGCGGAACGCTCGGGATTACCATAATCATGCTGAACTGTTCCAAAGTGTTTCGCGTAAACACTTTTAGAGGTTCTCATCTCATATCCATTCAATCCGTTCCAGTAGAGATTGAAAGAGACTGAACGCTCCAATTAGGTTGATGAAACAGACACTTTATCGAAGTATCGGAATTCTTCGAAACACCTTGATCATGTGAACATATTCGAAATCGTTTCACATGAAGGTGATTAGTAGCAGCAGAGGTGTTCATCATGAGCATTTCATTTTCTCTAATCAGAGGTCGAAACAGACTGCATACACGACAGACATACGACCGACACCGCTTGTCTGGTTTCTTGCAACGAGTGATTCCTACTTCACTGCAATGGTGGGGGACAGAGGGCGATAAGGAAAAGTGGAGAATGAGAGAGTGAGGGACGAGTGTCAGAGAGAGGAACGGAGAACAGCAGGCGCATTGGCAGGTGTGCATAAGAGTGTGTGTATGTGTGTGTATCTGGTGTGTGTGTGTCTTAGAGAGCGTATATACATGTATTTGCTAGTAATTACATCTTTATTACTCTTTTTGCATTTGTAATCCATTTACCTATATCGGCTACTCTTCATATTTGGCATGAATCAAAAACTAATTCAATATGCACATTTACTTCGTGTCTTTTGGTAAAGGAAGAAGTGCATGGCAAGATTTCATCGGCATAGTGGGTGACTTCAATCCTTCCGCTTTCATACTCCAGCTTTTTCTCACCCTTTCTTCTTTAGATGTCGATATGTTCATCGTCGTCTCCAGGACGATTCAAAAGCAGAATCTAGTCATCCTTGTACAGAACCAAGTTGTTTTTTCTACCAAGAACCATTTATTCAATTTTGTTGGTACGCTGGTATCTTTTAAAAGCAATTAGGTCCGTTTCTTTACGTTAATGCATCAATTCGTCGACACCGATTTGCTAACACATGTCCGACTGTGGCGGAGTCGTACTATGTTCATCGGACATTATTTTTACATCGCTTCCACTTTTATGCCTCTATTACATCGACAACCCTTTTATTTTTGAGTTCTGTTCACTTGTTCTCAGATTTCAGTTCTATAAAAACCGAGAAACCTCGCCGCGCCTTGGTCGCCCCTACCATTGTTCAGTTGGTTACCGGGGCGGACGCCCAATCATGTCCGAGCGTCTACGCGAAAGGGTAAGGATTTAAACTTCACAAAAAATACCTTGTCCAAAATTATGGTCATGATATTCCCGGTTTCCATGCGATTTTCGAATCGTGTTCATTACGTTCTCTGTTCCTCAAAAGCTACTGATAGTGAAATTTCACTTTTAATCGGATGTTAACAACCAATTCCAGTTTGGATACTTTACCGAAGACATAGACAGCCAGATTCGTTCGGCTTCTCCAGCCGATTCTCGCTCTCCAAGGCGGGCAAGCCGCTCTCCTCGGCCCAACAATGGGTAAGTATTTAACCCAACATGGGTTTACTTCATAGCTCTTAGCTCACCTTATGACTTTTGGTTATCTAGATCGTTCTACTGGGCTATTTATTATGTTATTGCATTGAACAATCTTAAACATTTTTTATAAACCTTTCTTTCGAATGACATCCTTCTTACCGTTCTCCTACGAGAGAGTGTTCCAAAAAGTGCTATTTATTCAAATGTAAAATCAGCTAGTCATGGCCATATCCATGCAACGCTGAACGGAACTAGGCATGAATTACCTTGAACACAGTTGCGAGTTTACGTTTCATTTCTTTAGAGAATATTGTGCGAATGCTCATTCACCATTTTGGTTGACGCCCAATGTCAACAGTTCTACTATCCCGAAGTTAGTTTCTAGATTTCGGGTGTGTTCTTTTTGGTTTTCTTCATTTTGGCGTGTCGTCACATTCAGAACAGGAGTGATAAGGATAGCGACCTAACCGAACATCATTATGATTCATGGATTTTCCGGGTAGTTTGGTGGATGAATTTTCGAGGTAAAACTTTCCCATGGTTGGTCTCCTGGTTTCGTTGGAGTCTTTGCATTTCATTTAATGTCTGTCTCATTTTTTTCTGGCATTTTTTTTCGCTTCGATGACAGGATGAAGGGTAACGAGTATAGATGAATTGCCGGGATTCGTGTCGATTGCTATACAAATCGGCGATTCTCGGGTGGTCACTGTTTGGGATGTGACACCCGAATGTTACACAGGACCGACGAACACCTGATGCAGAGCCATCGCTTGCCATCCCTCTCTCTCCCTCAGACACTGCTGTTGCTGTTGCTGCTGCTGCTGCTAGTGCCCCGAAACACAATGACACCGCGTGTCTGTCGATACGTATGTTTTGCACTAGAAGTACGGCTATCGATAAAGAAGAACAACATCAGCACAGAAATCGTCCAGCCGATCGCCTCAGGCAGAATCGCGGTGATGCAGACCCCACAGACCCTCGGGGCATGAACTTCCGGTCTGTTTTCCTGAACAGCCCCTGATGACGTACAAGCTGTAGCGGCTGGCACCTCTCGCATCACCTACTCGTATGACGCAAATGAACAGTCAAATGACTGTGTTTACAACGTGTCAGCCATCAGTGATTGATTTGCACAACGCTTCTGATGTAAGTGGAAAAAATGACGTGTCGTCATAAAAATCCGCTGGCAATGGCGGTCTTTATCCGACAAAATGACTACGAACCGCTGCTGTCGTCATAAAAATCCGCTGGCAATGGCGGTCTTTATCCGACACTGAAAGCGCGCTTGACAATCAAACTACGAACCGCTGCTGCGTCAGTGTCATTTGGTAACACTCTCAGTTCGAAATACGTCCATCGTAACACTACGAATGTACTAAGTGGTTGTTTAGGCCACAGAATCTGACAACAGCTTCTGCACACGTGTTGCCTTATCAATGCACTTTTGACGAAGGAACGACATAAAGGGGGTACCAATGAGGGGCTCTATTGAAAAAACACCGCAAGTTGTTAGATTGGGTCCTTAGTAATCGGACATCTGCAAATGTTTGGATTCTAGATCACATTTTGAACATGAATGTGTATGATACCAGTCGATAGAGGGAGAAAAGCCCCACAGAACGGTTCATTGGATTCACATTGGTAAAGTTGCTAATTGTTACAATGGCTTCGGAATTCATTCAGTCTGAATCCCATACTCACAACGTCATGCTTTCACTATTCCTATCTGACCACAATGCTGACCAATCCGCTGGACGCTCAAAGAGGTTTATAAGGGAAGTGCTCAAGTTTGAAGTACCGTCCACTCTCAGTTCTCGAAAATGAGTTTTGGCCACTACACCATCGAGAACAAGAACAAGTCAGGACGGGGTTTGAACTGTACGTACTCTGAAGCATGGTGCAGTCAGCAACCATACCAAACCACTCGTGAATTATCGACACCATTAGTGGTCCTCAGTCATCTGTGGTTGGTGGACTAACGTCGATCGGCAGCTTAGAAAACTCGGATTCCGCCGTTGCTTTGAATGTTTGATTACTTATGACTCAACCTAAAAGTTGGAAACTCGCTGAGATGACCCTGCTGTCTTGAAAACGGCAAGGTGCTGCACACATGTACGACCTGTAATTTACCATGGCTAACGCGTCAACGTTGGGCTGTTTCGGTCCTGTCGCTAGGTGTGTTCACCTCGATCTCAAACACAGATCTCAATCCAGTTGCAATAGTGAAGAATGCCATCTTCTCCTCCTCTGAGGGTTCACATTACAGTGACACAATCACTAAATCGAAATACCGTCTCCAATATCATCAAACGATACTTGGAGTTCAGTTCGTTGAAAAATTGACCTGGCAGAGGATGAGCCGATGCGGGGAAATCGAAGAGATCTCCGAGGAGGATTACAAAAACGACAGGAGTTGGCAAAACTTCTTTGAAGATGTAGCAAATAGGGAGTCAGGATTACGACCATACCGCTACCGAAATACCTTTTCTCAGACGAACTTTTGAACTTGTTTTGTTTTGTTTGTCGAGCTAGCGTTGGTCCCCAAAAATTTTTGTGCTTGCCGAGGCTGTACATAGATGATGTCAACGAAGCAGGAAGGATCTTCCAGAAAGCTTCCAAAATCAGTCATGATTGGGGCCAACTTACGGAGGGTGTTACTGTCGTTCTTCGTGAAAAAGGCTCTACATATATAAACCGGAACGGAGCAGGAGAAAAAATTCGTAGAGGTCATCGGTAATATCCTTCTATGCACGTCCAATCACTACCCAGACATGTTAGCTTTAGACTTCCACCTTTCTCTTCGAAGACATCAAAGAATGTTCAACTTTGAACTCTCAATTGGTCGACTTTCTCTCTGTGCATGTTCATTTTCTATGCGATTTCCAGTGAATGACCATTGACAACTGTCGAAAAATTCCATAGAATAATATCGGCCCTTCAATCTGCATAAATCTGTATAAAATGATTCGCAGGTCTCATTCACATCTTTCCAAACTGATATCATAGGGCATACTGATGATCAACGAGGTTCAGAAATGTTTCAATTTTGGGAAAGGATCTTCAGTCTACACAGATTTTTCATCGATTCCACACTAATATTCTTCAATTTGCTGAGCCCGTTTCAGCATTCTTATCATCCTAAGACAATTCAGAGAGCCGAGAGAGATCGCGGTAGCGATTCCACTAGTCCGTGATTCTCGACCGGACATTGCCGCATGGCCAGCACCACCACAAAATGTCCCTTTAACATGTATCAGTGGAAATGTACGGTGAGTTCACTATTTATAAAGATTTCGTGACTAAATATGTTATATAACAGCGCAAAGATCCGATCCGACCAGAGATACCCCGAAATATGATGCGAAGAATTCAGAACACCAACGGCAGCACCTGTGCGACCATCGGTTTCACCTGTGGCAGTATCACCGGTTTCTAATGGCGGCAGTACAAAAACGGAAATCGACGATCCAACCACGTTACTTACAATGCTCAAAGTGGCGGCGGCTTCGAGTGCAAATGGTAGGACTTTCAATGAGCAAAACAAAACACTAAAAGCATAGAAATACGAAGTATGTTCAAAGAGCCTACAAGGCCCTAAAAACCTTATACGGAGAATTCCAAATAAGTATACAGTGCGTTTCAAAAGTATGTATCCACATCATATTCGGCAGTTTCACGCTTCGCGTTCGTTTTTAAGACCCGACGTTTGTTGCATTAGATTCCTCGTGGTCTAAAACATCTAGTTTGCTCTTCCCAGTAGAAATAATCATCTCCAGCAAAAACAGACCGTTTTTGAATTTTTTGTTTGTTTCAAAATATGTATCTACTTGCAGAAAACACAATTTTTATCTAATTTTAAATAGTCGATTGGACCAACTTTTCCTCTTATAACATCGGACATTCTATTACCCATGCTACCAACAAAGCTTCGGATCATGTCGTCGCTGATGTTGTCCCAAGCGGTCACCACTGCCCTCTTCACCTCCTCAACGCTACGGAACTGCTTGTCGTCCGCGTAGACCTGCCGGAACAATCCGCCACATGTTCTTCATAGGGTTACAGTTAGGAGAAGAAGCTGGCCAGTCCATTGTTCGGATGCGGTTGCGCTGGAGCCAACCAGTAGTCGATCTAGGCCCATGCACCGCAGCGCTATTTTGCTGCAGAACATGTGTCTGCCTTCTTTCACCTCCCAAGAAGGGAAGAAGGCTGGACTCCAGCACACTTTCGTACTCCAGACTGTCCATTCGATAAGATGGAAAGCTGAGCTTCAGCTTTCCGCTGCTCTAGAAGCCGCCCCATATCATTAACGAGCCGCCTCCAAAGTTTCGTCGAGAGAACACCATGGGAGATTGTTGCAGATCTCTCCGGTAGTGCCGGAAGCCATCAGGACCATCTAGGTTAAACTTCTTTTCATCACTGAAGATCAACTAACACTGAAACTCCACCAAAACTTGCGAAGTTAATGTGACGAGGATATCTCTACCTCGTCTCACTGTGTCACCATTCTCTTTCGCGCACAATTGGATCTCGCCCGCCTAAAGAAGTCCATGTGGCGAGCTGCCTCTTGCATGGTCTGCCTGCAGATGTGGTTGTTCATCCGCATTGAGCGGTAGATGGTGGTTCGCGATGCAGCTGGACCCGTACTGGAACGAATTTTGTTGACACCCCATGTCGAGTTCGACACCAGTTCGACCAATTCTCCGATGATCCTGACTCGAAAGCAGTCGTGGACGTCCAAGTGAAGGTGCTGGTAGATAGCCGTCAGGATTCCGAAGATACCGGTTAACGAAACCATGCGAACGGCCGAGTTGGAGAGCAATCACGCGATTTGACAAGCCGGTTTCCTTGAGGGCTCGGATCTGAGCTTGTTCCTCCAATGACAACACGGTTCCATGAATGGACGTCGTGGTTATTTTGTAGTTTTGGACAAGAGCACTAGTAATATTAATAGTTTTCCGCCAAAACGAAGCATATCGTTTGAGGGGGAATGTAAAAGCGCGTGAAGTCTCAAAGTGGATACATATTTTGAAAGAAAAAAATTCAAAAACGCTCTGTTTTTGCTGGACATGATTATTTCTACTGGGAAGAGCAACCCAGATGTTTTTGACCACGGGGAATCTAATGCAACAACCGCCGGGTCGTAAAAACGAACGCGAAGCGTGAAACTGCCGAATATAAGGTGGATACATACTTTTGAAACGCACTGTATCCCCTATGCCAATGTGGAAATGGAAGAAAATGCGCACTTTTCTCATTTCATAAGAGAACAAACCCTGCAAAGCAAAATGGCGCGCACCCGAAGGAGTGCGTCCTCTGCGTCTCTACCCACTGACCAGCAACTGCCCACTTCGCTGGCCCCTCGCTGAGCGTAAGTGCGCCGGAAAAGACATTTATCACTGCAATTAGTTCATAATGAATTTTTAATGTGATACTGTGGGAAGGAGATCTCAGTTTGAATCCTGCGAAAAAAAACCCCTCGAAAGAAAAATTGCGACACCAGTCATGCTCAATAGTCCCCAGGAATGAGAAACAACCTTTCTTCTGAATGATTTGAATTTTGAGCAACCGATGCAGAGTATTTAAGAGAAGTGATTCAGTCACCTGTTTCAGGAGCTCCCCGCGGTCGAGAAACTGAACTAAAAAGAAAAATTCAAACCCTTGAGGAAACCGTAGCTGAGTACGAACGGCAAAAGTATAACGTTATGGGAACGTTCAGCGAATACAGGTAAGTATAATACTATTTACTTTCGAAAAAACAAGCCGGTTCAGCATGATAATTGTAGAAAAAGTAGAAAAGGAAAGCAAAAGTCAAACTTCTGTGCTACTTCAGAGAACGAGTAGCGGAAAGGGAACGAAAATTGGAAGCGGAGTACTCCAGCAAAATCATTGCACTTTCCGAAGAGGTTTTGGGAGCAAAAAAAGACTTCGAAGCTCGGATGAAGAGTTTCCAAGCGCTACAGGTGTTTTTTCTAGAGGACTGCCTGGTTTTCAACTTCTCAAATGTTACATTTCAGGACAAATTCGAAAGGGAGAAGGAGCAAGCATTGGAGAAGCTACGACAAGAACACCAGAAAGAAATCCAGCTATTAGAGCAACGATTCTCTGAGTCTCAACTGCTTAATCTGGAGCAAAAGTACAACCCTTTATACTCATACATCAAATTGAAAATTTATACTACTGATTTAGATATATGATTGAAATCCAACGATTAGAGGAAGAGCGAAAGTCACTGCGAGCTGAAAAGGATCGATTAGGTGAAACATTTGAAATGAAATTGCGACGAGCTCAGTCATTGTACGAAACGGAACTCACTGCTGCCAAAATGCTCTATACAAAAGAGCTCGAAGCTTTGAGAGATCACGAGGATGCGTTGAAAGAAGAGCTACTAGCAAGGTATGATCGTTGACTGACGAATTTATTTGTTTATACAATTGTGGTTCAGCAGGACGCTTGCGAAAGCGAGCGCGAAAACCAAAGGCCCATTCATACTCGGCAGTAAGGCGGTATTGTGATAGATTTGCCTGGACATGAGCCTTAATTCGATTATATTAAACTTATACCACAATCACTGAGAGATTCATATCGTTCTTAGAAGGTAATCGAGCCGTTGCAATATTCCCAAAAACCACTCCTGCGGTAAATCTGTCGCGTTGCATCCTCTGCGTCTATGTCCCATACCTGACTATTGCTGCGCTGCTCGATTAACGAGTGTAGATGGATGTTAAAGGGCTATAAATGATATGAAAACAGCAATGTGGAACGTAATGCAGCGGCCAGTTTCAGGATTCGTAGCAGGGTAAGGAGTAGTAGGATCGTGGTGTAGCGCCGCATCACGTTTACACTCAACCACGGACGTGCTGCTGGTTGCTCTTCTTCGAAACTTGTTCTCAAAGTGGTTGGAAAGATAAACTGAAGCGTTTTTGTAGGCAGGACGAGTTCCACGATCGCCTACAAGAACTGCAACATCAGATGCGGCGAAGTCGAGAAGAGCTTGCCAGCTGTAGGAACGAAGTAACGGCGTTAGAGCGCAAGCTTCAATCGAAGGAAATAGAAGTGCAGGCACTGAGCAAAGAGGTATTAAAAATATTTTCCTATTCTTAGTCAGTAACACTATTGAGCAGGAAAGAATTTTTGAGGTGATAGCACTCATTGTCTATTTGCAGCTAGAAGATGCTCGTACAGAAACCAACGACGCCATGAAACGTCTTTCTCAGTCGACAAGCGAATATAATGAACACCGACAGAAATTTCAACAGCAAGAAGAGGAGTTGAAGAAAAAATCGAGTACGTCCGAGTTGATGCCCCTAAACTCCAAATAACTACGATTCTAGTGCCGTAATGTGCCCGCTATAAAGTCCTATAGGCAATAGCTCAGAGATTTGTGAAAGTACACCCCGGTGCAAAATTATAGGTTCAACCCGCGATTTGTCCATAAGTCGTGGGCGTAGAAAAGCATTTCTAGTTTTTAAGTGATATTTTCCGATGAGAAAAAGTGGAACCTCGATGGGCCTGACGGCTACAAGCACTGCTGGAGAGATCTAAGAAATGAGAAACGAGTATTCTCTGGACACAACTTTGGCGGTGGAAGTGTTATGGTCTGGGCTGCATTTTCCGGATATGGACTTGTTGATTTGGAGTTTGTCTCATGTTATATGAACAGCGAAGATTATCAGGATGTGCTAAAAGAACACCTTCTCCCTTATTTGAGAAGAGTTCGTAGGCACAATCTTATCTTCCAACAAAACAATGCTCCCTTACACGTGTCGAGGTCAACTACCACTTGGTTCGATTCCAACAGAATCCAACTTTTAGCGTGGCCCAGTTGTTCTCCATACCCGAACCCGATGGAAAACTTGTGGGACATTCTTGTTCGCAATGTTTACAAGAACGGCACCACTTACACCTCGGTTTCTTATCTAAAGAACGTCATTGTTGATGCTCGGGCTCATGTAGAGCAAACTGTTCTTGATAATCCTAATCGAAGTATGCACACTAGTACTGCTGCAGTTCATCATAACGTCACCATTGTCTTCGTGTCGTGAAACTCTGGTTTCTTAACCGTCTCAGAAGGTTCGTCGTTGTGTAAGAAACGGGAAAATCTCTTCTTATCATAGTATAATATCCGTTCTTCGTCGTAGGTTAGAAGTCCTTATGAAAGTGGCTCCGCAAAATCCATTTCAATTGATGAACCCGCAACACTCATTCGCACTAGGAGCAGAGGGTCCGAATGTCGAATATTTTAATTAATCCAGATCTTGAGACATTCGCGATAGCGTCACACTTTATACTGCCTTCCCTAGAGAAAGATGTGCTCTTTCGAATGGGGCTTGAATTAAGGAAAACGGCTGGACATGAGTAGAGTTACGACGCTTTAAATATAATGACAGAACTTTCTTTACAACCTAATAGTACCTGTTGGTATTCAAATCAATTCGAAATTGCTGAACTAAATAACTAAATTCAATCAAGGTTTTTTATTCAGAGTAAAACTGCCACCTACATTAAGCCGCACATCACCTCAAGCTCCTCCTTCGTAAAAACTAGTTTTTTATTCAGAGTAAAACTGCCACCTACATTAAGCCGCACATCACCTCAAGCTCCTCCTTCGTAAAAAACTCGACTAAACCGTGTTGTGGTACTGTATGCCATGTGGACAGCTCCAGGAAAGTGGCTTCGCATCGGAAAAAATAAATTTAATCTCAGAATAAGTAGCCTAGGAACCAAGTGAATGCCTATCGTGCCTTAATCCAAGAACGGATTTTGCTTCTCTACAGAAATTCGGAACTGTTCTCCTTGTGCGCGTCTGCTAAACGTGGAGTGAACTTAAAATTTACGTAAGGGACGTTTCCGTAACGTTTCATGCAATAGCTGATGGATTTATTGAGTTTTTTCATGGTAGGCTTTTGCTTACTTGCTACAGTTAGGCTGCAAATCAAATATTATTTGGCCAGCGTTTGCTTGTTTTGCATCAGAGGGAGACTCATCTTTTGTGGGAAACCTCTTCGTTTCATAATCGTTCATAAAACGCCGATAATCATTCTCGAGCTTTTCACCGCAGGCGAAATTCCGCGACACTAGGCCTTATTTCTTCAAGAGTTCTAATTTGGCTTTGTTATTTTATTGACCACAACGTTCCATAGTCTATCCTAACACAAAACATTTTGTTGAAATGAATATTGCTCAAAAAATTAGTTTTTATCAATTTGCCCCTTCAACCGGCTCTTCTTTGTAGGTGCCCCTATCATTTCTGGACAGTGATTCCGTCACACTGATTGCAAAAATCGTCCTCAAAACCTTCACCGTTCAAACTGGAAGCTCAAATCGCTTAGTCCCATGTTTTCTGCCGTGCTGAATTTACTAGTATAGATTTGGAATCAAATAGTATCAAGCAGTTCCTTGAATCAAGAAATTAGGAGGTGTCCCTATTTTTTCTGGACGCAGTGTATGACTGACTGCTGGTAAAGTTCTGCGGCTCCCAGGCGATTTTTTTTTGTTGATTGATTTGGAATCTGTGGTCTACAGTACTAAAACCAGTAAATCTTTTGTTCTGAATCATTTAATCTTTCAACTGTAATCCGAGCTTACTATTTGGTGTAAGCGAAACCACAATTTGAGGCCACAGTAACTCATAATCAATGAAGATGATGCATAATGCAACAAGAAATGCTTGTTCCACTAGATCACCAGAAATCGATTGATGAATTGCCGCTGAATGTATTTCTCGAAAATAATTCACTTTTTACGGAGTTCCCTTATTTACGATACATACTATAGAATTTCTGAACCTTCAAAACTTTCGATGTTCATGACCTTTAATTGTTTCTTTTCAGAGCTGCTAAACACTGTGGAGGCTGCGAAAGCAAAGGATGAAATTGCGATACGTGATCTTCAAACGGAAGTGCGAGCACTCAAAAACAAGGTAATGAAATTGTGTCTTTTATTTCCATAATAAATTTCGCTTAGCTTGGAGTCGATCGATACGGCTAAATGGAATAGAAGAGGATTTTAGGTGGAATTTCTCGAGAAGGAACGGGCAAATCTTCAAAGTCAAAGCGAAAGCCAAGCGAAACTGCACAATTCACAAGTGAATGCTTTGGAAGCGGTAAGTCCAGTTGTAATTTTCACCAGAAAAATCCGTTTTTCAACTCCACTAATAATTGCATTATAGGTACTAGAGAGTGTTACAAAAGAGAAAGAGTCAACAACGGAACAGTACGAAGGATTACTTCTCAAAGAAAGGCAACAGGTTCTGATTCCACTTTGATAATCAGAATCCAAATTCGAATTCTCAAATTCAAATTCTAGGCAGAAGCGCGTGAGCACGCGATGAAAAAAGAGTTCAGCAGTAAACTGAATGAACTCGAAGAGCAGTACACCAGTTTGAAAGAGGATCTTGAACATTCAGCAAGGTTGGACAGAGATGAACTGCGAGAGGTAAGTTAATCTGAACTTCAAGAACTTCTACTGCTTATGAATATAAATAGGGCACAAAAACTTCTTGGCACTTCTTATCTTTGTTCGAATTGATTTAATCTTCTTTAACTGCGATGAATGTTACTTTTTTCCGAGAGGACTTTGAGCGAGATGATTAGAAATGATTTTCAGTCGACTCAACACGAGATTCACGCTCTAAAAACTGAACGGGCTCTTCTGAAAGCTGAAGTGTCGGCTCTTAAGCAAAAATTCCTGGAGAATAACGACTCAACGGTATGCTTCACCTCAAATGGCTTGTTTAACAGGCCTTATTTATGTTTCTTTGTATTTTAAAATTTCCATCTTTTCAGGATGAAAAGACTGATCAATTGAGTACGATTGTGAGAGAGACAACGGAATTGACCAAAACATTGGAGGAATATCGCGAGCGGATCAGTAGCAAAGGTAGGGCTTCCCAGTCATTCATTTGCGTTGCCGGCCTCTCGGATTATTTTTCACTCGGTGTAGATTATATTTCTTCAAGTTTGGGTGATTAAACTAAGGCATCTGGTAGATAGTTGAATACGAATTAATAAATGCAGAGCACATAGCAGATCCTGTACTATGTGGCTACATTATTGCGTTACAGATACGTTACAAATTCACTCCGTAGCAGAAGCGAAGCACCGCGACGTTCTCAAAATATGTTGGGATCATGACAATTTATGTAATTGTGTGGGACTCAGACTACACAGAACTACCTACAAAGCAAAGGATTGGATGCGATACACACTATGAATATATAACAGATGACTTGTAGTATAGGTAAATATCGGCGTTGATCAGCCTTGCTCAGGCGGAATATGCTATGAATTTCTTAATACTTTCTCACAAATGAAAACAGCTCAGAAGGCCCATAGCTTCATCAACAACCTCTTTTAATGGATCCAGTCCTTGATGCACTCGCTCCTTCGTATACACCTTAAACATTTACATCTTAAATCGGAGTTGTCACCTAAAATTCTCTACCCTGGAAAAGCTACTCCAATCCCATCGTGGTCATCATTTAGACCTGTCAGTTTTAACTCTCCTAACACTAATCGTCCAGTCGTTTGCTTGATTCTTACTAATAACACTTCACTGAATGCTTATCTCCTTTTCATGTATCATTATATTTTTCATGCAACATACATATATACATATACATGTACATGTGTATTTTAGTCCACCAACTTTTCGATACTCAATCCGCGCCACTGAGACATATCCACGTTTAATCCATAACCAACTCTACTGGGCCATATACCCTTGAATAGCTATATTTATACATACATGCACTTTACAATTATGAAACAATACTTACTCGCAATTCTCCTACTTGACACGCATTCTACAACTATGAAACAATACTTACAATTCTCCTACTCGTAACAGGTGCTTTCTTAATCTTAATCCCGCGAATTCCTTTCCGACGGCCTAATATATGTAGCTTTTGATTTCAGTTCCTTACGGAATAAAATATAACATATTGCAACATTATATTTTTCATTTAATGACATAGCATACTAACCTTAGACTTTCTCTATCATTGTTTGAAGTATTTTTTCCTGTAATATATGTAGTTATATTCGTTTCCTGCTTCTGACTATATTCTTTCAAAAATGTAGGTCATTTCTTTTTGAACCATTTTCAAAATGTGTATGTGACTCTCACCTATAATACCAGTGTTCTAACTCTTTTTTAATCCCTTTTCACTATAAGAAAACTTTTCATACGCGTATCGCGAAGGTATCCGCTTTGACTCCCACTGGACTTGGCCACGACAGGCAATCTCTATCCTCCGCATTATCATTCCTATCATTTATTCCTATACGGGCCGCTGAATTCATGTTCTATTCAGAATCGTAGCGACACGGTGAATTCGCATTTGGCCTACACAAAGATTGGCGGGTGATAGCCGCAACACCAATGCCGTGTATTCACCTTATCAGTTAGGGATGGAAGGCTCTGTTAGCTCGGGCGGGATCAGATCGTTCGACTTTCGGGTGTCAGTAGCGCCTTTTACCACTGAACCACGCGCCTATGATTTTGTATTAGCAGCGCTTTTTGTCTATCCTAAATCCAAGTGAAAGATTCTGTTTGACAACGAAATGCGAAAGCGGCATTTCCTGCTGTCATGGACGGTTCTTCGGGGCAAGAATAATTTCTATATATTGGTCACGTTCATAATTTCCGTCGACAGATGGTAGACAGACCAAAATCACCCGAAAAAATAGCAGACTTCGGAGGAAAAATATCAGAAATTGTATCTATTCCGTAGCGAAAGTAGTGCTCTGTATATTATTTTCCAAATTTGAATTGGGTGCGTTTGAACTTTTTTTGAGGATTGCACTTTAGGTTGAACAATAAGGTTTCACTATGCTAGGAAGGAGGCACTGGCGTGCCGCAGTTGAATCACATACTGTAAGTGAGAAAATATGACAGCAGAAACTTTTAGATGAAGAGATTGCCGCGTTACGCCGAAGAGTGGAGCAGGAACAACAACTCTCCGAAGAACAAATACGAAACGTCAGAGAAGAGCTCCGAAGCGAGATATTGAATTCGCCCGAATATCAGAACAGTCTAATGGAGATCGAACGTCTTCATTCACAGGTGAGTGAGACTGAGAAGATGGAACATGAAGCAGTGTAACTATCAAACATAATCATTGCATTATTACCGCGACTGTTTCAGATAGCTAGCAACGAGAGAAGACGAGAAAAAGCTGAAGAAGCTGAACAAGGGCAAACTCAACGGGTTGAAAAGTTGCAGGACGAGAACGAAAAGCTGAAGGCACGAATTCGTGAGCTGGAGGAGGTATCTTGTGAACTGTTCACACTTCTGCGTTTACCGCGGGTGGAACTGCTCCGAATGTCGATTCATACTCCGCAGCAGAACAGCCGCAAATGAAGCGCGTGGCCGCGATTTCCTCAAAGGTGTAGTAACTGTGGACACCCACTTCAGCTTAGGGGACGCTAATTGAAGTGTTACGGTTGCCCAACATTTAAAAATTTCACTTGACGCGCCTAAAGCTCAGTCGCGCCCCATGCGTCTGTACCTAAAATTGCTGCGCTGCTACACGACCAAGTATAAAAGACTCTACCCTGCAGATCCTAAGTTTGTCTTCTTGAGGCCCTGATGTCGTAAATTACCATAATTATTCTAATTGCGATACTCTGTCACCAACTTGCCTAAGTTTTCACCTTTCTCTAAACTTTTCAATTTGGAGCTTGTGGCCAAGTATAGGGCAGTGGGCGCGGTACAGAAGTCGCCACAACAAGGAAATAAATTAGCTATTTTATCCCGGGTAGCAAGGTTGAGAGAGCAGGAAGGTCTCGAGGAGTCCATGGTTTCAGAGACCATCGCAGTATGAACACACCTTCACAGGTGTTATCAGTCCTGAAAGAGTCTATGCAAGACATAGATTTGTACTTCGAACGGGGTAATTTGTTCTTCGAAAAAGCACAACTGTTCCTAATGCTCAACTATCATTACAAAACGGCAGTGTTCCAGGACTCAACGAATGTGTTAAGGAAATAACGAATGTGACTAAAATATATGTATTCTCAGTTTCACATTGCAGGCCGACAAGTTGAAGGAGAAAGAAAAGTCGGATTCAGAAGAGAAAGAAAACGACATCGCCCTTCTTAAGCAAACGATAGCAAAACTCCAAGGTTGGTAGCTAGATGGTGACTTTTCGTGCGCAGATTCACCCGCAGTCTGGAAAATTTAATATTTCAGAAGAAAACAATGAACTTCACGCTAAGTGTGAGCGAAACAAATCTGCCGATGAAGCGGTAAGTTGGCTCATGAACTCTTTGTTGTACACGCACGACTCGAACCATTTTGAGGTTGACTTTGAATTTTGAATTGTTAACTTTCAGCTTCGAAAAGAAATGAACCTTCTGCAAACTGATAACGGCGCCAAAACACAACAGATCGAAGCTCTTCACACACGGTACGCAGTCAAACGCTTCATATACTTTATATATTGTTGCACTTTGTATATGTTTTGAAAAATTAAACATTATACTCTGAGGTATTACAGGAGCTTCAGAAATGGCCACAATCTTACGAATTACAGGGTTCAAGAGCTTCTCGATCAAATATCTGGCATCAAGGAGGAGCTTGTTAAGAAGAATATCGAATTTCAACAGATTGGCGATAGAACGGAGATAAAGTTAGTTTCTACAAGCCGTGTTTAGGGTAGATTATACGAACAAGTAGAGTAAGAGCGTTTCATTGAATTATATTTTCAGTTTTTTTAAGGAGTTAGGTTTTCTCTGCGTATCATCGTTGGGGTACACATCGGTTACCAGTAGTGATTCAACCCAAGCTTAGGCTATTCGGCTTTCAGGCTGTTATACATATGATTCCTTTTATATCAAAATTTTATAGTCAATTGCTTCAAGCTGAAAAAAATTATCCCTCGAATAATACTGACATGTTTTGCATTACTTTTTCACGTTCAGACTCGAGATGCCCAACTCGGAAGCAGGAGAGAAATTGAAACAATTGAAACTAGAATACGAAAAGACAATCGAATCGCTGAAGGTACTCCAGTGCAGTATATAGAAATGTTTGTGGTTTCGCATGATTTGTTCATTGTTTAGCAGCGAGAAGTCGAACTAAAGGATCAATTGGAGCATTTCCGAAACGACATGAACATCAGCCAGCAGTCGCTAGAGGAGTCGTCAAATCTTATTCAAAATTTACAAGCGGAAATTCGTAACAAGGACAGCATGATACTTCAAATACAGGAGGAGTTGAAGGTATGATGTTTCATGATCTACGAAAATTAACATTATGTGTTACGTATACTAAAGAACATAAAACGCGATGCCGCTGCGCGATGTACCGAGGACGCGCGCGACGTCGCGTCAGAAACACTTCACAGAGGATGTCGGCGAAAAGCTTCCTGATAATATCTATATGATATCGGCATTATGGGAAGGCGGTGACGAATCTTGCATTGACATATGGATTAAAGTGATTAAAGTGTGACACTGTGGGTAACGGCCACAGTAACACAAACATGTACATGAAGCCTGGCTGTGGATCAGCACTTTTAGCCACCTACCATCAGCAGTCAAGCGCAAACATTCTCCTCTAGTGGCCATTTCGCGGCTGCTAAATGGGTAGCTAGTTTAAGCCATCTTAAGGCCACAACAGTTCCTCTGCAGGAAGAAAAAACTACCCTGGTCGCCTTCAGATAAGACTGGGCTGCAGCGCCGCGTGGCGAACTGACATAAAAGATGACAGGACCGGCCTGCAGTGACTACGCCACTATCACTTATGTTGCGTACAAAACGGAATTCTAGAGGAAATGAGGAAAAACTCTTTTTGAATATCTCATGAAAGCATGGAAACAATGTTTAAAGCCTCTTGCTCATGACACTTCTGCAGTGAGTCAGGTAAATGGAGGTGAGAAGGGAAACGCCCACATTCCGCCAATATGTCATTCTGAGACTAGTATTCTGATCTTGCGTTATCCTACCGTCATCCGGTACCCGCTGCCAATTGTTTCTGGGCTTTTGTTAGCTGATATGTGAAACAGGATAAGGCTACGGGTCCCGTCCTCCCTGGGCTTAGCTGTTTGGAGAAAAGATTGTGAGTTTTGCTTAGAGTCGATAAGATGTTTGGTCAGATAGTTCCAAATCGTTTTGATCCCTTCACGTGCCAGTGAACGCGATACTGCCGGAAGGTGATCCGATAAAGACATTTGTCAACCACGCGACGAGCTTTAGTACTGAAGCAGACGTAACTGTACCTTGCCAATGACCATTGAGAGTTGACTAGCCAATATAGTTTTTTATTGTACAACGTTTTTATCCCGTTCAGTTACGGAATTCGCCTTTCTTGATAGTCACCTCGTCTTCTTTATCTGTGAAGCTGCTCCAGTTTTACTGAGGTACCATACTGCGAACTTGTGTTGATCTAGAGCTCCCGTGGGGTGGCCATATTGTCCTCTATCGAAAGTTCTTAGGGCTCGTTTAGACGCCGCGGCGAAAATGCAAAATCGAAGCGCAATCGATAATTAACGTCATTGATCAAACTTGCTCCTTTACGTTAGTGGCGCAGTCCGGGAACGCCGCGTCTAAGCAAAAAATTAGGCATGTAATCACATGGGGAAGAAATTAAACGAGAAAAGTGAATTTTGTAAAGTGTTTTTGAATAATGAATAGAAGTCTTGTTTAAAACCAACGGACTGTGCCACCAATGCAAAGGAGCACATTCGATCAAGGACGTTAATTATTGATTGCGCTCCAATTTTGCATTTTCGCCGCGCGGCGTCTAAACGAACCCTTAGGCGCGACTTTCTTGCATGCGTACTATAGTCTTGTCCTTGGGAAATTTTTTCGAATGAGCGAATAAACGAATATATTCGATTTTGAAAGTTTCGAATGAACGAATGAACGAATAAATTCGATTCTTAAAATTTCGAATGAACGAATGAACGAATATATTCGAATGTTTAGATCTAGAATGAACGAATAATCGCATAAGTGGGTTGCAGTTTGTGACCGATATAATTATAGGAGAGTGTCAAGAGCAATTTAGAACGAAAAGAATTATCCGCTCGAATCACAAAGGCTGTCTAGTAGACCTACTATTTTTTAATATGTTCACATAACATCCAACATTATTACGATTATTCATTACTATTACTTTTCGTTTATTCAAGCACTTCTACCTAATTGCTAATTCATTATATTATAGTCACTATACTGTACACTATAAGCTTGTTTTTCACCCCAGAAAAGTGTTCATTTGCTCATTGTTCTATTTGATAATGATGTTTCATATCGAGAAAACGTAAATTCAGGTGACCATGAAAGAGCAGGAACGCAACAGAGTAGCTCTATGAAACGACTGCTCCCTATTTTTCTTGAGTCTACTCCAAACATTTGCAGACTATACTGGGTGTATGTTGAAGAATTCATTCGAACAAATTCGAATTTTAAGATTTCGAATGAACGAATGAACGAATAAATTCGATTTTTTAAATTTCGAATGAATGAATGAACGAATATATTCGATTTCTAAAATTTCGAATGAGCGAATGAACGAATAAATTTGATTTTCCAAAATTCCGTATATTCGAATAGCGAATATTCGAATTTTCAAATTTCTTTCGAACATTCGTTCGAAGTTATTCGATTCGGTACGAACTATAATGCGTACTATCGACCAATCTTGTGACTGTGACAGCTTTCCTCCATCAGCAGACCTTCACTTGGATCTGACACTGGTATGTACCTATGTACACCGTTTTCAGAATTTTCTAATTTGGGCACGTGTTTCTGCATGGAATGAGACTGAACCCTGGTCATCGAGATCATGAACCTCGGCTCCTATCACTTCATCCATCTCAAGGTTTATTTGCCTGAAGTTTTGACCTAATTGCCTTCATCGGTGCTTAGAGGTCAGCATTACAGCTCGACAGCTCGTAAGGGTTGGAGCCATAGATTGTAGGAGTGCTTGCATACGTGATAGCTCTTGAGTAGTCACGGCAGGTCTGTCTCGTCACAATTCGTGCCAGTTTGCGCCACGAGTGCAGTGACTGACACGCTGCACCTACGCAGTCTTAGGGTTCCTCACACTCTAGTGATCACGAGTTGAAGCTAAAAAGTTTGGAAAAAAGAAAATGGGTCGAAACTCGGCTCGGTGATCCGTATCGTTTATTTCCAGCCTGTTGGCGAAGAGCCAGACGTAGTTTCTGGTCCCGATAGAAAGCTTACCGTTTCTCAGCAGCCTTGCCGCAAAGGACGCAATTGTTGCAGAAATACTCACCCCCCCTTGTTGCTGCTCTACTGCGGTCTTACAGGCGTAGTAGAGTGTGAATGGCCCCTATTCAAGGCATTTTAGAGTACATTTGGATTAATTTTATTAGATTCTGTAAGAGTATACTGATCTTGTTGCGAATCTCCAGACAAAAACTGACTGACCTCCCTGAAGCACGTCGGCTCGCATTTTACACAGCACAAAATACTTGGAAAAATCTTGGAATACTTCAACGAATTACAGATCAAAGGGCAACATTTGCTTGGGCAAGAGGAGACAATAAAAGCTAAAGAAGTCGAGAACCGGACACTCGCAGAGGAGATTGAACGAAGCAAAGATCGTTACGAGGAAATGTGCAGACAACTCAAGCTGGAGAGGAAAAAAGCTGACGAGCAACGGTAGGCAGTTGCTACCACTGCGATGGAACGATTGGGTGCCGCATTTTTTTCCAGAGGCAATTTTCACATTTTCAGAGACCAATCCGTATCCATTGAAATCCAAACCGACCCCGTTGTTTCGACACACGTTCCAGTTGTGGATCTAGCACGTGAAAAAGAGCTGAAGTCACGAATAACCGAGTTGGAACATGCATTAGAAGTTGGTTGCGTGATCTCAGTAATCTTGTAGAATCGTACTCTTCATTCTCATCAGAACGCATACTAACTGTGTGATTTGCAGATAAAAAGCGATCTCATAGAAAAACTTCACGAGCAACTGCCCGACGTATCGAGAGAGGATGTGGCGTTGAAAAAGAAGGACAGATCTGTCAGTTTTCCTCGACGTTTCTCGTAGCAATCAGAATTCATTGAACTACCTGAAATTCGAAGAATCAAAAGATGAGCTCTAAGAAGGCATTGTTTAGCAAAGCATGACGGCTGGAGGTGTGTTCCAAAATTTTGTCAGTCAAATGAAGGACAAACGTGACGAAGCGAACGAACGAAATCGAAAAAAAGAAGCAGAGAAAAAAGCGGCAAAAGAAGCGGCTAGAGAGTATGCTTTGTTCAGTATTGAATCGATTGTTTTATTTTGGCACGGTTTTCGATTCTTTTTTAAGAGTTATAAAGGAGAAATCACCACTGCGCTCAAAATCGCCATCGCTGTTGACGCGACTACGGGATCGAAGTCCAGTGAAGACGCGTTCAACACTCGATAATCTCGAGATGACCCCGTCCACTTCGAGCAGGTACCGTTCCTTCATTTCACTTAGAATCTCACCTTTATGTGATCGAAGGTGACCTGTTATAAAAGGGTGTCCTTGTCGATCCTCCACTGTACACACATATACGTCCGAAGCATTTTGTTGTTAGGAATGTTGTTTCAGTTTGCGCTGGTCCAGCTTTTTTTGGTTTTTTTTTCATTCACAATTCTAAATCCTGTCAAAATAATCACCATATAAGAGAACATGGTAGTCCGAATTGATCCTTAACCCATTGACGACCGCGCGCTCTCTGCGTGTCTGGCGCAGGGGACCGCGCACGTGCAGTGATGAAAGTGCCTCAGCGGCATTAATTGTTTTCAAAATTATCAAAAGAATAATTTTTCTGTGTATATTGTTGATTTTGAAACTTCCTCGAGAAATCATTAGAAGTAAACGATTTTCAGACCCTTTTTTGAGCTTGTTGAAGGGACGTTCACTTGATGAATATCTTGAAGCTTTGATAAAACGGAAAATATAGAATGGGTAGTAACTTTGCCTAAATGAACACTCTTATCCACAGCGCCTCCCAAGAGGGAGGAAGCGTAGCCCAAACGGTGTGTCCCACCGGCGGGACACACGGTCCACCGCGGACCACAAGGTGTGTCCCGCCGGTGGGACACGCGGTCGTCAATGGGTTAATTTGTAAGTCCTAACAACCTAACAATGGGAGAGTAATGGAATAAGTATACGGTAGGGAAACACTAAACACTAATAACGGTGAACCACCGTAATAATCTGACGAACACAAAATTTCACCATTCATTCCTATTTTCCTGGACACATCGTTCAAATTAGCGTAAAGGGCCCAAAAGGGTGTTAGCCGATTAGCACAAGTTATGGTGAATATCTGATGCCCCATTCTCGCTCAACGGAACGAATATCTCTGAATGCTCCAGCTACGTGTACTTGGGTCGGGAAGTCAACATGACCAGCGACTTGAGTCTGACTTGAGAAGTATAGAGAGAAGGATGCTCGGAGTGACTCGCTTCATTCAAGCGAGAGACGGCATACGGAGCTCCGAGCTACGTCGACAGTCGAAGATCAGAGACGCAGTCGCATGGGCCAAGTTGTCGAAGATCAGGTGGGCCGGACACGTAATGCGATTTCGTGACGACCGTTGGACGAGAGTCGTTACTGACTGGATTCCACGGGACGTCAGAAGAACACCAGATCGCCCACCTTTGCGCTGGTCGGACTTCTTCGTCAAAACCCTGAATGATCGATTCGATGCTCTTCGTGTTCCTCGAGCGAGCAGGACCCACTGGTCTACCATGCACGCGACAGGGACGAATGGAGACGTTACTGGCGCCCGCTCGAGCAAATTGATGATCTACGGGACGACAGGTGACGGGTGACAGGTGATGGTGAATATGTCGGGTGAGACAGAACTTCAACCTTTAGTACGTCTGACTTGACCATGATTAGCGGTCGAATACCGAATTTTTCATTGAGGTGTGATCGTGGACATCAACCCAATGTCCTGATCGTCTTCCGATGTTGTACAAAAACCGTTTTTCATCGTATGGGATGATTCATTCCACAAACGTGTAGCTTTAATACCTCATATGTGTCATGTTCGAAAGGCAGGAGTTCCCATATTATAACTGTTAAGAGCAAACGTACAAGATGTACCCGACTATACGATATACCGACGATGCACTGAACTGATGTACATATTAATGGGCGTGGTCACTACTGAACCGTGCCAAATGCGCTGCTTTTCAACGAAACAGGGGGTGATCCTAACCATATAGCCCACGCTCACCCAAACCCACCAAAAAATAAACCTAACCTGCCACAAAGGCAGTCGCAGATGTCGGATGTGTGATAAAATTACAAATGTGAGCGGTTTCGTATTATCGTGGTGAATGCAAAATGGTCACACTACAACGGGACCGTACCACTACCTCACAAATACACTAATATGCAGGGGTATTCCCCCCTAATATGTGTGGCGCACGGTCCACTAGTATTTATTTAGTTTATTTATTTATTAGCATAAGATAGAATCTGAATATAGGATCGTCGGCGGTCTTCGGGCAGATGAAAGGCGGGGCGCTGAGGGGACGTCAGCAGGTAGGCACAGAACGTGGACGGTGCTCGGCATCGGCATCAGTCGTCGCCGTCAGCGGCCCGGTCTGACGGGTCATGGGGGACTGGCCCACGGTCTGGCGATGATAGTCCTTGAGTACGTAGCGATGATTGCACGGAGAAACAGTACAAAGAGTGAGTCAGGCAAACGGCAGAAGTAGGAATGAGAAGGTCAGGCCAATGGGAATAGAAGAAGAGATGAAAAATGAGATAGATGCATACTACTGTAGAACTCTTGTGGTGATATTAATATTTAGAATCTACTTCTTCTCCTTCTCCTTAGCGTTAGTCCCGCGCCGCCGCAGGGTCCGCTGTTTTCGTCAGTCGTCGCCATTTCCCTCTATCCAGGGCGTCTGTAGGTGTCGCTTTCTTTGAGGTTATTCTTGATGACGTCCCTCCATCTCTTCTTTGGTCCTCCTCGTGGGCGCTTGCCGGGTGCCCCGAACTCTAGAGCGGCCCTTATTGGGTGGTCTTCCGGTCTTCTTAAGATGTGACCGTACCACCTAAGCCTCTGCTCCCTCATCTTCAGCTGCACTGGGGCAGTTCCCGTGACCGATCTGACGTCCTCGTTTCTTACCTTGCCCAGCCGCGCCCATCCTCATGCCCATCGGAGCATCCTCATTTCTGTCGCAAGTACCTGTTTTGGCGAGCTTTGGTTACTGGCCAACACTCTGAATCTATCACTGCCTGATCCAGACCACCATCCCTTGACAGGTCACTTCCGAGGTACCGGAAGTCGTCTACCATTTCTATCGTCTCTCCGTCGCAGTCCACGATCGGTGCTGAGCCTTCCTCTGAGATGATGAACTTCGTCTTTTTCACGTTCAGACTGAGGCCATTATTAGCCAGCGCCTTCTGCCATTCCTGGACTTCTTCCTGCAGCTCTTCTCTAGTGTCTACTACTAGGGCAATGTCGTCTGCATACAGGATGGTCTTGAGGGGGCCCTTCCGTAGGTGGTGGACAATGCAGTTCAGGGTCTGGAGGAAGAGGAACGGGCTCAGTGCTGATCTTTGGTGCACTCCAACGGTGATGTCCACCTTCCTTGGGACAGATCTTATAGCTTCATCCAGTATCATGTAGAACTCGTCCTTATCATTTTCGGAACATCCAGTTTGTGGTGCATATACGGATATTATCGTCCAGCACCCTTCCTTCATATCCATCCTCAATGTCATAATCCTGTCGTTGATTCTGTGGACAGCGGATACTGAGTCTTTGATAG
Source organism: Nippostrongylus brasiliensis (assembly GCA_030553155.1). NCBI lineage: Eukaryota > Metazoa > Nematoda > Chromadorea > Rhabditida > Heligmosomidae > Nippostrongylus > Nippostrongylus brasiliensis. Next base: position 16,222,563 of record CP130737.1, read on the forward strand.
CCTCAGAGACCGCTATTCCTACGCCGTTTTTCTTGCCATCTTCGCCCTTGTAGAAGAGTTTGACCCCTTCACCAATCTCCTTGGCCTTCTCTCCCTTCCAGCGTGTTTCCCGTAGGCACAGGACCTGGATGATCTTGCGCCTCATCAAGTCGGCTAACTCTCTTGTTTTTCCAGTCAGCGTTCCTACATTCAACGTTCCAATTCGAACTAGCTTCTTTAACCGAGGCCGTTCATGCCTCGGTAGCCCTCGCATACTGAACACAGGACTCGGACGGGGGTCCTGCGCGCCACTTCCGGATGACGTCCTAGCATTAACCGAATTCCTTTGGCAACTTTCAATCATGATTTTTGTGACGGGGTTTGTTCGTCAGCAGGCCTGTCAATCTGGGCCTGACGCTGGGATTGCTGCCATCTTTTGCAATTTCTGCAGGACATGGCGGCCTGAGCCGAGAATCGAACCCGCGACTAGTGAAACGTGAGTCCATCTCATTAGCCGCTGCGCTATCCCGGCTGATTTAGAATCTACTAAACCCACCCTTATATGAACCCTTACACCTCCCTCCTTTACAGCAACACCGTCCCCGAATTCGGGTAGAAAGAAGAAGAAAGACGATGTCAATACCGAAGCACAAAGGAGGAAAGAAGCCCACAAAAATGAGGGAGTACTAGTAGAAAAGAAGAGAAAGTACTTACTTAAAATGTAGAAAAAATGAAAGGCAGGAGATACCCTTTCACTTAAGTGTTCCATCACGGCTTCACTGTAGTTGGCGCAGTAACGATGTTGAATCCAAGACACGACTCGGTACCACCGTAGCCACTGAAGCGAGCCAACGTTACCTAAAATAAACTGGCCGTGTTGACGCCGAGTTAGGCACTTGCCATACTCACGACGGCAACGGTCGCAGCGAAGCTAAACATGCATAGCTCGCCTCTAAACCCAGCACTGCAGCTGGGTTTTTTGTAAGCTGCTGTGTGCGGGGACTCGAATAGTTTACCGCAAGGGTAAAAAGGACGGTGCAGTACTGTGGACTTGACGCCTGTCGCAGCTAGCTGCGACGGTCGCAGCGCAGTGCCCTGCGACGAGCCGGCGGCAGCTGCGACGGTTGGGCAGAACTGCTCCGAGTCCCCGCACACAGCAGCATATAAAAAACCCAGCTGCAGTGCTTTATAGAGGCGAGCCATGCATTTTTAGCTTCGCTGCGACCGTTGCCGTCGTGAGTGTGGCAAGTGCTTTAGGGCGACGTTCAGACGACGTGGATCGTCTAGCAAGCTCCCTGAGATTGCTCAAAGTTAGTCTGTGTGGTCGGCAGGATGACTATGTCCTCTTCACGACCTTGGACGGAATTCACCGAATGGATGTCGAAATCCAGTGACCTAGCGAACTGCTCAAGCAATCGATAGTGCTCTTTGTAGAACGCGATGATCGCGATCGAGGATGAAGCGATCTTCTTAGCCAGTAACGCCGTAACGTTCTGTCGACAGAGCTCGGATTCGGATGCATTCGAGTGCGAACCCGTTACAGAACGATCAGACGTCCCGGCCAAGCCAACTAGCCAAATGGGAGTGAGAGACTGGGAACAACGTCCTGTTCGGAAAAAGAAGGTGCGGTCTTCAGCGTCCCTACCGCAGACAAGTACGTCCTTGTAGAACAGGCGGTTGGGGAGAGATACCAAACTGTGGTGTGACCTAAACCTAGTATTCAGTGAAGGCCACCATGGCCGGCTCTGGGATTTGCGAAGCCTCATCAGCGCTAAGTGTTTTTGCGTCTGAAAGGAATTTATTGAAAATGCCGCTCGTGGTGACGGCATTAATGTGCGCGGACATCGCGAGGCATACGACGGCTGGTGGACCGACTTCGAACATCACGCGACTGACATCTGACGTTATGTTCGATACCTCACGCTCAGCCATCCTGTATTCTTCACGCTCCGACTCGCTCAAGTGAAGAGCGCGATGGGGGTCGAACATGGAAATTTCTAAAACCTCACCGCCTCGTTTGTACTTACGACCGTCATCAGAGCAGCCTCCGTCATTCGATTTGATTTATTACATGGAACATTCCATGCTAAAAAACACAACAAAGTACCGAAAGAAATACCTAAATAAAATAACACAACACAGTTCAGTCAGCGGCTCAGTAACTTTTTAAAAGCACGTAAACTATCAGGAGTGATGATCTTTCTGCACATACTAACGTACCGTCTTCGTTCCCTAAGAGAAAAGAAATTATTCCTGATATTGTGCCTAGCTCTGGAAACAGCTATCGTTATACTGCCTCCTCTGGTGATCGATTTTGTCAAGGCGAAGAAATCATCGCGATTGAGACCGCAATGCCCATGGATGATCTTATGCATTGTGATTAAGTCGAACGTGCGCCTTCTATCGGACAACTGTTTGAGACCTAGCATAGTACTCCTTTCATATGACGGAGCAATTGTCCAATAATAATGGAACCCATTGACTCTTTTCAACTCTTATTCGGTGTTCATAATCGTCCGGGAGGCGCTTCAGGATCGTGTGGATGTCGACGGGCGTTGTTGGCGTACCTTCAAGTAGGACGGAATCACAGCCGTAAAATGTCGATACCTTTGTACTCGAGAGTGAGTATGGTGTCCGTCAATTGGGCCACCGCAGTATTTCAGGTTGTAGCGATCACGGTAGTCTTATTCGTGGTGTACGTACGCGCACGCTAAAAGGGCGCCGAGGACCGTCTTTCCGGTACCATACGCCGCTCGTGTGGCAAATATTAGCAGGTCCAGGGTGGCCGTTTGCAGGACCTTGACCTAGCGCAGCACTTTCGCTGTGAAAACAACAACGCTAAGATCTTGTGGAGGACAAACGGGTCCGAGGGTTGGTCGGAAATTACCGTAAACGGCGTCCAGAAGCTCGCATGCGCGGGAATGCTTGTCCAATGACACGTCTCTGAAAAGCTGCAAGGTTGAAGTTATCTCATACAATGGGTCAGCAGCCGAAGGTAAATGCCTTAAGCGTACGCAAATGGGGGCGGAAATGACCGCTCCGATTGCGATACCATATCTGTGGCAGTCGTCCAACGCTGGCCCGTGCGATCACACGGGAACAACGAGCCGCCCTGTGAGTGAGCGGTCGTTGTAGGAGTGTTCGGAGCGTTGGATCGTTACTTTCACGAGAGACTTGGAACCAACAATCCAGGGATATACCGGACGACGGTTGGTCCAGCCGCACTGCGACAACATTCCTTCGATTGTGAAGTCGAGGCGCAGAGGGAATGATTCGACGCTCAGTACCACGGCGGTCAGGCTGCGTGTTCGCTTGTCGTCCGAGATGGTGTTCACTGCAACAAGAGCTGAACAAGCAACGTTAAGCCCCTGTTATAGTGCCGTTCCCGATCGCCGATCGCCGGCGACCGGAAAATGCGCGGCGACGGCGATGGCCTGCGACGGCCGGCGACCGTTCAGATTGGGCGCGTTTTCGCGCAGTTCTTGGAATGTTGCCAAAAAATCTAAAACTAAAAAACTACCTATAAAACTACCCAGTAATAACAGCAACAAAGTACTGGTAAGGACGTTACATCCCAACGATTGTAAATAACAGCAAACAACAAATGAGAGCAATAGCAATATCTAAAATGAAAGCGAGAATTGAAAAAAGAAACTCATCCGTTTCGTCCCTGAAGCTTAGACGGAAAAAAAAATAGAAAAGAAGTAACATAAAGCCATCCCTGGGACTCATCAGTAAGGTTGGGATGGCTTTCTAGAAAAAATAATATTCCATCTACATATATATGCCATGTGTGGTATATGTATATGTATATATACATAAACATATGGATACAACACACATATATATTGCGTATACATACACAGATATACACGCAATATATAATTATTTTCAATATAGTCAATATATACACATTATATATGCAACACATAGATGTAAAAAGAATCAAACCGATGTAATATTCCTGGAAAGGCAATACTTACCTTTAAAGAAGGAGTATAGTAGAAAACGTGGTTATGCCTGAAAATAAATAGTCACAGTGCGGCATTTCTATTCAGGCACAAACAAAAAACAACAATAGTAATAGCTAACATAAACGAGAGAACTGACAAAAACAAACTTATCCGTTTCGTCCCTATACCTTAGACGGAAAAAAAATTAAAAAAACAACATAGAGCCATCCCCTGGACTCATCAGTAAGGTAGGGATGGCTCATCAAACAAAAACATAACAAAGCGCAATGTAACAAAATGATAGAAATACAGGATCGAAGCTCGACCCTAATCACAAAACAAACACCAAAACGACATGGAACATCACCTGTATCACCTGTCACCTGTCGTCCCGTTGATCATCGATTTGCTCGAGCGGGCGCCAGTAACGTCTCCATTCGTCCCTGTCGCGTGCCATGGTAGACCAATGGGTCCTGCTCGCTCGAGGAACACGAAGAGCATCGAATCGGTCGTTCAGGGATTTGACTAAGAAGTCCGACCAGCGCAAAGGTGGGCGACCTGGTGTTCTTCTGACGTCCCGTGGAATCCAGTCAGTAACGGCTCTCGTCCAACGGTCGTCACGAAATCGCATTACGTGTCCGGCCCACCTGATCTTCGACAACTTGGCCCATGCGACTGCGTCTATGATCTTCGACTGTCGACGTAGCTCGGAGCTCCGTATGCCGTCTCTCGCCTGGGTGAAGCGAGCCACTCCGAGCATCCTTCTCTCTATACTTCGTTGCGCGACGCAAATCGCATGTTCATCCTGCTTGCGCAACGCCCAGGATTCTGAAGCGTACGTCAACGCAGGAAGAACCGTAGAGTCGAAGAGATGGGCGCGGAGTCGGGCGTTCTTCGTCCTCCTCACTACTTCTTCAACACTCTTGAACGCGCCCCAAGCCGCTCGTTTCCTCCTGCCCAGCTCTGGACTCAAGTCGTTGGTCATGTTGACTTCCCGACCCAAGTACACATAGCTGGAGCATTCAGAGATGTTCGTTCCGTTGAGCGAAAATGGGGCATCAGAAACGTATCCATTCCTCATGAACATCGTCTTCGTCAAGTTCAGCTGCAAGCCGATCTTCCCACACGCGTGATCGAAGTCCGCCAGCATGCGTTCTGCCTGGGTGATAGATGGTGTTATGAGTACGATATCATCCGCAAAACGAAGATGGTGTAACTGCCGGCCGTCGATCTTCACTCCCATGTCGTCCCATTCTAGTGTCCGCATGATGTTCTCGAGAGAGGCGTTGAACAGCTTCGGTGATATGGTATCACCTTGGCGCACACCCCTCTTCACGTTGATGCGAACGTTGTTGTAGAATGGTGTGATCACGGTCGTGAATCCTTTGTAGAGCTCACTGAGGATCTTGACGTACTGAGTGGAGACGCCTTGTTTGCACAGAGCCTCAATCACCGCTTCCGTTTCGACAGAGTCGAAGGCCTTCTTGAGATCGATGAATGTGAGGCATAACGGCGTCTTGTACTCTCGGGACACCTCAATGAGCCTGATCACGGTGTGGATATGATCGATTGTGCTGAACCCTCTTCGAAACCCGGCTTGCTCGCACGGCTGTCCTTCGTCTATCGTTCGGTCGATCCTGTTCAGAATGACACGTGTGAATAACTTGTAGACTACAGACAGCAGGCAGATAGGGCGATAGTTGCCGATGTCGTGCGGATCTCCCTTCTTATACAGCAACACAGTCCTGCTAGTTTTCCATATTGCTGGTACTTTGCAGTCCGACAGGTATCGTGTGAAGAGCCTTGCCAGGGTGTTGAGGAGGACTGGCGGCAGGTTCTTCAGATGTTCGGGTCGGATCCTGTCGGGACCGGGAGCTGTGCGATTCTTCATCGATGAAATCGCATGACGAATCTCGGAAGGGAGAACCGCAGGGATGACGTGTCCATCGTTCGGGATTGGGTATTCGGGAAGATGGACGTGGCAATCGAAGAGATCGGAGTAGAAGTCGTGGTTGACGTTCTCCATAGCCCTTCTGGAGGACGTGAGGGTTCCATCCGGGCGCAGGAGAGCTGTCATCGTGGTCTTGTAGTTGATTAAGCCTCGGCGAGCGTTGCGTATGCTCTTGCCCGCTTCAGCCGCATCAACTAGCGCAGCTACTCTTCTCTCTTTAAGGTCTTCTTTTATCGCTTCTCTGCACAACTTTGCGAGTTCGGACGTTCGCAGGTAGTCGCCTTCGGTTCTTGCCACTCCGCGTTGGCGAATCAGCTCGAGAGTTTCGTGGGAAAGGCGTTTCCTGGTATTCTTGGGGCTCTCGGCTTCTTGAGCACAGTCACGTATGTGAGCAATGAACCTTTTGTATTCCTCGTCGATGTTGTCCTCGGCGGAATCTTTCCAGCAGCTAGCCAGCGAGGAGAAGAGGTCCCAGTTCACGAGTGTTCTAGGGCCTCTCTTCTTGAATTTCATGGCTTTTTCTTGCCTCCGTGTGAGATGGAAGCTTGCACGGAGGAGACGGTGGTCGGATCCCGTAAAGAATTTCGGAACAACAGCGACATCGGTTAGGCAAAACCTTCGGTTGACGATAACGTGGTCAATTTCGTTGTGGTGCAATCCACCTGGAGACTCCCAAGTCCATCGTCTGGAGGCGGGTTTCTGGAACTGCGAGTTACCATGGATGGTGTTCGTCGACATGATGAACTCAGACAGCCTTTCACCCTGTTCGTTCCACTCCAGACCATGGACGCCGATATGAAGCTCTTCCGACGACCTTCTAGGTCCGATCTTCGCGTTGAAATCTCCGACGATGACCTTGTAGAAGGTATGATCTTCGTTGTAGAGCTTCTCCAACTCCATGTAGAATGCCTCGACTTCTTCGTCGTCGTAGTCCGATGTTGGTGCATAGACTACGAAGACCGTCAACGCCGGCATTGATCCACGTCGCATCAGCCGTAAACGTCCGATTCGGGTTGTAAGTTGTTCGAACGAATCGATGTTCATGGCCAAGTTCGTGTTGACGAGGACACCGACACCACCAACGCCTCTGCTATCGCATGTTCCGAGGAACAGTTCTTCTCCAGTGTCGAACACGTGTAGTGGGCGGTGTCTTCTCGTCTCGGTCAGTCCGATGACGCTGTACTTGATCTTCCTGGCTTGCATCATCAGGTCTTCGACAGACGCATCCGATGCAAGCGTTCGTGCGTTGTAAGTACAGATCGTCATCCTAGTCCTTCTTCTTTTTGGCAGCCTGTCTAGGCCCTGAGATTTTCGCAGCCTCTCCGTACTCGTCCTTCCCAACGCTGCCGTATTGGGGGCTCTTTCGGGGTCAGGGGAATGAGGCTCTTTGTTGTTACTGTCTTGTTACTTTGTTACTGTACATGGAACATAAAAAAACAAAACAACACTAATAAAATACATAACATATGTAAAAATTCGAAAAAAACCCTACCATTGAAAAAAAAAACTCACCTCGGTTGACACCGGCGACGGCCAGTTGCAGTGCACAGCACAGCGACCGGCCATCGCCGACGATCGTCGGCGGCCGTCGGCGCCCGTCGCCACCCGTCGCCGATCGTCGGCGATCGGCGGCGATCGACCGACGGGACTATAACAGTGTCCGATCGTCACCCATCGCCGGAGGGGGTGTGACTGTCGAGACAACTCGTCCCGAGGCGGCCGTTCGCAGTGTCATTTTGAACGGTCCCGGTACGACCCGTACGAGTTGCGTTCGCCAATCGCCGGCGATTGGCGATCGGGAACGGGACTATAACAGGGGCCTTAAATATTTGAGCCATACGTCGTTGAGTGGCTGTGGGACTTTCCTTGTAGTTGACAAAGTCGCCGGCACGGTCCTGGAGCCATTCACGTTCCTGTGGGGAAATCCTGTACACCTTGAGCGGCAGAAGACCTTCCTGGGGTTGAGCTGGAACATAAGGACGTACGAGGTTACACAGTTTTGCTTGGGTCTCTTTGGAGACAGGGCGCTCCGATCGCGTGATCGATGTGGAGACATTTTCTCGTGTAACTGCGGTCACGAATTCGTCCTTCCGTGCCTCATCCATGGAGAAATCCCACACGGTTGGCGAAACCGAGACCGCTTCGTGTGCACTCTCAAGCACGATTTTAAGACCTTTTGCAATGTTGTGCATGCGAAGGAGAGAGAGAATTATACCATACGAGGCTTGTTTACCGGGCGTGGAGTCACAAAAGAAAACTCCTCAACCCTGAAGAAGAAAACTGTGCGGTTATCTAGGATACTCGCACGTGGTATACGGGACTTCTTGAGAGTGGTCTCATAATGCTTTGTAGCAGCCATCATGAGCTCTACCTGATACACCCAAACGAAATCCTTAACCGAAACCAACTCACGATCGAATCATCGAGTGCCATTATATGCGGGGGATTTCCACCCCCACCCCAATATGGGTGGCACACCTTCTACTAGTGTATATATAATTTATTCATTCATTTATTTGTTTACGCGAGTATAAGACACACGTGAGAGAGAGCTAAAAGAACCACAATCGGTCAAATGGAACATACTAGCATTTGAGAAGCTCATTCTTGGCGTGACGTTTCTACGCGGCAAATAAACAGTAGGGGGAAGGAAAACCACACTTGAGCGCTGTATAGTCCGATCCCACTCGACAAAGTCAAAGTGGAGGAGTTAGCTCTAAGACTAAACGTAGCTCTAGCATAACCCAACTTCGAGGAGCCCCGCGAGTTCTCGAAGGCACATCTGAGTAGCAGTTGGAAACCGAACAACTCATTCTTCCTGTGAGCATTTTGAAAGCGGTGCAAACGTCCCTAAACTTTCTAGGCGTGACAAGTGAATTGAGGTCCAAGTAACTGTTGCTTATGTTGAAACGAGGGATCCTAGAATATAAGAATCCTCCTGTCCTGAGGAGTATCTTTCTTGTAAAAGATTTCTGAATCTTTTCTAATTAGGCCACGTCTTTCTTTGTCCTAGGACAGAAAACAGTATTAGTATAAGATAGGACAGAAAGCAGTAATAGCATGAGATAGAATCAGAATGGAAGATTATCGTCGCGGGTCTTCGGGCAGATGAAAGGCGTGGGCCCAGAGAGGATGTCGGCAGGTAGGCACAGGACGTGGATTGCGCTCGGCATCGGCATCGGTCGTCGCCGTCGGCGGCTCGATTGGATGGGTCATGGGGGACTGGTCCACGATCTGGCTACGCGGCTAACAGGCGCTGGCGAGCTATTTTTCGCCGTTTTGGGACAAACTACACGAGGGTCGGCAAAAAAAAATACACAAGAATGAAAATTCGCGGAAAAGTTCGGTTTAAGTAGCCAGATTTTCTCCAATGGGTTAGTACAGGACTACTATATGAGTAGAATTGTTTGATTTGGCTTCAGAATGGAATGCCGTACATCCGATTTTTAGAGGGGTCGACCAATTTTCAGGAGTAGAATTCAGTAATTCACCGAGAGATTTCTGCTGTGAACATTCTTTGAAATGTCTGACTTTTCGATGGATTTGAATTTCGAGTTCCAGTCCATTTAACAGTTTGTTAACGTACGTGTTTCTGATCGCGGCGCTCTGATCGGCAGCTGATCGAGACCAATCGTTGGAAGGACGGCTATGCACGCTCCCCATGTAGTGCATTCACCACGATGATACGAAACCACGCGCATCTTTATTTTTATCACACATCCGACATCTGCGAATGTCTTTGTGGCAGGTTAGGTTTAGGGTTATGGTTAGGATCACCGATTTCGTTCGAAATCATTTTGGGATTTATTTGCACCACCGATCACAGATCCGGCTATTGTTTATAGATGTGAGTATGATTAGGGCCAGTTGCGGAGTGTGCTGGCCACATATATCTGTGCCAATTGATATTTCCTTTACTGACACCATCCGTTTTAACGGGACTCTCGCCATGAGCCGCATAAAGTCGCAAATGATTTCGTTGGAATGTGATGGAGACAAAACAAAAATCCAGACGTGGGTCCGAACCCCATACCTCGGAAGTGCGAGTGCGTGGTGGAGACCAAAAAATACACAAGAATAAGAATTCGCAGAAAACTTCAGTTTCACTAGCCAGAGTGTCTCAATTGGATTAGTACATGACACCTATGGAGGTGGAATCACTCGATTTCGCTCCAGAATGGAATGTCGTACATGCGGCTCTTGGAGAGGTCCGCCACGTCTCAGGAGTAGAATTAGAAAAAGAAGAAGAATGGATCGCTGAGAAATTTCTGCCGTAAACATCCTTTGGGAAGCCTGCTTTTCTGATGGACTTGGATTTCCGGTTCCACCCCATTTAACAGTTTTCGTACTGGTTCACTTTGTGACCAGGGTGCCTCGACGTGCAGCTGATCGAGACCAATCGTTGGGGTGGTGTTGGGGAGAGGTCCGTTGGTCAGCGGGTGATGAATGGCCGGCTTTTTCAGTCACGACAGGCGCTAATCACCTTCATAGGATATCTGAGTGGTGTTACCCGCTCGCCTTAGTGGATGGAGGAGCCCAAGCACATAGTCACAGTACCTGCGCCATCCTTTGTCGTACGACAGACACGAAAAATAGGGTTTCACTGAAAGCCGGTACTTTCACCTTATTTTATAGATGAGAATTAGCTGAAGCTCAAAAAAATGAAAATTACGTCAGTTCCGAACTTAGTGTAGATAGACGAATCGACTGATATCTTCATAATCTTAAATGACCCACTGGAAAGGGAAAACGCTAAAAACATTCTGGAGCGTTCAGTAGATTGCCATGCCATGCCATGCCATGCTAAATGCGCCGACACAGCAACAAAGGACGAATTTCGAAGCGTTGCAGTTTCTAGACATCACTCAACTCGTAAGGCAACCTTTTCGAGCTTTGTGCCATCGAACGAAAATCCGTGTTTAACGTCATACTAACGCGGTTCATCTACTGGGTGGGTGAGTGTTGCTAGCAAAAGTGGGACCAACTCGATAAGGATGCCGGAGATATGGGGGACGCAGTTTGGAATCCTGATTACGTTGCCATTTTTACAAATAGTGGAGCACCTAACTGATCACTTACGTTCCTTGGACGCTTGAAGACTGGCTATGGTTACTCGGTATCATCTTCCTAAGGTCTTAAAACTTTGGAACCAACAAATTCAATTATATGGAGAAGATTTCACGTTGGAGAAAATAGTTGTGTCAAGTTGTGATCTTAATTGTGGTGTTCAGAAATCTCTTGTCGCCGATTGACGCCGAAAGACTCGAACGAAGAGGATCGCCGTCGCGACCGTTATTCAGTCGGTATCGTAAGGAGCAACGAGACGCTGAAAAACGACCGGCGTGGAAATTCTAGGCGCTGCAGCTGTGAGAGCAGCACACACGTGTCTGCTTATTAATTTATGTAGATTTATTACAGTACGATGTGCGTTTAAACTCTCGCCGTCGTGGTCATTGTCGTGCACATCGCTCGCCAATCGTTTGTTCGAAGAAGTCGAATGCATCGAAACCGTTGACCATCGTCATCCGATTGCTGGACATTGGAGTTCACGGGTGGAAAGAAGCTCTGAGAAATGACGACATCGCAGCGCTGTCGTTATTCTCACGAGACCGTTTGCCATTACGTATTCCGGCCATTGTCGCATACAGTTGTCTCGGATCTCTGCACTCGACGATCTGTCTGACAAGCACTTTGTCGACACACAGCTTCTCCTAGGTTCCACATGAAGACGTTGTTCTACTACTGCCTGTCGATGATGTTGACTAATAGCGTGCGTGCGTGTGTGTGTGATTCGGCTTGAGGGCTGTGTCGTGTCACTTCTGTCAGTTTTTTATTGATAAACTCGACAAAATGCTGTTACCTCGTATTACGATAAAAGATTACGTTGAATGGTTTTACCGTGCACCGAACATCATTTTTAAACATCTTAATTTTACAAACATCTGTGAATAATGGCGACGATACATAGAGCCCATTAGAATCGCGCCTGCTGATAAGTTGCCACGCAGCGAACGCTGCACCATACGTTGCACCAGAACAACTTTAAGAGGGAGAAGCTTTTGACTTAAATTTAAGCGATCTTGATAACAGAAAAAAATTGATCTTCTCGATCGCAACGCGACAACGGTGAAGTTCTACGTGCACTTCTTCAGAACATCCCACCACTGTACAGCCACCTGCTGGTGACGAAGTTCGGCCATTTTTGATTTCTGGTTCCAAACTTTCCAGCGCTTTCCTCGATACGTCACGAAATGTGAGTCGCCTGCATGGAATCAACGATTGCTACCCGGCAACGAGATCCGTCGAAGGAGGTCCACTGCCATGTTTCCTTTCGCTGATTTGTTAACATTAAGAACTACCTCAGCCCTAAGACTTCTTATTGGCAAAAAAGTTGGATAGGCTACATTCAATTCGTGAGAAGTGTAACCGAAAGCTACAGTATAAAAGGCACTGCTAGCTATCATTTTCAGTTCCGCTGGACTTCCAGCATTCGGTTACGAGGGACGGGGCTATGGGCCTTGACGAAGGAATCAACCGCGAAGATGACGACGAATCAACCGCGAAGATCACAAACAGTCCTGAAAGGAAACAATGGCTAGCCTTTCCCTAGACCAACAGTTGATATCGGGAGAGCAATATAAGGACAATATCCAAAGTCGGGAGATTTGCCACAGTAAGTTGGGATTCTCTTAACAACAAACGCCCGGTTGGTCGGCCGATCGTTTCAATGGCAAGACTCACTCACTCACCGTAACAACATTCGGACTCATAACTCGATGTTGGTGGTCAAGTGCTCGTCCACTGGACAACGTTTTTTAAAGGCCGAACGAGGTGAAAAAGAAGATGATAATGGCCGGATCTTCGCTGAAGAATGTAGGGTAACTAGGTAGGTAAGAACAAATCAAACGCCTCTGTGGAACGTTCTTCGCACCTTCATCAAAGGCGAAAAGTTCACATATATAAATTATATTAGTGGCACGGTACATGGCGTGTACTACTGGAAGTGATCCATCACTCTCCTTCCGTTGAAAGCGACGCAAACGGTTATTCTCTCAAATGGTTGTTGATGTACTTGGATAAATGACAAGGTCATTTCACTATGAGAAGGACGACCTCAGCTGGTAGATGAAGTGATCAGCGTGAAAGGTCATCGATGCCGGGACGCCTTTGTCTTAGTACTTTTGAAATCATGAATTGCACTATCAACACTGATCACTCACGAATCTCTTGAGGAAAACACAGAAAAAGGAAACTACCGGTAGTTTCTTAAAGTTTTCCCGCAAACAAGGGGAAAGCTCTCTTATGAAACAGCTTTTCAAAGGAGCTTAAAAGACAGGCTCTGCGCATCATCGAACGATAAATGTCAAGACATTCAGTTTTCTGAGATATTTCCTTATCTGAAACGGTTTTTGAGAATAAAAATAAAGTGTTTGATCTCTGCTGTATGAGCACAGTGTTCGACAGAAGAGTGGGAGGACTATGAGGAAAGAGCAATGCTTGTCAAACAATCTAATCGCGTCGCTCACTCGAGCCGTCGTGCTCGGTCTCTTGGCGTCGAAGATGTTCGTTCGATCTCTGTCCTCCGACATTCGCAGACATCCTTCCACTGGTCATCTTTATCTTTACGATTTGCATGTATTTCGAGCAAATCAATGATAATCGCTCTTAGCTTTACTTAGATATATATTTTAAAATCTCATCAATGAAAAAGGAATCACACGATAAGCACATAAACCCCTTGTCTTTCACTACGATGAATCTGTCCATCCAAGTAATATCAGTATCAGAACATCTATGCACTTCTTGTTTCCGTCGTGTTCAATAGAAAAAAGCCCCCATTTTAAGCGGAACATAAACACACCAAGCTGCTGCTGTTCACCCTCTATCATAATTCGTTGTTTTCTCATATTTCTAGTGCAACTATACACAAAAGCGCACATATCTTTGAAGAACTTATGGCTTCATCAAAGGCGAAAAGTTCACACATATAAATCATATTAGTGGCACGGTACATGGCATGTGCTACTGGAAAATCTGAAATGGTTCCAATGTCGAATTTCTTGAGTTTCTTTTTCTGGTATCTCAGGACAGAAAGCGTCACAAAAGGGTTGTAAAGAACTGCATTAGGTGACAAAATAGACTTCGAATTTGTAGCCGAACATTGAAATGGAAAGCCGCTCAAACATTTGCTCTCTACAAAGCTATAGTGCACATTTTTGACAGTTTGCTCAAAATCTTGGTCTGGAGTCATTATAGTGAGGATCTCGTGCCGGCAGCTCAACAAGAGGTAGTCGGTGACTCAGCTTTGTACTTTGCGCTTTTTGAAGGAGGGGATAAAGCTGAACCGCTTCCAGGAACTTGATATGATTTAAATGCTGTTTCTTTTCATGACGTCCTACTTTTGGATAGCAATTTGTGAAGAAATCATAATTTCTTCTTTTACCAAAAATTTTAGAGGTTTACTAGCTTCATGGCAGCCAAACCCTGTGATAAGTTTCCCATTGAACGATGAAGAGCGTCTGCAAATGGATCCATTCCCTTTCCAAAAATAGATATTGGTAGAGAACGAAAAAGCAACTTTCTCATCTGTTAACAGTAGAGCGTCCTCTCTTCTGTCCTCTCTTGGTTAAATTCCGTTGGCTTAACAAGTGTAAATTCTTCTTCTCAAATGAAATACTTCTGTGCGGATCGAAATTGGTAGGAGCACATTGATCTCACAGAAAATTTCTCTGAGAGTTCGGGGTAATAATACTCTACCTTCTTTTCTTTCAATTCCACCCTCGTAATCGTAATTTCCGTTGAGAAAAAAGGTCAACTCGGTTAAGTCATTTCACGTGACTCAGTGGAGCCAAGCATGAATAATTCCCGTTCCGATAAAGCAAGGAGCGGTCACCGTAGATAAGAGTGTGGGGGGGTTCATATGAAACATCTGACCATTAGTTCCGATATGCATCACGTGGTTGTTTTAAAAATATGTCCCACGCAAACAAACAGCAATAGCCTTTAGAAAAGTGAGTAATCGTCTGTGTCACATCGAAGCCGAAAGAGAAGCTGCGGCATCAACCGTATAACTCATCAGTTGCGTAGGCTTAGTGTTTTCTGATAAATCCACGTCATGAATCCCCGTGGCACAGTGGTGAGAGGCTTAGCGTCAAGCCACTTGTTCGAGCGAACGATCCCCACCCGGGCTGGCCCAGCCATCCCTTCCTCTCTGGTTGGGTAAATCGGTACTAGATTTGTCCGTGAAGGTGAAGACAATGAAATGAATAGTGACTGCTCTCAGCAGGTCACTGTATGGGTCAAATACGCATTTTCCGTGCCTTTACGACTCTGAATGGAACGCGAACGCACGGCGTCCTCAGCGCAGGTATTCATGCTCTTCGTATATATCTTTAGAAAATGTGAACAACCCATATTAATCCAGAGCAACACTAAAATGCAGGTGATATTATATACAATCAAATAAACACCTGGAATAGTCACTTCCGTCACACTTACCAGATGCCATTTAATGCGTCAGCGAAACGTACAAATGCGAGATTATTGTGAAATTGATCGCGAATAGCATACATATGCATTACATCAACAAAACGTGACTATTATCAGCACATTCGTCACTATTCTGCACTTTTGTAGTGTATTTTGCACGAATTTGCCACTTTCTCGGAATTTTTTTTATGATTGAACTCAGCACAACTGCTCATCACAGCATCGTTGTGGTTGTTGCCCTTTCATCCTCTAATAGAAAATAGCAGCTCGTGTTCTCGAAGCCAGTTCTGAAGTGCAAGAATAGTTGAAGTCTCTCAAGTTGTTCATTTTCAGAAAGTTCAAGCGATATTGTCAAAATTTACGGTGCCATGACGTGCCCTCGATGCAACATGGTGAGCAGTTTTAAATCTGAATAACACTGAAAACCACTTTTCATGTTTTTTCTCTACAAATGTTTACGTTGACGTGAACAGCTGTTTTTGCTCCAGTTCTTGTAGCATGACGTCGTTATGTGGAGGACTTTATAACGCATCCTGACGTTTCGATTTCCATTTACTGAAATAAGAACCTGAATAAATAGTGAATAGTAAAAGTAAATAACACAAAAGTGTTAAATACACACAGCAGGTGCCGTACTTACAAATCATCAGAATCGAATATTTTACAAAGGTTAATATGGTACAAGAAAGTGGAGAAGAGAAGACATTTTTCTTGTGCTCCTTTTCCTGTTTTTTCCTTCTTGTTTTTTTCTTCGGAAAAGAGTATTGGCGACCGAAAATCATGCCTTTTTTGGTGGTTGAAATTCAGATGCGCGAATCGTTACTGGTCGAATAGCGGCGCGAATGGGGTAATGGGGTTCGACGAGGGCAACGGTTAGGGGAAGGCATTTGTAGAACGGACGCAGGCAATCGAATTGGTAACACCATGAACGAATAGGTGGAACGATGGGTAAAGGTGAAGTGAAAATGGGCGAAGCGTATCAAAGATACAGTAATCAATTGGAAAATTGAAGGAAAAATAAAAGAGAAACGGCTGGTGATGGCTCATAGAGACCTGAAGGGCATCCGAGCTCGGTGAGAGGAGCGTTTTCTTCGATATTGTCGATCAGCACATTTGGTCAAGATTTACTTTCTTATTTGTACGCACATTTCAGAGGAACACAACTCATGGAAACAAATAACTAACGCGAATGAACTACTTATAAATTTTTTTTCATCCATTTAAATAAGCAAGGAAAATAGAGAAAACGCATAATAGTTGTTACAACACCAACTTTCTGGATTTTACAATAGATATAATTATAATGGTAACCAATTAATCACTATGCTATACAATAAAACTGGCTATAAAAATAAAAATAAACACAGGTCTAAATCTTCGACGGAGGTGTTTGGGTGGGGGATGGGGAGGGGGTAAGGAACATCACCCCACAGCTCAAGAAAGCTTACTGCCACTCGACACATAAAAAATACCTGATTAGATGGTTTAATCATTGAGTAGCTTAATATACCTGATTGAACCATCTAGAGTTTCAGAGGGCAAAACAATGAAAAAGTTCAAAATGTTCCCTTCATTCGTTTTTTTTTTTAATCCAGGACGTGGTTTTATACAAAAGCACACGTGAAAATAGACAAAAACAATGAATGGCGATGAAAGAGAATTTCCCACGTTTCTAACTAGAATTGGACTGATCACTGGCATACATAATCAGTATACATTGGGACAACATATTCTATAAATGTTGACGCTCTTCGGATTCCTCCGTTACAGTGTCAGTAATGACAAATTGTGGAACGTTCTACAACTCAAATTTCATTGAATAGCAAAATTCAATGAATAGCAGCTAGAATACGCTTGGCGAAAAAGACTTAAAACACAGTAAATTTTTTGAAACCACGCATGGGCAGTCCAAGGACCTGTCTCGAAGTCAAAATAGTGCTGAATCCCCAAGATTTATATAAATGAAAAACTGTTTTTTTTCATTTTCCTTTCTACAGCAGCTGCACCATTGGAGACCCGAACCCCCAAACGTCACTTGCAAACCCGCGGCCTTAGCCGCTGCGCCACCGCACCACTGTCTATGGTAGATGACACCCGGTAGCCCATCCGCAGCAGCTGAGCCCCTACGCAACAACTGAGATGTTTTTTTTGCCTTTTTTGGAATACCCAGTGGCGCTCAGCAAAAATGAACTACATTGCTGTAATCCCCGCTCGACGATCTACAAAACTATGTAGGTCTCGTCCGGAATCCTTGGGGCTCGCTCGGTGACCTCAGTCAGATTCCCTCTTTTGGTCTGTGCAAGTGTGAGATTAGAAAATTTGTGTGGGTAGTTAGATACCTTTCCCGTGATTACTGAACCAGACTTGGTAGATTCAACATTGCACCTCTTTCAGCACAACTTGGATATCAGTACTTGATACCATAACACCTATTCAAAAGTCTGTGAGTGAAGCTATTCCTAACTCTTTCAAAAAGTTTGATATCTTTTGCTTTGGTGGTGAGAAATCGTTTTACAAAGCCTGAAACATGCCTCACATGCTCTTGTATGCTCGAGGAAGAACTCTGGGATCCTTGCTGGTTAGTGCTTTGAAACAAGTACAGAGAGGATAGCTGATATTTTTAATCAGTGTTGTCGAGACTTCAGACCAAAACCTTGGAAAGGTTTAATTCTTAATTCTTTCCATTCAATATTCTGATTATATCATAATATTAGCACCTCTCAGTTTATGACACCGCTCCAATAGCCGAAGTAGCCATTTCCTACAGGTATCTATAGTGCAAAAAATAAATCTAATAAGGTTCTGAGTTTTACATTCTATTTCTGACAGGAAAGATGACAACATCAGTAAAGTGTTGACTCGTACACGTCCGTTTCCAGCACATTTCGACTGCCGAATGATACCAATGAGATTATTCAAACTACCTGTGGTGGTGTCGGCTGATTCATACAGTCTGCTCTGTCATTTTAGTGATCTTCCTCTCCGAGCGGTGACAAGTACAATTGAAATCGCTTCATTTTGAGCTGTGCATGCTCAAATTCCTTAAATTCATCCCGAAATTCACCCCGCATTCTCTTCGCCTTCCCTTTTCGTATCATTTTCGGAGAAATTTGCCGAGCTGCATTTTCAGCAGAATTTCTGTTGGTTTATACTCATTAGAGGACAAACTATTGAAAGTACAACCTAATAAGGGAAAGTACAAACTAACGACCGAGGGATAGGGCGATATCGGCTACGAGCAATTGGATCTATCTGTGTATGTGTGTGTGTAATGTGATTTGACTGTGCATGTTGCCGATCAAGTTTCTTTTCATCGCCGATTTCTATCGCTATCTCGGTCGTTTTTTCCTTTTCTTTTTCCGTGTCGACATCATGTCGTCCTCAAGCTCAGCGGTTTCAATCAATCAGAACTTCGGTTCCTGCTGTACAACTCTTAGTTCTTACGAGTCGGCCGGCTGGTTTAAAGTAAATAGTATTTCTACCGAATAGAATTAAGTAGAACTTCCAAATGAACGTTCTCGAGCCTAATGATTTCAGTCTTGTAATTTCTCCCGTTAACTAGTTCTGATTGTAGAAAAAAGCACTTTTTGTCCTCTGATTCATCTACGTATCGTTCCTCCTCCGCCTCATCCTCTTCCCGCTGAATATCTCATTAGTCAAAGGCTAAGAAAAAATGTTGTTATGAACCAAAAATTTCACTGAGTTTCACATTTTTCTGTGATTAGTAATGCTCGACGTGCTCTATGGGAGTTCTTCGGATAACGTCAACATTCCTGGAACATTCCCTCTCAATGTTTGCTGATTTTGTAATCCAATGATCAGCCCAATTTTAATTTAAGATGTGAGAAATTCATTTTCATAGTTTGAAACATTCAGTGGTGGTTCACACTGATTCGCAGTCGGAGACCGGCATTGTTCTCGCCATAATTTTCCTTGGACAAAATGGTTTTTTATCGAAGGGTGGAATTGATGAAAAAATTTTGGTGAAAATAGGTTCTCGGATTTTCAAAAGATTAAGTGAAAGCAGTTACGTAACAAATATCCTGGAGTATCGTTACGTGATACTTCAGAGGTGTTTGATGTTTTTCAATTGCTAATCTAACCTTCAAAGCTGAAATACCAAAAACAATAAATTAGCAATAAGTGAACAAAAAGCAAATCGTTCTCTTCGACATTTATCTATTTATTTATCTTTCATACTTATAGGCGTAGAGCATTGTTTATGGGAATTTGAGCACGAGTAAAATAGAACCTGGCACAAAAATGAAGAAAAGGAGGAAAAGGGCTAATGGTTAGCCAAACCAATCAAGCTGACATTTGAGGTTTGAAATCTTTTCCAAGACCAACCTAGCGTCCGAATCCAAAGCCTGTCCGTAGCAGGGTCATCGATAGTGGCGGAAAACGGGAATCTCAGACGGACAGTACCAAAAAAGTAAACGAGTCACGGCCGGGACTACATGGGTAAAAAAGCTAAATAAAAAGCGAATCATCCCTTGCGATGCTACACGCTCAAGATCCGTTGATGATTTTTTCAATTGACAATCTAAAGTTCGAATCTAAAGGTCGAACGATGTAGGGTGGGTCGGAAGTGGGGGAAAACGGAGAAGATAATTCCAAAAGAGACGGGCAATTCCAGAAACTGTAATTTAGCCACCTTGAATAGAATAAATAAAGTAAGTAGCAGAAGGCGAATGATTCTCTTTGGTGCATGACATTCGGAGAAAGTTGTTCATTTTTTCACTTGACCATCTAACGACCAAGTCAGAAGGGTATTCACTGTAAGGAACTGAAGTGAACGAACCATCCCACCAACCTAAATGGTTAATAATGCTAAATAAAGTTAAAGTTACTTGCGTGACATTTAGGATCGGTGTCTTCTCACTAACGCTTGAATCTAAAGGTCGTTCGCTGTAGCGTTCGTCGAAAGTAATGGGGGGGGGGTGGGGAACGAACGGGGAAAACCGCGCACTTCACTATCTACAAGTGTGACGAGTTCCGATAAATCCCCCCGTCGCCGATGTCGATTGGCGTTCGGACGTTCGAAGTGACGTTCTCTGCGTGAGTAGAGTGAGATTCATTTAGTAATGACATGAATGCACTTTTTGGCCGATTTTCCCGATCGTTACATTTTCAACAGATCGATACGTGTGGTGGTGGGATTACGTGACGTTGATCGGTCGGGGGGAGAGCGCTGTTGGTGGTGGTGATGATGGTGGTCGTCCAACAACGAGCCGAAGCGGGTGATCGTGGCGTTGGTTGATGGTAGATGCTATGGTGATAGAAGTGCAACTATAATACAAACATGGTCGAGGCTCTTAAAGGTTCAATTCCTCTCCAAGGCCCCTCGGGAGAATGCTAGCCGTGGAGGCCTAACCTGTGGACCGAACTCCCTCTCTCATTGCCGCCGGATGAGGGTTACTCCGCCCACTTTTTTCTCTCCCACGATACATCATCATCATCCCACACGTTGTCGATGCCATCGTAGGTGTGTTGCGGTCGTTTCAAATGGCTTCTAAGGACAATGAGGTGATCAACTTTTGAGTTTTCGCTCCCATGACGAAGTGTGCTCGAGATCGGCCTGATCTCTTCATCTTTATACCCTCAGCTATATTTGTCTTGATCGTGAGATTGTTCGACTGGGCTCGCCATCAAAACAAACCCTGCACCCTCGCTCTCTGCTACTGTTCAATATCTCAATTTTCCAAATAGAAAACGGATCACATCAAAATCCAATCAAATAGATTTTCAAATTTAGTCGTTGGGTGCGTGCCGTGAGCTCCACTATCTCAACGACGACAAAGGAGGCATTGTTCGAGCTCTGCGTCGAAAACTTATGCCCGTTTACAACGATGATGGAGAGGCGTAAGTTTCCCTTTTTTACATTTCCATTATTTTTTACTGTTGTTCTCCGTTTTTTTTTTCAAATTTTTGTGTTTTTCCCTCTCTGCTATTACCATAGACAGTGTTTTGCGGTTTTTGTTGAAATACTGTCATCGAACTTGGCTTTTTGGATTTTTATCGTTTTTGTTCACTCATCTTTAAATCATTGCTGTTATTGCCCTGCCTTTTCCTACATATTGTTCCACTCTCACCCTTTCGGCAATCAGCTTAATTTATTTTGTGCTACAACACCAAATATAACCAGGTAAGCAAATGAACGGTCGTAAGAACCAGTTGGTCATCTTAATAGCAATAGTTATCGTTATATAAGCAAATCATAACCTCACATAAACATTAATATGAAATTATGGACATTTTGATTAATCACCTCATTCATCCTGTGATGTTATCTTCTACCAGATAGTCGTCATCTTGTTCTGATTCTTCAGCTTAGTAATAACATGGATATTTGTTGCTTACATTTTTCGACGCCAACTCTCGTATATATATATATATGCTAAGCGTTTCACTTTTCGATCGGATTTCATCAAGATCGTTTCTTCTGGACACTTTTATATCACCGAATCAACAATTTTATGTCTAGAAAATCTGTCCTTCTCGTTGGAGAATAATTATACACGAAGCTCGACAAATGAAATTATGCACATAGCTTGCATAATTTGAGTCAAATTTCGACCTTTCCGAACGTTTTGACAAGAATTAGCATTGGAGAGAAGACAATCGTTTTTCCTCCGCTAGTTCTAGTGGTAAAGAAAATAAAAAGCAAACGTTACTACAATTGTAAAGTCATCATGAACGAGAATTGACGCCGGCGATACGCTGGCAAAACATCAACGTTTACAACTCATTGTGTAGCGTTGAATTGTCACAAACGTGGGGTCTATATCAGGCAATTTCAAGGAACAGAGTTAAAAAAAGGTTTAGAAATAGAAGTTCGATAAGAGACACACTAACGGGTCACGTGAATCTTATCAAGCAAAAATCTTTAGAAGAGAAAAAGTAATAGGTAATAGAACATGCAGAAACCTCTAGGATGGTAGAAAACAGAAACGAAATACAGTGCTCGAAGAAGCTCAAGAATGCTCACAAATGAATTTCAAGGTTGGGAAAGTTCACCCTGTTGTTAATAGACTTTTTATGGAATTTAAGTGATTCAAGAATAATATCGCTGCTTCTAGAGTTCTAGAATAATTAGCGTAGTCATCCGTCTTCCCATCGTTCACCTTGTGCACGGTTTACGACGCTGATCGAGTAAACACATATCAAGTATTGTAATGTTTTTCTACCTTTGGAAGTGTGTTCCGCAACAACCGCCTCGTCTTCCAAGTGACCTTCAAAGCTAAAATGGAACGAATGTCACTTTCAGCGTTCAAATTATGGTAAAAGTCCGCTATTGCAGTGAGAAAATCATAGTAGTTTTTCTTAGAAAGCAATCTTTACCTGATTTCCAATTGAAATTGTTAAAGGGCCGGAGGGGAAGTCAATGATCACTTTCTGAGAGCTAGTCTCCTTCCCATGTATTTTATGCATAGTAAATACCAAATGACCAATGCGTGGGTACATATATGTATGTGTGCATATATCAAGGTATGGTGCTTTTTCCTGAATTTTCCACTGCCTACTTTTTCCCGATTCAAAATTTGAAAACCTATCCAATAAACGCCACGGAGTTGCTTTCTAAGGCAGAATTATAAACAGCATAAGTAAAATTAATGTAAGTTGAAAAACATGGTAAATCTAAGTTGACACACTTATTTATTTACAAACTCATTTACTATTGTTCATCGATGTTCGACCTTCAGCAAATCTCGGTATGGATGCTTTTTCAGAAATCAGACTTTTGATTCGAAGCTCGAGATTGACGATGGCGAAAAAACGGAACAAAGGCGAAAAATTAGCCTTGTTTTGAGATTCGAAAACTTGCGCTTCGTTCATCAACTCTAGTTTTTATTTTTTATTTTGCACAAACTATAATCGGCGTGTATAACTGGGACCGTACATACATGAACCAGGCGTCATTGACCAACTTCACATATGCTTCAGGGAAACCTTTTTCAAAACTTAATAAATTCCCCGAAAATGAGCTTGTATAATATTACGCACTGCTTTTTTATTTAATTAAAAATACCACCTGATGATACGATCTATCTCGATGTTTTCAATTCTTGTGTAATGCGGAATACTGGACAGAATCAGTGCTGAAAGTATTTCCTTCAAGAGGGTTACCCCTGTTCCACGTTACAGAAGCTACCGAAGATGTGAAACTTTGGGACAGTAAGCATATTTAAATTATTGAAAATCGTTGAACTCATTTGTAAGACTAATAGGACGTTGTACAGTCCGGGATGGGAAGGGAGAGCGGGCGATTTCATCGATTATTCAGCACGGGTTCATTTTTTTCGCTCTGCGTAACGGCCTCTCAATGATTCGAAGGGGCTCCTTTCCGGGTTTCAAGTGGAACAATCGGCAAATCAGCGAAAAATGCGACGAATTATAATCTACGAAAAATGCGATGGGTTTGGTAGAAATTTTATTTCTTTTTCTCAGTGTTACGGTTGCTATTTTAGTGCTTGTGTTCACTGACGAAAAAATTTGCAAAATGTCTTGTGATGAATCCCAGGGGTTGTCGAGCCTGTCATGACAAATTTTTAAACCAGAATTTTTCAGAACAGTTTTTCGATCTGTTTGTGAATATTGAACCACAAATCTTCCCCATCAGCATTGCCGATCATCTATTTATTTTCTATGAGAATTGAATACAGTAATGGGTAAATTTAGGGGGCGAAAACGTGCGATTCACTGATATACACGACTGATGCTTCCATACCAGCATTATTTGACCGTTTTCGATCAACAATGCGTTTTCCTCCTTTATTAGTTCTCTTGCCTGAGTGCTGCAATACAGTTGGTAATTTGGGAAGTTCTGCTTCTAACAATCGTTTCTCAAATTAATACACTGTTTGATGATCCTAATGTATTTCTGTTCCAGTTAGTCCTATTTACATTCAGCTTCTCCCTTTTTCGCTTATTTTTATCGTTTGATAAAGAACACTTATGTGTACTCTCAAAAGCTTTCAGGGGCGAAAAAATCACACAAATTTCCCATTAAAAATTGTCTTGTTGTGTTTATGTCGACCAAAATTCACGCTGTCATAAGGGCAGGTTTCAAACGTGAGCGCAATTTCCAGTTGATGCTGAAACGTAATCAGGTCTAGACGGTCATATTTTTTCTTATGAAATCTCGGAATGTGCAAGCAATGGTCACGGAATTGAAGGAGTTATCAGCATATGTTGTGGGCGGGTTACGAGCAGCACTCCTCCCTATCAAAGTTTGACTAATCTCAGTCTCTTCTCACAATCACTCACCCCCTTCATCACACCTGATGCCACAAAACGACATCTTTCATATCGAGTGAGTCTTGGTGTAAAATTGTTCAACAGGAATTTTTATTTTACTTTTAATTTATTAGATGTAGTTTTATATTTGTTTTTCAATCGGGAAGAACATGCCTATTTTGCATTGATAAATATGTCACACAACTCTTGTGCTCAACTGTTTTTGCTCTCTTTTTTGTTTTCTGTTTAGATTGTATTCGTTTATTTTATTTTATTTTACTTATTCACGCCTGGTCACTCACGGCAACATCTTTTACATTGAGTAAGCAATCTTACTACGTTCAAGATTAATTTAATTTCCTCTATTTTCGTTTATATTTTATTTTCCTTTATTTGACGTTGTGATAATTGTGTCCTCTTTTATATACGCTTTTCGAAAAACAAGAATTTCCATTGTCTTTCGTGTTTTCACGGTTGGCAGTTCGGGAACTTAGCTGTGATTTCCACTTGCACTCAACTGTTATTGCCATTTTTGCGTTTTTCTTTGGTCTTTATTTATTAATTAGTTTATTTATTACTTTGTTCACCATATCCGTTGTTCTATGATCCACGGCATGGTAATGTGTTCGAGGCCTTCGAATCCTTCCTTCGAATTCGGACGAAGTTATCCCAATTATTTGAAAAGGATCAATTGAAGAATGAGAACGGCTCGAACGTGTGAGGAAAAATAGAAAATATCGCTGCGATTAATTGGTTAAAGATAAAGATGGCATGACGCTTTTTTCCCGTATTGTCACACATTTGTCTTACCGCGTAATGAATGACCTTGAAAAATGTGAATTTTTCAGTTTACTACTCTTTCGATTAAATTCTGCGCTGAAAACGGAATGAATTGCTCCTTTTTTGATAGAATAAAAGCGATTTGTTCCAGTTTTCCCCGAGAATTTTATTGATTTTCCGCCTATTTTGAAATGATATTTGGAACGTCGTAGCAGGCTCTAATTATGTATACACATAAATCAATGTAGAAAAGAAGATTTGGAATCAAGTGGGATTCAAGTGTAATTATTTGGATCGTATAGTGGATTACTGACCGAATCTGGAATAAGCCTGAACATAAAATCCGGTTTTGAACCCTGCCCGAATTCGCATTTTCGGGAATATTCTGCCGGTATTCAACTGTTATATGATTTATTTGAGCGACTGAATGAGTTCTATAGTTCAAAATTTGGTGATTTTACACGAACATCACTACGTTATTTATTGTAATTTGGTCATTCGTTGAAAACGTCCAGAAAAGGTGCTCTTGTGTCTTTCGTTCCCGAGGTTGGAATTGAGCTAGGTAAAGCCTTGTTTGCCTGAATTTTTCTTATTCTTTGACTTAGCGAAGTAAAGAAAAGACGACGGTACATCGTTGAGGAGTGTTTACTCTTCGAAAAACTGCAAAACGTACCATTGACGAGAGTGGATTCACTATAGCGGATATCGAATTTCTCTCCCTAACAAGGTCTATTTTCAGTGGTCCACAACCGAGTCGTGCAAATGTCGGTGTGTCACAAATCAGCATTCCATTGGCATGGAACAGTGATCAACATTTCAAAAGTAAAGGAGGTATGTGGAAGTGAAGTTTACCGAAGTGTTTAGTTAGCCGGTCAATTATCAGCGCGTAAACATTATCCGTAGTCTCGTCGCTTGTCCAAACAGTAGCTGCTATGGCGTACCAGCCCACTAAATTTAGAGTTAAAGTCAATTTCATTTCCCGTTTATTTCGTTTTCCACAGATGCAACAGTTAGGAGCGATATAAGTGGAGCGATGAAAATCAAAGCAACAGCTTGAAAAACAGAGGAAAACCACGAATCGCAAAGAGCGACTAATTTGTGATAGCCACCGTCACTCAACGGACCACAGATTTTCTTCAAATTCATTTTCTTTTTCAAGTATGCATCACTTTACTAGAATTTCTATTAATTTTGAGGTAAAGCACTAACGAAACAACAGCTGTCTCTCACCAGCTCGGGCGACACTAAAATTGAAGGAAGTTTTAAAAAGTTTTAAAAAAATTTATTTTTCCTTGATTTCGTCATTGTTATTCATGCCAGTTGTAAACGATGTAAGTCAACCTACGGGAGTAAAAACAATAGCTTGAAAAAAAACCGGAAGTATGAAATTTACAAGTTATTTATAATGAGCGGCAGAGATCGACGAAAAGGAACCGAGTATAGACTGCAGGCAGATCACTTTTTTCGAGTTTGGTTTTCTTCCGATTTTGTTCTTGTTTCCTTTATTTTGTGTAGTACTCTGTGCTGATTTCAAACGCGAAAACTCGTGAAATTCCAAATCAAATACGACCACAGTCGTTTGATAAAGCCACATTTCGTCACAGGAACAGGTACGAGTCCAGGAAGTGACCGTTGCTTGCTGATAACGGTTTTCTCGGCTTAATCTACGAACACCTTCGTCTACTTAGTGACGCATCGGAAAGATTAAGTACACGTCTCATCAGAGAACACCCATCTTTCTCTTAAGAAAGCAGTATAAAAAGCGCCACCATAGCAAAAACCTGAAGATCTGGATTAAGTTAAATTTTCGACATCATGTTGGCATTCGTACCATCTGCTCGGAGTGCGAGTGATAGTTGTGGGTTCATCAATTGGAACGGATTTTACGGAACCACTTCTCTCTATGATTTCTAACCTGCGACGAAGAATGGATGTTATGCTGTGATAAGAAGAGCTTTGCACGTATTTTCCCCAACGATGAACCTTCTATGACGTTTAAGAAGTCAGATTTTCACGACACGAAGGCAATGGTGACGGTATGATGAGTTGCAGCAGTAGTGGTGTGCCTTTTGTTCCTTACTCTTTACCAATCCTTGAAGAAAGAAGTGCGTATTGTTAACATATGCAACATTCAAAACGATACAGCAAAACTAGGAACCATAAAAACCCGCTACTTTTTACAGCAACGCAAATCCACGTGATTTAAAATATGATCCTCCAGAATTCAATTCAGCGATACATTGAAACTATCTTTTGCCCATCGTAATTGTCAGACCTCGTGATAACTACTTGCCAATTTTCAAGCGTTCACACGGTTTTTCAAGGGAGAGAGGGTCCGAATTCCAATACGATGTCGAATCCACCTTCAAACACTTGACTTAATTCCTACCTTTGATAGCTAATTTAGAAGTTATTGTCTTCTTCCGGCTTTTGGTTTGACTATTTAATTCTCATTATTTTGAGCTGTTTCTCTGAGATGCTCCTCGGTGCACTGCATCGTAGTCCTCAAAATAAAAAAGATAGGGAAAGCTCAAATACGTTTATTTACATAAAGATTCAAAGTTTTCAAAAAATCTATGGCAGCGAAATCGTCGAAGACTCCGTTTCCTACCATAATCCACTTTTCCTTGGTATTGCTGCTATGATACAATAGCTTTGAAAAGTAATTCAAAGCAAACAAGAAAGTTTAGTATAGCCTAGTCTTGTGAGGAGGAGTGTGGGAGAAAAGTGCTGGTCGCTAACAATTTGAAGGTGACGAATTTGTCAAGTGTCAGGATGTCAAGAGATGTGAAGATTTTCCCCGGGGTAGTGACAGTTCGGTGTTTTCCGTTGAGAAGAAGTTTTGTAATAGGTTGGTGCAAAAGTCTTGCAACACTTTTCAAAATAACAGCAATTTATTCAAACGAAATCTCAGTCAACGATATGATTACCATTCATATATATGACTCTTCCCCATCTTTCGGGCAACTTCTCAATTCCTCTCCTCCAGAACTCCGGCAGCTGTGACGAAAAAAAATTGGCCGACCTCTATTTCCAGTTCATCTCGGTGGTCGAATTCCATATCTCGAAGGTGTTGCTCTAAGGACCTGAATAAGTGATAATCTGAAGCAGCAAGGTGAGGAGAGTACGGTAGGTGCGGTAGAATTTCCCGTCATGCGATAAAAACGCCCTGAAAGGGAAAAGTCTACCTTTTGAATGACAACGCTCGTCCTCATGTCGCAAGAGCAACTCGTGAGAAAATTCAGGATTTAGGCTGGGAAGTTCTATCGCACCCACCTTATTCTTCAGACCTTGCTCTTTCAGATTATCACTTATTCAGGTCCTTAGAGCAACACCTTCGAGATATGGAATTCGACAAACGAGACGAACTGGAAATGGAGGTCGGCCAATTTTTTTCGTCACAGCTTCTAGAGTTCTGGCGGAGAGGAACTGAGAAGTTGCCCGAAAGATGGGGAAGAGTCATATATATGAATGATGATGATATCGTTCACTGAGATTTTGTTTCAGTAAATTGCTGTTATTTTGAAGAATGTTGCAAAAGAGTTGCAAGACTTTTGCACCAACCTAATGCTTACGCTCACGGCACATGAATCCACTTCTGTAGCAAATGGTGGCCACTTTTCGATGTAAATGTCATCAGCACCTTTTGAAACGAAATGTCAGGCTGTAAATACTCCGTGGTCCTCGTGAAGACGCCAAAAATGACTCATGGTTGTGTGGCTGATGCACTATTACCGATACGTTGGCTACTAGCTAGGTGTCTGTACGGGCGCTAGTCAGCTCTATTCATGCAAAGCCGATTCTGGCTGAATTTCGGGTACCCCATTCACTGGCCTCATTTCCCACTGGGAAATGATACAATTTTGAGAGAGTAGAATGGTGAATTCATAACGCTACACTCCTCAACAACGAAACAGCTTCACTTCGAAAAAGCGCGGTTAATTCGTTTGTGAATTGTATGCTTGTGGCGATGGACCAGTTGCTAGAAGTGGAATGTTCAGCTCATACCGTCAACGGATCGATTCCTGACGGAGACAAGAAACCATGAATGAATTGCAAAATACAACACGGCTTCGAATTCGAATACATTTCTCAGTTTGAAATGATCTCTTTCACCTAGTAAATAAATAAAAAATAAAATGGAAAATGCTAAAAATAAAAAATTGCTCCAGCGTTGAGCTCAGATTCACAGACGGATAGTTGACGCTATCGCAAAAAGGGAACTAAAGGTTGTCAAAGTGACCGAGTCGTTTCGGATTTGCACCTTCCGTTTTTTCTCGCCCTCCATCCTCATTTTGAGCCACTTCTCAATGAGGCGCAAACCGAAAAATAGGGATATTATAAATTGAAAACTACCACATAAACCCAACCCCAGATACATAGTCCCTAATCAAACGTGACCCAAGAAGCTATCCGAGAGTTCAAGAAACGCATAGAGTAATGAGGAACAGAAACTTTCTGCTCATTTCAAAGTTGTAAAGAAATAAATGTGAAGGATATCATCAACGTGAGTCAATTGGTCGCGGCGATACCGAATTTTAAAAACAATCTCATCCGACATAGTCTAATGAATCTGTGTGTGACTGAATTGCAAGATCGTTTGAGTGAAGTGTCACTGGATTCGTTTTGAAAACTTAAGTCAACGAAACTATTCTGTTAATTACCGCATTTTGTTTTGCGGGTTATAGACGAGAACTAGTTGAATGACTTATTATACATTGACCCGTTTTTACCGGAGAGTGCTGATAGCAAGATCCCGACTGAGCTTAAGAAAGATGCTTAAGTCAATGAGTTCTCTTCCGAAGGAGGAAGAATAAAGAAAGTGGACCGATTTCAAAGAGGGTCCTAAACCGAGAAATTCAAATTCAGAAGTCATGCGGTACTATGGCGTGTGAGCTCAAATTAAACTTGAAATCATGGTTAAATGAAGTATTTGAGCTCCAAAAATCAGGAAATTTCATATTTCTCAGAAAAACACATTTCAGAAACCCGAGTCTATTCGATGTTTGTCGTGCTGCAGTCAAAAACCCGCGTGGTCGACTCTCGTATGGTGACGAACATCGACCGAACAATGACCGATGTGGTCTTTCCAGAGGCATTCATTTTGTAAGTAAACTTCTAGATTCCTTATTTTCCTTTCTTTTTTGCTGGAATCTCGCGAAACTTTCTTTGTCGCTGAATTCTGTTGTAATGCAATAACAATTAATTCTTAGATATTTGGAGATGCTAGGTTATTCGCAAAACACTGACATCGGACGGGAATTGAACCCGCGTCTTTCTGTTTCCGGCAAACTGCACTAACCACTGTGCTACCGATGTACTACGTTAGAATCTCCTAGCATCTCTTTCTTAAGCCCGGTCGGGCTGTTGCTATCAGCACTCACCCGCAATCACGGGAATGAGCCGGTGAGCCGATATCGGCAGTTACCAGTTAAGCTGATAGCATTTTTGATATATTACGAAACTATTCTGCTATTTGCCGCTTTTTGTTTAGCGGTTTATAGACGAGAATGAGTTGAGTGACTTAGATATTTGGAGATGCTAGGTTATTCGCAAAACACTGACATCGGACGGGAATTGAACCCGCGTCTTTCTGTTTCCGGCAGACTGCACTAACCACTGTGCTACCGATGTACTACGTTGCGAATCTCCTAGCATCTCCAAATATCTAAGTCACTCAACTCATTCTCGTCTATAAACCGCTAAACAAAAAGCGGCAAATAGCAGAATAGTTTCATAATTAATTCTGTTTGTTAGCGCGTTTTCCAGCGTAAAAATCAGCAGTGAGAAGTTGATAATCAGTGTGTAATTTTTCAAAACGCGCTCCAATATCATCCTTTCCATTACGAAATTTTCTATTTTTCTTCGCTCTATCACTTTTTTATATTATTTTTTCAGTGAACGCGAACCGGATGATTTCTGTGTGGAGATAACAATTTACGCCGCCAGGACCGATCTTGGACTTTCAGATGGAGGTGGAAGCCTTCGAACAAGGATCACCCGCTCTCTTGGACGACGTTTTGGCGGTCAAGTGGTTAGTGGTGTAGAATTCATTCAAAAAGCGCAGGTTTACAAAAGATGAGGGTAAACGGCAAAGTTGTCAGCGTTGATCACTCCCCTGACGACGCGCCACGCATTTGTCTTCCGTTCAGAAATGTACAAGAACGATGAATGTACATATTATACACGTATATTTAATTATTTATTCATTTAAATATGTCATAAGACGCGCCATAAAACAACACAAAATGGAACGAGACAGAACAAATGATACGTCCAGAGTGAGCAGTTCCAAATACGTCAATATTGACTAATATCATAATAAGAAACCTCGCTCCAGCCGTTTACATGGATAAAGGAGAATAGGGGTTGAGCCCAACTAACAGCAAGCCTGAAACGCTTGAAAGGCTAGAAAACTACGAACAGCGGGAGGGGGCAACGAAGCTCCATGCCAGTAATTCGTCCTTGTGTAGTGGCATCTAAACCAAGAGCAATACTTTCAAACCGGACGAAAGTAAAAAAAAAGGCAATCCTGGTATCATTATACCAGACCCCGGAGGGATGGAAGGCTTTGTTGGCTCGTGCGAAGATCGATCGCTTGACTCTGTGGGTGAACTAGCTACACCTACCACTGCACTACGAGCACCGTTGCATTTACAGATGGGGCTCACATAGAAGTCACACCTCGAAGAATGGGTTTTTACGTCTCAGCAGTTAGTTAGTGGTCTAAGTGTTACCAATGTCAGGTCAATCGGCAACAAATCCGATTTTTTGAAACCTTCATTGACTCCCAGAACGTCTTGTCGTGTCACTAGCATTCCATTTCGGTCTGTTCAAATTGGTCACTTTGCGAACTAAATTGTTTCACTTTCAAAAAAAAGAAGAAAGGCGTGATTCTCTTGAAGAAGTGTCCTTTGATTTGAAACCTGAACGTTTAAAACTGAAAATAACATAAAAAGACGTATGTCGTCGACCGCAGATCGAACAATAGCTGATAAACCCGAAATCGTGGTGTTCTCTGAACAACCGGAAGAGGGCGTAGGTGCGGTTCGCTTTTTGCAAATCCGTAATTCGAACGCGTTGACTCGGGGATGAAGAACAGCTTCCTATGATCGGACATGCAAAAGCTTGATCTGATAGGTCGACAGCGTACATCTATAAAAGAGACAATTTTGGGACGAACGATTTCGGCGAAGTATTTCTGGAGCATACAACTCACGATATTAATTGAAATCAATAGGGAAGCTAAACACCTCAGCTCTCTAATGATTCCGTAAACCACAGAAAAGTGTTTTGGTCAAAAGTCCTAGCTTCAATTCTTCGATCATGCCGTTCTAGATGAAGTTTCAGTGGGGTTAAATTAAATGTAAACTTGTCGGCGTTGAGCAGTCCTCTAAGGACTCGCCACGTTTTGTGTTCCGTTCAGAATCGTAGAGGCATTTTGAATGGGGCCAGCCGCTGTACAACTCAGTGTCTACCTTCCCAGACAAGCCTGGTACCATTCAAATCGACCCTGGAGGGATGGAAGGCTGGATTGATTAGGCTGTAGTCTGAAGGAAAATCGATCGCTTAAACGCAGTTGTCGGTAGCGCATCGTACCAATTCACTACGCGCGCCCCGTCAGCAGTTCTTATAAGTAGCTGCTTTTGACATAACACAAAACTATACTGCTAATTGCCGCTTTTTGTTTAGCGGTTTATAGACAAGAACCAGTTGAATGACTTATGTATAGGGTGGTAAGAAAGTCTTGAGCCACTTTGCTTGAAAGATTCAGAACTTCCGACTTTTGAATTGAATCCATAACCTAACATGTGGTAGTTGTTAGCCATTCACGAAGCAGCGTTGCGATGGGTATAAATAACCAAACCATCTTCTTTAACTTGAGATACGATGTCATTTCCACAAGAGCATATTTGAGCCTTCATTTTTAACGGACGGTGACACAGCACTGGGACGACGGAAACCACTCGCAACATCAGCGCTGTATTCGCCGAAGACATCACAACCTTCTGCATTGCGGTGCCCTAGTGATCTCGTTTTATAGCTCGAGACTCCTGCTTCGAAGACAAGCCTTGGTTGGGACGGGCTCCTATGGCAGAAAATTCTGCCTTTCTCGAAGCTGTCGCAGCGAATCCAGAAGAAAAGCACTCTTTCTCTTATAAGGAGACTATAACACTTTTACGCCACGATTACCAGTTGGCTGCATTCCCTCGTTACAGAGAAACGGTGAGTGGACTGAGCTTGGACGTCCGTCCGACAGCACGTGGTTCACACGGGCATTCACTGGTCAGTCTCCCTTCTCCGCTTTCTTGAAAACAGCTTTGAAAAAGTATAGATAGGCAATATGAGAGAAGGAAACCTGGTCTCTTTAAATCACGCAGCGTTCTCCTGCTGCCTTAGCAGAAGCGCTTTTACGGAGGCAAAACCGGAAGTACAAGTTAAGAAGGTTCTCCAATGCTGCTTCTGGCACAGGGCAGGAATGATGTACAAGAAGATGATATCGAAAGAGGACATGGTCTTTGCTGTCGTTATAGCAATTCCATCTGGAAACGTGCGGAAGCAGTTCGAGAAAAACGGCCGAGAGTACATTCGGTGCACACATGCAATGATGCAGCAGGACCCTATGTCGATAAAGGGACTACTAGAAATTCAAAGAAATGTGGTTGGCACCCGGTTTTGCAATAGTCGTATTACTTTTATATTGACTCCTATAGCTACCAATTATCATCTTTCCATGTTGCTTTTTAGCTGAGAAAAGGGTGACCAAAGTCGGTGATGACATACGGGCAGTCAGCGACTTCTTTAGCTTCCAACCCGCTCAGTTCTGCAAGTATAAAATGGCTGACCTGTTTATCACCATTGTTAGTGAGAACCATGTTGTCCATCAGGGACAACATGGTTCTCACTAACAATGGTGATAAAATCGTGGAGTAAAATGCACTGTGAACTGAATAAGGAAACCAAGAAATAGTAGGCGTCAAACGGCTCAAGACTTTCTTACCACCCCATATAAGGTTGGCAACTAAGTTCGTGGACTGTTTCGCAGCCACTACTTCTGGCAAACATAACTCGCTTGAACGTTCACCAATATTCCAACTCTCTTTGCTGTTTTATAGATGTTTTTTCCTCTTAAAATGAAAGCCCGCAAAACTTGCGTTTATTAAGGCCTTTTTCATGAGCACCTGCTTTACCACTAGATTACTGAAACTCGACAAAGGCAATGTGCTGCACGTGAGGGTGATGTCCTTAGACAGTTGATGGTATTCAGAAATATCAGAAGATTTCGAAAAATCAGCATTGAATCAAAAAAAAGGCACCAGCGCGCACATAATGAGAGCTGTAGTCCTGTTGTCAAAGGAAATTCGGGCCTGGCAACAAGGTAAGTTGGAAACCAACTTCAGGAATATTCCCTTCCGATGTCAGTATGTTGCGAATAACCTAGCATCTCCAAATGTATCTGCTTTTACGTTCTCGTTTTCGCAGGTCACTGCTATGTACAGTAGAAATAGATGTTGTAATGATAGTGCTAGAATCAGTGTAAAAAAATGCGGCTCAGCTTGTATTTGAACACGATAACGGGAATTCCTGTGACACTGTGATGCTTGAACGGTACACCACCGAGATGCACATTGTTCCCCCAGTTGTTGCAGTTATCAATTATAATTCCATTGCCTCTCACAACGTGTGTATGTTGGTTTACAAAATCACTACAAACCTATAAAATAAGAAAATATGATTGTTCCTGAAAATTCTCGGCTTATAAGAGCACATTTCTCAACATACTGTCGAACTGTCGTTGTTTCCCTTCATAATTTCAAGATGTCAGTTCTCTTTCCGACGAGGTGTTGAAAAATCAAAGTGAAAGAGAGCTAACAGTGGCCTTGTAAGCCTCGAAATAATCACATCCTTTTCTCATTGCCGCCTCGCGGCAGGTTTAAGTGAGGAAGCAGAAAGAAAGAAATGAAAAAAGGAAGAAAAAAGAAAGCAGAAATGGTGAATGAACTATTGATTGTTAATGTTTTAGAAGTCGAACTTGAGCGCAGTGGAGTCGTCGAGCGGTGCTCGAGGCGATACGGCGATCGGCGGAACACATTTTAATATGCTCGCTCGAGCATACCTGGTACTAACCGATGCCGGGGACGAGTGCAAGATTCATGATCTCAAAATGTCTGCCTTCGGTCAGTTCTGTATATTTTAAGCGAAATTTAGCATCGTTCTTAGTTAGCTGAATATTATATCTACTATTCGGCGGGACCATCGACCAGAAACAGTTGGCCTATTTATGGTCCCTGCTCTGGCCATAGACAGCTCTGTTAATCAATGAAATTCTTTTGCTTCACGGAACTGTTCTGCTATTTGCCGCTTTTTGTTTAGCGGTTTATAGACGAGAACTGGTTGAAAGACTTATATATTCACCTAGCATCTCCAATTATGTCTTTTGATTCACTTCCTTGCACTATTCCACTTGTTGGACACCAGTCATAAAAAATTTTTCCTCCGTCATATTTCGCCCAAATTTGCTACCGTGCGGTAATCTGGGGCCCTGATCACGAATCTGGTGTCCATTTTTCACCATGGTGGTCGGAGACCATCCATATCGAAAACTTGGGTGGTCCAGTCAGGACCACCGATTTCGCTGAAACTTTGCATAGGGAGGTTATTTGGGGTCCTGAACAAGATGGTGCAGCCCGTTTCCCAAATGATGGCCGAATACGGTTGTTATAGGTGAGTTTCACTAGGTAAGGTCGGTAGGTACCCACTTATAACTACCGTATTCGGCCGCCATTCCGGAAACGGACTTTACCATCGTGTCCAGGACACCTGAGAACCCACATAGACGAAGTTTCAACGAAATCGGTGATCCTGACTAGACCACCCAAGTAGCCAATATGGGTGGTCCGAGACGAACAGGAGAAAAACGGACTGCACCATCGTGTTCAGGACCCCAAATGACCCTCTAAGCAAAGTTTCAGCGAAATCGGTGATTCTAACTGGACCACCCAAGTAGCGTCGTGGGTGGTCCCCGACCACCATGGTGAAAAATGGACACCAGATTCGAGATCAGCGCCCCAGATCACCTACCGGTTCCAATTTTGGGCGAAATCTGACGAAGGAAAAGATTTTTATGACTGGTGTCCAACAAGTGGAATAGTGCCCACTTCCTTTTTTTCTAAAAAAAGGAATGGTCTTCTCGAAGAAGTATGTTTATCTTCAGCTGATCTATCGGGTCCACCTCTATATGGACATATCTTGTGCCGATTGGCTGTTCAACCTCATTCTGTGCTTCGACCACTTGCTGAGGGCATGTTGAGTATTAAGCCGCTCTGTGGTGGTCGAATACTTCGTAACGTTCGAACCAGATTACAGGTAATTTCACGTCGTAATTGTCGTCGTCTTCTTCAATTTCGCACCATAAAAAGGTTCGAGATCAAATAACCTACAAGTTAACTGAGAGTAATCGACACGTCACAACAGTGATCAAAAAACTGAAATTGGTATTTCACTCTTTTCTCTTTCACTCCAATTCGTTAGTATCGTATTTACGGTGCTTCCCTGAAGGCACGAATCTCGGTTTCTAAACTTTGAGATTATTGCGCAGAAAACACCGAAAATACATTTGTTGGTTTCGAATAAGCAGAGAAGAAGTGACACAAGCAGATATGGCTGCCCATTTAGCCTATGACCGCGTGGCGTGCGCATGCGCATACTCATCGATTTTCTTATCGATTTTTTCGTCACCGCGCCTTCGCGTTGCGTCACGATCTAGTTCTCTGAGCTAAGCCACGCTTTTCAATCGTGAATGACAAGGACCTTGATAGTGATATTTTCCCTGATTATTGTAGAGCACTTCTCATCATTTTCAATGTTCAGGCTGGGAATCTCCATTGCTTTATGAATACAGACATCCATCAGAATCCATCAGCTGAACAAACACTTTTGCTTGTGCCAATTACCGCGGTAAGTGGGTTAGTTTGAATTATTTCGCCGGTTCCTTGATGACTATGACATCATATTTAGACGTCTCGCATTACAACAACCACACAAACCAACACACTAATGCTTTCGTCGGACAATTCCTCTGAAGTAGAAGGCTATGACTTTTATATTACCACGGAAAGTCAGCGAACAATGCTATCGTGGAGGAAGGCGATTGAGATGCAAATCGACGATTGCGGTATGTCCGTTGGCTGGTCTTATTTTATACAGTCACTAAATTCTGATTAGATGCACTGATTCAAAAAAAATCCTACTCGAATCGTTTCATCATAAGGAGAAATCAAATGAATTCCAGCGATTTGGGGAGAGTTCGCCTACAGACCGACCAAGTTGACGTTTGAAAAACCAACAGATCCTGTAAAGGAGACGTTAAGTCGCGCAGCCGGTAATAGACTCTACGACAAGATTAGCATAGGAGAAGGTGAGCTTGTTTGTGAGCTTTCTCAAAATACGAACAAGGACAACATTAATTAAAATGATTAGAGGCTATTTCAGCAACAACGCTTTCTTGATAATTTCTCAAAAATCTGAGGCTTTACTTCGTTGAAGTTCCTCCGATGAGGCGGTGTGGGGTCCTGCGTCACGTCGCGACGCAGCAGTTTGCGGTGACAGCGCGACGCGCGACGCTCCTCACCATACGGCCTCATCTGAAGGACTTTCGAATAATTCTTTTAATTTATCCTGTCTGCCAAAGGCTGCACACAAAGTTTCTGAATCTTTAGGAAGCATATCGAGGAACAGTATGATCTTCTCTCCATCGTTGTCTTACTACCCTCAAGAATTCTCACCCCTGAAGTCGTCTGCACAAACAGCGCCAACGAAAAGATTCAAACCTCGTGTCAATGTTCTAGACATATTTGAGGTAGATTGATTGACAATTGAAGCTGAACCGTTCTTTTTCTATTATCCAATTTCTTTCAGAAGCCATCATCGCCTGGCGCCAAAGTGACCCAACGCTCTCGATCGTCCTCACCGGTTCACGAACTGCACAAATGTGTGATCGAATTAGGCGATAACGGTGGCTACGGACGAGTACGATCAGGTGCGCTGATGATTTCTTCAAACTTTTTTTTGAAGGACCAATGTAAGGGAATGATTTTTGCAGAAATGTCACCGTCTTATATGCCGAGAACAGTCAACTCTTCTGGCCTTCCAACTCGATCGTCTTACCTGCCTCTGAGCGTTGCGCAAAGTCCAGAGGTGAAGCGCAACCACTTTACGGTGAATATGCAAATGTTGTCTTTCTAGGATACAAGACATTTTCAAAAAGATAGTGTTCACTAATATAAAGATGAGAAGCGAGCTGGCCGGTGTTGACTAGCCTACTAGGAAATAGCCACGAACTCCTTTTCCACTGACAATCGTGTAGGCATGTTGAACTTGTGCTCTATACGACGAGCAAAAGGCCAGCTGATAAGCAAGTCAGTGTTGTCATAGACAACTCTGGAAACTCTGAATCTCAATCGACCAACATTTTAGTTGATGTCGCCGTGCCCATTTTTCTGTATTTCTATCGCGCAGTGTTGTTAGAATATATTATACAACACCGGACGTACCGCAACGATAAAGCGGCGCCAGCTGCGCTTTCGTGTGCTATTTTTGTATATTTTTTCAAATTGGTAATTTTCAAAGTTTTGAATTTATCAGCTCGAACCCTATCTTTTCATATACAAATGTTTCATGTTCGTGGAAATTGTTCACAAGCGACCCCTTTGATCTTCGGTCCTTTGCTCATTCGTTTCCTCGGCTGGAGATTCAGCGCTCAACAAGGCTTTGCCTTCGGTCAGACTATCACCAGGGCACCCCCGTTGGGTATGCGGCGTGAATGAACTGAAGTAGGCTCCGCCCAGGTCACCACGCGCGGACTCCAAAAACGGCACCTTTCGGCGCAGCAAAGCGCCGTTGCCGCCATTTTATTGTTGCGGCACGTCCAGTGCTGTAGAAGCGGCATGTGTTGAAGTTCACTATTTAGCACGGCAAAAAGGAATTCTGAGCACAGTACCGTACATATCCTTTGGTCACCTCCCGGAAATGCCGCTTAGGAGCGTTCCAAAGCGGCTTTCTTGAATAAATTTGTTGAAACTCGATTGTTTGTAAAAATGTATATATATATATATATATATATATATATATATATATATATATATATATATATATATATATATATATATATATATATATATATATATATATATATATATATATATATATATATATATATATATATATATTGGGCTCAGGAGCTTCAGCTCTATCCATCCATATACACATTCCCAAATTCGTGATACTTGTTTTCAGTCCATTTTTTTGACCCCTCGATTTTCGGATCCCGTTGCCGCTTCGGTCCCTCGCTTGATGACTCACCACCGACTAAACTCCGCCCACTCCTAGCCGCCTATAAATATGCGGTGCTCGTTGCACCGCGCCAGGAGTGGGAGTCCCCACGGAGTGGCTCGTATCCATGGATTGCCTCGTCGTTGACGGGCCCCCCGTCAATGACGAGGCAATCCATGGATACAAGCGATACGCAAAAAAATCGACATCTGGAAAAAATATCAGGTGTGGATAATTAATACCCCAAACGATAGACCTCGAGCTGCTGAGCTCAAATATATATGTATATTTTTACAAATTATTGAGTTTCAACAAAAATATTCGAAAAAGCCGCTTTGGAGCGCTCCTAAGCGGCATTTCCGGGAAGTGATCAAATGATATGTCCAGTGCTGTAGTTCATATTTCGATCTGCATTGCATGATGTTTCCTGTTGAGCCACTTCAAACATAGAATAAAACACTATTACATTGACTTTTTCAGCCGAGTGATGTAAGCGTTGGAAGGAGTGGAAAGAAGAGCTGGCCACGTTCGATGGGAGCATTGCTGACGAAGAAGATACAAACACATCCGGTCGAAGTGACTCGTTTATAACTTTTGTGATCAAGCCCAAAGCCATTCGTCCCAGCAACTGTGATATCGACCAAAGTCATCCTCAAACTACTCCATCTGCAATACGTGAACACTTCGCTGAATCGATAAAAGCTTCTGGGCTTGTACCCATTTGTTCTCATATTTGTTCCTGAAAATACACAGATTTCGACAACAGCAACATCCTGACCTCGGAGGAATGAAGTGTTCTGCATGCCGAGCTACAAAATACTATTCGACGGTAAACAATGGCTCTTTTAGATATTCACTGGTTGGACTTAATTGTACTCGTTGTTTTCATATTCTGCTAAAAACAAAAGCATAACTCAATCGGTTGAAGTGAGATCGCACAGCACGGTGGTTGAAGGTTTTTGTCTTTGAACAGTAGGACCCCAAATGTTCTTGCTCCTTGATTACAAAATGTTCTAAAGAGACAGCAATGGCAAGATTTGGAGGGCAGCAAAGCAATAGGCGCCACTTCAAAGAAACTGCTCCGGCCACCTGAAACTGGGATAACAAAATAATGACATTTTTGAACCCACAATCAGTACAGACTGACGAGTCGACTAATGTATCTATTCATATTAATATTTATTCATGTGCCTATTTATTTATTTATCTATACAAAAATTCAAGAGAGGACTACAACGCTCAGGAATTATGTATTAGGTTGGTGCAAAATTAATTTCGGTTTTGGACCGCAAACTTTAAAGTGCAATAACTCAGCCATGATGACTCGATAATCGCGTCGGTTCATGATTGAACGAAGCCCTGTAAAAAATTGCTTGGTAGCGTTAGGGCAGGAATCATGTATGATTTGGAAAGAGCAGGAAAAAACCTACCAAATAGTATGCTTCGCTTTTTTTGAGATGAAATGATTTGGCTTGAAAAAGTTGTTTATTTGAAGGTACTCAGAAACCGAAATTAATTTTGCACCAACCTAATAGAAACGGAAACCTCGAAATGAAGACCACTTATTGTGACAATCAAATAAGCCCTTGTTCACCTCAACATCTGATTTCATAAAACCTCCAATTACCATAGGTGGGTTCACTACTGTGAACAGATAAGTATAAAGTATGCTGACAGCTATTCATATAGGGCATTGCGGCTGAGAATAGATAAAAAATAGTCAAAGGTGCTGTGTTTACCATACATTGGTGCCCAATTGTCCGTAACGTGACAGTGACTTTGAAATATTCAGTGAGATCAACCAAAAATGAGAGTAAATATCCACAACTAGTGTCAATGACATGTTTTCGATAAAAAAGACATATCTAGCCACGCAGCACGACGAGCATATCTAGCCACGCAGCACGACGAGTGTGCGGAATTTTTTTAAGCGGATGACGGAAGACGGAGCGGAAACGGCCAAAAATTGCCGAAAACCGGCATACGGAACATGGAAACGGAAATTGTGCAAAAATCACTAAATTATTGGAATTTAGCCAAAACTGGACCACAAAAAGTTTTCATCTCTGTTTCTAAAGGTACCCATGGAATGCTCGCTTTGTTTCCACTATGTTGTGTTTTGTGTCATTTCGGTGAAAGAGTTTAACGTTCGGTGATATCTTCAAAGTAAACGGCGAAAATTTATCACAAAAACCATATCTATTCCACTCCTCTCTACAAACTCTACAAATTTTCAAATTCATTTCTCTCTTTTATTTCCCTCGACATCCAACATCTTTATGCATCATTACCATCAGCAACATCTTGTTATTTACCAGATAATTTTTGAACTCTCCTCGTACAGAATTACTAGAGTTTTGATGAAAAAAATTCAGCGAGCGCAGTTTTGAGGTGCTCTCACTCGTCGAGTTCGTTCTCCAGTAACTGAATGGAGAACGAATGGAACAAATGTTATTTTGTTGAGGCATGGTTCGACGAATGTCCTGGATAGGTCAGAGTCTGCCATCGGAGATTTTGAATTTTTTTCCAAGTTTCCTTCTCAATAGGTGAATGCGCATCATTGTGACTGAAGAAGATTTTGCCATGTTTTAAACGAACGACTGCTCCGTCGCCATCGAAGTGGCTACGTTAGACATCGTTGATGATTGTTGCATCTGTAGGTAGCAGCTTCTAGCGAATGCTTCATTTGCAGTTCAACTGCACACCGATCATGTCCCATTTCGGGTGCAGTTGCGGATTTTGAAATTTTCGCTGAGTTGCAGCAAGTGAGTAGCAGGAGATTTGGCATGTGATTGGTGTACACTACCTAATCTTCGACGCCACTAACCAAATTGCCGGGCGAATGAAAATTCCTTCGGAAAGTTTCGATGGTAGTGCATGCACCCTTCTCCAGCTGTAAATGGTGGCCGCTAGAGCATGCCGCAACTGTGTGCCCTACTTCCTTATCTTTCTAAAGCCTCGGAGACGGACAGCTTGTGAGGGTATATGGCACTCGAGTTCCTCTACCAACTCACGTTATTACGCCGGCCATCCTCTAAAGCCGGAAGATCCAATAATTCCACAGCAATCGCCCTCCCCGACTACCGTTGTTCCTTTAATCCAAAATGGTCGCTTTTGAACATACGAAATCAAACTTTTGCAACGTCAACAAAGCCAATTGAAGGACCTATCATAATTCATAAGCCATTAACTGAGCTTCCATCAATGCGTTGTTTTATGAGCAAGTGAAGAAAAGGCAGTTCAAGATACATGCAATCAATATCGATTTTCCCTGCAATACCTGTAGTGCTGAACCACGACAACTGTAATATATGTAGCGCATAAATCATCCTATATAAAGGTTATGGAGGTGGGGACCCGGAACTCGTTTTAAAATTTTGGTGAGCGGTGAAACTGAGTGGCTCGAAACATTGTCGACAACCTAATAGAATTAGTAGCTTACAACGAGTGGGTTAGGAATGAAAAAAAGCAGTCTTCCAAGATTCTCGGGAGAATGGCTTTTTCTCAGATCGTTTATAATAAAACCAGTCGGCAGAAAAAAATCTCTCTCACTGGGTGGCAGGTGCATACAAATACTACACTGCAAGTCTTCTTAGGTGGTGTACTTCGCTGCGTTGGTTTTATTCTTCCAGAATTCGAATGGATAATATCGACGTCAGCACAATACCTTCAGTCTCGCTTTTGTTAGCCTCCACAATGGATCTCATCAATTTCTTCTTTCGCTTTCGTGTTCCGCCCAAAAAAAGAACGGAACTCGGAAGCGGAAGGGCCAAAAACAGCCGGAAACCGGAATTCGAAACACGGAAACGGGAGTTCCGCACACCCCAGCACAGCACTTACGAAGGAGACTGCCTGTTCGCCAAGGAGTGAATAAATAAATGCGGCGTGCTGTTAGCACAACAGCTTAAAAGCTCCCAACGAAATTCCACAACACGCGACATATTTTGACGGTGACCCTGAGGTACTAACCGAGTGCAGCATGAATACGCTTCGAATAAATACAGTTCCATATTGCTGAGGATTAAGCTAGTAGTCATTGCAAACTGTTTGTGAGCCCAAACAGGGACATACTGTTATACTTCAGTAAGGTTAAATTGTGTAGGTAAAACCATAACACCTATGCAATTTGTTCTACT
Source organism: Nippostrongylus brasiliensis (assembly GCA_030553155.1). Lineage (NCBI taxonomy): Eukaryota > Metazoa > Nematoda > Chromadorea > Rhabditida > Heligmosomidae > Nippostrongylus > Nippostrongylus brasiliensis. Next base: position 16,266,419 of record CP130737.1, read on the forward strand.
AAATATACACCCTAATGAAAGCCGCTGCATATTCGCATTGCTAGTCTGTGTTGTATAGAATGTACTATATTAGGAAAATACTTCTTATTCCTACCCCAGAAGGTTTCTGAGCGAAAGTTCATAAGCATAAGAAAAGCAACTGGGTTAAAAAAGCCAGTCACTCGGTAACGTACCATGAGAGAAGTAAGCTCGATAGCTAGCCCATATAACGTGGTTCTGCAGATGTGAATATAGATTGTCGATAATGTTTTAAAAAATCAAAGGCATCGTTGGTCACGTATTTTCTGCTTTGTGTGTTACACGTGTTATTATTTTTTCATTTGAAATGAGCAACAAAGCAATAATGTTAGGGCATTGACCAACAAATTTCATTTTTTCGTCCTTAACCCACACCATTCTTACTTCCTATTCCCTTTTTTTAGTTGGTCGCCTTTCTTTCAAGATCGTTAGTAGGAAGTTCTGTTCAAACCATTGAATCCTTTCCACCGTTTCCAGAGGCATTTCGTTGCTTTTGTCAGGATCCATGGGTTAGACTACCGCATTGTGTTAGATAATCAATAGCAACCACTACGTTGCCGATTATCTAGCAATTAAAAAACAGTAAAAATTCAACAATATCTAGGGAAACGGAATAGAAATAGGTTGCTTTGTTACGATGCTTCAGCTGAACATTCACAGTATAGGAGAATAAGCGAATTTTTCTTCATTACAATTTCAACTACAATTTATTACACGCGCGAAACGTGCTAGTGAATAGACATCGCAGTCAATGAATTCGCAAAACTACATAGCTAGCTACAAAACTGTAAAACGAACGTGAACTTGAATGTAATATGTAGGCAACCTTATCCAGTGTGGTATCGCTTGGCAAAGGCTGTCCATTCGCGGGAACTCTCTATTAATTTGCTCCACATTTTATTCTCACCTTTATATGGGTTCGCGTGGTGCACTGGTAGGAGGCGTTACGGACACCTGCACGGTCGAGGGATCGATGCCGTCACATTTTATCCAGCCCTCCATCCCCCGGGGTCGGATAAATTGATACTAGACTTTTCGGGGAAGGTAAAGACGCTGACTTGGTATAACGACTGGCAACCGCAAGCCACTGTATAAGCCAAATACGCACTCAACATGCCTCTACGATTCTGAATTGAACATGAATTTGGCAGCGCGGCCTTATCGTCGACCTCCTTTACCCTCACCTTTGGCTTCTCCTTCTGGATTTGATTCCTTTATGATAGGAAAACATGAATTAAAGTTGACCTGCGAAAACTTCATCAACATGGATAGGGAGTGTCTCCTCCCCTCCCTATATAGTCCCTTGGCCTTGCCCCAACTGATTTTAATTTGTTCCGGTCCCTAGCTTTTCCTGGAAGGAGAGAACAAACTGACCACGCAGAGCCTGAGACTGACGTTTATTTCGTTTTTAATGTAAAACTTCGATTTTCCGAATTTGCTGGTAAACAAAGTGCCACGAATTACCAAAAATACCAAAAATATACAAAGGTACCAAAAATCCCAAGAACTCGTGACCCACCTTACTATTCGGTTGGCAATTATTGATAAACCTTCCAAAAAATATTTGCCACACTTTTCACTTTCCAAATTTATTTCTTGGAAAAAGAACCCAGTTGAGTTGTACATAAATCATTTTTGGACTACTATGTATCGTCTTTCTGCTGGGAATTGTTTTACCCCCATACGCAGCAAAGACAGCCGATTTATTCACGAAAAACATTTCCACTTCCGTTTTGAGATGGCCTTACTTGTTGAATTTTTTTCTTTCTAGGGATCTGGAAGCAACGGACGCAAATGACATTCTGTAGAAGCACTTTCTCGAGATTACGATGTATGGGGAACTGAAGTCCAATGATCCCCTGGAAACTTTTTTTCATGTGCCTTTTTTGAAGACGTCCTTGATTGCGTCGGCGTCGGGTGGTTTACGTACTCAGACTTGCCTACCCTTTGGTTTGCAAGGCATACAATCCAATTGCTCACAGAATAGTTTGACAGTCTCTTGTGCATCATTAGGGGGAAGTTTCTATTCGAAGAATGTCCTACTTGAGGTGCAATTCAGACGTGGCCTTGATTTTCCTTCTTTACCGGGACCAAGCCATTGGGGTCTCCGGCTGTGAGTAGCGTACTTCATTCACTTCCCATTTGCTACAGTCAAGTTATTTTGCCAGTTGAAGTCCCTCTCGAAATTTCGTACACGAAGTGACCCCAGCGTTGAGCTGTGAAGGCAACATATTGTGGGTAACCATTCGGCCATACTCCCGCCCCTTTCCCAATACAGTAGGACGTTTTGCAGCTAGAACCAATATGTTCTGGGAGAATATGCGAGACACCTTACTCTATTGCACCGCGAAATTTCGGGCTTGGACACTGCAGCAGAACGCCCTCGTCGAAGCTCATTGAACAGATGCAGTTGACGCCCTATCGGCTAGGGATCATAAATATTTTAAAGAAATCCGAACGAAATCGAATGGGCGATAAATAATTAAGAAGAGCTTCAGCTACTCTATTCACATTTTGAGGATAGAGAACTGCAGAAGCTCTAGCAAAAGTTTTACTATGCGATGAAAAATTATCAAACGGAAGGTTCACAACCTAATAGTTACTGACATAGTTTTTCAGAGCAATCGTTGATATTGCGATCCCAACCGACATTGATGAATAAGTGTGTGGGTGGAGCTATCGTGTGAGAGCGATAATATCAACGTCATCTGATCGTATCGACGTCATCCGATCGCATCATTCTAACCCGACCACCATTATGAACAAGACAAATCGATTTTTTGTTCGCTTTTCAATCACAGAATATCATCCGAGTAAGTGCTATGCAGCCAATCTCCTCTCACGTCATTGTTAACCATCAATGATAGGCAACATAACTGACATCGTTCTGCGCCGATGTAATTCGAGCGGACACTTGCAATATCTGGCCAAACACTTACGCTCAAACAACGATCGTCGTTTTCTCACTATTTATTTTCGTGCCTAGTAGACTCTTTTCCATATACTTTTCTCAAATCCTATGGGATTGAGTTGTGAAGAAAACTATTCGCGAAATCACTTCATTATTTCAAAGTTTCCATCTAAAGTTGAACAATTCTCTTTTTCGTGGTCTTCAAACATGTATTCATCCCAGAGTTGATGTTTCGTAGATGTAGACTATCGCAAAAATCCAAGCCTATGCCGGACTCGAACCTCGATCTCGAGACCAATCGGTCTACGGTGGTTCAGGGGTGCTAGAACGCTACTCTACCAAGTAGCACGAAGGTTTGAATCTTAAAAGGGTCGCCATCTTTGCAAATAATCTTGCTTCAGTGAGAAGCAGCAGCAAATATTTATTTGTTCATTTTATTTTTTGTTTATTTATTTCTACGCCATATGAAGGTGTGCTAGCAATCAAATAAGGTTTAAGCTTTAATGCACCCAAAGAGGAATATCTCGTATTCCAAAGCTGTGACGCAACTTCACTCTGTGTTTATTTATTTATATATTTATTTATTTATTTATTCCTCCATTTATTCATTCATGAACCGCGTCGTGCTCCAGAATTAACTAAGCCGAAATGTGTGTATGAAACTATGCGAACCGAACGAAAAAAACAGAATGTAACACTTAAACCTCGAACTTTTTCAAACTTGACAAGATACGAATAGTTATTGGTTAGCCTCTCGTCATCGTATTATGGTCCAAATTAGACAATCACCTACCTCTTTTGGCCTCGTGAACATGTCGTGTAAATCCTTGAAAAAAACGAAAAAACGGCAAACGAAGGTGTCATTTTGATACACTTTCAGTTCCTCAAGACCGCTATTGTTTTTAAGCCAACTACACTGTATATCGCACTCAAGACATACCATTTGCACACAATGTTTCCCTGGTACCTTTTATGTGAAGCCCAATACGAAAACGAAATCATTCTTATATCCCTTACAGAACCTTCGGTACCTACATACTACTCCGACTATTCAAATGTTGTTTGTCGGTAATGGAAAACGGAAGTTCTCTTCAGTCACCATTATCAACTGGCTGTACTAGAATGTCAATTAATTTTCGTGGCATGAAAACCTGTTCCCAACAACTTTCGGGTGCGTTCCCACCTGTAGTCTCGGGTTTTTTGTCATATATCACGACCGTCAATTGTTCTACGGCTCACTGAACCTTTACCGCTTGTTATCCGGTTATAGTTTTCCGAGTTGCAATTGTAGAACCTGATGTTCGGTGAATTCTGAAGGCCGTCAACACTGAATGACCTTTAGTTGTCATCCAAACGTACAATTTTGATTTCACACGCCATTCATATAGGATGTTACCCAGGATAATATTCCATTACCTCTTTTCTTATTTTTCTTCAACGTGCACCTTTTTTGCATCGAAACTTCTACATTGTCTAGAGGAACATGGATATAGCATCTCAAACTTATTTTTTGAAGAAAGTCTCGGAAGATCATTTTGATATGATAGATTTTTTTGTATTCCTTTAGTTCCTTTATCACCTTCATATTTCTCAGGTAGTTTATACAGCACACTGATAGATATGCAGGCTTACTAAAGTAAGTTAGGTGAACATAAAGCTGACCACATTTGAGAGTTTCCTTGTTGGTCCTGTTTTCTTATTTTTACCACGGCTTGTCAGTTTTCAAACTGTTGACCTAGCAAACATCAGAACTGTGGCACATCTTACATGGCAAAAAGTTAAACAACATTACCAGCTCCTATAAAGCAATTGCTATAACGAAAAATGACTTCAATGAACGATATTGGTGATCAAATTGCCGAAAAAAGCATAACCATTCTTAAGGAAATTTGTTGAAATGGTCTATACTCCTATTCAGTCTGAAAATAATTTGAAAGGTGTGATTATATTATCATTTATCACGCGAATTTCTGTTCTCCACTCTTGCATTGATACCGCATGACTTCTTCCATCATCTTGTTCTGATAAGTATCGTAGAAAAAAGATGCACGTATGATTGATGAAGTCTGCGTGTATCATTGAGAAACTATAGGAGCGCTAGTGGAAGAAAAAAATTCACCTGTAGGAGACCTCAGAAAACTCTTGGGAAAAAATTTGAAAATTCCGTTTCGAGTACTGTCAAATGTTACGTTACTGTTAAATTTTTCTGAACGTTCTCCTAGTGACTCCTAAAAGTGCTTTGCCTTCAGCTATCTCCTTATTAATCCTTGTGAACTTCCCAAAACTTCATGAACATATACGTTTAAAAAAGTTAAGAATTGAAAATTGAAGGATCTCACTCACACATTGGAGAAACGTGTTAGAAGTACTGCAATGCCTAGGTTTTCTCGGCATTCTTGGATTCCCCACTTCCTTAGATCACCCATAGATTCGAAAACTGCTTTCCGTCATCTAATCGACTTCGTTTTGTCATTAGCATAGTAGAATAAGATAGGATGTTGAATATAGTGTTCTTTTGTAGGATAATGTGGTATTCTGTATATATTGGGTTTTATAATGGTATAATATAGCAGAATAATATGATAGAACAGTCTTTGAGAACCATCATAACTGACTGATCAGTGTCGGGGAGAGTCCATGTTCTTATTTGGAGCTGTGCGCCCAACGTATATATTAGAGACGAATTTATTCTTCTCTTTTACGTTTTGCTTTATTTATCTAAATGGATTCTTTCTGAAAATTCTCCATGAGACTCTTGTGATGTTTATCTTTCTATAAGTGCCCCAACTATTATAATTTTTGCTGATTCCCACAGACTAATAACTCGTCAGTCAAATCACTCTAAAAGATGAAAATCTGAATACAATATCTTGATCTTAGGGTGCAGGACAAAGTCCAGAAGAGCCGTGGTTTTCTTGGCTTTTCTGGACTCCCATAAAATGTTTCCATAGATCACCTGCAAAACGAAAACTGTCGAGAACAGGTTCCGCAGCACCGAACCGACGATAAGCGTATTATATATGATTGAGTGTCGATTTCGAGTCGAGTAAATGATTTTTGATCAACGTACGTTCGACCAACACCAATTACTACGAACTTGTCCACGACCAGTTAACAGCAAACAAACACCACCGGCGCCCCGATACTTTCACTACTGCTGATATTCTGTTTGTTTTCCACACATTTCTTCTGGTGTTTTGCCGTTGCAATACAGCTTCTTTTCATTGAGAACGCTGCAGAGTTTCATTCGATTGTAAATGTCACCTATAAATTGTCATCTATCAGCCCCTCTTCACTGCATCACTGTTTATCTCGAATGTCAATTTCAACCGCGCTTTTTTCCAGTAGTTGCAGTCAGAAATAGTCCAAATGTAAGAATATTTCACATTGCAGTACGTAAAAGACTGACGGAAGCCAAATAGTTAAGATGTAAATATTTTACATTGATTTTCTCTCAATTTCCCTGAAAGACTTTCTAACATCCTCTTGAAAGTTCCTTCCTTGAATCTTAGCTTTAATGAAAACTATCGATCTGATTAATTCGCCTACCTTTCGAGGTTTTGTTTCTAAGGTTTAGACCGACAAGTTAAGATTTCAGCTGAAAACCTCAAAAGGCGGAAGAATTTAACAGATCCTTGAGATCGTTTCGGCTAGAATTTTAATTTTTCGCACATGAATGATTATATTCCGACTGTGAACAATGGGTGACAGTACCAGAAAACTTAAAGTTTTCCATCTCCTCCGCGCTGCTTCTGAAATTCTCCACTGTTAAAAATTGACTTTCTTGATGCTTGAAGAATATTTGCTGCTCAGAGGATACACAAATCATCTGTTAGTTTCTCGCCTAGTCGTGTCTACAATCAATGAAAAACACGATGAAGAACTTGAAGAGTTAGGTGAATAACAAAAGGAATGTATATTATATTTGTCCAAATTAATATAAAACTGTTGATGCAATTTGTCCATCATTGCTTCATGCCGTTGTGCCGAGCACTCATCACAGCAGCACAAAACAATAATAAAATCATGCTGAGATTTCAAAAGCAGAGAACTTGGATAATTATTCATTATCGTATCATTACCTCATCGCTATGTTCATGTTTCAAACTATATGTCACCTTTGTTTTCGTCCCATTTTATTTGAATGAATTTTGTTTTTTTAGTTTTCTTTGGTGTACTTTTTTATCCCTATGGGATATAGCCGATAGATACGCTTATTTTTGAAAGTTTAAGGTTGGTACTTTTTTGGTTTCAAGGTTGTGGAGAATGAGAGCAACTCCATGTTACTGCATTTGTTAAATTTATTTGTGTTACCGTTATTTTCATTTTCGTCTCTTGAACGGAGAAGCGACCTTTCTTTTCTTTTCTCGCGCACAGATTTCGAAAAATTTGAGGGCTGAACTCAGAGTATTCAGTCTCAAGACTATTTTCTTAAGCTTCTGAACCTTGGCTTCTTGCGAGTAATACGTATCTAAACACACTGAAAGTGTATGAAAAAGAACGAAAGTGAATCAGAGACTCCATCGAACTGACTTCTGGACTTCACATGGCTCACTTGAAAATGTTCATTCATCAAAGTAGAAGCTGGCAAACCAGGGAGTATAATAACATTAGAACACATATCCGGCTGTGTTACCATGCAAGACCTAAAAACGTCGCTTTTGGGCTCAAAAAAGCGCCCAAAGTAATCTTAGCACCTTGCCAAATGACCAGAAGGTATGCTCGGTACTGTATAATTCACAGCGAACGTCATAGAATTCAGGCTTTGGAGTGTCTGACAATCTGAATTACATGAATTCCTATGGAGTCTTCGATTGAAACCATTAAATTTCTCAGAATTTTCTCAGAGCTAAGCAAACATCACACAGCAGCGTTGCACCAACGACATCCAATGAAAGTGGAACGTCCGGATCAAATTTGTGTTCTAACGAAGAATGACGTTTTGACAGCAGAGTTTCTATCTGTTTATTGATAGACGACGGATAGATTTGATGATGTTACGCACATTAAACGGCTGGTCGAGAACGAACCATTGACGGATTAGATGCTGTCGATGACAGGAAAACGTGAACTCGACATCAACCAGCTGCATTTTGTCGCATATGTGCCTGGGTCCTTGTCTTTACCCACCCTTGCATTCCATTCGACAACCATCGACAACGTGTTCTTCAGCGGTTTTCCACTCTCACTGACACGTCTTTGCAAACATCGTTCGTTGTTCTGTTCCTGGTCAGCTGAAAGCGCTGAACTTCATCAACAGACTCGCCCCTATCAGGGCGGAAGTTCAATAACACCTTTACAATAACAATACACCTAGCGATTAGTGTAGGTTTGCGCGCGTTGTCATAATGAGACCGACAACGTACATCTGTCGTTCGTGTGGGTCCGCTGGGGCCGACCGTCGTCGTTTTTACAACAGTTCGTTCTGTACAGAGCTGTGGTGAATATTTACCCAACGAGAACGCCTCCTCTCTTCATCACAAACCTTCACAAACAATTCACTTGGCGATGAATTGTCTTACCCTTCCATCGTCCTTTCCATTTGTAGCTTCGTTTAGTTCTCTTGTTCAAGTACACTTGCGTCTACGTGCAACGTTTGCTCACGCTTCCGGGAAACCGCACTTTCCTTCTGTACATACAGTGCGTTTCAAAAGTATGTATCCACCTTATATTCGCCAATTTCAAGCTTCACGTTCGTTTTCACGAACCGGCGTTTGCTGCATTAGATTCCTCGTGGTCAAAAATATCTGGGTTGCTCTTCCCAGTAAAAGTAATCATCTCCAACAAAAACAGACCGTTTTTGAATTTTTTTGTTTGTTTCAAAATATGTATCCACTTTGAGACTCCGCGCGTTTTTACTTTCCCCCTCAAGCGATATGCTTCGTTTTGGCGGAAAACTAGGAATATTAATAGTGCTCTTGTCGAACACTACAAAATAACCACGATGCACATTCATGGAACCGCGTTGTCATTGGAGGAACAAGCTCAGATCCGAGGCCTCAAGGGCACGGGCTTGTCAAATCGCGACATTGCTCTCCAACTCGGCCCTTCCGCATGGATTCGTGGCCTGTTATCTTCGGAATCCTGACGGCTATCTACCAGCGCCTTCACTTGGACGTCCACGACTGCTTTCGAGTCAGGATCGTCGAAGAATTGGCCGCATGGTGTCGAACTCGACATGGGGTGTCAACAAAATTCGTTCCAGTACGGGTCCAGCTGCTTCGCAAACGACGATCTACCGCTCAATGCGGATGAACGACCACATCTGCTGACGGAACATGCAAGAGGCAGCTCGCCACATAGACTTCTATAAGCGGGCAAGATTGGATTGTGCGCGAAAGAAAATGGTGACACAGTGAGACGAGGTAGCGACATCCTCGCCACATTAACATCTCAAGTTTTGGCGGAGTTCCAGTGTAAGGCGATCTTCAATGATGAAAAGAAGTTCAACCCAGATAGTCCTGATGGCTTCCGGCACTACTGGAGAGACCTGTGACAACCTACTATGGTGTTCGCTCGACGAAACTTCGGAGGCGGCTCGTTAATGATATGGGGCGGCTTCTACAGCAGCGGAAAGCTGAAGCTCAGCTTTTCATCTTGTCGAATGGACAGTCTGGAGTACCAAGGTGTGCTGGAGTCCAGCCTTCTTCCCTTCTTGGGAGGCAGCAGGAAGCAGACACATGTTCTGCAGCAAGATGACGCTGCGGTGCATGTGTCTAGATCGACTACTGATTGGCTCCAGCACAACCGCATCCGGACAATGGACTGGCCAGTTTGTTCTTCTGACTGTAATCATATGGAGAACATGTGGAGGATTGTTGTCCGGCCGGTCTACGCGGACAACAAGCAGTTCAGTAGCGATGAAGAGCTGAAGAGGGCAGTGGTGGCAGTTTGGGACAACGCCAGCGACGTGGTGATCCGAAGCCTTGTTGGTAGCATGGGTAATAGAGTGTTCGATGTCATAAGAGAAAATGGTGGTCCAACCGACTATAAAAAATTAGATAAAAATTGATTTTTCTGCAAGTGGATACATATTTTGAAGCAAACAAAAAAATTCAAAAACGGTCTGTTTTTGCTGGAGATGATTATTTTTACTGGGAAGAGCAACCCAGATATTTTTGACCACGTGGAATCTAATGCAACAAACGCCGGTTCGTGAAAACGAACACGAAGCGTGAAATTGCCGAATATAAGGTGGATACATACTTTTGAAACGCACTGTATGTATATCATTTTTGTTGCGTTTCGATTTATTTTACTATATAAAATGCAGATGAGGAAGACTTCACTGAGTCCCGACGAGATTGGCTGTCTAACCACAAGGACCAGATACATCGTTCTATTCTTAGGTAAGCTGTTCTCAACAACTGCAAAATTTTCATTAAAGCCTGTCACCATTATAAGGATACTTATGTTATGATAATTTGGTAATTCTTTTCTGATACGAGGTGCAGTGATAATAGACACTGACACTCACATGGTAACGACCGATCCCTCCCAAGCTAACGATTTCTCCCAGGCATCCTTCATCTCTCCGGAGACGGGTACATTAGTGTCAGACTTTTATGGGAACGTGAAGACACCGCCTCGGTACACCAGCTGACCATCCTAAGTCATCGCACAGTGATCACTTCTAAAATCAGGGGATATCCTTCACCTTGAGTCACAATTTGACTCTGGCTAACACCTAACACAGAAAATAAACCCGTTAACCTGGGGGTCTTATCAACGAAGTTGAGCCAACTCGAACAGTGAAGGCTGGTTTACTCCCCAAAACATTTGGTGCTGGGTGATGTGAAATCTCAGGGTAATAACAGAGTGTATAAGGCGAATCACAAAAATTTTGGGAACTCAAAAAAATCCTGTAGCTACCGGTGTCGACTGGAGTTGTGCCCGCGTGATGCCCAAACCTCAACCGACACCGGTAGCCGCAGGATTCATTTGAGCACCCATAACTGCCGCAGCAGTAAGAAGCGCTACTGACACCGGCATGGTCTAGCGATCGATCCCGTCGCGTGCTAGCCAAGCCTCCCATCCCTCCGGAGACAGATAAATTGGCAACAGACTTGTCTGGGAAGTGAAAGACACTGACTTGGTATAATGTCTGGGGCTAAGTCATTGGTATAGGCCAAACACTCATTTCCCATGCCTCTATGAATAGAACACGAAGGCGGCGCGACCTTACAACCTTGTTAGGGGACTGTTTAACACCTTTACCGATGTCAACGTTATCTTTCGAAATTTTTACTGTTTTCGATCAATTATACAGCGTTTATTAGGCCTCCTGCCCTTGATGAGGTAATAAGCGCCTTTCTTATCCTGACGTAAGCGCTCGCTACAAGAGACTGCTCGGTGTCTGCCATTTTGCAAACCTACTAGCAAGACTACAGCAAGACCTGGATTAGTGTCTGAGTGTAAACGTAGAGGTCGGAATTAAACTGTTTTTGGGACGTGCCGTGCTTTCGCCTAGAATTGAGGACCGTTTCTGGTTATATGCACAATGTTTCGCTGGAGAACAGTTTACACAAAATCTGCATCATCAAATGTCTTGATAATTCCGGTACTGACCTGGGGTGTTGGAAAGCTTGGTGCCCGTCATACGTATAAACATACCCAACCATGATGCAATCAGTCACAAATTGAACAGAACTGCGAGCTTTACCCTCACCTGGAATTACTCGAAGGCAATTTTCTCATCATAGGGGTGTTTTGACAGCAAGTAGCACTTGAATTTAGTGGAAATTATTATCTTCATAAACAAGTCTTACGGGGTTATCTGCAAAGCCAATTTGCGTAGTCCATGGACCGAATTCTGGAAGAGAGAAAGAGGAGTAGAAAAGGTGTTCAACATTTAGCGTAAAGCACTTCAGCTCAAAAAAGGGAACTGTCTAAAATATTCCATTCAGGCTCGGCATGTATAGCTTCAATAGCGTCCAATATGATTGTTCTGAATTTCACACTGATTTGTATGGGTACAGTTTATAACGAGGTAAGTGATTGATTCTTTTCGTCTATACATACAGCGGCTTATTTTGAATCATTTCCAGACAAATCCGATCAGTGCCGAAAATCGTGGTCCCTACGATTATACCCAATCTGAAAAGTCGTATCTAATGTGGGCAGTTGCTGTTGGAACGTTGATGGCCGCCTGGCCCTTTCATTGGTAAGTGGAACGAGTGTGAGAAACAAACGGACGCTATCGGGGTGGCTTCGATCCACCACCAGTTGAACTCCGGTCGGGAAAATAGTCAAAAACAAATCACTGAGCACTGATAGACGGAATGCTGAGAGCTGACCGACGCCGGCTGACATCCTTTGAGACGTTGTTTACTCGTCGGTCAACAAACGAACGCGGAAGGATTATCGCATACCTATCATACAGGAGGGACACCTTGATATCATTCAAAGTTCGCTTTGAGTTGACCTATCGGAAAATTACTAAAGATTCATCTGAAGCAATGACCTTCAAGGACGCCTACAACGTTACGACATAAGACCAACTCATGACAACTTTGAATCAGCGGAGAAAGAATTTAGTTCCGTTCAGACCCAGCGGCAGGCAGCATAGTAGCGGTTGAGCACAGGTCAGAGACGTAGTGGACGTAGCATACCAGTTCGCCCTAGAGATCAATTCGTAAGACGTTTTCGCTGCACGGCCCCTATCCTTGTGACGAATGTGTTGTCACTGTGTGAGAGCGTTATTTTTTCTCAACTTTTGATGACCTCAAGCAAATATTACAAGCGCGACGAACCTTGAAAATGACGAATTTTCCTCCCGATTTCTGTGAAGAGCCAAGGAAGATCAGAGAATAGAATAGTCTCATTCAGGTTCTATCAAAAATACGGGGCTCGGACGGTTTTCTTCATCGCTGGAATGATCTCTACGTTTGCGACAGCTGTAATGCCATTCACAGCAGCTTATAGTTGGTCGGCATTTCTCGCCGCTCGTTTCCTTCAGGTATATCATTTATTGTTAGTTTGTGACTGTTGCCGATGGTCCGAATAAAATATTTTAAGGAAAGGAATTTGCTAACATTTTTGTGATATCCGAAACACTTCCTTTTTTTTCTGCAGTTTTTGTACTAAACTTTCCAAAATTTCCTGGCCAGAGCCACTACATACATACCCTAATAGATTGTAAATATGGAGTTAACAATGATGGTCACGTCGCTGAGGTTGGCTCATGCAATTTGAATAGCTATAAAAAATCGATAACTGCGGTATTCTAAAGACTGCGCTAGAGTGAGCGATCGAAATCGTGCTCGCTGTGTTCTCCCCTCAGTTCAGACTTCAGTCGCGCGGCGACACGACAACGAGCTACCAAATGATCGCAGCACTCCGCGATTGGGAGCAAACTCAAATGAATTCTTTTCAGGGTGTGTCATTCGGTGCTGACTTTGCTGCCATCGGTTTGATCGTGGTTAACTGGGCGTCACTCAAACAGCATGGCCTATTTATTTCTTTACTATCGTCATTCTCCCAAATTTCTGTTATGTTTACAATGCCTGTAGCTGGCGAGGTAATCCATTTTCATCCGCTTACTTCGTCATTTTCACTTTGAACTTCATTCCTTTTTAAATTGAAGTTGTGCGAGTCGTCACTGGGTTGGCCATCCGTTTACTATCTTCACGCGGCTCTCAGTGGTGTTCTGTTCACTGCCTGGTACTACTATTATCGGTGTGTTTTTATTTTTTATTTACGACATTTAAGTGATATTTTCTTGATGTACATATTTCAGAAATAATCCATCAGATCATCCCAAAATGACATCTATCGAATTGGAGAAAATTCGTCGCGGTAAAGGTGAAGTGCATGAGCACGAACCAACACCGGTTAAGGTTCGTCACTTTATTTATTTTGATTGATTCATTTACTTTATTTTCTACAACACAGTCCAGTTAACAAACAGAACCATGACGAAGCATAGATGAAAAAGCTACTTGTAATACTTCTCATCTTCCTTCTTCTGCTTTCGTTGATTCTCCTCCTCCCCGTTTCCTGCTCCATTCTGCACTACTTTATTTGTTTTATTTTTATTTATTGACTAACCACCTACTGCTTCCAGGCTATCATGACGAATCCGGTAATGTGGGCCGTATGGTTATCAGCATTCGGTGAACTTATGATGTCTCAATTCATTGTCATGTATGGGCCTACTTACCTCAAAGAGGTTAGGAATACTCATTAATCGGATGCTACAAATAAATGTAATCCATACAGTATTTAGAAAATTCTATTTATCTACAGGTTCTCGGATTCCGTGTCGCTCATACGGGTTACTTTGTAGCAGTACCTCGAGCCCTACATCTAGCATTCAAAATTATTAGTGGAATCGCTAGTGATAGAATCACGTAAGTTCTCCACCATTGAAAATTTCGTTTCATATGTGCAGCTTTCGAACCTTTATCTTCAGATGCCTTACTGAGAAAACAAAGATGAGGATATTCAACACGATCGCTCTCAAGGTATTATATAATAGTGCATAAAACAGCACCGCACACTCTGCTCCGATAAAACGTCGAATATGTGTTTTTCTCGTTTCTGCTAACTTCTATTAACGTCTACAGTTTGAAAACGAAATCTGAGCTCAGATTTGTCCAATCCAACGTAAAAAAGTGCCGCATTCGCCGTTTCATCGAGTAGCGCTTCAGTGCTGCAGCGATCTTTTTAAGGGCATTGTACTAATTCAGATATGTTTTCCAGATGTCTGGCGTATTCTTCTGTATTCTTGGATTTTTATCAAAAGATTTGGCTCAGTATGCGCTGGCCGCTTTACTTATCATCGAATGTTCGACGGGTTTCATATGTGGTGGATTCTACAAATGTGCAACACTTGTCGCTAGGTAAATCGTAGTCCTTGTAATCAATTATTCACGAAATCATTGAGCAAATTATTGAGAGAAAGAATGATTGAATGGACAACGTAGAACCGGTTCTTCATGGTGTCATCTCTTATCAAAAACTATTCCAGCAATGATTCGATTTCTTCGCTGAAATGTAACGAGTAGTCTTCGGCCTAATAGGGAAGGTGGAAGGGCAGCTTTGAACGAATCTTTTTAGTTGTTAGATTGAACGGACTAGCATAAGCGGTCCAATTCAAATCATTTATATGCTCTTCTATCAATTGCTATGAGAATGGTGCTGGCTTCTTTTTTTAACAAAGAGGAAAAGTAGAAAATCCTAGAAAGTGCCGCTAAACGCCCGACAGAATCCCAACAAAATCATGATTTCCGTGAATGGACCAGATTTACAATTAAATCACGAGTTGTATCAGATCAAACGATAAAAATCCTTGTCGATTGGAAATATTATTCGAGTATTGAAATAAGGCAACTATCGTGTTGGTGCGTCCGTGCGAGCTGTTGCGTTGCGTCCTGTGGTGCCGCACGCGACTGATTGTGAGGCGATGCCGCGTGCCACAAGTTCCATAGCACTTTCTTTTCAGACAGCATTCCCACTTTGTGCTCTCACAAATTCAATTTATCAAATGCTTATCGTTATTCGTCGAACCTCTATTAGTGTTCTTGATCTGCACGAACAACACGCTCACCGAGTGGAGAGTCGTATTCATGTTCCATGGAGTATTACTGATCGGTGAGCATTTTCTCAATTTTTCTTTGTCTTTCCTCCTTCACTTTGTAGTATGTGGCGCTTTCAGTTGGAAATTTCATTTTCTGCTATTTCGCTACCGATGAACCAGCCTCGTTTACTCACACACTGCCGACGGATGAAATCAAGGACCCAATTCCACCGGAGCAGAGGAGGTAAGAGCTTTTTCAAGGAATGCTTCAGATTTCAGTCATTTTGGTTGAGTTTTGTACACCGAAGTTAACGACAATGGTCTATCATAACTTTGACGTTCACTGGAAAATTGCATGCAAACTAAATAACAATGCAACTAGCATCCGAACCCAACTGCCGTCTTCTGCTACCAAGTACTTCTCAACAGGAGCTGCAACGAGATCCTTTAAGCCTCTGCTAGAACGAAAATTTTTGCATTACTATGGATCTAGTCTCTACTGGGTATTTGGAGAAATGTATTTTACAAAAATCCCACTAAATGCAAAATATGATGAGGGTAAAGAGCAAAACGGGACCTTTGACAACGATCATAGCGCCACGCTTGTCGCTACTGCTATCGTGCTGCAGCAGCAAAGTCTATACGCAGCTCAATAGCCTTCCAAAAGTACAGGGAATGATATGTAACGGGTTCCATTTCGCCCAAGTTTCTTAAGCACATTAAGCACACTTTCGCACACTAGTGATTCACTTGTATTCACCCAAACCATTTCAATACCGTAGTTGCACTATTCGCACGCAAATACCAATCTATACAGTCGAGTCGTGTATTTCAGATCAATTAGTGCAGAAAAAACAACTAGTGTTTGAGACGAAGTCGATTTATGCCGATGGGTAATGAATGCATTTAGAACATGCAATATACCATAGTAATTAACCACACTCACCAACTACCCCCGTCTCTGACCTCACTGTGATTTATTTATTATTTATTCATAACATTATTGAGTTAGAGAAGTGACGGTAACATAAGATAGTCAGATTTCATATGGCCTGCAGTTGGTGTATTTTTGTTCACAGTTGCTAGAATGTGCTTAAATTTAATGTTGTTGATTTGTGATTCTGCATGGAACGTTATTCAAAGAGTTAACACAATTCACTATGTCAACATTTAACCTTCTGTGATGTTCTACCTTTTTACCTCATAACTAGTTCTTTCGACATTCCCGGATCTTTTACAGGTTGACTTCTGAAGGAGACGAGTGATTAACGAGACCTACCTCCATCATTCACTCATGTTCGATTGTTTAGCGCTTGTTCTGTTAGAAATTCCTTGTTATCTGATATACAATGAAGTTTCGCGGTGGATCTGTTTGTTGTGCTTAATTTGTGCTGAAATTGTAAAGTGCTTCGAACGGTTGATATTGTTTACACAACAATAAAAGTGTTTTGCGGTTTATCAATTTGTCAAAGAGGCAGTACCCTTAAAGTCTAGCATGATATTATTTCCTACAACCACATTAAGAGGGGACGCAGAAAATGAGAAATTTCTGTAAAAAGAACCAGGAGTTCGGAATGTGGCTCAAGCCATTCCGAACGCAACACCGCAGAAAGACCGGTGTATTGATTGATTTCGGTCAAGAGATCAAAATTAGTCAATACACGCGTAAAACCTCACCTTCGGCTGCGCATATGATGCCATTGCATAGCCATATGCCGTCCTCCTCCACAATGAGCCCTCTGTTGCTATCGTTGTGTTTACTGTCATTACTCTTATACCTGGCCCGCGTGGTGCAGTGGTAAAAGGCGCCACTGACACCAGCCCGGTCGAGCGATCGATCCCGACCCGGGCTAACCATGCCTTCCATCCCTCTGGGGTCGGATAAATTGGTTACAGACATGTCTGGGAAGGTAAAGACACTGACTTGATATAGCAGCTGGCTCCCGCAAGTCATTGTATAGGCCAAACGATTCTGAATTGAACACGAACCTTCGGAAACTGATCAACGCCGACACCTTCACCTTTACTTTCACCTCTACTATTCTCGCCAATAAAAATTTTGGTTCTGTTCTGCAGTACTAGTACTCTTTCAGGTTCAATTACAGAAATTTGAGGAATAGAAGACGTCGTGTCCGTCCTGTGTCAACATTTAAACGTAGTGTTTCCGGAGTAACGAACGGGATTGACCAGAAGAACGACCGGTCACGATCGCATTACACTTTAAGCTCTATTTACGATGGTATTCCGGCAGGCAATTCAAAATGTCTGTTATGACTCATTCATGCTTGGCAGCGCAGCAACTGAGCGAAATAGCTACTGAAACTACAATGAGCTGTAGACTGGGGTGCATACCCTATCCACTGCATTCCAACTTTCATTTAATTTTTCCCTAAAAGTTGCTAATGTAATTCTTACATCTACATTCACGTCATTTGGTGGATACTGTTGTGTCCTCCTACTCGCGGACACACGACAACTATTTATCGAAGAGAACTGAAGACAACTGAAGAGAACTGACGAGAAGTGAAGACAACTGAAGACCCCCTATGAGCCCACGGCTGGCCTTTTATGCGGCCAGCTTCCCGCCTTACCTACCCTAGATGACCTACGCGGCGGGCTCGTTAGTGGCTGGTCACAGACACAACAGATACACATATGGCGGTGATACAACGCAATACCTATAAACACGTTAATCGTAATTACAGGACGTAATTAAATTACTAACAAGCCTGATATTAGCAAGGAAAGAATCAACGAGCGAAAAGAGAAGAAAATACAGCGACCGAGAAGTTGACCGCAATCGGTGGTTGTTTCTTCAGGTAAACACATTTCTTTAGGTTACAGGGAAATTTCAAAGGAAATTTTTTCATGTGTTAAGAGCGCTACATCCTTCTGCCCAGTCTGGAATACCCTTCATTAATTGCCACGTCCGATTCTTTGAACCTCGGCATGATGGAGAGTGGGGTCTTCAAACTTTCGCAAAATCTGTGTCGTTTGATCAAGTAATCTCGATGTAGATTTGGACTTTTTCAGACTTTGATGAAGGCGATACACGCCGAAGCGTTAGTCTGTTCAGTCAATAAATATCTGTGCCGATGTCGGTCCTGAGCTTCAACTTAAAACCTACAATCTACAACCACTCTTCATTAACTCGGACAGAGAGAAACTCCGCCTAGGTTTTTTTTCGGCTCTAAATAGGTCTTGCAGGATCTCTGAATGGGAGGCTAAAATAGGCGTCGAGAAACGCGCTCCATGCGATATTTTCGACACGCTGCAAACCAGTTGCTGAATCGATTACATCGCAGACATATGCTAATGATCTCTGAGCATTTGAATGTTTTGTTTTCTTACATTATTCCCGTCTACTCAGTGATGCTTCTTCCGCCTCGTCGTGGCTCCTTCGCCAACACATCACTTAGTCGTAGCTGAACATTTCCCACATAGAGTTTGGACCTTTTCCGCTGTCGTTCTTGTTCTATACGTCCGGTTTTTTAAACATTTGTGACCAAGGTTTATTGCTTCATTTGTCGCAGCAAAGTGAATTGTTTTCAATCTGCCGTTGGTTTACTCGTGCGCAGTGAATTTTCGTAGACCTAGATGTCATTCTGAGATCCCCACGATTACAGTCTTGTAATATCCTGGGAGGAATTAGCAGAGATCTCCCTGGATCAACAATCTCCAGGCGTGCTCACCAAATTGGACGTTTTTCAAACCACGTCTGACGTTTTTCGAACCAGATTGGACACTTCTCAAGCCACCTTGGCTTGAAAAACGTCCGACGTGGTTCGAAAAACGTCCAAATCAAAGTGAAAATGGTATATCTTGGTGAGGTTGACTTGAACGACTAACATCCGATTTGAAGAATCTGGTTGAATATTGCTTATTGTTTTTGCTTTCAAAATTGGCCACAAATCCGTTCGGCCATCAGTCCTCCCTTCTGGACAATGTCGTTGTGCATCAATCCATATTTGAGCTCCTCTCACTTCCCCGAATCGATTTCTGATAATCGTTTCAAATTTCACTCAGGTCACGCTAGCGATTTGATAATACGGTGTTTTTCTTCAGTTAAATGAAATAATTGTACTAAATTGCAGGCGTAGATGGTAGCGAAGGTCATTGGCAAGGGCTTTTTACGTATGCTGCTTCAGGCGTTTCCACAGCCCGCAGTTCAATTAGGTGAGCAGTTTTTGTACATATTTTTCGTTATACCATATGTTTGTTGCAATTGCACTGTTCTCCATAGTGTCTGTTGATTTTATTCCATTTCCGTCAGTACTCGTGTGCGTAACGCGAAGGTTCGCGTTTAAATAAAATTACATAAATAAATATGTGGTAGTCTCCTCCCTGTTGGTGCATTTTCGTGGTGCTTTTGTAGTGTTGGGTTTACATTGCCTCATCCGAGTCTCATTGTCGTTCGTTATTCAAAACACAATGGAAATTTATTCGAAATCTTCTTGTCTGTTCTTCCAGAAACATGAATTGGTTGAAAACTTCCAAGAACTTTCTAAATTCTTTGGAACGTTACATGCTTCCTCCCGTTCGGTTTCATTCTCTTATTCTTTCACTAAAAGCGGGATTCTGTTTGAATAAAACCTGGGGCCGTCTGCTCGTCTCACCCGAGATTGCTGGGGGATGGGGCAGGGGGTGGAGCCAGCCCGTATGATTGGAGCCGGCCCGTGTTTGATGTGCTCTTACTGGCTGGCCCCTCCCCTTCCCCCATCCCCCAGAAATCTCGGGTGAGACGAGCATACGGCCCCTGACTTGGCTAATTTCTAATTTCCTTGCTACGATTGATGACATTTACAACAGTGTGATAGTTGATGTTGCAACAAATACAAGTTCAAAAATGAAAAATATAAGAAATGGTTCGTATTCATTGCAGGACAAGGTACTGAATCTGTTGTGAAAGGCGTTGGCTGTCGACCAGCTCAAAATCGTGGAGCATTGTTGAAGGTGAGCATTTTAAATCGTTAGTTATAGTGGGAAGGCAGGGTGAGGAAAAGCTATTCTTTCCGTTTGCGAGCGTTTTTTTTGTGTACCATTGAATACGTACAATTACCACAATGAATTTTGTGCTCAGTTTGAATTCTTGGCTAAGAAACTACTCATCGGTCCATGTTCACTTGATTTCGGATTTGTTTCAGTTTCAACGTGATAACTATTGTAACTGAAGCACATACAACTGTGCAGCGGTATATTTTTGATTTTACTTCCCGGTAATATCTCAATTGAAAGCTTTCAATGAAAAAACGGGTTAGTAGAACTATAATCACTTGGAAAATATAAAAAAAACATCAGACAGAAAAAAAAACATTTGTGGTTATCAGTCACACATTATGGAGTAATGATGGAATGGGTAGGTATAGGTTTTATTTCAGTTGTGTTTCGTCACGTTATCGTCGCTGTATCTTGGTGGTTACCTTGCTCATAAAGGTGCTTCGTACCTGGAAGAGAACGAGATCTTCGTGCCGTCTGATGACGATGACGACGATTAATTTCACAGTTCTCACCATTCCCACTCTCCTCTAATCGATGATGAACATTTTGGCATAATAGTAAGTACAATACCTATAGTATGTGCTTGAAATAAGCGGGTAGATGATAACTGTCATTTTAGCTGTAAGGTGCTCTCATTGAAACAACGTATACTATAACATTCGTAGACGAGCTTGCAGGCTGTAAACTCTAGTGAATTATGAATTCACGATTTGCATGTATTTTTGCTTGACTTTGATCAGCTGTTCTCCATGATTGTGTTGCTATAGTACACAAATTATTAAAGAGTATTTTTGTCGTGGCTGTACGATCTGATGTCATTTGGTGTCACGCATTATGTGTCCGCATCCGATAAGTGTTTTTACAAATGGGTTATGGATTCTTATTAGTACAAATGCCAAAGTTTTAGCACACTAGTTCATTTATTACGAACTTCAATATGCTACTATCATTTCGTTCCGTTCACTGATTGGGTGCCATGGTAGCGGTCGCCGACACTGGAGATGTGAACGGACATATTTGTCGGTACTTCGACATGCGTTCCAGTTTGCTGCATTTTCTAGGAAGTATTTTTTGTGAGTGCAAAATTATAGCTCGTAGAGCAAGGTGGTGGCGAGGTCCGCTCCTAGTTAGTGCCACTGAAAACTCCCTGGGGTGAGCTGATGGTGGACCAACAAGTACTAGCGTCAGGCCCAGGTTGACTGATCGGCTGACGGTCAAATCTTGTCACAGAACTATGATTGAAAGTCGTCAAGATAATAGAGTGCATGCTAGAACGTCACCCGGAAATAGCGCGCAGGATCCCCGACTGGGTCCTGTGGGCAGTAAGTGAGGGCTACCGAGGAACGTAAGACCTCGAGTGAAGAAGCTAGTTGGAGTAGGAACGCTCAACGTAGAAACGCTGAGTGGAAAGTCCAGAGAGCTCGCTGATTTGATGAAGAGAAAGAACATCCAGGTGATGTACCTGCAAGAAATTCTATGGACGGCCAAGGAGATTGGAGAAGAGGTCAAAGTCTTCTACAAGGGTGAAAACAGCAGAAAGAACGGCGTAGGCATAGCGATCTCGGAGTCTATCAAAGGTTCGGTGTCCGCTGTTCGAAGGGTCAGCGATAGGATCATCTCCCTGAGGATCCATGTAATAAACATACATACATACAAATGAAGGCGGGGTGCTGGAGAACAATATCAGTTTACGCACCTCAGACCAGCTGCCCAGGATAAGAAAGGATAAGAAGGATACGAGTTCTACGAGGCACTGGACGAAGTTATCAGATCTGTCCCTGACGACGATTTCCTCACCATTGCGGGAGATCTGAATGGTCATGTAGGGATCGGCCGTAGAGGACTGGAGAGGGTGCATGGAGGAAGAGGAGTTATTGTTATTGTTTATTACATGTAGTCAGGTATATGCAACCATAACATAAAACTCAACACAAAACACAACACACAATAGAAAAATAACAACATATGACCAAGAGAAAAAAAGAGAAATAGGAACAAAATCAGAAGAAAAGAATAAGTAGACAATACGCCTAGCAAGACGGAATTATCGGTTAGATGGAATGGTATTATGAAGGAATTGAAATATGGAAAGAAGTCGAACGCTTGAGCAGCTTCTGGTATTCCCTACCAGCCCTATTTATAAAGAATGTTGCTCTAGCTGAAGACCTGACCAGGGGAAGCAGTAGTTTATAAGTTTCACCCCTAGTCCTGGTAGGATACAGTTGGAAGAAATTACCCTTTAGTTTAAGTTTGCCTAGGAGGATTTTACGCACCACTAACAAGTCGAAGAACTTTCTTCTAGATTCCAAGGAGGACAGACCGAAGGACAGATTACGCTGCGCAGATGAAGGGATCCGTCTGAAATCAAAACCTCGAGTTCTTATTAGAAGCTTCCTAGTAAAACTGTTTTGCACAGATTCAATCATATTGATAAGCGTCTTCTTCTTGGGACGGTACCATATTCCGAAATAGGACGGATGTAGGTTTTGTAGGCTTTTAAAAGAACTGAAGGGTTGTTCGTTCGCAAAGCTCTAAAGAGGTTGAGCAACTGTAGGTTGGCCTTCTTTTTTAAGGAAATACAATGCTTATCGAACTGTAATTTGTTATCATAAGAAAACCCCAGATCGGTCACATCAGTAGTGACCGATACACGTTGTCCATCTAAAACATAGACAAGATGAGGGTTGTTGTTCCCCAGATGCAAAATCTTTGTCTTCGCCGGAGACAGCGGCAGACTCCAAACTTTAGACCACTCCAGAAGCGCATCCACAACATTTTGCAACACGTTGGTGCTAAAAACGAAGACGGTGAACGAATTCTGGACTTGGCAGTCGTCCACGACCTGACAACCTTCAGCACATTCTTCGCCAAGAAGAGCCAGAAGATGACCTACTGCGGTGGATGTCATTGAACGGAAGTCGAGCACATCTCATTGTTAGTGCGAAGACAGGATCTGAAAGCAGTAAAAGACATGAAGGTGCTCCCCGGCCAAGACGTCGCGATGTATCATAGGCCGTTGGTTGCAGACCGGAGTGTCTTGGTACCTCCTAAGATGAAGGAGAGGACTGAACTCAAAATCCGATGGTGGAAACTGAAACGTTCCTGTGAAGAGCGAGCTCAAGAGGAAACCGTTAGCCGCTGGTCTTTCGAACCCGGGTGGGCCAGTTAACGAGACATGCAGAAGAAATACTTGGTAAAAACAAGGCCGGATAGAAAGGAGACAGAGCTGCATGGTTCTGGAATGAGGTTCAGAAGGCGATGAAAGAAAAAAGGCGTCCAAAAAGTGGCAGACGTCTAGTTCTCCGGAAAAGCTCGCCAAATACAAGGGGAATAAAAGACGAGCGAAGGCTGCGGTGTCGCAGGCGAAAAAAGCACGAAAATGCACGCATGATGGATGGCCTGTACGAAAGAAACTGGTAAATCACAGGTTGAAAAATTCGCCATCTACCTAGCAGTACTGGGTGTAAGAGTAGCGAAAAACGCTGAAGGAATCGTGCTAATAGCGCCGGCAGAAGTTAAGGCCAGATGGGGAACATTTCAAATGCCTTCTGTATGAAGAGTTTCCTCGAGAAAGTGCCTTGAAACGGAGCCAGTGGAAGGCCCTATAGAGCTCTGGAAGGAGGAAGATGTTCAGAGTGTTCTGAACAACTTCCTGTGCTCTTGGGACTTTGCAGCAGCGCTGACGGCGTGCCGCTGGTATTGCACGGCCTTCTACAACTCCTTATTAAGTTCTTCTTCGACATCCTCCTACCGCCGGACAATCGACTCTGATATTATTGGCAGCTTCTACATATTCGTAGCGCGCGAGTACCATTTAATCTGGAAGATTTTTTTCAGTATTAATATGTGCGCGTACTGCAGTGGTAAGAGGCGCTACCGACACCCGCACGGTCGAGCGATTGATAAACGCCCGCACTAACCAGGGTTTCGGTCCCTCGAGGTCGAGTACATTGGGTAAATTGAGCAAGTCATTCTATAGGTCAAATAAGCATTCACCTCACCTCTACTATTTGAATATAACACGAATGCGGTGGCGCGTCCTCAGAGGACAGATCGACGCCGGAACGTTTGCCTTTACCTTAGCGTGATAACCTAGTTTTGTTAACGTATTTTTACTGCTTACTGCCATGCATAGTAGATGTAGTGACACAAGAACAGCTCCTCAGACTGAAGAGGTGAAACCACCAAGTCTTTTCTCACTTAAGATTCCAAAAGCAGAGCTGACAGGTGTGCACTTCGAAATCTGCTTTGCGACTAGTAATCTTTCACTGCACTTTTCTCTCAAATCTTGAGGAGAAAGTCATCGATCGGACATTTTTTCTGCGGTCGATGGGTGTTTGGCTGTGTTCGCGACGGAGCGTTCTCTGGCAGATGCTCGGTGGTGTTCGGCGAGATGACTGATGGTCATTGCTTCAAATTTCTCGTTGTCTGCATTTTTTGCAGTGTATTTTGTTATTCTGCCACTAAGTAAGTATGTAGTATCGAATATTATGCCGGTCTGAATTCGAATACAAACGAGTTTCTCCAATTTCTTGTTGTGCTCCTTGTGCAATTAGACTAAGAAGTTGCACAGACGCGAAAACTTCCCCGATGCGGTCGCGAACGCGGCGCTCTGCTGCCACGCGGCAGCTTCCGCAGTGTATCTTAATGAATATGAATGGTTGATCCATATTCCCCTGTATATATTTGCAGCTTTTCGAATCGAAAAGAGAAACGTACGTCCAAGTCTCACTGGTGTGATATTCCGGGAGGAATATTCGCCATGTGGATCTCGAAAGAAAGTCGTTTTCGCTGTGGGGAAATACACTTTATGCTCGCAGTGAATATCATTGGTCTGTTTTCACGAAGCAACGGCGCATAACTGCAATCCCAGTGGCGGCCGCCGCTCGTCCAGCATTCACAGCCACCGCCGTTCATAAATTCTCCACACTCTCCAATTCGTAATTTGTCACTTTTCTGTTGTTTGCAAACCCCGAAAGATGGAGAAATCATGCGACATTCACTATGTATGCTTTTGTTCTCCACTGCTACAAAAATACCTGCTGCAGTGATGATGTCCTATGAAATTAGGATTTTTCGGCATTATTTGGGTGGTCACGGTTGAGAAGTTGATGTATCATCACTTCTGTCAGTTGTCATGTTGTAAGCTTTAGTTAGAAATGAAATAATTAAACGTAGAAATACCCAACTCGAAACTATTAAAAGCTATAAGAAGACGTTCCTATGAGCTTGTTCCAAGCCTTTTCGCAGACTTACACACCATAAAGAGATAACCGTTCAACTTCGACACACTTCAGTAAGAAGAATTGGTACAAATGAATAAAACAAGAACTAGCCTGGCAATCGGATGAACTATCCGCAAGTATTTCCCAGATAATTGCTTTCTCGGGGAGATTGGGTGTGTAGAGTTGTACTTAGCCACTCTGATCTCACAGAGGAAATAGTAACTGATTACCCCTTGTACCAAAAATCTGTCGCTCAACGTCTGTCGCGCGGGAAGATCGCGACGGCGTTCCTTTGGTCCCGCCTGGAAAAGTATCGTTGCCGCAGCAGCTTCACTGTGTAGAGGTGCAACGCAGACATGATGTGGGGATACGTCATTCATCTTGTTGACACTGTTTCTGCATTTTCTTTTGTAAATCTGATTGTTCGGCGCGTACAAATATACGTGCAACTTGAAAAAGAGGTAAGACTTCAGTTTTCCTCTTCGTTTACTCCTTTTATTCTTTAGAGTTTCGAGCAGGTTGTTCCTCTGTGTTCTTGTTCACAGCCTGCTCATTCAGAAAACGTTTTCTCGAAGTAGTCAGTACGTGTCTTCTCTAATAATAGGTTAATATGTACTGATGTTCCAGGTTCACCATGGCTAGTGCCGAAAAGTATGGAATCGAAACGGACTCTATGACTCTTCAACGATTTGTTCTTCAAGAACAACGTAAATTTCCGGAAGCAACTGGTGACCTCACAAATCTTCTAACATCACTTCTTACAGCCTTCAAGGTGATGTTATTTCTCGAATTGATTCAATGTGTTTGTCGATATTTTTCGAAGAACAAAGCGCCGTCTCGATATTCAAATTCTTTATTATTAGCAACTCGTCTTCGGGTTTCCAGGCTCTGACGAAAGCGATAACGACGAAACGTTAGCCGGAGAAAAATTATGTATACCAACCTCGGAGTCGCTAAAAACAAAGAATTTGAATATAGAGATAAAGACATGCCGAGGTTTATAGAAAGTCGACCCTGGAGTAAAGCGCCTTCTCTTGCAAGCCTATCGTCATCATTGCTTACTGCCTTTGCCAATGCAGTGACCTTTCATTTCCGTTCTATTTTCCTTCTACTACTCAGAGATAAAGTACGATTAAATATTCATACATTGCAGGCGATTTCAAGCGCTGTACGAAAAGCGGGACTGGCAAATCTCTATGGAATTGCTGGAAACACAAATGTGCAAGGAGAAGAGGTTCGTGGTTTTCCATTTTGCTTTTGTACCAGATTACTGTAGAATCGTTAAGTCAATCCGTTTCATTCATTTCTACGGGTAGTATTTTTCGCTTTATGTTAAATTCTCGCGGCGAAGTCAACCATCTGGTGTCTGCATTATAGCGCTACCTACACATCTGTCATTTTCGAGAGCGTAAAGTTTTTTGTTCCCGGTTATGGCGGATTGTGTCGCTCTATACTTTCTCTATCTTGCCTAATACTTAAAACCGCTAACTCATTAATACTCAACAACGTGTCTCCCCCGGGCAAAACTACATCATACATTATTGGTGATTTATTTCTTCCCTCTTCTATTTTATGGAGGTCTCCTTTAAAGGAGGCTTATACTCAGCAGCAAAGCAGTGTCGTACCCAAGCGATTTGGCCGCTGAAGTCATTGTCGTGGCACAGCATCCTAATCGCTTTCAAATTGAAATCATGTCAAGTATTAAAATTAATATGATATCCTAGCAAGTTTCCCTAAAGTCCCATATTTGATACCGTAACACCCTCTGCTGTCGCGCGTGATTTGTCTTTGCCCTGTACTTGACCATCGCTGTGCTGCTTCGCAGCTGAGTATGAGCGATTTTCCAAAAAGTGCGCAATTCACGACGGCGCGTCGTTTGCCGTTTTAGAGTAACACAAATTGTTCAAGGCAACTGTAAAATGTGTCCCGGATGTACAACAAATTTGGGCAAAATAATTAATTTTAGGTTGAGCTTGTGTGTGTCTTCTGGCAGTTTTATAATAGATTATGTCATTTTAGACGTTCTGTTGTTATTTCAGGTCAAAAAGCTGGACGTTCTTAGCAATGAACTCATGATAAATATGATTCGCTCTTCATACACGTGCAGCGGAATGGTGTCGGAGGAGAATGACAATGTTGGTGCTTACCTACTTTCAGAATTTTTGAATGGTATTTCAAGCGTTCTAAGTGAAGTGCACCTCTTGAGGTTCTAAGACATTTCAGTCGCTGCTTTGTTTTCAGATAATCGAAGTAGACGAAGGAAAACGAGGCAAATACCTCGTCTGTTTCGATCCTCTGGACGGATCGTCCAATATCGACTGCCTTGTTTCCATCGGTAAATCAGTTTCTCAACCAAATTTTGTTAAATTACAGTGTTGATGGCAGACTCTCCTTATTACCGCTATCAAAGCTCTGAGCCTGATTGTTTTAGTCATGCTTCCAATCACTTCCTTCGTTTTATGGTTGGGATGGAGAGCACCTAATATTTTTTCCCTTTTTTTTGAACACTGACAAGAAATTCACGTTAAGAGTGTTGAGTCTGGCTAAAACAAATTTCGAACTCCCTGCAGTTCTACAGGTTCAATCTTCGGCATATGGAGGAAAAATACGGAAGGCCCAGCGGAAGCAGCCGATTTCATGCAACCAGGAAGGTGAGATAATTCGCCTACATGAATACAGATTATATTCGAAAGTGTCTCTTTTCAGGTCGCTCGTAGCTGCTGGATACTGTCTTTATGGTTCAGCAACAATTGTTGTGCTTTCAACTGGTAACGGTGTCAATGGGTTCATGCTCGATCCGGTATGCTCTATTTTCTAGAATACCACCTGCAATAAAAAAAAGTAGTGCACAATTTCTTTCATCGACGAAGATGAACTGTGCTGGCCGTGGATGTTAAACGATCGCTACGATCCCACTATATAACTAGCGAAACCGCGATGTTTGTAATGGGTGGCTCATATGGGTCCCACCGCGTTATTCTGTTACCGTACACCGAGAGCACCCACAGCGACAGGGAGCTAATGAAATCCTTCATTTCTTTTCAATCAAAATTTCCACAATTTGCATTTCTTTCGAGTCGGCCGATAGGCCGCCTGAGTGCTGGTATCTTTATGTCACGCGCGCTAAAATATACGCTCGCGGGCGCAGATTCGATCTTTCCGTAGATTTATGCATTGCGATGAAACCAACTGATAGTGAATTAAAACTGAATATTGAAATATTATTTGTTCTGCGACTAATATTAGCCGTCTTTCCTCAACGATTTTATATTTTCGCCATTTTTAGCTTGTATTTGGTCGCTGAAATAGAGCTGGAGTGCAACTCCTGTTTCCTGTATACTTCCTTTGCAGAGCATTGGTGAATTTATTCTCACTCATCCGAAGATGCGCGTTCCTGAAAAAGGGAAAATCTACAGCATTAATGAAGGATACGCGAGGCACTGGAGCCAAGGACTTTCGAAGTACATTCATACAAGAAAGTTTCCCGAGGTAACTTCTTAATTTGGCCGCTTAGTTTTGATCTTATTATTACTACAAAGAATCATCATGATTTCGACATAAACAACTACGACAGTAGTTTTTTTAGACTCCAAATAGTATCCGCTGTATACATAGTAGCATTTCTTGATGGTTTCCGATATGATTTACTCGGAAATTCTGGACTTTCATTTTTTTCGAAACCGTGCGAATAGTAGTGCTACGGGAGAGCTCATTTATTAGCAGTACGGCAAAAAAGTTCTTCTTACTTTCCAAAACAACGAGTTTTGCTTTGTATTGTAAAATTTACGAAATAATATTATTAGAGATGTCAAGTTTCTAGAGAGTTGCAAATTGTGTAGTCATAACGCCCGACACTACTAGACGACACCGGAATTCACTGATTTTTCAAAAATTTTGTTGGATGACTTCCGTGTTCATGCGACTGTTTTTGATTTTGTTACCCAGTGAACTCAACAATGTACAATGGATGTTTAGAGTATGATCTGAGCTTAAAGTTTAGCATGAACTCTCCCCGTAAAAATAGCCTCCTACTGTTGTTGTCAACGTCTGAATGTAGCAAGTATTGTTACAGGATGGTAAAAAACCAATGGTGCAACGTTACGTCGGATCGATGGTCGCTGATATTCATCGAACAATCCTGAACGGTGGTATTTTCCTCTACCCTCCAACCAAGGACGCCCCTCAGGGAAAGGTGCGTGATCAATAATCAGTTTATTAGTCAACAAAGTCTCATGGAACTTGCTAGAACTATTCTGACTTGATTACGAAGAAGAAGAGGTACTACTTACTGGTGAAATGCCATGTTGAAGATTGGTTCATACTTGGTAGAAAAGCAGCGCAGTGGTGGTCAAGCGTAAGGCCCTTGTTATAGGTTCGCTCGCACCCCAGCGTAACTCGTCCATTCAGCATCAGACAGCGTGGGGTCAGACACGTTTGTACGAGTTATCATGGTGACGCTGGCGTGGTGACGCGCACGGTCTATTATGCACACGCTCGCGAACCTTCCACGCTCTCGTCGCTGCGTCTTCCACTGCGATGGACCGTTTTGCTGGGGGTGGGTCGATCACCTCGCGCATTGCTCTGTATGCTTCGGGCGCGTGCGTGCGTGCGTCGCGCCCGCAGCGTCTGCGTTAGCGGCGCACGCGATCACCGCTCGCAAGTCGCAGACGCTCATCGCGAGCGAACCTATAACAAGGGCCTAAGGCCTTTGTTATACCAACGCTCGTGGTGAGCGTCAGCTGCTTGCGAGCGGTGAGCGCCCAGCCGCTAACCTCA
This sequence comes from Nippostrongylus brasiliensis, assembly GCA_030553155.1. Classification (NCBI taxonomy): domain Eukaryota; kingdom Metazoa; phylum Nematoda; class Chromadorea; order Rhabditida; family Heligmosomidae; genus Nippostrongylus; species Nippostrongylus brasiliensis. The sequence goes on from CP130737.1 coordinate 16,296,867, forward strand.
GACGCTGAGCACGCGATGCACGCAAGCACGCGCCCGAAGCATACAGAGCAATGCGCGAGGTGATCGACCCACCCCCAGCGAAAGGGTCAATCGCAGTGCAATGCGCAGCGACTAGAGCGTGGAAGGTACGCGAGCGTCTGCATAACAGCCCGTGAGCGTCACCACGCCAGCGTCTACGTGATAACTCGTATAAACGTGTATGGCCCCACGGTGTCTGATACTGAATGGGACGAGTTGCGCTGGCAGACGCTGGGGGGTGAGCGTCGGTATAACAAAGGCCTAAGGTAGAGACGCAGGGAACTTACTGTAGCAGCAGACCTCCGCTTTCGAGTATGGATGGCCCATGAGCGCTGTCTAAACGTTTAATGACCCGTGACATATATCCGATCTAGAAGCCACGATTCCTATATCAAAGAGAAAATAATAACTGGTGTCGAGGTCTGCTCATACTTTGCAGCGAAACAGTGCGGCCACCGAACGATTAGCCCGTCAAAACCACTCTTTGTTGCCGACTGTGAATGGACCATTGGTGTTGATCAAAGTCTGCATCACTACTAAAACAATACATTAAGGCAGTCATCTCGTTTGAATCTAAAATTTGCACATGTACTTCTTTACAGCTGCGTCTCCTTTACGAGTGCGCTCCCATATCTTTTATCATTGAGCAAGCTGGCGGAATGGCAACTACCGGAACGGTAAGATAATTTACCTGTTCTGAAAAACAGCTGTTGAGGAAACGGGATATTATTGGCAAGAGCGTTGGTGGTTTCGAATACCCATAACGGGACGGCACGTTGGTCAACAACTGCCATTCAGATCAAACAACTTTCTGAATACAACCTTGTCAATTATCGGCACAAATTCTTCTTGAAAAGAAAAAAATAGCGGGTATACTGCATCCCGCTGGTGCTACAACGCGTCGAAGTAGTAACGGCGCTCCAAAGATAACTTGGGCACACCTACTTTTTGCCACTCATTTTTGATTGTTCAACATCCAGTTGTCAGGGTATAAGAATGGATAACATTGCTAAACAATCAGCAGGGTAAGTAAATAAAACGACAACACAAAAAAATCAAAGACAACAGTAGCGAACTGCATGCCATCGATTTGAACTGACAGCCGTTTACCTGTAGACACTGCGATGGCAGCCGCCGCACCACTACTCGCCAGGTGTTAGGCGATCTTAATGAATCGCAATTTTTGGGGTATATAGTAGATTTATTCTCCCCGACCGTAATATTTTCGTTCACGAATCTATCCCTGGTTATCCTTGGACGTTAGAATCCCAGGCTGCGGGTACGTGGTGATTTGCCTTTCGGTGAAGCCCATCACTTAATTTGGTGACGCAAATTTCAACAATTAGTAGTTGCAACTGTTTTACGATAACGGGGCCTGCAAAAAAACGTCATTTGTATTTTTCGTTTTCCACTCACGACATCACCTGCGATGATACCTGGTCGTTCTCTAGGGTCCTCTTCTTGATGTCGTGCCGGAGCATATTCATCAGCGTACTCCGCTTTATATGGGTAGCAAGAAGGACGTTGAAGAGCTTCTTTCTTATCTTGAACAGGACTGATTTCTGTTTGTTGCAAAATGTTGGACTGTGCATCAGTTTCTAGGTGACCTAATAAATAGTTTAGTCTTCTTCACCGTTCATTTCGTACGAAAAACCGATTGTAGTGGAAGTGTGCTGTGAATCGACTTCTCATAATGACCAAAATCTGTTTTTTCGTTTACTACCAGACGTCTGAAACTCCAAAGCGACAAGAGTTCGTATTTATTCACAGTTATTTTTCGTACTTAGTATGACAAACTCAGGCAGCTCACGTAACTCTGTGACTTAGTCACGGAGCTTATTGAAAGGTTCTCTAGAGGTGCACTATGCACACGATAACATTGAACATAAGAAATCTGATCATGCACATTAAATCACACTGTGTATTGTACTGACACCTGAAACCTGTGTTTCTGACTACAACTGTACAATAAAGCTTATACAAAGAATCACAAACGTAGCACATATGCAATATCTAACCCGTAACATAAAAATAGAAACCTAATCAAATGTTTCCCAATTGTTTTTGGGCTTAGCAATGGCACATTTTGACTCGTCAGGACTAGTTGGCGACTTGAAAGGATCGAAAAACGGATCGATGCTTGGGGTGTAGAAGGTAGACTGGCTGAAACAGTACTTTATGTTATGCCCATATTTGTGCTTGCACTGTCTGCAAAACACTAACCCAACGGGTATCGGCGCTGGCCCTGGCACATTCCTGAGGCCGGATTGTGCAACTGAAGTAGATGGCGATGGCTGCAGATTCATAAGGAGCGATGCGTTCGACGGCAGTGTCTGAATACAATAGATATTCATTTGATAATTGTAATATCTGGTACGGCGCTTTCGGGAGTCCATGACCAGGCGGCGTTTAAAGGCGCATCCATACTTGGCAGCAAATCAGCACTAGCCAAATACGGGGCAGAGACGCAGCGAATTCATAGCAGTAACGGCACGTACGTATTCTTAAACGCTAAACATTCCGCAGAAGGACACAACACCTAATTCCAGTGAGATCCAAAGATATGGTGGTTTGAGCAGTCACACAGTCCATTACTGCCAACGCTGCATTGTTGCCGAGTTTAAATAGGTTTTAAGGGCCCTTCAGACTTAACGGTGTTACTGCCGCAGTAATGATGAGGCATAAGAACCAGCGGCGCACGCGGCAGCAGCGCAATAGAGGTAGGGCTGCTGCCGCTTTCTAGTTTTACTGCGGCAGCAAAAACCTGAACTCTGTCAAATTATTTTTCACTGTAATTTCGCTTACTGAGTTTATCAGGGGAGCTGATCGCGAATATAATACTCGATTTCAAATTTACTAGCGAAAACCACCCATATCGTCAACTGAATATTAAATAGCTTTTTGCCGCAAATGGGCGCAGCTATAGCTGAAATACGTGCACCCCCTTTTTACTACTCTACATTGATTTACTGCCGCAGTAGAGTCTGAAGGGGCCATCAAGTGAGCCTTCAATATTTGTTGATACCGCTGCAGCAGCAGCGGTTTGTCTCAACTGTTGCAGAGTGTGATGAGGTTATGAACTTGTTTCTTACGTCACGTATCGTCGTGGTGTTCTCAATTGGTGTATCAAAGTCGATAAGATTCGCAACCGGCACATTCGACGTTTCCTCGGGGAACGGCGAAGAATCACGAGAAGAGTCACTATCTGCCTGAAAAAAATGGGTAGAAATGTGACTTCAGAGTGCCGACAGCCGTCGACAACTGAAAACTTGCCCCTGGCTTTCGCCATTCGATATTGTCGAAAGACATTGGCTCAAATCCTACGTTCTTAGACGACTTCTTCAATGTCCAGTTCTTTGGCTTTCGGATCTCCTTCGGTGTTAACTTGTTCAGTTTTGCTCCAATCTGTAAAAAAACGAAGGTTTTACAGCACTACGAGGTTAGAAAAATGAATACAATTCAGCTTTACGCTCGTATATACACTTTATATATGTTCCATGTACGCTTCAAGTGCGCACAATATGAACAAGATGACCCCTTGATCGATTATCGACCTTAGCATTTGAACCAACTGTATGTTGCGATGTTTCTACGCAACTTTTAAAATTGTTATAATGCCATTGTAATGCTCCAGTCATACTCTGCACTCCTCAAAAAGTTTTTGTTTGTATAAAACTACTCGTTTTTGGAATCCAGGCTCTGACGAAGGACCCAAAACGTCAGCAAATTGAATAATTTCTATAACGATCTCCGAAGGCTTCATGATTTCAACGCAGCATACATTTAAAGAAGGCTTTTACAGCATAATGAAGAATCGTCAAAAAGAAAAAAACCAACCTGTATCCCAGTCACTTTGTCCTTTAACGCTCCAATGACATCAGTGGCATTCTCTTTAACCTGAAACTGTATGTTATGCACAGTTCTCAAGCGAGCACTGGAGTTGGCTAAGCATTTCAAGATACCATACCAACGTCTCTTCTAAACCACGTCACTCCAAAGGGTATGCCATCATACGCAAATATTAAATTCACAACCGACAGGACAGCACACGTACAGATCAAACATTTCAGGTATTCCACACTTTAATTATGCATACCAAGTACTTACGCTCAACATTGCTTGTTGTATGGCTTCTTGATTTAATGCCTAGAAAATGATCTCGGTCTTTGAAATTTCACAAATTCACAAGCCAGCAACTAAAATTCTACGCACAAAGAGTGGCGATCTTAGCCCTTCCAATTTTTGTATAAAAACAGAAACATCTTCAACTAACTTCTGACTGAATGCGCGACTTGATTTGCTTGTATTTAGTTCCGTACTCAAAGAAGCAAATCACACTAATAAAAGCCCAACTTCGTTTGATTTTAGGAATAATTGAAAATTCTCGGTTTATCACTGCGCGATGGAGTGTTCCGTAAAAATCAAACGTTGGCCGAGAAATATAACAACAAATACCTGCATTTTCAACCTGTCCATGTTCCCGATCTCTGTTTCGAACTCGTCTGAAATTGGCAAGCCACTATTAAGAGCACGCGTTCGTTCCTCGATGAACTAAACACGCAAACTAACCACATACTTTCATTCGAATAAATATTGGGGAATTATAAATTTACATGAAGTACATACACACTTACCCTTTCGAGATACTGCACACCGTCACTACCAATCAAAGAAGACAGAAAAGGTTGAAATGATGCTCTTTGTTCGCGCACAAATTTCTCCTTGTCCCAGTGGACAATCTGAAATATGAACACTTGAGAAGAGCGAAACACGAATGACAGAAACAACGGTGGCGTCGACGTCTCTTCTAAATAAAAACTGCGATGATTCATTTGAAAAGATGATCCCACTCAAATAGCATTTAACACACCCCCGTCGATTCGCTCCTCAGAAATCCCATTCGATAGCCGCCAAATAGCAGGACGTTAGCACGAAGGAAACTCCGCGATATAGAGTCTCCCATGTCCAGAGAGTTTTTCAGTTGACTTCTAAGGAATACCAATACCTGAAGAGGTAATTTGAACAAGCGATGAAAAATATTGTAAAAGCAATGAAGGATCATTTCAAAAATAGAAATGTTGCTGTTGTTTCGAGAAACTTTCAAAACAACTAAGCCACCTCATTTGGAATATCCGCTACATCATTGTGCGCGCTCTGCAGCGTTCGATCTTCGAGATCCACAATAACCACCTCACCGAGATCTTTGAGAACCTGAATGTTCAATAAAAATAAAACTTCAACTTCATTGTCACCTCATTCATTGGGTTTAGGAGAAGTCTAGGAAAAAGCGTTTCGAAAATGAGTTTAAAACGACCTGATCTTGCAATGGGAATCCCCTAAAATCCACAAAACCCCTGAGCTGCTTATCGTCTCTGGACATAGTATCCCTTATCGATTAAGCCGCTAAGAAATTGAGTTCGGGTTCAAGTAAAAAGTAACACACGTGACTATGCATAATCAGTGGGGCAAAAAATGAATTACACAATAAAAAGCAAAATCCAAAGCACGAGCAACATGAGCAATAGGGCAGTTAAGAGGGTAATGAATGATTCAAAGAGAGGATAAACGTGCAAGTTGGAAGATAAAACGCGAAGATAAACTGAAAATTAGAAATAAAAGTGATAGACGAGAAGGGGACAAATATTTCAAGAAAAGCGCACAACGACATTCTTAATCAATAAATGTTAACGAACTACAGTAACTATTTCCCTTACATTCGACTCCATAACCTGCTTCGGAACACCAATTAAGAACGGCATTGGAGCCATAACCATATCTAATAAAGATTGCGGCAAAACTGGTATGAAAACGGATTGCCTAAATTATAAACACATTCACTAAAAGAGAAAATAACCAGAATAACAAAGATGCTACGTTGACTGAACTTGGATGACTACATATGTAAAGAAATGCCACAAACCAAAACATCGGATAAAGAAGCGTGGAGGCAGCATAGATGCACGAGCTGAGCTGACTCAGCTTTCGACCAGTGAAAATTATTCGTCGCTCCTTCAGCAGACTAAAACATAAACACTATATTGATCGAATCATTCTTCTCTGAACAACCATTCCAGGAATAGCAACGACATCTTCCCCAATTCAATAAATAATCAAAACCGATTCCGAAATGAAATCACAATTCACTTATTTATTTATTTATTACGGCCGTATAAGACAGCCCTGAGAAAAATACACATCTGACTACTGCTCACAACCGAGAATCGACCACAATATTATGGGTTAAAACTCAAAATAAAGTTACACAATATCAAAGATGTCTATCTAAATTAATGACAGTCTAAATTAATGATCCTTAGTGGCCAGGGACTTCCGATATTCAATAAGAGCTTTATTAGCGACTTGTTTGAAGCTTTTGATGTTCTCGGGAGAGCCATGAATTCCACTTTTTAACTTTAGGTGCTTAGATCCATCTCGTACAGTAATGCTTTGAAGGTGTGGGGTAACCAAAACATAAAAAGGCTCAGAACTGAGGTCAACGATTTTCCCTTACAAATGTCGAAATCGAAACTTGGAGAATTTCCTTTTCTTTTGCCACGATCGATATGAAAGTTAAACTCAATTGAAACACTTGAATACCTCGCATAGATAGCAAGCATTTGCCTTGTCGACACAGCGTTGTAAAACTCCAACATAAATTTGTCTTCACGAAGCGTGGGCAGCTTGGAAGCGTCTGGAACCTTCACTTCCAACTTCTGAAATAATAATAAGAATGCTTTGAGAGAATAAAAAAAAGTGTGACAACGAGATTTTCAACCAGTAAACGCCGCTTTTTGTCTCGGTGAAAACCCAAGAACAAGCGGAACAGAACAAAGCAAACCGATTGTAACAACTACTTAAATGTTGAAGAGAACATGAAAATCTGATGAATTCTAATAAACTTACGTGCATGCCGTTTTGGCACTCAAACTGCAACGTGTCACCAACGTTAGGAATGTCAGTATGATAAATTCGTGTTAAAATTGCATCTAAGTCCTCTTGCTAAAATAAAAAGCACCTTTTACGCTTCGAATAATAACTGAACGCGTAAATAAAGAAATACATAGCATTATTTCAAGTAAATGAATAATATACTCACCGTTCCGTTATTCATTATCAGTGATAGTTGATTTAAAATTTTGTAAAACACGCCTGGCCACGAAAAGCCGCTGCAAAGTGAAATGTAGGACTGCATTAAATATAAGAAGCAACCAATAGAAAGACATATTAACGGCTGTAGATCACATGACACATTAAAATCTGATTACCTTAGTATACATATGCAGGTGTTATTTCTAGGAGTAAATCTACAATAGCCGAATGTATATTGAGATTGTGAATCCGTTAACACGAACGAGAACAGCTGCACAGCGTCAGAGTCCGTTCTGGAAATGAGAACAGTATCAATCTGAATCTTACCGATAATTAGTAATTTTGTAATGTCAGATCAGGGGCAAAGCTGTCACTGATATATTGCAGGAGTAACCAGCAATTCAGATCGCTGACGTGTAGAAGTTTGGCGTAACGAAAAAAAAATAACTTACTCCTTAAGTTCACATGGGAAGCTGAACTGTAGGACACTTTTCAGCGCAGACTCATAGCTGTAATCCTCAGGATATTTTGTTAATATGACTGGAGGACCATTTTCTACACCAGCTCCAATCTCGCAAAACACGTCGAACAAGGTAGCCATGTCCGTCCTAGGAAAAAACGCTGCAATCTATCCAGAATACTTTAAGAAAAAAACATAAAATATCACAAATAACGGTTCAATTGACCATTTGCAAGCCTTCAATGAGAAATGGTCCACAAAAAACTACCATAAAGTATATAGTCGTACCTGTGTCTAGAGGATAGAGCTATATTGGCCGTCATATTTGTTTAAGAGTAGCGTAGTGTTCAGAGACTGATGAAGCGCAGCTGATAGAGAAAAATATGGGAAGCTAAAAAAACAGTTGAGACTCGAATCTATTTCACAGAACAATTTACAACAACACGAGTTTCATGAACTATATGAAGAGGTTCTGAGAGACCTATACACCAGAACAATCTCAAAATATAGTTTACTGGGGGAAATTCTGGAGTTCTTGAATAGCGGAGGAAATCAAATTTAAATCATGGTTTATTTTTATCATCCAAAATGTGGCCATATGCGCAATCCGGATACGAGTAGACAAGGAGCCCTTTCGGACAAGTCATCCACTTTATGATACTTAGAGTTGTTAGAATTGGAAAGGAAATCGTAATCTACGTGCGAAATCTACTTCTACAGAAAATTTGTTAAGCAGCTGAGTACCAAAGAATGCTCACAACTGCAGCGGCTGCGAAGTTGCTGATAATTGGAGCGCGTCAAGCGAGGCTTCTCAATCATAGAAGTAGTTCCTCTAGGATGCTTCCAGCCGACCCGTGAACGAGGAATGCTCCGTCATTGCTACGAGCTATTCATGCCAGCAGAGGTGATCACTCCTATCGCCTACAAGTTAAATCAACCATGAAATACACGGATCGGAGCACCTCGAAAAAAACTCCACATCGCCAAAGTTCTAGATCGTGCAGGTTTGTACCAACGCCTCTTACGTGTTATTTTTTTCTCTTATTGCGAACCGAATCCATGCAATGAGCACCTGCAGCTGTTTGATTACGCTATTTCGCCGTTGCAGCGCTGACGTCAATTAATTTGCGGTTAGTGCGGTCTAAACACGCTGTTTCACGTCTATCGCTATTGAGCAGTCGCATCGAAGGGGATAGAATCGCTTTGATTTAAAATGCCTCGTTTGTTTCTCTAGGGGAATATTCCTTGCTCACATCGATTTCTCGTGATGATTTTTTCATACTTTTTGCTGTTGTTTCCAAAATGTATTTGACCCTTCTTCCATATTTGGTTCGTGTGTCATCAGTCAGTCTAAACAAAATTCATGGAAACTCATAGAAATCAGACGTTTCCTCATTTCTACCGTTTCGGACTAGTTTGATAATCTTCCAATTCCTGTCGCTTTTTGCTGACAACATCTCTATAGTGTTGCACAAGTCGAAAACTTCGTTCAAACTTCGTGTAGGCGGTTGCCCCAAGGGTGCTAATCACAAATCTCACGTTGGTAAAATTTGAATTTTCGAGCAGTTATAACCGTCATCGTTTTCGAGGGAACGAGGTGTCAGGCTGATAGATGGCACACAAATTTTATTTTATAGCTTGTCTGCGTTGGGGTCCGTTATTGGAGAACTGTTACAAGAATTTCGGCCCATTACATTACGGGCATGAGTGTTAACTTTTTATTGTGATCGCCCGTAATTTAAAAAAAAATGGACATGAGTCCAATAATCAGCATTCCAAATGACCACTCTTGTTGGACATTAAGTAAACAAGTGATCCTGTCATAACTCTCCTATATTGCGATTTCGACAGGAATCGACCGAAGTTCAGAATTTGGGAATTTAAAATAAACACCAAGCACAAAGTGTGGTTAGCACTCCAGGGGCCGCATACTCGTCTCTTCCGGTCGGGCGATGGGCGCCCACCACCCGGCCGGAAGAGACGAGTATTCGGCCCCAGGTAACCTCCTCAGAATGAAATTCGGGCACAGTGGTTCAAAACAATTCTTCCTATTTCGTGCGAACAATAACTGGACTACCATTTTATTCTGCTGTCTCGGTTGATCAAGGGGCTTCATATAAATACATGTATGCCTTTTTGATTAGGTAGATATGGCAAATCTTATTACACCTGTCGATGTTCCCAGTATCGTGAAGGATTTTCAAAAGATTGTGGTCGATTTGAAAGAGAGCGAAAAGGTAAGTACCGTTCATTTTTAGGCAGCTTTTGTTTTGGAGAGAATTTTTGTTTATTTTCTCGTAGGTGTGTGGAATCTATCTACCAAATGATGATGTAAGTTGTGCCTCTGCGGTTTTCAGAATTGTAATTCTGGCACTATTCCACTTGTTGGACACCAGTCATAAAAATTTTTCCTTCGTCAGGTTTCGCCCAAATTTGGTACCGGGGGGTAATCTGGGGCGCTGATCACGAATCTGGTGTCCATTTTTCACCACAGTGGTCGGGGACCACCCATGACGCTATTTGGGTGGTCCAGTCAGGATCGCCGATTTCATTGAAACTTTGCATAGGGGGGGGGGTTATTTGGGGTCCTGAACACGATGGTGCAGTCCGCTTTCCAGATGGCGTCCGAATACGGTAGTTATAGGTGAGCCTCGTCAGGTAGGGTCGGTGGGTACTCACCTATAACTACCGTATTCGGCGGCCATTTGAGAAACGGACTTCAATATCGTGTTCGGGACACCAGAGAACCTCCATAGACCAAGTTTCAGCAGAATCGGTGATCCTAACTGGACCACCCAAGTTTTCGATATGGGTGGTCTCCGATCACCTGGTGAAAATCGGACGGCACCATCGTGTTCAGGACCCCAAATAACCCCCTATGCAAAGTTTCAGCGAAATCGGTGATCCTCACTGGACCACCCAAGTTTTCGATATGGGTGGTCTCCGACCACTATGGTGAAAAATGGACACCAGATTCGTGATCAGGGCCCCAGATTACCCCCCGGTACCAAATTTGGGCGAAATCTGACGAAGGAAAAATTCTTTATGACTGGTGTCCAACAAGTGGAATAGTGCCTGTATTCTTTATAAATCTAAATTTTAGGACTTCCACTATTTTCAGTATTGTATTCATTTGAAATCTAAACTATTTCTCAGGTTAACCGTTCGTTATCGTATGCTCACCGCATTGCCAACGTCGTCCAGAGGAGATTTGGGGATACAGCAATGGCACGTTCAACGTTATTAACTCACTTTTCTTTTATTTTGAGTTGTTGTCAGCTTCGCTTCGTTGTTCCTTGTTGTACACCTAAAGACTCTTACACACTGAGCGGCTCGGCAGTACAGTGATAAAAAGCGCGAGCATGGACGCAGAGGATGCGGCATGGTCGGAAGCGTGATGTTAGTGAGGAAACAGCCATATGGATCAAAATGACGTCGTTGTGGCTCATTGGTTTTAACCGCAGCTACGAATCTATCTGTCATTCTGTGGAGTTATATCGAGAAAAGGCACTGCGTCCCTCAGTTTTCGCGTCAGAAGTGCCGCTGAGTATGAATGAACCATAGGTTTCTGCGTTCCACTTAAGCAGCGATCTCTCTATCCTTGGATCCCTTTGTGACGTCGCTTTGGCTGTGGCGTTCGTCTTCGTTCACTTTGGCACATGTACTTGTCGTATAATATTGAGTCTTGTTTCAGCGTCATATTCCTGGCCAAAATCCTGAAGAACACAAGAAAAACCGGAACAGACAGGTATTCAGACATTCAGCTCAAAGTTGTGTGTGGATTATCACCCTATCCTCTAATTACTCACATATTGAATCTGTTAAGCTTCGTGATTTGGATAATGAAAATCGTCAACTACGGCAACTTTATGAGGACTCTCAATGGACTCTACATTTAGTAATGGAATCCCATCGACGATTGATGGAAGAGACCTTCGATCAAGATGACGGTTTAGATTTATCTCAAGATGCAAGTGACGATGAGCTGGTATGTAGTTTTTCCTACAGGTATATCATCCAAGGAAAATTGTAGTGACGCTTCGAATTGTCACTTGTTCGGCAACGTATTAACCTTTCATAATTCAATGTGTTCGACATGATTTTTTGTATTTCGTAGGCCAATTGGTTGGTGCGGCATATGGCAATACAACAAAATTTATTTGCTTCAGTTGTGAATTTATTTCTTTCTAGACAGCTCATCTCTAGCATTTCGATTGACTATGCCATTTCAAAGCCGTTTATGGCAAGCAGATCAGTTTAAAAAGTGTGGGAACATAAGTATTGCAATCATTTTCATCGCCTTGCTTGCTATTGTGGCTGCCAAAATCATCTCCCAGTGAACGTTCCTTGTGACAGTTCACTAATTGATATATTTTGGTTACGTAAGAGTATTTTTACTAGTAACATTTGTCACTTACTTAATGCGAATTGTTTAGGAAGACAGAAAGCAAGATCTTCACGTTCTTGTTGCGCAAATGGCTCACGCAGTAAATGGCGTATATCGATATGAAGAGCAGATGGTTAATAAGTTACAAAAGGTACGCTGAGAAACCATTTCTCTTTCGTTTTTTTCAATTCTGTTAACGTGAGAACGCGCCAATGATTATTCAAGTCGCAGTCGCCTAATATTGAGTTCGATAAGTAACTTATCGAAATGGGGTCTTGAGAATTTGAAACACCCTTTGCTGCTATAAAGTGTTTCTCACCTTAACAGACGAGAGTACAATGAAAATTGTTGGTGAAAAATGCGCGTTCATCCCACCGTCTAAATAGCCTTCCTTGACATTTTTGGAGCTTTCAAGAGTTTTCACATTAATTATGCTACTGATGTTTGTATTATTCACATCGGATCTTGTCTCACTGTTTGTATCGTAGTATGTTGAACATCAAAAGTGCTTTCAGTTCATCGTTTTAGTGCGTTACCCCCCCCCCCCGAAATTTCCTTATATCTGCTGTGTTTTCGCGTAATGTAATCCTAGTCGATGAAGCTCATTGAACGCCACTATCTTCTCAATATTATGTTCTTCTGTCTCACCAGATTGTTTGCACTTGAAGATTGCTGCTACAATAATTTCTTCAAATGGGTTCGAAACAGCTACGAGGATTTCTTGTATCCGATTCTACAATTCGAACAAATAATTTCTCTGATAGCTCCTACCACATTAACTAAAATCTGAGATTTTTTATGCGAAGCTGTTTCGTGAGAAAGGGGTATATGTGCAGTTTCTACTCTTACTAGAATCCTGTCTTGTTCACAGTGGTTCTCATCATAGGCTTCGGACTTATGGGCACTGCTTTTAATAATTAAGTATTTTTAGTCGCGGTGCCTTTTTTGCAGAGAATCATTGAACTCCGAGAGGAAAATGACATTCTTCGGTGTATTTTGGATAGTGAGTCCGGTGCTGATCTGGACAGTATATACCAGCGGTTTCTGGGCAGGTATGATTCCATTGTCATTCCAAGTTTTTCAACGCTGTGGTAATTTTACCTAGAGCCTTCATTGAGTCCACCGCTCTATGCGAAAACCATCTCACCGTGCCTAGTTGAATTCAGTTGAGTTATTTTTAGATTACGGTTGCATTATAGTAGATAGATTTCCCGTAGATATTAGCGAGAACCACTTTAGATGTAGAATCCTTCGCATTCGTTACTTATTGCGGTTTCCATTTCAGGTCTTGTGGTTCTTTACCAAAGACTGATAGTGAACTGGACACACACTCCAGTGACGACACGGACAGCAGTGCTCAACTTGAGGAACAACCAACGCCGAGGAAAAAACAGTCTGTCATCGAAAATCCGAAATTCATGTGATAGGATTTTGCTCGTATTTACCTTCTCACGTGTTTGTGTTCCTGTGATTATCGGTGGCTGTACCGAGAAACCTCTAAACAGGAACAAGATTTGTACCTCTCATTCTTTCAAGCTCAGATGTGACGCTCTAAAATCTCTTTGTATGTAGGGATTTTTTTTACTAGAGTTCTATTCTGTCTACTTACGTTCAGGGTCTATACTGCATAGTATGCTACAAATATTCGTATTGATTGGGTACTCGTTTTCTATGCATGTGTCTGTTATTTTACTCGCAGTGCCCTTTCGGTTGTACATTTAGCAGTGTTTCTACAGTCGTCATCTCATTACTTCGCTAACAGAACTGATTGTCTTAGATTGATTTTTAGCTCTTGATTACGACTTCTGCAAGCCAATATGTAATGGTGGTTTATTGAGTTCGCTTACGAAAATGAATATTGACACAGAAATGCTTGCATTGTAACACAAGCCTCACGTTTCATTCTATGACTATGCATTGAAGCTAAGGAGCTGGCGTAATTTGAATTGACGATGCTCTGTATGAGCTGTATTCGGTATAACTGATACGAGCTGCATACGTCGGAGGTGCTGATCGCGCCGCAATGCGATAAATAACAGGATGTGCTCAGTTGGGTCAGACGATCACTCGCGTTCAACGAACATTGATGTTCCTCATACTGGCACCTTTGAGTTTTCTGTATTTGATGGTTAAGAAACGACCGGTACACCTTCAGCTTCATAACGTGGGAACGGTTGGCTGGTGCGCTCCACCGCCACTTCGCGATGCGACTCAGCGCATCCGCCGAAAACTGTTTCACAGGCTTGGCACCCTAGACTTTTAATT